>ML677352.1:20174527-20457370 GCA_007922305.1 Dermatemys mawii | reverse complement strand
AAAAAAGAACATCAGTGTTCTGCTAGTGGCATCTCACTCTGATGATAGAAATGAACATGCTTCAGTCCTCACTGTTTTTTGGATTGTTATCAAGCTGAACCTGTCATCAGAATGGACGCATGTCCTCTGGAATGGTGGTTGAGTGCATCTGACATGTAAATATCTTGAGATGCTGGCAACAAAAGTGCCATGTGAACACCTGTCCTTGCTTTCAGGTGACGTTGTAAATAGGAAGGAAGTGGGCAGCATTATTTCCTGCAAATATAAACTAACTTGTTTGTCTGAGTGATTGGCTGAACAAGAATTAGAGTCTATGAGACCGCTCAGTCCTAAAGTTTTACATGGTTTTATTTCTGAATGCAGTTATTGTTTCACACACAATTCTACATTTGTAAGATCTATTTTTATGATAAAGAGATTGCAGTAGAGTACTTGTGTTAAATTAATTGAAAACTGCTGGGTTTTTTTGTTTGTTACAGTGCAAATATTTGTAATCAAACATAAAGTGAGCACTGTACACTTTGTATTTTGTGTTGTAATTGAAGTCAATATATTTGAAAATGTAGAAAACATCCAAAAATATTTAAATAGTATTTTATTATTATTTAGCGCAATTAATCACAATTAAGTTTTTTTAATCGCTTGACAGCCCGGAAATAAAGTATAGCTCTTCTAATGTGTTCATGTAGGAAGTTCACCCTATTTTGTTGGATCATACTAATATATCAGAATAGACTGAAACTTACCTTTTGCTAGGATGTGGGTAGTTACTCTGGAATGACTGAAGCTTCAGCTATATCTTTCATACTGTTTTCTTTGTTAAAATCAGTATATTATAAATATTGGCAAGAGGTTTAGGACATAACCGTCTGAAGTCCTGTTATTATTTGAATTTAGTGTTACACTGTAATATAATAGCTGCAAACTTGTGTCTTTGAAAGATCTATTCCACTTTCTCTGGAGGAACAGTTAAGACTTGTGGCAACTGATTTCTGTTTTATGTGAATGCTAAAAGTGTACTAGGAACTAGCTTTAACTGAGAACTTTCAGAGTAGTATTAATTTTACTAATTATTATAACATCCTGAGACTAGTTGCCAAAGATACTTGAAGAAAAAGATATGCAGTGCACAGATATCTTGATGTGTAAGGGGCAAAGATCTGAATCCATCTCATCTAAGATTTTTCTTGTAATAAACATCATTTCACTAGATACAAATATTTACTTTTTTCCCCTCTCAGGGCCATTTTATGTGCCAGATCTAGTTACTTTGCTGCTATGCTGAATGGAAGTTGGGCTGAAAGCTTCCAAGAGCACATCACTCTGCAAGGGTAAGCATAGTTTTTGCAAGTCATATGGGAGCAAAGGTAGGCAATTTAAAATCACTGCAAATATGCAACAACCATGCTGCATACAAAGCAATTCATAGTAATCTGCTGTGATACTTTTTTTTCCCCTTCAATTTAATAAATTTCTGGAGTAGTATTTTGACTTGGTTAGTCAAATACAGTGGTTTTAATGTTTCTTTAAATGTATCAGTTGTGGGGGGAAAGGGGGAGCATTCATCAATCTCATCTGTTTCCTTAATCCATATTTTAGTGTCCCACAGCCTACATGAAGGTTTTTTCACTTCTCTCTATTTAACCTCACTAATGACACAAAAATGTGCCCTATACAGCTGAGTTGTCTCATAAATTTTCATAGCTCTTTAGGATGCACATTTAGGATATAAAAGCAAATCAACTATTCAGTGTGTGGGTCACACTTAACCAATATGATTCAGAATCATTGTACACTAGGAAATTGAATTATGGCTGGAAACATGTTGTCCACAAGGGCTCAGAACAGTATTGCTGCTAGTGTACAGCAAATAAAACTCCTCTTGACTCTTGTTACATATTATATGGATATATCAGGGACTTTGGTGTCTCTAGGGATGTCAGTTCTGTTCCTTTCAATACCTCAAGAATTTTATATAAAATTTCCATTAAATATTAGTAGCTATCACCTAATATGTAATACTGCATTACAAAGTGTACCTAATGTACACTAATA
Organism: Dermatemys mawii; assembly: GCA_007922305.1. NCBI lineage: Eukaryota > Metazoa > Chordata > Testudines > Dermatemydidae > Dermatemys > Dermatemys mawii. Next base: position 20,455,315 of record ML677352.1, on the reverse strand, counting down.
GTGATGCTCTGTAAACAGATGCAAACTAATATAGCATTCAGGTCATTCAGACCCACTTTTCTTTACAAAGAACCATACACATTATAGAGCGTTAGAATGTATATATACTTTGTCTTGGTATAAAATAGTATCACCAAGCAATCCTCCCCTAGTTTTTCTTCATTTTAAATTTCCAATTTTAATAAAATTTGTGACATCATGAGAAAGGTTTTGTTTTGTCTCGTTTTATTTTTTTAAACTATTAAAGAAGTGGTTATCTCAGTTGTATATCTTTTATGCTATATAGTGAAGTTTAAAAAAATCAAAGTAGTATTCTTGTACATTGCCCTCATCCTACCCCAAGTAATTCATCTCCAGCTTTCTGAATAGCTGAGGAATTTCCATCATTCTTTTTTAGTAAACACTTTCTCCTGAATATTGTTTAATCTTTTTACAAGCATGTTTAAGTCTAAATAATATCTTGTGGTTTCCAAGTATTATGAGTTAACTAGATCCATTATTGTACTACTACTACCTTTTCAAATTCAGTCTTCTACTTTGTGCAGATTTTCATGCTGTCTTTATAAAAACACTTATGAATAAAGTGCATATGGCTTATTCTGAAATAATAAAAATGCTGCTTAAGATAACAGCTGTCAAGACAGCAGGGAGACCTTTTTCTTGCTGTTTTTATGGCTATCCTGTGTGCTAATGTAGAGAGAGACAACTGTGTTGATTTTGCTGCTTAGCATGTTAGAACAAAATTGGTTGCTTGTTTTTAGTCATCACTGTCTGTTGCTTCAACATGTTTAATGTTTTAAGAGGTTTCTTATTAACATGTATGAGTAGTTCCCATTTACACTAATGGGCATGGCACCTGCATGGTTTGGGAATTAGATCTTGAGATTAGGATTAATACAGTAATCTAATTATTCTGAAAATTGTGTTCACCAATATAAATCCTGCTTCCATTGACTTTGAAGGTAAAACTCCCATTATGTACAATGGTAAAAGATCAAGCCCTTAGAAACTTTCTAAATATTTTGAGATCTGACTTCTTACTATTACAGTGCAAATGATAATACATTTTTATGAAAAGTAAAGTTTAAATATACTCTTAGATGTAAGAAATCCATAAAGCTAAATTCTTATTCTAAAAATATTTTTAAACATATACAGTTAACACAAAAATGTAGCATTTTCTAGTGATATGTCTTCAGAAGATGAAAATACCTTGCTTGCACACACAATGTCAGTAAAATAATCTTGAGTTTAGAGAACCACTATAAATCTCAGTAACAAGTAATGTTGTCCTGGTTATAACTTTAATCACAAACATTTATAGCATTATGAAGCTTTAGTTGGACTCTTCACATTTAGTGAAGTTACTCACAAGCTGAAGTGCCATTGATTAAACTTGGAAACTGTTTTAATTTTATTATATGCAGTGTTTTTGTAGCAGTGTTAGTCCCAGGATATTAGACAGACAAGGTGGGGTGAGGTTAATTTTTTTAATTTGACCTGAAAAAGAGCTCTGTATAAGCTCAAAAGCTTGTCTCTCTCACCAGCAGCAGTTGGTCCAATAAAAGATATTACTTCATCAACCATGTCTCTTTTGTTTTTTTTAATAGTTCATTTCCTTTCTATAATTTTTCTTAATATGACCAGATGACACATCAACCTTCTGAACCATTTTATAAAATATCAGCAATATATTTTCTCTTAAACATGTCTCTTGTAGTGATTTTCCTTTCTATTTTGCAGCATAAATCATGTAGAAATGAATGTCATATTGCATTTTATATATGGAGGAATGCTGGACTTCCCAAACAAAGCTGATGCTGGGTATATGTCAACTTTTATTATTTTTAATTGCTCTTCTTGCCTATTCTGCTTTTTTTCAGTTCAGAGTCAAATGGAAAATGCATCCTGTAGTATAAATAACACAAAGGTGTCAAATGTAATGATCATTGCACCTAAACAAATTTTGAGGAAATTCCAAAAGTAATAATTTTTAGATAGATTGTGATGTTTCTTCAGCAGCTACTGGAAAAGGTGGACCAGCAGCTCTGTAGAATGGGGAGAAAAATGTTTGGAAAACACACAGTATAGCCTTTTGTGCTAAAATAATTTGACACTTTGTGCTGTACATTCTGTTTTTACTCAGCTTTTAGAACAATATGATAAAGTGAGAATACTTTGTAACAAATATTTAGAATGTAATATTTGAAAGAACTTTTTGAATTAGTGAAATAGCCCGTTGTTTGTAAAATAATAGATCCACAGAAAGTAGTTGAATAGGAACATGAAATACTTGCAGGCAATCTTTTTTTTAAAAAATGTTTGGTCTAAACCTTCTCCCCAGTGTATAGCTGGTATGAACAACCCTAGAGAAATCTGTAGATCCTGGGAATGGTATAGAACTCATCCATTAAGGTAGCAGGATGTGTTGGAGACACTCCAGGGCTGCTAATTCAGCCATTGCATGTGTCCCCCCGACCCCACACACTCTGTATCCAGCAAGGTGGTTTTGGCATCTTCAAAATCATGGATGAACTGGGTCCACGCCCCAAATGTTCCTTGGTAGTTGCACCAATTGGAGCTGTTTCACATAGCTCCCAATGTGCAAGTGTACACGCTCTGGGTTCATTTCCTATGTCATCTGCTCTCCCCCAATTCTTCTCTGTAGAATTGCACAAGTTCTGTTACTCATTGGGGATGCTATTAAATTGTAGTGGAGTGGTTTAAAGTTTGTAGGGTTTGTTCATAAACTTAGATGCATGCTTACTTTGCTAAGGGTTACATTTGCTGGTTGGATGTTACTGACTTACAATATTACAGCATCAGGATCACAAACCAGTAAAGAAGAGTTTTGAAATATTGGTTGTAATCTGTTATATAGACGCTGTTCTTAAGTGTGCTAGTAGATGTCAAGAACATAATTACTGAATAGTGAAAATCATTTGTTGTTTAAAGCTTATTCCCCCAAGATGACATGGAATTGTATTTAAAATGTGCCCTACAAATCCTTGCCTGGAATGGGGCCATATCATAGAGGTATTTAATTATTTTACAAAATTAGTAGTTTTTATTTACTATGCTTTTCTGTTATTTGAAAGTGACTCCCATCACTAATGTAATTCTCAGATGTCCAACTACATAATCTGTAACATCATTATAATACTTTAATGGGCAGCCATGATATGCCTAAATCATTCTACTGCAGCAAGTATAAAAGAGCACTCGCCCTCAAAATGGAGAGGTACTGAAAGCCCTGTAAAAAATTCTGGGAGCTTCAGCAAACACCTCTAAGGTGCCACAAGTACTCATTGTTCCTCTAAAGACTGACTAATTTATTTGGGCATAAGCTTCTGTGAGCTAAAACCCACTTCATCAGATGCATGCAGTGGAAAAATACAGTAGGAAGGTGGGGGGGGGGTGTGTACACACACACACACACACACACACACACACACACAACATGAAAAGCTGGGTGTTCCCCTACCAACTCTAACAAACTGAAATGGGCCATCCTGATTATCACTATAAAAGTTTTTTTCCTCCTGCTGATAATAGCCCACCTTAATTGATTAGTCTTGTTAGAATTGGTATGACAACACTCATCATTCCCATCTTTACATGGTGTGTGTGTGTGTGTGTGTATATCTATAGCTATATATCTTCCTACTATATTTTCCACTCCATGCATCTGATGAAGTGGGTTTTAGCCCACAAAAGCTTATGCCCAAATAAATGTGTTAGTTTCTAAGGTGCTACAAGTACTCCTCATTCTTTTTGTTGATACGGACTAACACGGCTGCCACTCTGAAACCAGCTCTAGAGGGTTACTTTGTGTTAATTGTAGGAGTTTATTTTAGCTAGGTTTGTTTCTTTGTGAGGACTGTATTTTAGAACATTCTAGACCAGTGTTTTTTAACCTTTTTTTATTTGCAGACACCTATATAATTTTGAATGAAGGTGCTGACTCCTTTGGAAATCTTAGTCTGCGGACCTTCAGCAGTCGGCAGACGACGGGTTGAAAACCTCTGGTCTAGACGTGTACTATGTCCTTATATTTACTCAATACATAGTGGTGTCTAGAAACTTTTGACAGAAGAAGAAAGGGTTGGGAGGGGGTCATTTGGATTGTAAACTGTCTTGTAAGCAAAAATGTGAACTTCCAGTTTATATGGTGATTTTATGATTCCTGTCATTAACTGCTCTCACTTCAGTCGAATACTCAGTGTTGCTGATATGTATGGGCTAGATGGACTGAAAGAAGTAGCTATCTATATTCTCAAAAGAGACTACTGCAATTTTTTCCAAAAGGTATGAATAGATCTTTGTTTACACTATTATGTGAGCCAAAATGCGGGGGGCATGGGGGAGAGGTGATTTGATTCTTCTGTTATAAGTCAGATTGTTGAGATGTTTAATAACAAAGAATCATTCTGTTACTACAGAGGGTGCTAGGCAGGGGTCTGCAGTTCCAACACTATTCTTCATAATTCCATCAAGTTAAATGGGATTACTAATGGAAATAAGGCCTACAGGGTCAAGTACTTATTTATATAACAACAATGAAGTAGGCAGTTTGTAAACCATAGTAGAAAAATGCAGTATTCCACTATATCAATTTAACTTGTATTAAATTTCTTAGAATGTTAGCCATTGTAGCTTTATTTGTTGGGGGTTGTATGCAGACATGTTGCATATTTGAATAGTAGGTTTCATGGAAGCATATTTTTCAGGTATTTCTGTTAAACTGAAAGTTGAAATTCAAGATTTTTGAGTTGAATGCATTAGACATTAGATCCAACCCTGCAACATCACCACTGATTTCAGTGGAATCTGGAGTAAGCCCATTCTGCATAAATTCCCACAAATATAAATATTCTGGTCACTAGCAATGTTTCAGGCTAAATTGAAGACTTGTATATCTGCATGGTTTCTGTAAGTCAGAATATACAGTAAGTGTGATTATTTTCTCACAATTTTAGCCTATTCCTGGAAGGCAGCAACATGTGCTAGAATGCCTGGCTATTGCTCATTCAATGAACGTTGAGAACCTTTATGCTGCTTGCATGAAGTAAGTGAAATAAAATGCATTGTGGGTTTTGCTGTCCATTTGCGCTGTCCATTTGCACTGTTCATTCTTTAAATTAATGTGTTTTGACAAACTGAACATAATTTTGGGAGGAATTTAAAGTTCATATTTTAATCTAGTTTTTCTATGAAAACTCATGGGGCTCATTTATGTTAGCAGAGGTGAAGATATTACAACAATAGTTGTATAAAACTTCATCTGTGTTCCTTATTTAGGTAAGTAAAACTCTTATTTTAACAGATGGATAGAAAAACATTTTGTGAAATGTTGGTCAGAAAGGAGTTTTGCCAGTTTACCCACTGAGCTTCAGAACAACTGTCTTACTGTGATGATTCAGTCTTTGGTAAGTATGTACATACTGAGTACTTACATGTATGTTAATTTAGAATTGTGCTTATTTAGCTTTGCAAAGGAATTAAAAAGTCAATATTAAACAAGCCTTATTAAATGTATAGTAAATAATCATAGTAAATGAAAGATCATTTATATAAATGAAAACACAAGAACAAACATATACAAATACTGTCACACTGATGTTTCATGGAACAGATGGTGATGGAAAATCTCAAACCACTCCAAAATATAGCCATTTAGGAGGAGTTTATCAAAGTCAGTATTCTGACAGACTAGTACAACATTATACATTCAAATAGAGAGAAGGAGCAATTGTAGTAATTGTCAGGTTAATTCTTATACTAGATAACAGAGGTGAAACTCTGGCCTGATTGAAGTAAGTAGGAGTTGTACCTCTGACTTAATGGCTCCAGGAGGATTTCACCCCAAATTTTAAGTTGGAGACTTATGCGTAATCTGGTTGTTTGGTCTTTTTTTTTTTTCCCCCCCCAGACTTCAGGTGAAAGTGTTTGGCTATCAATGGTGACCAGCCATCTACTTATAGGTAGGGCTCTGTGTCTGTCATGGATTTCATGACTTCTGCAGCAGCCAGTGTGGCTGACCCCGGGGCTGCCCAAGCAGCTGGCACCTGGAACAGTTGCTCAGCTAGCTTTGGGGCAGCCACACTACTCGCTGCTGGAGCAGTTCTACAGACAGCCGTTCAGGTGGCCCCACAGCCAGCCTCACCAGCCACTGCTGGAGCTGTCCTGGTAAACACCTGAGGAGCAGCTGATGTGTCTGGCCCCAGGAACTGCCTAAGGAGCAGCCCTGGAGGCGGCAGGAGCAGCTGTAGCTTGGCGGCTGCCGGCAGCAGTCCCAAAGACAGCCAGAATAGTAGCGTGGTGAACCGTGGTAGCTTGTGCCGCTAGCCTCTTCCCTCCCTGCCCCCCACTAACAGCAGCTCCCCCACCTCCTGATACGATTTAGTCTGGGTATTTATAGTACAATCATGGACAGGTCATGGGGCCATGAATTTTTTTTACTGTCTGACCTATCCATTACTTTTATTAAAAATACCCATGACTAAAATCGTAACCTTACTAATCTCTCAAAATAGTTCGTGTCTGTAATTTTTGGTTGTCTTAGCTTAATATTAAGGTGTTTTGTCTTCCATTTCACAAATGGTCAACATTGATATGACCTCTGAATATATCCAGTTGTTAGTGTTGTGTGTTTACAACTGCCCAAATTTGCAGATTTCCCACTCTGGAATTCGTGGAATGAATATCTGGGCTGACTTAGTGGGTCAAATTCAAATCAGAGTTATGCCAGCTGAAAATATGAGCACCGTATCACAGCACAAAGGAATAAAGATAGTTTTTACCCTGAAAACTATCTTTCTATCAAAAAGTTACATGCTACTTAGGATGAGATTCTCATCTCCACTCTAGCTGCTTCACACTGGCTAAAGGGGCAGAAACCGGGTTAGAGAGGCTCTGAAAGACCTGTTTTCAGTTGGGTATGATTTCTCTCATGCAAGCGCTGTTGAATCAGCTATAGCGCTGTCTTCTGATGACCCCCACAAAAGCCCTGGTGTAAGGTGTGTGCTGGAGGCAAGGTGGGAGGGGCGGAATTGCAGGATGCAGTGCTGCAGAGATTCTGGGCAGTGCTGAGGCCCCTGGGGTGATCCTAGGTTGCTGATATGCCTGTGGAATCCTATCCAGACCCAAGAGCATCCAGGATTGAGAGACCCAAAGGTAGTTTAAAGCCATCTTGTCCATATCCTGTTCTGCCTGGGCTGAAAGTTCTGGGCTGTGCCTCTTAGATGAGGTCTAGTAAGGCTTTACAATCATGGAGTTGAAAAATAAATCAACATGCCTCTTCCATTCTCTTTCTGCCTCTCAAAATCCTACGTGGCAGCTTGTCCCAACATTTTCTGAAACTGAAATTCTCTAGTGGCCTATGGGGTTTTGCATATTTTAAACACTGCAAAAATGTTAAGGCTGCTTGGCAAAACAGTCTAATATTTATAGATATTTATTTTTACTGGAGCTATTATACTATACTTATACTATTATAAGGATAGTATGCATAGTATTTTTTAACAGTTATACCCAGTCTGTAAATTGAGTTTATTGGTTCTTTCGTCTGTCAGTCATGGATATTTTAAGTTTAAAAGCCATTTAAATATAGTAATGGAATGCTTTCTTCTGATATGCACAATTTCCAAACTGTACAGGTGTGGGCTTGAGTAGAATCGCTATTGGCTTTGTGAGCTTTCATTGAAACAACATTAAAGGCAGCATAGAAGCAATACATTTTCCAAAATTACTGAGCTCCTGTATAGCAAATCTTAAGAGGAATGTGAGGTATATGGAGAAGTAGACTTTCAGTGGAGAGATTTGTTGACGAAAAGCCACAAATATTGATACAAGAAACTAAAAACTTCTAAGCACGAGTGCCATTTGAAACCATATTAAGAGTGCTTATCCTGGTAGCCTCACAAACAGGTGTTTTGGAAGGAATCATTTTTTAGAAAAGAAAAAGAAACTTCTTCCTAGAACAAAACTATAGTTTATTCACAGTTCTCTTACCCTAGTGATGGGTTATGTCTGGAGGAATAAAACGCAGGCCCAGTCCTGTAATGTAAGGTGCTGATTTAACTGGACACTGTGTAGGTATTTCATATTTCACTGAAAGTGCTTAATGGGCATTGTGGGCACTCAGCACCTTGCAATAAAGAGGTAGATACTCCTCATCTTGTGAGTAAGTACCTGATCCTCCACTATTAAAGAGGCTTGTAAATGAGCCAGTGGGAGCAAGACTGAATCCTAAGTGAATGCAAATCCTTTATTTACTTTTATATGCACATACGAAAAATAGGCTTTGCCCATAACAAATGTAAAAATAGTTGAGCAAGGACTTGCAGGAAGTATACTCCTAGTTGAAATATACACAGAGAAAATACATGTTTGTTTTTCTTTCTCTGAGGTAAAAGTACTCAAGCTTTCTTAGTAAGTGTGAATTTGAACTTGCAGTACTTTCCTCTCATGTATTTAGTTGAACTTAGTGCTTTTCTTTTCTATAGCAATCTAACTAAGATTACCCAAATTTAAGCTTTTTAAATCATTAGTATGTTTTCTCTTTCCTACATTGTTTTTCACTAATTTGTCTTTGCTTTCTCATGATTAACTCTCATTCCTTAACGATTAGGAAATTGTGAAGAGAACTAGAAATGTTGATTACTTTACAGATTTACTATTATTTTGTTTCCATTAAAAAGAATACACAAGACCCTGCTTGTAGAAAACACTGTTTACCTTTGTCAGCATTTTTAAAGCAAGATAAAGGGGTGTGGGGTGGGAATGATAAAGCTTATTAAGCGTATTGTATAATTTATCATCTGACCTGGGAGGTCACAGGTAGTAGATCTTTTAATCCATTTTACTTTGGTGGATAATGATAAATTGTAAATTACTTTCAAGGTGTGTGTCAGCAAGTGGTGATATGGGCATTGGTGATGAGGCCTATGTAAGGACTTAGATTGGTAGTGAAGCGTCAAAGTCACAGTGTAACTAAATTGAAAGAGAGAGAATATTAGGAAATATAATTATGTTTGAAACAAATAAATGCCACCTGGATCAGCTCAGTCCTTCCTATAGAAAACTTGGGTATGGGAAGGCTAAGTGAGGATAAAATTCTGCGAAGTCCAACAGTTGCTTCATTAGACAGGGTTGGGAGAAGGATCCTGCAGTGTCTCCCAGCCACCTAGAACTCTCCCTGCTCCTTATGTCAACATGGCTATCGCTCTCTTATGACAATGTTCTCCTTTCCATTTTAATTTTTATATGAGATTCCCCTTACTAGTTTAGTGTGTGGCATTTGTTTGTGAATCTGCCTTCTCTCTGGGCAGCAAAATATAATGATGAAAAGAGGGAAAATATAATAAAATCCCATTATGAAAACATTCTCCCCTAGCATCAGCAGAGAACAATAGAAACAACTGAGCCCACCAGACTTATTAACCTAAAAAAAGGTAGTGGAATATGCTAATAATGAAATCCAAATACAGTTAAGATAAGTGAAATGTATAGTTTAATTAGTAGGATGATGGTGTAAGTGTTCAGTAACTGAATAGGAGCTATTGGAGAAAAAGCATTTTCTTGGATATCTGCTCTAATAGATAATTATTCTAATGCTTTTATTTTAAGAACCACAAGAATGCAGCTTCTCTTTTGATGGAAAGTGACCGGCTGCTCAGTAGTCTTCCCCAAGTGAAATGGTCTGAAACGGCTCTAGCCTTGGCATCTAGGCTTCAAGAAGAATGCATAACATTTATTGTAACAAACTTCCCTCATATAATAGAGAGTGAAAGTTTTCATAATTTCTTGCAGGTAAAATGCTCATGAGTTACATTCTACTTTTTTCAAAACAAATGCATTGTATAATTACACTTTTTCTTGTATGGGGGTGGGTTCTTCCCAACGACACAGGCTGTTAACTTACTCAGAATGATTTCAGTGTCACTTTACAAATATGTTTACATAAAAATTTAATGTTAGGACAGTGTGGAGTTATAAGGGCATAATTAATTTGAAAAAATTAAGGCTCTGATCCTATGTTCAGTTACGTACTTCAAGTTGAGCAATTGTGGGTAGTTCCACGAAGTCAAGGGGACTACTCCTTGTGTGTAAAGTTAAGCACATGCATAAACACACCATAAAGCATATACAGGACCACAGTCCAAGGTAGCACTGGCATGCCACAATGTCCATTGATTTTTTTTGAGTTGTAAGTGTGCAGCACTGCTGAGGGTTAAGGTATTAATTGAAAGAGTTCCCTGCAGTATTTCCTGGTAAGAGCTTGTCTAATTTTACCCAGTACTGCGTTTCCTTAATAAGACAAAGATTTGGCAAGGTGCTCTGATGCATTAAAAATGGTATATCAAAACTGCCCTTTTTCTTCAGATTTGTATTCAGCTATAAATTCAGTACCAGCTGCTTCTTCCTAAGAGTTTGTTTGGCTAGATGATGGGATCTCAAAAATATTTCTAGCACCTTTTTTGCATGGGGAGAAAGGAGGAATGAATAAATGGGAAACACTGAACAACAAAGTCACAGTGATCACTTTCAGTTGGGTAGTGTTTTGCATATGAAATACACATTTATTTTAAATGACTCCCTTTTCATTGTTTCCTTAGGCCCAGGCAATGAGCAGCAAACCTGATCTTCTAGAACAAGTTTTAAAAGCAATTGAGAAAGACATTAGTATTGAAAACAGTTGCTTTCTTCTTACAGCTATGGATACTTTGTTGAGCTCCACAAATGTAAAGGAAATGGTAGGTTTTGCAGTATTAATAGAAAAAGAATAGCTCACAACACTTATTCAGTTATTTAAAAACTGTAACGTTTTTGTGGGGAGGGGGTGTAGGAGTTCAAATCAAGTTATGCAATTTGAGCTCTGTGACCCCAGTACTACAGTTGGATTCATGCAGTCGGTCCCTCACACACCTCTGAAAAGTCCTGTTGAAAACACAGGACCTACTACCATTTGTGTATAGCAACATTAATAATAAATAATAATAAGTACTTATGCTTGTGGCAACACTAAGTGTTACAGACTAGTAGCAATGACTAATAACACTGTGTGTGGGAAGGCACTACTGATGTTCACTAACATTGTAAATATGTGACCGAGAAAGAATATTTAAAAATTAAATAATCTTAAATTTACTCTGGGGGACAGAGTTTATTTTTAATTAATTTACTTAAAAAAATACTTGAATATGAGGGTTATATGTTTTTCTTTTTGTTTTCTTTTTTTAAGCAAGCTCTTCTGAGCAAGGGCTGCATCTTCCTATGTTTCTGGAAAGTGCCTATCATGTTGTGGGTCCTACCACAATCTAAATAGTAAATTTTAAAAGAAAATTGACTGTAATGTCATGAGTGACATGTGAATGATAGAAGACAATGATTAAAATTTATAATGTTACCTGCAAAAAAATTTAAATCTTTTCTTAAACTACTGCAGTCAAGTGCTATTATAGACTTAATCAGATACATTTTTGTCCCCCAGAGAATTTGACCTTGTAGTGACAGAGCTTATAGTAAAAAGCTCTGAAAGGATTAATTTAAAAAAGGAGTGTGGTGGCTTGTGATGCTTTAGCTTCTGTAGGAGTGGCTTAGTTTCAAACTGTATAAAATTATGGTGACAATAAGCCCTCAGAAACAGCCGCTGCATCTACTAGGTTATTGTAAAATATAAATGATGACCTCATTGATCTATCTTAGGGAGTAAGTAGATTCTGAAAGGAATAATGACTGGTTGCTATGACAATGTGCCTCTCGCCAGCTGCTGATTTGTTACTTGAACACAGGGTTTTACGTGCAAGATCCAGGCTCTGCGTGATAAGCTGTGGATCTTCCTGGTTCAGTCTTTTTATGCTGTTCGTCACACAGAAAGCTGGAAGCTGATGAGACCAGATCATCAAGAGAAAATACAAGCAGGTATGGAAGCAATCAAGAACAGTTATCCTTGCATAATAATGGTGTCCTTTAATATAAAAAAATGTTGGTAGTGTTGGGGGCTGGTAACAAACTATAGCATGCTTAAAGCTGTATTGCACTTGCTTTTAAGGAAGTATTTTATAAATGAAAGCAAAGATAATATGCTTTGCCAGCTTCATGCCTGGAAATAATTTAACAGTGTTCTGTGAATATTTTCCTGGCCTTTATTTTTATAGATATGAAAAATTGAAACCTTCATATAGGTTGAGTCTATTTTTGTTTACAACTATTCTAAATTATTAAAAATATTACAATAGGATTAAAGAAACCATTATCTATCTCCATTTTTAAGCAGATAAGCATTATAGAAAATTTAAATCTGCACAAAGAAGATTAAGAAAAAGCTGAATTCATAGAATCAATAATCAGTTGTTCATATGCATGTATAAAGATTGTGTATATCTCACATAATATCTATCTCATCCTGGACCGTGCATAAATGTAGATGACTTGACTTCACTATTGATTGGTATTGTGATACTGTATGTGTTGCTGCAGAGAGCCCCCAGGAAGCTGCATAGTGATCTCTTAAATTTTTAAGAGGCAGTACTTCAGCTTTAAACAAAAGGAGTTTGTGCTCTGAATGTTTCTTCATTTTCAAATACATGGAATGAAATTTTGAGGGTGTGGAAGTGAAAATGGCTTCAGGGCCTTGATTGAATATTTGCTTTGTGATAATGCAGTTTTATAAAGGAAAAAATGTGAGACTCAATTTAAATTTTCTTTAAAATTAGCTCACCTTTGATTCATAGTAAAAGGTAAAACATCCTAAATGTGTTATTAATGTAGACATTAAAATTGAGACTAATGAAAAATTGTACATGATTATAGATAGATTTAATTTTTTATCCCTTAACATGTTGGTTGAAAGATGTATTATGTCAGTCTTTAAAAGCATGATTTAAGGGTGTTACTAAATTGTTTGATTGCTACTTTCTGAAAGAGGCTTGTGATTTCATTCTTTATTATAAAGCACTTCAGTAACTTGGGGAGTCGCTTTCAGAAATAGAAGCATAATTTGGACTATGTTTGGCATCTGATTTTGTTCTGTACTACGGCTGTAGAGCAAAGTAGTACCTAGACAGGTGTTCATAAAGTGGGTGTCATTCAACTCTCCATCTTAACAGTAGGAAAGTTATTTTGTTTGAGATTTTTCAGAGTTATATAGCATTAGTTCAGCTCTTGATAGACTTCATTTTAACTGTAAACTATTAAGTTATGGAAAACTCTCAGTGTTGGTTTTTTGTCCTATAATCAAAATGATGGCATTTTCCTAGAAGCATCTTAATTCTTACATGAGATTTGTTTAGGAACATAGAGGTCAAACAATTTTCATCTTGAGAAAATTTCAGGTGGTACTAAATTCTGAAAAGACCTAACCCTTGTAGATTAATATCCTAGGATAGGAAATACACAAAATTAAGACAAGAAGGTACTGTCTTTTTCTCACTCACATCATTTTTGTGTTCTCCTGGACACACTTTTATGGGAAAATTGTATTAATAGATTGATGTGCAGAGTCATCACTGAAAAAATATTATATCCCTGTGGGTCCATGTTCAGCATCTTGCCTTTTCTTGCAGGATTTCTATACAGCTAAATAAAGATGCTTTGTAGAACCCAAAATTCTGTTGTCATATTGTATGCATTATCCATATTAATAAATAGTAGGATACAGCATGTGAAGAATGAACGTTTATTTAACCCATTTTTCTCAGAATAGACAAAACTGCATCAAGCCAAAATATGCATATAAACAAAAATAAATCTTTATCCCTTCTCTCTTTGTACAGTATTATCATGTACATATATCCTTTCTATATTGCACAAGCTCTACAGATTTGAATGTTTCATTGACTGATGCCTCCCAAATGTTATACAATAAAAAAAATTTATTAGTAGCTTTATTAATTCAATTGTATATCATCACACGCAGTGCTTTACAAACACGGATAAGATGCATTCCTTGCCCTGAAAAGCTTAGATAATGTCCTCCAGGTCACTTTAAAACTAAAATGTATTGCCTCAAGAGGTGGTGTGTATCTAATGTACATATGCAAATATTTTGCGACTACAGCTTTTGACAAAGAACATGAGAATGGGTCAGACTAATGGCCCATCTAGCCCAATGTCCTGTCTTCTGGCAGTGACCAATGCCAAATGCTTCAAAGGGAATGAACAGAACAGGGCAATCATCAAGTGATCCATCCTCTGTCAGCCAGTCCTAGCGTCTGGGTGTCAGAGGCTTAGAGTCACCCAGAGCATGAGGTTGCAGCCTTGACCTTCTTGGCTAATAGCCATTCATGGACCTGTCCTCCATGAACTTATCTAATTGGTTTTTTGAACCCAGTTTTAGTTTTGGCCTTCACAACAGCCCTGTCAACAAGTTCCACAGGCTGACTATGAATTGTGGGAAGAAATACTTCCTTTTGTTTGTTTTTAAACCTGCTGTCTATTAATTTAATTGGGTAATCCCTGGCATTTGTGTTAGGTGAAGGGGTAAATAACACTTTCTCCACACCATTCATGATTTTGTAGACCTCTTTTTATCCCCTTTAGTCATGTCTTCTAAGGTGAATAGTAACAGTCTTTTAAATCTCTTATCGAATAGAACCTTTTTGTACCCTTAATCATTTTTGTTGCTCTTCTCTGCACCTTTTCCATTTCTAATGTATCTCTTTTGAGATAGAGCATCCAGAACTGCACACAGTATTCTAGGTGTGAGCATACCATTGATTTATATAGTGGCATTATGATATTTTCTGTCTTATTATCTATAGTGTTCCTAATAGTTCCTAATATTCTAGCGTTTTTGACTGCCACTGCACACTGGATGTTTTCAGAGAACTATCCACAATGACTACAAGATCTCTTTCATGAGTGATAACAACTAATTTAGACCCCATTATTTTGTATGTATGATTGAGATTATGTATTCCAATATGCATTATTTTGCATATATCAACACTGAATTTCATCTGCCATTCTGTTGCCAAGTCACCTAGTTTTGTGAGATTCCTTTTTAATTCTTTGCAGTCTGCTTTGTACTTAATGTTCTTGAGTAATTTAATATCAACTGCAAACTTTGCCACCTCATTGTTTACACTTCTTTCCAGATCATTTATGAATATGCCAAACAGCACTGGTCCCAGTACAGATCACTGGGGAACACCACTATTTATCCTTCTCCATTGTGAAATCTGACTACTTATTTCTTCCCTTTTGTTTCCAGTCTTTTAACCAATACTGATGCATGAGAGGACCTTCCCTCTTGTACCATGACTGTTAATTTGCTTAAGAGCCTTTGGTGAGGGACCATATCAAAGGCTTTTTGAAAGTCCAAGTACGCTGTATCTACTGGATCACCTCTATCCAAATGTTTGTTGACTCCCTCAAAGAATTCTAATAAATTGGTGAGGCATGATATCCTTTACAAAAGCTGTGCTGACCCTTTTCCAGTATATCTTGTTCATCTATACAGGCGAGTCGCATCTTACACGGGAGTTATTTTCCGTGGTCAGCACATAAAGCGAAAACCGCATATAGTCAACACTCATTCAGTTTAATGGCAGGTGGAATTGCCCGCCTTACAGACAGAGTTTTTAAATTTTTATTTTCCCTTTTTTGCCGACTATGTAAAGCTGAAATCGCACATGTTAAATGTGTGTAAGATGCGACTCACCTGTATATCATTCTTTACTATAGTTTCAACCAGATTGCCTGGTATGCATATTAGGCATACTGGCTTGTAATTGCCAGGATTGTCTCTGGAACCTTTTTTGAAAATTAGCATCACGTTAGCCATGCACTCATCATCTGGTACGGAGATTTACTTAAGTTGTAAGTTACATACCACATTTAATAGTTCTGCAATTATGTATTTGAGTTCCTTCAGAACTCTTGGTTGAATACCATCTACTCCTGGTGACTTATTACTGAATTAATTTATCAATTTGTTCCAAAATCTCTTCTGTTGATACCTCAATCTGAGCCATTTCCTCAGATTTATAACCTAAAAAGAATGGCTCAGGTGTGTGGGAATCTCCCTCGCATCTTCTCTGGTGAAGACCAATGCAAATTCATTTAGATTCTTGGCAGTGTTTTTTTTTTGAGTGCCCCGTTAGCACTTTGGTCTTTCTTGAGTGCCCCAGTGATTGTTTGGTGGCTCACTGCTTCTGTACTTTAAAAAAATGCCTGTTTAGTTTGTGAGTCTTTTGCTAGTTGCTCTTCAAATTCTTTTTTGTCCTGCCTAATTTTACTTTTACACTTGACTTGCCAGAGTTTATGCTCCTTTCTATTTTTTTTCAGTAGGATTTTTAAAAGATGCCTTTTTTGCCTCTGACTGTCTCTTTAACACTCTTGTTTAGCCATGGTGGCGCTTTTTTTTCTTTTTTTTTTATTTATTTTTTGTGGTCCTCTTACTTTTCTTTTTTAACTTGGGATACACATTTAATCTGAGCATCCATTATTGTGTTTTAAAAAGTTTATGTTCCGCTTACAGGCATTTCACTCTTGTGACTGTTCCTTTTCATTTCCATTGAATTTCCTTCATGCTGCCATGAAGATCCTGGTCTTTAATCTCTTACCTAGAATCCTAAATTTAACCTGTAGGATCTCCCTCCTGCCTTTCTGTATGTCACTGGTACCTACATGTACCATGACCACCGCCTCCTCCCGAGCACTTCACCTAAGCCTGTCTAGATGTCTCGAGAGATCAACAACCACCGCACCTGCCAGGCAGTTGACTAGGTGGTTCTTTTAGCCCTGCTCTACACTGTGGGGAGGGCAGGGGATCGATCTAAGATATGCAGCTTTATATCTACAAGAATAACGTAGCTGAAGCTGACATACTTAGATCCACTTGATCTATGTACCTGTTAGTCCAGTGGTTCTCAAAGTGGGGGTTGCGACTCATCGGGGGTCGCCTGGCACCTCCTGAGGGGTCGCAAGCCCCTGTGTCTGCTGAGAAGCCGCCAAATTGATTACTTCCGCATTCGGCAGCTTTTCGGTGGACGTACCGCGCTCTCCTGACTGTCCGCTGAAGTGCTGCAGAAAGCGGAAGCAATCACTTCAGCTGACAGTTGGGAGCGCTTGGCAAGTCCGCCGAAAAGCCGTGGAATGCGGACGTAATCAATTCAGTGGCTTTTCGTTGGACACGCATGGGTTGCGCCGAGAAGCTGCTCCTTAAAAAAGGGTCGCGGTTCTCCCAAGTTTGAGAACCACTGTGTTAGTCTCCCTTAGCATCTCCGGTTCAGCCACTCTGGTCTCAAGAGTCTGTACTTGGTCTCTGAGGGTCATGAGCTCATTGCACTGAATGCAGGTATTCCACCTGCCCACAAGGCAGGTAATCATGCATGCTGCATTCCGCAATAAATTGGATAGCTCCAACTCTGCTACTGGACTTCTGCCTGTATTTTCTTTGCTCTTGAAGCTTTCTTTTTTTTCCTTTTGGAGGGTGGGGTTAAGAGGAAAGGGGATGGTTATTGGCTTAAGTTTAGTGAATGTTGTGTGTATCTGGCTCTCACATTTCCTCTCTAAATTCCCTTACAAAACTCCTCTGGTCACTTTGGAGCTTGTTTTTTACACCTCTGTTCTCTGAGACTAGTCTTGCTCCTTGATCAATGCTTAATGGATTCTAAAGAGATTAGGAATCAAAATTTCCTTAAGAAGTTCTCAGCCTTGCTTAGCAGTCAGCTAGGCTCAGCACATGCCCCACTTTCTTCCCCCCACCCCAAACAGACCACACTGTATACTACAGTATATTGTTTAGTTGTTTTACAAGAATAGATCTTTTATTTCAAATAGATGATGTTAGTATAAATGTATAAGTGATTAGGACTAATTAAAAGTGATTGATTGTTTTTGCACATTCCTATACATCCAGGATCTCAAAGTACAACCCAAAGATTTAATGAGCTATATACATTAGAGGTATGGAAGTATTATTCTTGTTTTGTAGATGTGGGAAACAGAGAGATTAAGTAACTTGCTCCAGGACACATAAGAAGTCTGCTACAGAATTCATTACAGCTATTGGGTCTCCAAACTCTGAATCCTGTACTCTAGACACAAAAACATGCTTTGCCACTTAATGTTTTCCATTTTGCCAAAATAAATCTCCCTGAATAGTTTTAGCACCACTAGAATTGTTCTCTGGCTCCAAAAGATAGTTCCATGAATAAGGCACTCTCTCTCTTTCTCTCTCTCTCATGCTGCCTTCCCACTGATGACAGAAATCTTTTTCCCCCTATACAGCTGCTTTTGATAAAGGGGATGATCGAAGACTTGGCAAAAAACCTGTATTCACTAGTTCTCAGGTAAATGCTTAGATTCTTACAATTAAAAAAAAAAAGCAGAATCCTATAAACATAACTGCTCCTTTTCATGGTTTATATTTTCAAAATAATGTATTGCTTTGTGGTCTGTATTTACTAACTACTGGTGGTTAATCTTCAGCAATCACATTTTCCTTGTAATCCTAGTTGAGCCAATATTTTATGCATAATCTGAGATGTCCATTATTAGAGCATTTTAGATTATGATGTGGGTTAGCAGGAGTCTGTTTTCAAATAGTTGAGGCCAAACAGAAGACAGGAATTTGTGTTCAGAAGTTATTGCACACTTCTCTGTTGGTGTATAATAATAAAGCTGTGATCTCAAGTTTGGAAAACAAGTGATATGCTACTGAGATAATGAAGCTGTTCCACCAGCTCAAACCACCACTTAAGTCAGTATGTTACACTCCCCATTAATCTGCTTGCTGTGAAAGAGCTTTTCAAAGACATCAACAATCCATGTATTTCAGAACCATGCCCAAAGTGACATTTCTGTCAAACAGCAAAGGTACTGTTATAGGGGTTAATGTCCAAGGATATACATTGCTATTCACTTTGTTACTAGTTAGATTACGTTTTTATAGGCTTAAATCTTAACACTAAAAAAATACCTTTACTTGGGAATTCTGAACCCTTATTTGGAAGACGTACTGTTTTATAAAGGTTGAAAGCTTCCCATGTAATATGTATTTAAAAATAATGGCAATCTTTATGTTCACAGGGAATCGTATACTAAATTCCCACTTTGAAAGTCTAAATATAACCTATAACATAAATGAATCTCTCCAACAGGAACTAATTGTATAAAGATTATACAATATTGTATCCAAAGCGAAAGACAAGGTTTTGCATAAGTATTTCTTGTACCCTCTGATTCAGTAGGGGATGTAAAGGGAACTGAAGTTAGTACTTAAGAGTGCTTGATAGGTAGCAATGTGAGATCCATGACTTGAAAAAGTACTTTTATTTCTTACTCCTAGGGCTGGTCTTCACTAGCGCGGGGGATTGACTGTAGATACCCAATTTCAGCTACGTTAATAATGTAGCTGAAATCGGCATATCTACAGCTGACTTACCTGCCGTCCTCACAGAGGCGGCGGTCAGCGGCGAGCTCCCCCGTCGACTCCAGCTTGCGCCTTTTGGCGAGCTGGAGTTAGAGTCGACAGGGGTGCTGCTGGCAATCGATTTATCGCGTCTTGACGAGAGATGATAAATAGATCGCCATAAGATCGATCTCTCCTGGCTCTAGTGAAGACAAGCCCCTAGACTCTACTTTTAGTGCTAGATTCATGCTAAACTTCAGGAGTACCTATGTTTCAACAGCTAAAGATTATGCATGATTTATTGTGTTGCTAAGTGTCTTCTGTTCTTTCCAGCTAAACAGATGCATTACTGACTCTGTTGATACAAGGCACACTTCCTGGAAAGTAAAAGGCAAGAGAGATTATTGGGGTGATTCCGTCACTAATCAGGATAAAATGAAATCTGATGGATTAGGAGCATCTGGACATGCATCAAGTACCAACAGAAACACTGCTAATAAGACTTCAAAACATGATGACTTAAAGGGAAAAGACTCTAAGAAATCAGTTTCCAAGATTACAAAAGATTCAAAAACTGGAGAAAAAGTTGCTTCACCAAAGGCTAGAGCTGTCATAAAGCCAAAAATAGAAAGTAATGGAAATGCTAAGGCCGAAAGCTTGATTACCAAACAAGAGTCAGAAAGGTCATCTGCAAATGGGCAAAAAAATTCAGGAAGTGGAAAAGGAGTAAAAAATCAGGAAGGAAAAAGTTCAGGTGCCAGACCTAAAGTACTTATTGGAAGCCCAAGTGTGCAAATCAAAACAAAGCCATTGAAGAAAACCCCAGGGAAAGAATCACCCTCTCTGGTAACAGAGACAGGAACTTTCAGCAAGTCAACGAACTCAAGTACAGATTTACACATTTCCAATGAACAACTAGATGAACCCAAAGAAGATAAACCAGCTGATGAAGCAAAAAAACATATTGGTAATAAGAGATCCCTTCTGACTTGCCACAGGCAGGTCATATGCTGGAAAACAGCCTGAAGAGTTCCAAAAGTTCTATTCTAGATGGTTATGATCCTGCACAAGCATAGTGTTAAAATAAATATTAATTACGAAAAGTAATGCTAAAATGTCCCCATATTAATGGCTCTAACTCAAATTTTATGTGCTTTGAGAAAATATGTGCATATACAAGACAGCACAATAAAAATCTCAATTCTTCCCATTTTGGCATCTGTGCTGTTTTCAGTATCTGACCATTATATATTAGTATTTCTTTTTAGGTATTTGTGTATTATACATTTTATCCTATAACTAAATCTTTAATTTTGCTTTTAGCAGTGAAAACAAAGTCTGCTTTGAAGATGAGTAATGGAGCCACGAACAAAAAAGCTAATGAACTTCAGACTAATGTTACATCAAATAGGTTTGTTGGAAATAAAAATATTACATATAATTATATACTGATTGCTTGATTAATCATTTTTAATTGCTTGACTAAATGTAATTGTCATTTAATCAACAGATTTTAAACCTAAGAATTTTTCCGAATAATTGTCTGTTTCACATTGTTAGTAAGAAAGTAGAAATAACTATGAACAATATTCTTGTGAAGATAGAATTGTTTTGCTTCTGGGTTTGGGCTGCTTTGTTTATTTGTTATTTTAGCATTGTTACAGTAACTCTGCAGATCTGCACAATTATGTGACTGAATCCTGGAAGGTGCTGAGAACTCTCCATAAGTTATGAAATAGCATTAGATGGAGCTACAAAATCAATGGAAGATGAGAGGAGTTAGTACCTTGGAGAAAGAGGTCCCTAAATATGTTGTTTATTTTCAGGAAGAGAAAAGTCATTTTACATGGCATATATTGTGCTTTTGATTTTAAAATATATAGAGTACTACTGACTATTTAAACAAGTTCATTTTTAGATCTTAAACTTGCTAGTGATGCAAGCAGTATCTTTTTCTCTCATAGCGTGACAAAGAAATCCACTGGAAAAGGATACAATGAACAAAATCAACAAACTGTTTTGAAGAAAAAGGGAAATGTGAGTGGCAATTCTACACCTCAGCTGAAGACAAAGAATACACCAGCTAATGTTGCTAAAAAACAAGGTAGAATTAAATGGCACTAAACTAAATCATACTTTACTATTTGAATCGTTTTGCTTTATTGGAACACAAATAAGGAATTTGTTATCAGACAACAGACAAGTTCTGATAATTTTGGTGTATTTCCTATATTTCATTTTTGCTGACAGACCTCAGATGTATTTTTCTGCTTGTTTAATTCTCATGGGGCTGGTGTGTAAATTTTTTTTTTTTCTTTTTTTTTTAATCTGGCCAGCTATTGGTGAGAAACCTCTTCCCTAATATGCTTTATGGATCTTTTGTCCTGTGATGGTATCTTAAGTATTCTGCAGCTAGAACTTTCATTAAGTTCAGTAGAAATTCTGTATCTGAAACAAGTTCACAATACACATTAGAGATTCGTGTTGCATATTGGATGGAAGATATTTCTCCTTCTGTCTACATAATATGCTTTTTATATTTAACACTGGGTGATTCCAGTGTTAATCATTTATGAATATTGTTTTTCATGCATTTTGTACAATACATAGTAAAAATATTTCAAAATTATCTTCTCCTTTTGTAATCATCTTTTAAGTGTGTAAATAAGAATTAAACTTTTATAGAGTCCAAAATATAAGCACTTCAGTTTGATTGTATCATAACACTGGAGCGTTACAGTGATTGTGGAAAAAAAACCCTAAGTAGGAGTTAGAAAATCAGAACTGCTGATGAATGACTTTAAGTCACAATAATATGCAGGAACAAGTGTTACAGGCGAACAAAAAAAACACTGCCATAAAGACCAGTAATGCTCAAATTAACATAATTAGAAAGCTCTTTAATCACCTACCTACATTCTTTTTCATATTTAGTTGGTCCCATAGTTACAGCCCCAAAGTTATTGACTTGTCACAAAAGCCAAGGTACTCCAGCATGCCCTGAACTCCAGATGTCAGTAGCACTGCTCATCAGTGCTGGAGCACAGGATTGCCTATGGATAAAAGGTAAGTAGAGTTTTACTCATTACTCTTAAGGATTTTGACATAAAATAAGAGTATATTGTGGGATATAAAATATATTCAGTGAAAGTCCAAAGTCCTCAGAGTATTAAGTAAAACCTGACTTATCTTTCCTTAAAAAATTGATTCTCTGCTCCATTATTAAACATCAGTATAAAAGTACCGTAAAAGTGTATTCACAGATATGGAACATAAGGCAAGGATAAATCTGTTTAAGGTGCAAGGACAATATACCTTCAGAATTACATTTTTTTAAAACTGCGTTTTAATACCTTGACAACCTATTTTATAACTAGCAAAAAGTATAGTTCACTGTAGCTGTTTTTATAGCAAGTATGGTATCTTATGTAATAACCTTCCTTGTGTAGAGACCTGACTCTGCCAAGGCACAAGAAGGAAGTGAAGGGTGGAGTATTGATTAAATTAGAACCTGAATGCTGCTTTAATTTACATTTAGCTAGTACATGAAACATAGGTCCTGTCCATTTATGATCATTAAAGAACTCACACCACTTTCAGAAAGAGTTAGGGGTGTTAATACTGGTGTTTTGGCCATAAGAGCATTCTGCTTACTTTAATTTCCTCTATAATTTAAATGGAATAGAGTACTCATCACTTCCTAGAAAGAACAATTGAGCAGTGATTTTTGTGTACCATTAGATAGCTGCTGCTTTCCACTCTAGTAATGGCTGCACTTCATTAGTGGATAAATTTATTCCTATATTTATGGTTTGTAAAGTGCTTTGCATTCAGAGGTCCTATATTAGTGCAAAATATTTTTATTGAATGTATTTAAGATCATTTAATTGTTTAACAAATTTTAAAATCACTTGGTTGTCTAAAATATTTAATAATCTATTACTTGAATTACATGCATCCAATTTATCAATAATATAGTTCTCTGACTAGAATGTGTTTTCTTTACTTTTGTTAGGACCACAAGGAGATTCACAAAATTCATTAAAATCTGGAATTTCTCCAAAACAAAATGAAGGAAAAAACATGATGCAAAATTTGTCTCAGACAACGCTTTCAGAAAAACAACCTTCATCTAAGAAAAAGAGTATTAAACAATCACAAACATCTGCAGTTAAAGCCACTGCAAAAATAATAGTAACACCCAAAAATCAGACCCATTCAAAGAAAGGTGAGACTATAAACAGTAAAGACCCAAAACAGAAAATAGTTACTGGGCAGCCTATATCAAAAGCTCAGTCTTCAACACAAAGACATTCAAGAAGTGAATCTCCTGTTGTTCAGAAAAATGTGCATAGTCCTGAACAGAAAAGTACAGAACAGAAACTTGAACACCACACATCTGCTGAATTTGCAGTTCAGCCACACGACAATAACAAATGCAGCCCTACAAAACAAAGTAAGTGTGAAAAATCTATGATAGAGTGTAGCAGAGGAGACCTACTCGTGGCATCATGGCAACCTGATCCAAGAAAATTACTGGATCCTTTTGAAAATGGGGAATACAAAGTAGAAACCAAACCTTTTTGCACTCAAGTTAGAGGACAAAATATTCCTGAACTGAATATTTCAATGCAAAATGAAATGGAATCAAAACAGGTTTGTGAAGATGAAATTGAAATTAAATATGTGGTAGATAAGAACAAAGTTGATGGTAATACAGTTGAATTTAATTGTTATGCACAGCCTAGTAGAAATGCATACTCAGTTATTTGCAACAATGCTGGCCAAAAACTCCCTACTTCAGTGTCAGAAGAAAGATTGAAAAAGTGCAAAACTGTTTGTGATTCAGCTCAGAAATACTTGGGATATTCAGGAAACAGCAAAGTAATAACACAAGAAGTAGAAGACTGTGCAGAACAAAATTATACCTTAAATACTGAAATGGACATTAATTATGGAGATCACTTACCCAGATTTTCTAAGGTAACAAATGCCTCAAATTCAGAACAAGATGAAAGAAAATCCTCTAAGACTCATGTAAAGGGATTTGCAAGTGCTGATCAACTTTCTGATAAATCAGCCTTGACCGAATACAAGTCTGCTACAGTAGACTCAGATGCTGCTTCAAAATGTTTCACAGGACAGGTTATAGAAAAATGTTCACCTAAAGATATGGATACTACAGAAACACCAGAAAGCCATGAAAATTCAGAAACTCCCTTTGTGGATCATTGGAATTTGAGTACAGGTGTCTTGGATCCAAAAGAGAGTCCTGAATCTGATACAGGCAGTGCAACAACATCTTCTGATGATATCAAACCGAGATCAGAAGACTATGATGCTGGAGGCTCTCAGGATGATGAAGGATCAAATGAGAGAGGGATTTCTAAATGTAGCACTATGTTGTGCCATGATTTTCTTGGAAGAAGCAGCAGTGATACAAGTACACCTGAAGAACTAAAAATCTATGACAGTAGTCTAAGAATAGAAGTGAAAATGAAAAAAGAGGGTTCAGATCTTTTCCGTGTTAATTCAACAAGTGATGATGAGATACCAAGAAAAAAACCTGAAGTATGGTCACATCAAGGTGCATTAAGGGTCAGTGCTAGGGAAAATGAAAACGCTACTTTTGGCAGCGCACAATTTATTCAGGAAGCAGACCAAGTTTCCTCTTCTGCAGATGAAACGGAAGATGAAAAATCTGAAGCAGAAAATGTAGCAGAAAGCTTTCCTCCATCTGACCCTCCTACTCAGCCATTCCAAGGAATTGTTAATTTAGCTTTTGAAGATGCAACAGAGAATGATATTGAAAGTCAAGAGTTTTCTGAAACTAAAAATTTTAAGCGATCTGTTTTACTTTCAGTAGATGAATGTGAAGAGTTGGGATCTGATGATGGAGATGCTCACGCTCCCCTTCAGCATTCCAGAGATTCCCCTGCTCCTTTTGATGTTTTTGATAGTGTATCTCAGGAGCATCATGGAAAGACTTATTATTCAAAGTATTCATTGGAAACTGAAGGTGGATTCCTGGAGTGCAAAGAGCAAGAAAAGGATAGAAGTGAGAGATTAAATAAAAGTGAGCACTTTTTTCTAGATCCCCAGAGCACAGAAATCGAAAGAAAAGATAATCAGGGTGCTTCAGTGACAAAACAAAATTGCCCAGAGAAAGTACTTTCGGCAGCAGATAGTCAGTGCCCAATAGAAAAGCAAAAGGTAAATAGTAAGAATGAAGAGATTAACAAAATTCAACAGTGCAATAAACTTTCAGACAATGACACGAAGTCTCAAGAAAGACCATGTCATTTGGACCTTCATCAAAGAGATCCTAATTGTGACATGCAAAAGAACAGCTCTGCAAAACCTGTAAAACCTTGTAAGAATCAGTTACTGACTCAGGAAGGTCAAGTGAGAGAGTGTCATCGAGCACCTACTGAATACATTAATACTGATTTACCTTCAGGTAATGTACAGAAATAGAAACGTTAAGTCCCTCAAAAAATTAAAGTAGTAGGCAGAATATTGGAAATGTGATGTCTGGGGTCAAATCATGAACTCTAATAATTGGCTCAAATTTTTTAAACAAAACTTAAATGCTTTTAAGTATTTAATTGTTTACTGAATGCTTGTCCATTTTGGATACACATAAAATAACTTAATGTTTCAATGAAAAACTTGAATATTTATATTAGGCAAATCTATTCAGATAGATTTTATGCAGTACTAAAAAGAAAGATTGGGAATAATTCCTTGCATGCTAATTATTTTTGGTCCAATTTAGCATTGGTAGCATCAGCTTTTTGTGGGAACTTTTGTATACGTTTTGTCTGCTTTACAACCTATATCACATATATTTAAGTGGGATGTGCAATAACTACAGTAATAACCTTACTAAAGTGCACTGAACTGTTTACCTTAACAGCTATAATCATTACTTTTGCAATTTGTTGATATATTATATTTTACATTGAGATATGGATGCTGATCCTTCTCCCACTGAATTCAGCAGTATGATTCCCATGGACTTCAGTGGGAGCAGGTTTGGACCTAAGACAGGATTACTAAAATTGTTCTAAATTTTACCAGTGAACACAGATTTCCTAAAGGAGAGATTATATTTGAACCAGTGATCATAAACAAAAAAGTTCTAGCTTGATTCACCTAATTAGATGATTGTCTAGATGTTTTATCTGTTTTGTCTTTTTAAATCAGTAAATCAAAGTATCCCATTATAACATACACAATAGTGTCTGAACTAACTATTGTGTATTCTAGAGTAATGAAATGATGATGATCTATGTTCAGCAGAACCACAGAAGACTTTTAAAAGTTGTACTTTTTTTTTAAGTTTGCTTGTCCTTGCCTGCAGCTACCCTTATAATGTGTAGTATAAAATAAGCCTGTGAATAAGCCATTTTGTTTTTCCTTCTCTTTGGAGCTGACATAGCTTACATCACCATTCAGTGATCATGTATTCTTTTTTCCCCTTCCTTCCCACCCACCTCCTTTCCAACTTTAAGTTTATTATAGTGAATTAGAAATTCCATGTGCATTAATTATTCGTTTACATAACTTGTCTTTTCTGTATGAGAAATTTTCTAATTATGAAGGTTTATTGTTAATTACCAGTGGTGATTGCTGCTGTAACTTAATTTGTAAACCAGAATTCATTTGTTTGGGTTTTTTTCACCAAAAATAAATGCCTACATTTTGTCAATTTTGTATAAATTTACATTTTTTCTTACTGGTTGGATTGTTTTTGCTGCAGTGAATTAAATTTTGCTCTATAAAGCCCTGAAGGGGAAACGTGCAATTTTTACATTGTGTAGTATTATGAATTATTGCAGGAGACATAGATGATTATGACGTATTGGCACAAACCTGCACGTATGAGCATCGACCTTCAAAAACCCTTTCTCCAATATATGAGATGGCTGTTGGAGAAGCTATTGAGCAGAGGATGGAGTCAGAAAGGGACATTCTAGATGTGGATTTTGAAGATCAGCAGCAATTTGCAGAACGGGACTGGACTCTTCTCAGGCAATTGTTATCTGAGCAGGACTCAAACACTGATTTCAAAAACTCTGTTCCCGAAGACCTTAATTTAGCACAATATCTTATCAATCAGACACTACTATTGGCACGAGATGGTTCAAAGCCTCAGGGTAAATCATACGTTGATACTTTCAGCAGATGGACTGAATTAATGTCACCACTGGATGATTCTTCAGCAAGCATCACAGTGGCCAGCTTTTCCTCCGAAGATTGTTGTTCTCCTCAAGGGGAATGGACAATTCTTGAACTGGAAACCCATCATTAAAGTGATCAAGTGTTTGAAAATGGACTCCAGTCCCTGCCTCAAATCTGTTTTTTGATGCATTGTTTCCATAAAATAATGAAATACCGCATCAGTTAAGAACAGCCAGTTCTTGATACTGAGGGAATCTTTCCAATATATTGAGGTAAATACTGTTAATTTATAACCTAGCTTTAGTCACAAATAGAATAATTTTTCAAAGCTGAAGCAGATGTTTTTCTAAAATCAACTTTGAGCATGTATTTTCTAGAATTGTTAGAAAAACTAGACTTGCAAGAAAAATCTTGGTTTAAACTCCATCTTCTATCCTCTTTCTGTCATTTGTTAATATATTCTTTATTGAGCATGGATTTTAACATGTGACTGCACAATAAGTAGCACCATTCTTTTCCTTTTAGCTTTTCATACAGTGACTTGGTGATTTTTCAACAATAAAAGATTGAGCAGTTGTGTTAAAATGTGTTGTGTTCCAACAGTACTTTAAATATTAGACATGTATATTTACATTTATAGAATGTAAAAGATTTTGGATTCTGTTTACATAAGCCGCTTGTTCAGTTTTGTTTCCACCAGATTGATTTTGTAATTTTTTGTTTGTTTTGAAAATTTTCAATAATTTGTTTTTAAATTGTCATTTATTTAAATACAAGATTGCAGAGGTACTATAAGAACAGTACAGTTCCTCTCTTGGGAACACAAATACATCCCCTTACTTCAGTAAATAATGGTATGGTGTATGAATCAGAATGCTAAGCCTGTACTAAAATACTGTGTGTAACAGCTTAGTTTCAGTCTGAAGTTTTAGCAGTAGCTCTCTTGATTCTTCACTTTAAAAGTCCATGTTTGAAGTGGAATTTTAGTTGTGCTGCAACTCAAGACACCTTTATCCTCTCCCCTGCTGTCTGTCACAACTAATTTATTGGGGTTTTCAAAATCCCGATGTGTCTTGTATCTTTGTGAGAGTATTAGAGGGTTTGCTGTCTCTCCTTAATCTCCTAATTCCTCTAAAAATTTCCTTTTGGAGGCCCAGTGTTTCATCCTCTTGATGAAGGAGAACTGAGAAGGAAATGCTTCTCACCATGTCTGCTCTGCTCATTCTGCTGCTAAAGAAGATGGCAGTTAGATGAAATGAGCAGGGGGTGAGGTCAATAAGTGGGATGTTTTCCATGTGAAGAGTATTGGGCCATATTCTTCATGCTATACTGAAACAAAACACAGCAATAAGGATGGTCTTATGTAAACTACACAATATTGCTTCTGCAGATCCCCTCCTGATAGTCATTAACAGGGGATGTGCCTTCAAATGGGATTGCTACACTGCAGTGACAAATGACTAAAATGATTTTTTTTTTTTTTTAAGGGCTTTTTTTTTTTTAACCAAAAGCCTAACTTGCACTGGTTATAGCCAAGGATAATACAGGCGGGTGTTCTGCAAACTTTTGCACAGTTCTGCCAATGCACCTTAATCCTGACCTGTAGGTAATCCTGTTACCTTAATCCTGTGCTGTTTATAAGCAGAGACTGATAGTAGTCTTGAATTGTGAAATTGCTTTGAGATGCGGCTAAGCAGTGACTGCTGAACTAACTTTCACTTTTGACGTAATCAACATTTGATCTCAGATCTCCTGACTTGGAAAGGCTGCTATACGCTGACTTTGACTGTCTGTCAATACAATCAAAGTTTTACTGAAGCGGAATTATAAATCGATAGAGCAAGAAATTTACCTCTTTTATTTTTATATAGCGAGAGAGAGAGAGAGCTTTTAAAGGAAAGACATTAATCTCCCCTTTATGTCTGTGCCCATGATACTTAGAGGGAGTTCAGTCTTGGCTGCATGCCCATCCCCAGCTTTCTTATAGAGGATCCTCCCCAAGGATTCCTGTGAAGAGACTAGGGGCATCAGTTGGACTCCTGGATATCCTGTCCTAAACTCACAAAGGAAGCTGCGTAAATTAATACAGCCTGAGTTTGTGCGAGCTCAGCGTCTTACCCATTGTAGGCTATATTTCCTCCATTATCCACATTTGGTGGATGGGGAAGGGGAGCTAGGGGAACCTCCCCAAAAAGCAAATCTCCTCCAAGATCAGAGAGAGAGAGAGACCCCATTTACCTCCTCCAGTTCTGAGAGGAGCACAGATATTGGAGAATATGTGGAATAAGGAAAAACCACCATTGTCTTCTATAGAGGGGTAAACCACATAACCTTAAGAGGGGTTCAAAAAATCAAAATAGAGATGAAACTCAGGTTTCTCACCCCAACATGGTTATTCCCATGTAGGAGATAATAATGACCATGGAAGGCATAAAATAAAAACATTTAATGAACTCTAAATTGATGAAGGCACAAGCGGGTATTAATTTTTACACAAAATAATGTGAGAAAATAAAGGAAAAGATCAGGAGGGTAGACGGAGAACGAAAGAGAAGGATCCTTCTGCGTTCTGTTCCCTTTCCTTTATATTTTCCTGTGTTCTTCAAGTGCAGCTCATATCTGAAAAGTGACTGTGAAAAATGTTTCCATGTTTGTGTGTCTGACTCCCAGATCAAATATGATAAAGTTACAGTTAAAATAATGTGGGGATTTTGTTTTGTTTTCTTTTGAATACCAGCTCTCATTTTTTCAAGATGGAATTTAAAAGTAAACCTCTGTTGTTTTCTCGGGTCCTCAGTGATGTAGGTACAACTTCTTAAATGGATTGGAATAGATGTAACTAAATGGAATTTGATAAAAATTTGGTCGATGCACAAGAAATAGAATCCAGATCTCTGTCAGCCATGTTGGCTCTTCAAAACCAACAGGAATAAAAAAATAATACAATAGTTGTATTCATTATCTGTATTGCCAAAGTGCCTAGGAGCCCTAGTCAAGGACCAGCACCCTGTTGTGCTAGGTGCTGTACAAACACCGAACTAAAAGATAGTCTGTACCCCAAAGAATTTACAATCTAAATAAGACAACAGATTGATATAGACAGGGGAATACAAGAAAATGATGAAAGCAGGTAAACTTTTGTCTGTGACAGGAGAAGGAGGGAGAGAATTGGAGGAGGAGAGGGAAATGGGATGGTGAAGGTAATGTATTTCGTTAACTTTTTCTTCGAAGAACTTACTGTAGCATCTAACATAATTACAGTAAAGTCAGCAGATATGGCTGTGATGCTCACCAGGGAATAGATCTGTTTAGTAAGAAGGTCTTTCTTTTAAGTTCTTTGGAGGCAATCAGTAAAGAAAAGCAGTACTGATGCTGTCTAAGATATATGGCTAGTTTGCAAGGTGGCAGTTCTGGCCACCATGAAGACTCACTGTACATCTTGAATAAGTGTGGACTATATTTTTATTGTTGAACTCTGCTTCAAAGTTTCATTGAATTTTTGAAATGTTGTAATTATGTTCTCCGCTGCCTCTACCTGAAGATTGAGTCCAGGTCTCCCCTTAGCCTTTTTATGTGGTCACTTCTTCCAGGAAATACAAACAGTAAATTAAAAACCTGTTCTAGCTACATATTGCTGGAGGCATAGACTGTTTTGAACCTTTGATACCATATTATTGCCATCTGGAAATTCATTACCAAATGCTTGCCGTATTTGTTCCAAAAAATCTAAACCCTCTGTTTGCAGATGTTAAGACTTATGTCTTTTACTATTGCCTGCCATGGAACATGAACAATTAAGAAGGCACAATCTTGCTCTCGTTAAAGTCGGAAATAAAACTCCCATTGATCTCAGTTGGAGTAGGTTCAGGGCCTATGACTAAAGTGCATGTAGTATAAATGCTTTATTTTGTACGTGTACTGTGTAATTCTATATCTCTAGTCTGCTAACTTCTAATATTTTAGAGGTAGGGATGATTTATGGTAAAGAAAATTTAATAACGTGTAATTGTGAGTATTAGGCTAATATTGATGATTGGATTATTAACTATTCTACCTTGGTATATCATGCTCTTTCCAGCACTAAGCAGAACTGAAGGAAAAAAAAATACAGAAATTCAGACAATGAATACAGGAATGACAAGCTGTGGTGGAGGATTCTACAGCAGAATTAGAAATACTGCCGTTTAACTGCAAAAAATTCTATACCTACTTAAGGTAGTATCTAGACTCTGGCCAGGGGGTGTATTTCAGGGAGCTGAACCTGGTGCACTGGAAAATGAATTTCTTTAGAGGGATAATCAACTTCAACTAAAAGCAAACAAAAAACCCACTTCCATCTGAAATTTTTTTCCTACTGTTATTGCCTATGATTACTAATAATTGAAAGAGCCTGGAACAGAAAATACACTCTTTTGATCTTTCATTTGACAGCCCTCTGTGTAGTCAGGCCTCAATCTTGCAAACATTTAAGCATGTACCTATCTTAGAACTGGTTGTATGAGTGAAGTTAGGAACATGAAGTATTTGCATGATTGGGGCCTTAGTCATTTCTCCATGTTTTTCTTTCATCCGTTGTGTACAAAAATTGCACAAATATGTTTTAAATTTCATGAAATGTTTGTAAAATCACAAAAATTAGCAAGGGAACTCAAAAGTAGGTGTAATACCTGAAACTGATTTTAATTCCCAATGGGATCCTGATTGGACTCTGAGTGCCACAATAGTATACTTATTAATATTAATAATGATGGAACTATATGCTGTTTTCTCTGCTCTTCCTGGTTACTGCGCAAACATTCCCAGCAGGTAAGAAGTCTGCCTCAACATGTGATTTTATTGGTACTTCAATTGCAAGTTCAAAGTTGTAAGAAATGTAACTTCAAGGCAGGTGGGAGCTTGGATTACAGCAAGGATAGAAATGTTTTCAGATTCTATTTCCATTCCACTTTAAAATATAAATATAATCTTGCAGCTCTTGGAAAAAAACACACTCAGACCTCAATTATTCAAGGGTTTTGTACTATTTCTAGTAAGATTCTTACTTTGATATAAGTGATCAAAATAGTTTCAGACTTTTTTTTTTTTTTTTTTACAAAAAAGTCTAACAAAAGGAAGGAAATATGTGCACAGTCTATTTAGTAAGTTTGAGATAATGGGTCGCATGTTCCTCTGGTGCCTAAAGTTAGGCACCCATCTCCATATTTATGACCTGAGTAGCCTTATTTTTTTCAGAAATGTTGAGCCTTTTCCCCTACCATTAAAAATCTGGCCATTTTTATGTAAGCGTCTACATATGGAGATGGATGTCTAACTTCAG
Organism: Dermatemys mawii; assembly: GCA_007922305.1. Taxonomy (NCBI): domain Eukaryota; kingdom Metazoa; phylum Chordata; order Testudines; family Dermatemydidae; genus Dermatemys; species Dermatemys mawii. Next base: position 20,422,448 of record ML677352.1, on the reverse strand, counting down.
GCACCCAAAATGAAACTTTTAGCCAGTATTGCTTCAAATTTTTGTTTCACTTTCACTATATGATTCATTCCATAATGCTGAGTTTGGCAAAGCTGTGCCTGAGCACTGTTTATTATATCATGTCAAGACTCCAGCCCTCTAGAGTCCTTTTGAGTGTTTTATATTGGTAGGGCAAATATCGGATTGTCACTCTTGTGCTAGAATATTTAATAAGATCCATTTTGTTTATAAATCTGAGAGTATTATGGTATTCTGACTTGGTACACTATCATCAGTGTACATAACACTGATATGTCAGGGACAGGCCAATATGTACAGCAGATCCAATGTAGCTGTGTAAATCTCTATTTAGTTTCTTTCGTACAATCTTAAAATAACTATCAATTAACCAGCAGTCATGTCATATGCTCAGACCTGATAAATTACTTATATGGCAGACAGATTCATCTGAGTGTCAGACCTTTCTACCTGCCACTAATCGATCTACTTTTTTTTTTTTTTTAACTGTAGAATAGAAAACTTTAATCCCCATTTTCTGGACTGTCATGCTCCAGTTTTTGATAGATTTCCTACATATAAACTAGGATGCATTATGAGAGAAGGTTTCACTTCCAGCAATCCATGGCTTTAGGATCCTAAAATATCTGATCACCCAGTGGTTTAGAGGAGTTTGTTTTTAAGCTATCAAACTGAAAACGTGCATGTTTTCTACTTATTTGCTTTTTAACCAGTTAGCCCACTTTGTCATCCTAGGGATAAGTAACTATCTGCATCTCCAAATGATGAATAGTGAACATATACTTCTGTTTCTAAAATTGCTGTACAGTTGCTTAGTCCTACAAGCCTTCTCCATTTACGTATAAAATGGAAAATAATAAACCCTTGTATGTAACAGAAAAGCTGAGTCTTTGTACTTCATTGCATGTGTGGTGTGGCAGAGCTCCTTCTCTGTCTTGGTGGATTCCACATTTCCTGTTAGCAGGGAGCTGGGGTATTTCTCTCTCCCTGGGAATTTCTCCACACTCCTGGGTTTACTGTCTCCTCCTTGTCTGAGCAGGTGTTCCTTCCGGCCTCCCTGACAGGGGAGGTGGAGGAGAGCCTTTTAGTCTCTGGTAGCTCTTCCAGGCATAGTAGCAGCAGGACAGGCCCAGTTCAGTCTCCTCCCCTCTGGCAGGGTCTCTTCTCCCCCAAACCTTACAGCAAGGATAGAAATGTTTTCAGATTCTGTTTCCATTCCACTTTAAAATATAAATATAGTCTTGCAGCTCTTGGGGAAAAAACACTCAGACCTCAATTATTCAAGGGTTTTGTACTATTCCTAGTAAGATTCTTACTTTGATATAAAGGGTCCCAGAAGAGAGAGATGTCCTGTTGGGCAAGGTTTCCCCAGCTCTTCACCTCAGTACCTGTGAGGTCTGTCACCTGGCATTTGTCAGTGCCTGCACCATCCAGTTCTCCAATAGTACACATGTTTCTCACAGCTCTTATTGCATGCCCCTATCTTGACTTTAACAGGTTTTGGCAGGCCCTTGATTAGCCCCAGGTGTCCTAATTAAGCTGGAGTAACACCTTTTAAATTACCATGAGAACAGGGGACCTGCTTATCCTGGGGCTATTATACCTGTCTTCTATGGCAGCTCTTTTATCACCACCAGAGAGGTCTTCTGCGAGACCTCTCCGAGCAGCTGGTCTTCTACACCTGCTCAGCTGGTGCATGGTGCTCTCTGCCCTTGGTACCCCTTGGGAGTGTACTTTGGGAGGTGAAGGCAGCCCTATTGCCCACTTCTTGGTTTTTCCTCAAGAGGGTCCTAAGAGAGGATATTCCCACCTGCCCCTTACCCCCAGGCCCTTCAGCTCTCTTCATCGGGCCCTCACCCCATGAGCCCTCTTGTCCTACACTTCTTTGTATCCCAAAACGTCTGGGTGATTTGAAGAGTTCGCTTCCAAACTGCGCCACAGGACCACCTCTACATGCTCATGTTCCACACTCTTTCCCCACCCCTGTGTCCTACCCCAATACCAAGTGGCAGGACCTTCTACGAACTGCAGAGGGTGAGGGACACCAATGGGCCAGCCTGTATTCCACCTTGTTTCCATGGTCTGCTGGGACATTAGTTGGTGGCTCCTTCATGGAGCCGTGAGCATGGGCATGTACTGGCGCAGTTCACCCCTCTTCTTGACACCTGCCCTTTTTGTGATGTGCAGGAGACCTAGCATGTGTGTCTATCTGCAGTGCGCCAGGTTGCAGCCCCTCTTCCGGCTCCTCCAGAACTTCTTGTTGAGGTTCTGGCTGCACTTTTCCCTGCACCTTTTTATATATGCAGACGCTATCCGTGGCCCCATGAAGTCGGGGGACCACCTCGACAACCTCCTCCTAGCCATGGTCAAAGTGGACATTTATGACACCAGGGAGAGGAGGTTGGTTGGGGGGCGAAAGGGAAGACTGTGGCTATGGGGGCTGTTTTCATTCTTTCATCCATTCATGCATCCAGACAGAGTTCCTCTGGGCAGCATCCACTGGCTCCTTGGATGGTTTTGAGGAGCAGTGGGTGCTGTCTGGGGTGTCCTCTTCTGATTCCCTAGTTTTGGCCCTTTGACCCCACATCTGTTCCTGTTTTTTCTTTCGTTGGCCCCCAACTTTAGTTGAGCTCTGGGCTCAGTAGCTCCTCCCCAGGCTGGGAGAGGTGCCTTAAGTTGTGGGCAGGCTTACACCCGTCCACTTCCCAGCACCCAAGCAGATCATTCTGGGTTGCAGCCCCTATTCCAGTTCCTCCTGGACATCCTTTTATGTTTCACCTTTTCATATACTCACACCCTATCCATGGCCCCACAAAGTCACAGGACCTACTTGTCAACCTCCTCCCACTGCTGGTCAAAGTGGCCATTTATAAGACTAGGAGAGGAGGTTGGCTTAGGGGGTTTCCTGTGGTTGTGGTGCCTATTTCTGATCTGCCTTCACTCATAGGCAGAGTTCTTCTGGGAAGTGTCCGCTGGCTCCCTTGACACCTTTGAGGAGCAATGGGTGCTGTCTGGGGTTTTCTGCTCGGTTTCCCCTTCAGGTTCTCTTTGTTTCACCCTTTGACCTTCACACCTGTCCCTGTTGTATTTTTGGTGGTTTCCAATAATTATTTGAGTTCCTGGACCTTGTGGATCCTCCCCACTGGCTGGGGCAAGGTCCTTTAGCAGTGGGCGGACTTATGCCCACCCACTTCCCAGAACCCAGCATGAAACAACTCTCCTATAGTTGCCTGGCCTGATCCCATTACAGGGGGTAATATTAAAGGATAGCTGGAACCACTGTCCTTGCTTCTTTTTCTATTGCTGGAAAGTATAATTTTCCTCCTTTTTCTGGATTTATGGCCAATGAATTGCCTTGTTCTTCTGTAAAGGGAAGCACCACCATTTCCTGGGTGCTCATTTTCTGTGTCCTCAGGGAATAGGGTAGCAGAGCCTGTGCAAAGACAAGTGGATAGCTTTCCTGTGAAAATCTATAGGAGATGGAGATGAAAGAGCCTGTGCCTATCCCAAGAGTCCAATATCAAGAAATTGTGCCTACCCCAGAACAGGTGAGGACTGGCCTGGGGATTGAGGAAGCACTGCTATTGGGAGTATCTTGACTAATTAGTGCAAAGCCATTTAATCTAATTTATCTAATCATTACCATTAGCTGAGAGTAGGAACCCCAAGAGCCATTTGATAGAAATAGGAAGAGATTCTCAGCTCTGTTCCTAGAGGTGATTTGATCAGTAGACAGGCATGAACCCGCTCTCTCCTCCACTAGAGCCTTCCCTAAATTGGAGAATCCAACCCAGTGGGTGGGAGGCTGGAACTGGTGAGAGATACAAAGGCAGGCTTGGCAAAATGTCAAAAAGCCTCTAGGCGCAGAGCCAAGTGTTACCAATAAACTGACTGTATCCTGCATGTCAGGCTTTGCGTCCAATTATTCTCTGTAAAGGGAAGCTTAAAATAATTTTTCCAAAATTAGACAGTGTGAGTCATCAGTGTATGCCTCTGTTAAATCCACAAGTTTTAAAGAGTTCACAACCTTAGTTGAACTGCAACTCCTCAAATGACTGCAGATGCACATATTGAAATCTCTTCTTAATCTGCTTGTACATTCCACTCAGACCATAGTGCATTTTCCACCTTTGTAAAACGCCCAAATCGGTCTACAAAGTTCAGCGAGAGTTGAATGTTTGTTCTTTACCTGTTCACAGTTGTGCTTTTCCCTGTATTCTAAGGAATAGGCCCCACACGCAATGCAGCGCTGATAGGCAAGTGAGGCAAGATTGGGGAAGTCTATGCAGGGAATGCCTTGCATGTTTCTGAAGGCTTGGGGTTCAAGGAAGGAGCTGGATTAAGGACAGTGAAGCCACCAGTGCGTGGATCAAATAGCAATTTCCCTTTCTTCTCTCCTGCATAGTAAGGCCCAGGAGTAGCAGGAGCTACAGTAGTCTCAGGACAACAGCAGTCACAAAGTGACTCTGAAAACTGGAGGGGATGAAGAAGGACTGCTCCTCTCTTGCATTGCTCCCATCTTCTCGCATCAAGCCTGACTACTCAGGCGTGACATAGGTATGGTGTGGGGAAGGATTTAGCCCCAAAGTACTAATTATCACTTGATTCCTCAAAACCAATCTTGGCATGTGGGCTGTAATACTTTACTCTCATTTCAGTTGTTGGATGTAGTTTTAGTGTGGGTGAGCTGGGTGGTGTTGATTGCCTGTGATATATGGAAGGCCTGACTAGATAGTCTAGTGGTCCCTTCTGGCCTTAAACTGTCTCTTGTACTAAAAGCATGTAAGGCTACCAGGACAGATAATAGTCTTCTTGAGGCCTTCACTGTCCAGGATAGTCCCATTTCCTTTGTCTCTGTTTGTTTAAACAATCCTTTACCATTTAAATGAGGTATCCTACTTCATATCACTAACCTAGTACAAATATGTCCTCCTCCCAATACTCAAACCCAGTTGCAAGTCAGTGTTTAAATGTGCCATTTGCATCATGTCTGCGTGGGTTTAATATGTTTCAAGGGAGGGGTTAATTTAATAGTTGCATCCAGGGAATTAGTGTTATACTTTTTTAGTATGTCAACAAATACTGATCCTTTCATCACACTCAGCTTATGTATTTTTCTAAACTGACCAGCTCACTTATTTTAGATTGATAATGCAGGCAATACCCTTGGCTACTTTGTTGTTTTTGCTATTTGTGCTGCCATGGTTTACATATATAATACAATACAGCTGCTGAGGACTGTCATATTTTGACAATTTTGAGCAATCTTCTGTCCCTTCTGAAGACTTCCTATAGGTTTACCTCAGATGAGTTAAAATCTAGGACACCAATCAATAAAATCTCAATCTGCCCTACTGACTCAGTTGGACTCTTAGATCCTAAATGGTATCTTTAATAATCCACTGTAGGCATTTTAATAACGTTCTCTCTCAGGAATACTGATACTGCTGAAGTGACATGGGATTGATTATTTGCCAGTATGTTTTGATTTCTCGCTTAGCCAGTTGTGAAACTGAATATTTTTATGTAGTTATTTATTTACTTTTGTCAGTGTCTTGTATCCCCAGGGTAAAAGAGTGGTGTCTGAAATGTAAATTTTAGCAAGATATATCCACTCTCTTTGTGCTAAGAGCTACTAGAAAATGAAATTTCTAAATCTAAATAATATTACCCTAGGGACAGATGCTGCAATGCTTACATAAGTACTGTACATTTACATAAAAAAAACCCCTACTTCCCTTGAGTTGAAGTCTTGCTTGAGTAAAATAATGAATAGATATCATGGTAAAGGCACTTCAGAGGAAACTTTAGATAAGATCTGGAGCGTAAACATTATTCTTTTCACTAATAAATACAAGAATCTGCCCCCATATTCAGCTGAAAATATTTTTGTGAAAACCTATATCTAGTTTTGACCTAGAAAAAAATTCAGTTCCTCTTGACAGCTGAGATGAAAGGCCAGAATTATTTTAGGGTTAGAAATAAGTTTTTAGTGGACTTTATAATTACCAATTAATTAGGATACTTTTCTTTGTCAAGTTAATTGCAAATACTTTTCAATCCTATGTTGGTTTTAAAAAAATGGCAGATTGACTTTTACTACTTTAAAATAGGGAATCATAGTTCAGATTTTCATACCCGTTTTGGAAAGTTTTATAATTTCAAGATGAATGAGATGGGGAAGAAGGAAATGAGGATTGTTCTTAGTCATCATGCAGAAACTAACACTTGTACCTGCCTGTGGTAATGCTGCAGCATATCAGTGATTGAGCTTTTAAAAATGAAATGCAGGTCTGCAAGGGTCATAAGATTAGGCATTTATACCACCACTTGAAGCTTCATAATATCCCTGTGAGATAACTGTTAAAGATCCATAAATAAGGCACAGAAGTTAAATAACTAACCAAGGTCACAATGTAAATGAGGGCAGCAGACTGAGTTTCTCTTCTATCTGCTAAAAGTGCTGCCTGTGTAAACCTGGATCAATCCTAGTCTCTTTTGAGGGCGAGGGTTTCTTGCAACACATTACACTGAAGATCAGAACTGCCTAGAATGCAGAAGAGCTGCGGAGGAAAAATACTGGATAGAAAAGCCTACCTACATTCTTTTCTCTATCCCACTCCGTTTTAAATTTTAGCAAATACAATGCTTCTAAAATGACTTTAAATTACAGCCATTACAGAGCTTAGAACCTGAAAACAAAATCATAGATCTTTGCTTTTTCTAATGAAACAGCCTGGCCCCACTTCTCCCAAGAGATTTCAGTATACTCTTGCACAGCCCTCCATTCTTCTTTGAATACGGAAGTGTGATACTGTGTATTTATTTTTCATTGATTTTTATGCTTCAGGTTTGAAGTCCAGCAATGTAGCACACAGTAGCGTAGGAAAATAATTTTTCATTATAGCTTTCTGGCACTTGAAGTTGAGAGATTCTGATACCCAGCAGTAATGCTAGGTGAAATAAAATTATTATTGTAAAATTAGTGAAGAAAACAAGCCAGAGTTGAGCTGGTGCAATAACTCTGAGCTCTTAAGTGCTTTTCAGCTGGAGATCTCAAAGCACGTAACAAAAGAAGGTAAGTATTATTATCCTCTTCTTCCAGATGGGGGAACTGAGCATACAGTGGGGGATTCACAAAGGTACATGGCACCTAAGTCCCAGTTTTAGGCTCCACTGCAATCCACAAAATTCCTGCCAAGCGCTATAGGTGCCTAAGCTTACTCAGCTCCTAAATGTTAAGGATAAAAGTTCCCTAGCTGATTGTTTCTGCTTCTGGGTTTGCTTTCTACTCTCTCCTCTAGATGTTCAGACACTCTTCTCCAACCTGAGCCCCAGAGCCCCCCATGAAGGGGGGAAAATAGGCATTCACTTACCTATCTCATGTGTAAGAACTCTTCTGGTAGGTAGCCTCCAAGCACACCTACCAGCCTGGGCCCCATTCAAAATCGGAGGAGAGGAAGAAAAGGTGTCCACCTTACAAATTTCAGCTCAGTGGCTTACTGGACCCTGGGTCTTCCCCCTCCCCTATGGATGTCCTAACCACCAACACACAGTCATTCTCTGTTTCTCTCCTTCTGACCCAATTACTCTCTAAGTATTTGTCCATAGTAGAACAGCTTCAACAGGAGCGATTGAAGATGACCTATATAAGAATATCCCATAGCTCAGTGGTTAGAGCACCCTCCTAAGGGGGTGGGGAATGGCCCTGTTCAAATACTTTTTTCCTCTCCAACAGAAGGGGGAATTGACCATGGATTTCCCCTATCCCAGGTGAGTGCTCCAACCACTGGGCTAAAAATGCCTTTTCTACCACTGTTGCAATTTTAGGTGGAGTGAGGCAGGCATCCATCTCATTCCTGTAAGAAGCTGTTTAGTTTCTAAGCCTCCTGATTCCAAAAGAGGTTCCCATTCATAGATTGCAAAGTAGAGATAAGTGCTTCCCTGTAGCGTGGACTTTGGTGCTAATTTGTGAAAGGAGAGGGGCTTAGCCCAGACTCCTGCTGTCAGTATCCTCCTATGAGCTAGTTTAGGCATCTCCCCTCCTAGCTTGTGGATTGGACCCTAAGGCTCCTCTCTCACCCTATTTATTGTAGAGCCTAATTCAGGCTTTGTGGACTGCAGTGCTGTTCCTATGATTTTTCTAGTTGCCACAATGCTCAGCACTGCAAAGCCTAACCCCATGTGTGAATCTCGGTTTAACTTACAGATCAAACCGGGAATAAAATACAGATCTACTGATTTCCAAGCTCGTGTCCTCTGTGCCGCACCTTGCTGCCTCTTATATGACACTGTGAGCCTACTGTATATTGCAGCTACACTATACTTTAGATATAATTATAGTACAGCCAGACCCTCTACCATAGTAATAAAATGTTAGGATCTGAGGGAGAAACACTTCACTGTTGTGTACAAAGCCAGACTCTGACACCTGCTGGTTCTAAGAGAGCCTAAAACTATCCAGAACAAAAACCTACAATTTTCAACAAAGAGAAATAAATAACATACCAAACATTCCTACCAACATTCCACAAAGGACGATACAAGTAAGCAGCTAATCTTTATTCCTCCACTTACCTGCTAATGTTTGTACCTTATGATCTGTTGAGGTTCCCCAACCCCAAAAGGTGATAACTCGGCTAAATATAGATGTGCATTATATAAGTTTCAAAATCTCTGAGTTCAAGGCTAGTGCTTGTTACAAATTTGGTAGATTTACTTCAACAACAAAAAATCATGCTATGCACCCTAAATATAGCCAGTACTTGAATTAAATGGTGCCTTTTATTTAGATTTATACTAGCTTCAGAGTGAATGCACACACACACAGTCTAAACCAGCACTACGTCAATGTAAAAAAAAAAAAAATCAGCTAGAGTCTCAATCTGTGTCACAAAGTTCCTGTCATTATTCTATAAACACCCTTAAGATATATATTTAGCAATCAAGATGGGAAAAGACATGCAGGGTCTGTGCATAGTATCCATACATGTGTCATAAGAAATTACATACCATTCTATTGGTACCATTATACCTAGCCAAAAGAGCACTAGAGCCTCCTTACATACACAGGGGTAGGAAGTCAATTTTTTTCTCCCTTATTTTACCCCCTGGAGATTATAAAGTATTTAAAATATTTTAATAAAATCTTCAGTATTAAAAAATATGGACTTGACTTACTCCCTAAGGCAGACAGACTGCAGGCTCAAGACCCCTTAGCTTGTACTGCTGACTGAACAGAAAGAAGCAGGCACTCCATAATGATGGCTTATTTGCCAGGAATAAAAAGGGAGAAATGGCTAAGGTGTTGAATGCCTCTTTGCGGGGTTATCTCATCTGGCCTAATCAGTACAGAGCTATAAAAGTTATTTTAATTTTTTTAAATATGCAGTTCACCTTTCATTAATTTGAAATTATTCTGCACAGAGTCTGAGCAGTCCATGTTGCAGTAAAAATGTACGGTGTCCTTACACCAATGAATGTACATGTTCATTATTATTCAAAGATAGGGGTTGGGCCCAATAATACTTGTTCGTAGTACCTACTTTTATTGGCCTCCGGCGCCTCCCTCTGCAAAGCACTGATATGCATCCTACAGTCACAACAAAGGATGTACCAGCATTCTCAGTCTGCTTCTCTCTCCAGACAAGATGCTGCCTCATGCTTTAACATTAAAGGCCGATAGAAAATGTTTGGAACATTCCATCACAGCAATAACAGCAGGGGTTGGTGGTTGTAATTTTTTTCTTTGTTTTCCCTGATCTGGACAAAATTGAAATTATTTTTGAATTTCATCATTTTGTCCATGTTACTGCTTTGTACTTTTGAGGGCTCCCCTGTGTCTCTGCCTGCAATCAGCAATTCTCCGTATCTCTCAAGCAGCTCATGTATTCAAACCTGTCTGGCCACTGGCTTTCAGACTGAGATTTGAGATTACAGAGAAATTATTAGGGTGGCTTCCAAAGTCTCGCTCTGGATTTCCAGTAATGCCTCACCTGGGGCTGCAGGCCCCTCACTCAGAAAACAATGTTAAACAGAAGAGACAGGGACAGAGTCCAGACAAAGCACGGAGAAACAGTTGTGTTCTTGAGCTCCACCATTTTTCCATTTCACATACAGGCTGAAATTATCTTCCTGGTGATAAAATAATTGCAGTTTATTTGTTTTTTCTTTTGAGCTTCCCAAATGACAGACACACATTGGGTTTGAAGTGGGGCAGGTCACCTGAGAGGAAAGTCTCAAGTTACTCCATGACTTGGTCCAGGTGCCAGTGGCTGTGGTACCAAAAGGAGGGAGGAGCCCTCAAACACAGGCCCAAATTCTCCTTCTACATTTCCACTCGCTTCAGTAGCAGCCATGAAGCTGGGCCTTTCAAAAGGGCAGAATTAGGCAGGTCATAACCTGAGGGGCTAGAAGGCTCAAAATTCCAGTTAATCCCTCTTTCCTTTGCCTCCCCTTGGCAGACCCGTGAGCTGGCTCTTGCTCAGAGACTGGGCCCACAGCCGTGTGGTGGTGCTGCATCGACTCGTCTGACGCCCCCACATATGGAGTGCCAGCCAATCTCCAGCTGTCTTAGACACCAAGTCCCACCTTCTGACAGGCAAAGTGTTGGGGGGAGGGGTGGCTGGGAAGCCTCACAGAGGTCTGTGATCTGTGCCTTGTCATGTTCTTGAAAATAGCAGACCTGAGGGTGGCCTCTAACTGGGAGAGGTAGGAACATCCCCAGAGGGAGCCTGAGACCAGTTCTCACATGGGACTGGAACCAAGCTTACCCAGAGCTTTACAAAGCAGGCCTTACAACCCTCCTGTGAGGTAGAGCAACAGCCTCATCCCCTTTTCACAGGTGGGAGCTGAGGCACAGAGCGGTTCAGTGACTGGCAAAAGTGTCACAGCAGCCTAATGGCAGAGCGAGGCTGGAGGATTCAGGGCTTCCTGATGCAACTGCCTAGGCCCCTCAGCCTCCGCCCAGCTGCATAGTTACCTTGGGTGAAGAAGGGAGGCTCTATTAAATGCCTCAGACCTAGACATACCTTTCAAAAATACAAACGTGAACAAGGTCTATGGGTCAGCTCAGAAGCTTAGTGAGCTGCACTGTGCCATGGAGGAGACCTGAAGTAACACTTTCGAAAGCACCTATGTGAAAATGGAAAAACTGCCTTCTGAAAATGGAATTTAGGTTCCTAAATAACACAGGCACTTTTATCCACTGACTCATTTCATGATGGTCTCACTACATATTGTGTCCTGTGAAGGAAGCACGCTTAGCCCTGCTACACTCCCTGATGTGTAATTATTTTATAAAACATCAGGAAATCTGAAATTCTAAGCCAGGCTCTGCCAGCAATTCACTGGGCCATTTGCCAAGCCACTGAACCTCTCCATAGGTTTTGGGAGGAAATTAGAGTGTTAGAAACGCTGCTAACATGTCCCAAAGCAGAGTTCTCTTTCGTCTTTCTCACCTCAGCCATTTGAATGGTGGGACAGTTGTAACAAAAAAAACTGTCATAGATGCAACAGATTCCTTTGGGAATAATATTTACAGTGTTTATTAACAACCACACTTGGACAGATACAGAATATTTATATGAGTTGTAGGAAGATTTCTCCAGACCAGTAATACAATAGTATGAACAAACTAGTTTTTTGGGTTTTTTAAATTATTAGATTTTGGATTGTGAAATCTTTGGGCAGGTGGCCCTGCCACAGACTTTATACATGACCTTGGGCAAATCAGCTGATCTTTCTGTGCTTCATCTCCCAATAATCTGTTTATAACTCTTTCTTCCTTCCATGGTCTGCCTTGTGGATTGACAGTATAAGATCTTCAGAGCAGGAACTCTCTCTTACCCTGTGTTTGTAAAAATGCGCAGGCACTGTGGCCCTGATTTCAGTTGGAGTCTTTAGGCAACCCCGGAGCCTTGACCAAGCACCACGGAGTGTGCTTTATTACAGCTGTGTACTCTTCAGTTGGTGGCTGACCTTTCTGTTCTCTCTCTCTCTGTTGCTAGTTTCTTTAAGCGCTTTGGAAAGTTTTACCAGAGATTTCATTGCAGAAGTAGTAATAATTCCTGTGACAATGGCAGAAAGTGGTGGGCAGGAAAAGGCAAGATGGATCACAACCATTATCATGAGTTCAGCTCTCCAGGTACTGTATACCAGTTATTGGTGAATTGCATAGGCACTGGATTCGTGGATGCTCTGAGAATGGAGCACCCACTCAACGGCAGCCCCCCGATCAGTTCCTTCCCCCCCCTTAGCGCCTCCCACCCTCCAGCAGCTGTGCCACTCAGGGCCTCCCCCTGCCTCCCAGCACCTCCCGCCTGCTGCGATCATCTGTTCCACGGCATGCAGGAGATGCTGGAAGGGGAGAGGGAGGAATAGGGTAACCAGATGTCCTGATTTTATAGGAATAGTCCCGATATTCAGGGCTTTTTCTGATATAGGTGCCTATTACCCCCCCCCCCCCATACTCTGTCTTGATTTTTCACACTTGCTATCTATTCATCCTAGGGAGGAGCAAGGGCAGGGCATCTGTGGGGGAGGGGACACAACGAGGAGAGAAGGGGGGTGTGGAATGGTGACAGAGTGAGGGTAGGAGAGGGCAGGACCTTGCGGAAATGGGTGGAGCACCCCCCGGCACATTAGAAAATCTGGTCAACTGCAGCAACTGATTCACTAACATTGAACCAGCTGTCAAGTATTTCCAAGATTTTATAAACAGGAAAATATTTTATGCAATGCCAAAGTATATAATAGATACAAGAAAATATGTTTCACTTACCTGGTAAACCTGTTGCTACCATAGATCTAGCTTTTTCTTCTTTTTTTTTCTTATTCTGCTATTTCCCTTTGTGTTTGGTACCAGTTTAGTATTTCTGCCACCTGCTGTTGTGAGTTAAATGTTTTCCTAACCCTTGCCTTCCTTTTTATGTTGCACTGATACTACTATATGGATTTTGTTTTCAGCTAATCAATATAAATCATTTCAGCAAGGATGTTGTCTAGATTCCCCCCTGAAGACTTTGTCTCTTCCGTTATACAGTATTCATACTTTGGATAGATTACAGTAATAAGTTAAGAGATTCAAATGTGTGCACAATTTTTGCTTTAAAATTCTGAGTCTTGAGGAGACTGAAGTCTGATTTGAATGTGCTAAAGTCAGTGTCCAGAATGTGTGCGAATGAAGTTTTTTCCTAGAACACTAGAAAATTGAACCTGCAGGTTGAAAAACATGCACAAGTCCACTCTGTTCTTCAGATGACATTGTTGCATGGTGTTATCTTGCTTTCCTAAGCAGTTTGCATTCTGCCATGAAGCTCCTGTGGTAAGGATGTTGTCCAGAGTGTCTTTTCTGACTTATCTGTCCTTCAAGTCAAATGCTGACATCCATACTAATCCATTCAACCAGCCTACTTAATTGCAGGCAAATATCTAGTGTGTACTTTTCTATCGTCTGCAAATCTTCCTTCTCTGCATCACTTTTTAAAAGCAAAGGTTTGACTAAAATTCTGTTTGTGAAGTTTCCTTGTGTATTATGCAAGTGTTTCCTGTGACAAAATGAATGTAGACAGGCTGAAAGAGGTAAAAAACCAAACCAAAACAAAAAAAGAATACCTGTTGCCCCATTATTTCATATCTACATCATTATTACAGTGTTTCATATTCTCATCAATTATGCAAAAGTTCAGTTAAAATGTTTAAAATCATTACTGCTATGGAGTAAAAATATTTTCTAAACTTAGGTATTCAAGACCTTTTAACAGTCAGACTGTTTTAAGAGCCCAGTTGATACAATTGCAAGCACGTTTTAAAATACATTTTTTACATTTATTTAGAGTCATGAAGTTTCAGCATCTCTACAGAGTCAACACCACAGAGTTCGATATTCAGATTCGGTAGAAAATGGATCCATTATTTTTTCTCTTTCTGGTACAGTAAATTGAATTGCAGCACATACTTCTTAAAAAGCTCACCAGAAATTCTAGTGAGGTATAGGAGCAGATCTTCTTGCAGTACCACAGAGTAGACCTAAGAAACTGTACAAAAGCTGCATTGTGGAAATGTCATACAGTTTGGAATGGTGGATGTGAAAGTGCCAAGGTATTTTCTTTTTCAAGAGGCCAACATTAGAAAAGAGTTGAAGTGAGCACAGAAGGGGCAGTGGATAGAAATCAGATACTAGGTGTTGCATTGAAGTGCAGTTGTACTCTGAAAAGTGACTATAAAAAATATCTTACTTGACAAAACAGCTCCTTATGTGTATCTAATGACTTTTGTGATTAAAAGAAAAAACTGTTATTATTTAATCGTTAACCCAGCATGGTGGCACGTGCCTGTAATCCCTGCTTCTTGGGAGGCTGTGGTTGGCGGATCGCACAGGAGTTCTAGGCTGCTGTGCGCTATGCCAATTGGGTGTCCAGTGCTACTCCTAGCCTGGCAAGCGAGTAGCTGAAGGACTGGCTGGAACATCATGTGTGACATGTTGTGAGCGGCACACTCTCTGTGAGGGCTGATGGACCAATCGATCAAGGTGATTTAATCATCAGCTTCACTGAAGCCATTCATCTAAGAGTGACTGAGTTGGATTCTATTCCTTCTGTGCATTAATCAAACTGTTTACTGAATCCCAGTCACACTGGAGGAATCTAGCTGAGACATTATCACTGCACAAATATCACTACAGCATAATTCAACCAGCAGAACCTTTACTACTGGTGATGTGTGAAAAGAAAACCATCTTGACCTTAATCTTTTAAGTCAAATCTGCTGAGCTGGCACTCTCCTCTCCCTCTACCCTCAACCCTCACCCCAAAAAGAGTCTCCATAAATGAGCTGATTTGACCAGGAAATCACTGAGACAACAAACATGAAACCTCACATTACTATTTCTACAGTTCCTTTTCAGAGTAGAAAAGCACTTTAAAGCACTAAAGTGACATTTAGACAAAATAGTTCTGCTTATTCTGAATCTGAACCCTTTCTGTGCCATCAACATTGCATGAAGTGGAATAAGTTTCCACCTCACCTGTCTAACCTGAGCTTCTCTTTCCATGTCCTCCATGTTGCTAAGTCTCAGAAGTTTCCCTGCTTGAGGACTGTTCAAAGGGATTCTTTCAGTTGGCCCGTTTTGCATGTTTCTTCAGGTGTCCAATGGCACATTTGCCATTGCAGATGCTCTTTGTCCTTAAGCTGTTTCCCACATATTTCTAACTTCTTTTCTGCATAACTTTAGAGATATAGATTTGTTGAAGTCTAACAAATCTTGGCAGTTGTTAAAAATTCATTGCATTAAATACCTAGAATTTGTCTGCATCTTTTGTGGGTTTCAAGATTTCCTATCCATATGTTAATATGGAAATAACATTTAAGTTGAAAACTTGTAGTTTGGTCTTAAATTGTAGATCTTGGATGACCAAATCTTAAGCTGGTGTCTGCAGCTGCTGTCATTCAATTTGTGACATTATTTCCTTCTGGCCATCCCCACTGGCTTCCACATTACTGCCATGGTATGCAAATTGACTCATGTTTTATATTCCTTTGCCTTCTAAAGTAATACCTGAGTTGGGAGTTCTGCTTATTGATAACTTAGTAGTAGTTAGAAGGCTAGACCTCATTACTAGCTTGAAGTAACAAACTGAGGTTACATTGTAATCAATTTCTTCTCTAGGGATTGCATTTCTATTGGCAGACACACAAGACTTGTTTAAGACAGGAGGAGAACTGTTTCTAGACAGAACTGAGAAGTTCATAAACATTCATCGGAATAGTTTTTTGCTTTTGTCAGCTGCCTTGCATGGACCAAAAGAATGGGATTTAATGTTCAGGATTCAGAAAAGGTATGTCTTTAACTGGACCAGTATTTTTATTACTAAAGAATAATGAGATGTAATATTAATTAATATTTGCACGAAGGTCCTGTATACAGATTTTCAAAGGTCCTGCCAAGTTGAATACTTGCCAGACTGCTGTGAGGTGACCCAACTGCTGAATCCTCCGGTGTTTGAGACCCTGGAGGTTTCAACAGAGCCAAAGTATTGTCTCTGTCTTGGGGTTCCTAGGCACACGTTCAGGGTTCAGACCTTGTATCTAATATTCCCCCATCCTGAGAGCTGCAACCTCACAGCTCATTAGCCAGTCCTTAGAAACAGTGCTAAGCAGGAGGGGATTTACCATGAAACAAACCTTATGTTGGCACAGGGCTCCCGACAGGAGGTCCCCCAAAATGCAGGACAAAATCTCATCTGACAACCTCCCCGAGTCCTGGCCAGTGGCGCAGCAGGGCTCAGGAAGGCAGCATGGCTTGCATTCTGAAACATGGACCCTTCTCTCACCTAGGCTAATCCATCCCTTTCTTCTTGCCTGTGTCTCTTCACCTGCTGTGGTTTTAATAAACTACCCTCAACTCTTTGGCTTCTTCATCCTGTATTTTGGAATTTCCCACTCTCCAAATGCTAGACACTCCCCTTCAACACCCCCCACCCCCCAAAAAACAACAACAACAAAAAACTGGTGAGGGAGGTTGGAGAACTAGTTTCTCCTAGTATGCAATAACTCCTTTGTTCTTCCCAGGTAAAACCTATTTAGATGCTGATAGTCCTTAACAATCTGCTCTTATCCTTGGTCTGGATACACAGACATAGAGGCATTCCATGATAAAGCAATTTTACACAGTAACAACTTCATAATATAAACCAGAATTCATAAGTGCTACAGACAGATTTCCCAAATCATCACACAGGTGAATTTGATTTTGCTCATCTAGTGGAAAATTAGCCAGAGGCTAATGTTTATAACACTGGTTTGTCTTATTAATGGAGAATGTGCAAAACAATGCTATCAGAATCATTTTTGACATATCACAGTCAACTTAACAACATGGGACACTCTTGAAAGCATGACAAGTAACACTTTCTTCAATCACTTCAGTGCTACATAATATATTGAGTGATTCTTTTTTCTAGGGTGTAATACAGACTGGAAAATTTTGCTATTTTTCTTTAATTTCTAAAAAAACCACAACTTTCTTTTGTAATAAGTCCTGTGTGCATAAAAAAATATTTAACAAATTGCGACAAAGCTTCAAGTTTGTACTTGTGGGTCCTGCGCTTTCTGGCAGATTTAGGGGCATCAGAAACTCATCTAGGCCCCAAAGTGACCTCCCTTTCTCAGTATAATTGGCAAGAGTCACCGCCTAGTGAGTTACCTTCCTCACAGGCCAGTATGGAAGATGGAAAAGGGGGGAGCCCGGGCCCGCCCTCTACTCCGGGCTCCAGCCCAGGGACCCTAACAGTATCAGCTAAGATGGCTGACCTTTTATCCTCAAAACACAATACAATTCCCTGGGCTACTTCCCCACAGCAGTCCCCGCCTCTTCAAACTCCACTTCACCCTTACCTCAGGGCCTCCTTCCTTCTGGATGATATGTTGTCCACCACTCAGTCTCACCAACAATACCACTTCTTTCCACAGCTCCTGACACCCACAGCCCACCTGACTAACTGGGAGGTTTTTAATTGATTTCAGCCAGTCCCTGATTGGCTTCAGGTGTCCCAATCAGGCTAGCTGTTTCTACTCCTTTCTAGAAGGTTCTTAATTGGCCCCAGGTGTCTTGATTGGCCTGGAGTAGCCTTTGTTTGGCTATCCAGGGAACAGGGACCTGCACATCCTGAGACTAATATACCTGCCTTCCAGCATTCTCTTATATCCTTCTGGTCTGACTCCATCACAAAATGTTTGTTCACTGGTTTTAAAAACTTTTTACCTATAGTCACAAGGAAGGTCACAGGAGCCATAGGTATCTGAACAGTTGGCTACTTATTTGAATTAAACCTTTTATTATTCTAAAGCATTCTCATCCTGTGTCACCCTGACTCTTCACATTTAGGCCATGTCTATGCTACCACTTACATTGGCAAAATGTATGTTGCTCAGGAGTGTGAAAACACCCCCCTACACTGAGAAACATAAGTTTCCCAGCATAAATGGTAGTGTGCATAGCGCTACATTGGTGGGACAGCTTATTTTGCTGATGTAGCTACTGCTGCTTGTTGTGGGTGGTCTAATTATGTCAACAGGAGAGCTCTCTCCATCGGCATAGAGAGGCTACACGAAAGATCTTACAGCAGCACAGTTGCATTGGTCGGTACACCTGTGCCACTGTAAGTTCTCTAGTGTAGACATAGTCCCTAGAGTATTTTAGCACTATTCTAGAAAGCAAAATCTGTGCAAGTGTTTCTAGAAGTTTAGGGTTTTAAAGTTTCTAAACCTTCTTGCCTCCATTTCACTGCTAATTTCCAGCTTGAGTAACTAAAACCTGTTATAGACCTTGTTGTAAAGATGTCATTGGATGTACTACTTATCAAAAGTGGTGAACTGAGAGCGGGGTAAATAGTAAAGTCCCATTTATCCCCAGAATAGATATTGCAGACAGCAGCAGTGCAAATTTCCCTGGCCTTTCATAAACTTTTGTGTGTTTCAAGTGACATTTTTATCAGGATTATCGTATAACTGACAGGTAGCACGTTCTGTCTGGATAGTGTGGTAACAAGGTACGGGAGTTTAGATTTAGACCTATTCCTTTTGCTCAGTGTTTTCAGACACCTGACTGTAATCTACCACCATCCTCAACAAATCCACTTGCCTACTGGCATTTTGAGAGTTAAAACTAATTCTGCAAATGGCATGGCAGAGTGGTGCTTACAGACTCAATCCTTCCTCTGCACATGAATACTGAAGGAGCTTTGTCTCAGGCAAAGTGGAATAGGATTTGGGGCTCTGGTCTCTAAACATTCCAGAGAAAGAAGGGAGGTGCTGGGGGAAGAGGGAGGAGGGGTGTAAGAATAGGGTCAATTTGCCTAAAAAAAAAAAAAATCCCAAATTCCCTGCATGCAGTGGTGGGGAGCGTAGGAAGGAGATTGGAAATGTTCTTACTGATAATTTCTTTTCTCCCACAGTTCTGGACATCTGGGCTGCTCTCCTCTGCGTAGCTCACAGAGGCAGATCAGTATTTTGGTGTGGACACTCACCCTGTGCTTCTGGTTGCTGCCAGATAAATTATTCCCAAACTGTAAAACTTGCATATCGTCATTAACAAATGTTCCAGGATAATGAAGTACTTAAACCAAGGACAATAGTAACAATTCCATTTAATATCTGACCCTTGACTCATGACCCCTACCAGAATGGATAGAATTGTGGGAGATGCTGCTAGCATGAAGGGAATTATTGGTATGAAATTTTCCATTCTGCAGCCCAGCATCTGCCACAATTCTGGATATCTGGGGAGTAGTGAGATGTAGGGATGGTTATGAAACAAAAGTTTGGTAGGAAAGGAGTACAGAGGAGCAAGCAGAGAGATGCTGTAGTGAAAGCTCAAGGATAGTTAAACCCCCCAGAGGTTAACTGGTCCAGGGAGAAAGAGGAATGCTGAAGAGGAAGAACACTGCTCCCCACTGCCCAAAAAACTGGGTAGAAAAGTTAAAGTAGAAAGTAGAATGGGCAGAAGGCTAAGAAACTGCCACTGTCTGCTTCTGTGGAGGCAGAGAATCCGGCAGCAAGCAGGAGCAGAAGGGATATGGCCAGACCACGTGGTACCCAAACACTGCCTCCATGACGTGCCCAGAGATGACAGCAGTCCAGACGTCCAGAATTGTGGGAAATGCTCAGATGGAAAAATATTATTTCGATAATGTGAGAGAGGTTTTTCAGCCTTAAGCTGTCATGTACTGTAAATACATATTTTAAATGTAATCATGGTTATTCTGATGTGCAGATTCCTGGGCAGTAATTTACGTGTAATTCCAGTTCATAACACTGCTGAAACAGTAAAACTCATGCTAACTATAGCCAAGGTAAGTCTTGTGGTACAGAAACAAATATTGCCCATGAAATCTTTTTTAAAAAAATATATTAACTAATAAAAACAATGAATTACAAAATAATTTGTTGTCCTTAACTGAGCTTGTAGCTTACTGTTAAGTTAGTCAAAGTCCCAACACTACGTACTGTTCTAAGAACATGAGCCGAAGTCTGATGTTGTAGTTCAAATGTTTGTTTCAAACTATTATAAACAATAGCTTTAAAAGGTCTTATTAACATGTATAAAGATGAATGACAGAGATCTAGGGCCTAATTCTGCTCTCACTTGCCACTGTAAATCAAGAGTGACTCTATTCATTTATTAGTGTAAAACTAACATGAAATCAAAATCAGGCTGTAATACTGAAGGTCTCCTTAAAGTAAATTATTAACTTAAACACTATAGCAGCATGTGGACTTCAATCAATAATAGATTTACCTGTATAAATCTATTCTATAGACTAGCAACTACAATAGAGCCATTTGTGTTCTTTATATCCATGTAACTGCCACACTTCCTACATGTGTAAGTAAATAAGAATTTTCTTTGAAAAGATGAATGCACGTGCAGCAATTATTTAATGATTTTTCTAGAGAAATGCTGAGTCAACATTAATTATAATAGTATGAACAGCACTCCAATAATGTACCAAAAGTAAAAAGAATAGCACAAACTAGATATTAGTTTGTATTTTATCCTTTTCATAAGTGGTCACCATATAAAAAAATTAGCATTTATTAATTTAGAATATTCTGGCATAAGATACTGCAATTATTTTCTCTTCTAGAGTCTATAAAACAACTGTGGCATCTCATGTACTACAGTGTGACAACTATTAAATGTTGACATCTTAATAGTAACCACTGTACATCAGACCTCTAGCTTTTTGTGATATCTATTCTGCACCATATCCTAATTCGGTGTTAAATAAAATTAGGCCTCCTGCTGAGCCTATAAATTTGAAGCTCTTCTGCACTTGATCTGCACTAATGTCCCAGTGACTTCAATGGGAGTTCCATGTAAGGGATGATGTTAGCATAAGGCCCAGATCTATTTATGGCCATTAAAATATAGTTCAAAATCTTAAGGCCAGAACCTGGCCCCTGCAGGGGGGCAACTTGCACTAGGTTTGCCAGTGCAAAGCAGTCACAAGCCAGTTGAATAAAGTACCTCAAGACTCCCCGATCTGGGGAATCCCAGCTTGAGTACAACATATAATGACTGTCATTCTACTCCCTGTCCCCACAGTGCAGAAGGGGTAGACAGGTAGCAACCATATTTAGCCAATCCTCAGCAGCTGTAATAACCCCTTGTGGGATGTTATTAGAATATGAACAAAGCAGTCCCACAGCTGCTTTAAACTGTGCTTTAGGATCAGCCTGGCACCCCAAGGAGGCTTACCCTGTTACCTTTGTTTCTCCCTCATCCCCAGATATCCAGTTTGGAGGATGTGGTCTCAGTCTCTTAGTAATTTTCAGTTGTACTATATTAAGAGTAAATGGGTCAATGTTTCTTTATCCAAATTATCTAATTTTCTTTTAATCAAAATATTTGTAAGTAATGTCACATATCTTTTTTCTTTTTAAGATCACCTGCAAACCACACATAGACAACATTCGCTACAGAATGCTAATTGCAAAAGCCCAGATCATAGACCAGAGTCCAGTTTGGAAAATGCTTCTCAAGATCCAGCTGGATTGTAACTAACTTAGTATCAATTAGATTTATTCAAAACTTCTGGAGTTACATTTCTAAACAAAATACAAATGCTTTTCTTGTCTGTTCAAAAACATACAGCAACTGTACAAAAAATGGTCAGTTTAAAAATATTTGTGTATATAATTAATGCAGTAAATGAGAATTTACATAACATTTATTGTGATATTCAATGCTACATAGTGTGAGTTATACCAAATTTGCTAACTTAGAGAAAAGTTAAGGGATTTTTTTAAAACCTTATGTATGTTTTGTTTTTACGATTTGGGCAATTTAAATAAAACAGCATTAAAAAGTAAGGGCCTTACCTTCAGCTTGATTGCAAAGTGACCTGTTATTTTATAAAACATTTAAACACCTCTTTGGGAGATTCTTCATAATTAGGGAGGATAAGAATAATCAAAATGATCCTAGAGTAGGTTCCCCCAAGTCCATATATTTTAGACCATATTATGCATTAACAACTGCATTCTTGTTTCTTTTTACAAAAAATATGTTTACTGTCTTGTTTACGTACATTATGGAAAGTTCTAAACTGATCTTGTTTTGTCCTGGAGGTGTTTTTTGAAGCATGGCTTCCCCTTGTCCTCAAATCCCTATGCTCAGATCTCCAGTATGGATAGTCCTGATTTACAGTCAGTCTTTATTAATCTAGAAGTATGGTTCGTAATATTAATTGCAGTAATAATACCTAGAATTTACACATCTGTGGATCTCAAAACTTTCCAAAGATTACTATTGGGTTCTAGGTAATGCAAACATAAGGCTATTTCTACACAAATAAACATCCTATCATTTCCAAAGGTTAATAAAATAATTATCTTATGTCAAGCAGATGCAGTTTCCAAACTGCAGTAAAACTGCAGCAAACTCAAAGAGATGATAACTTGGTATATTTTGTTGAAATGAGTATATTGTCTATCTCCATTAATCATATTCTAATTAATTATCTCCATTAATCAGATTCTACAGTAAAGACATGTAATAAGATATATAAAGAAGAGTGGTTGCAAGTAGTCAAGCAGCCTTTTAAGAAGAAATAATTCTTCAACAGACTTGTTTAAAGCTTGATAATGTCTCTTTCAAGTAAAGTCATAATGACCGTCTTAATGTACTGCAAGAGTTAAAAACCCACTAGGATTTAGGACATCAAGTGCTTCATTTGACCCCCAATATTTATGTTATGTTATGGTTTTTATTTTCACTTCAATGAGTTCTTCTACTCGGGCCAGAACACTTTCTATTAAATCAAATGTGAAAAGAGCTGAATGTAGAACCTGAAATGTCAAGAAAAATTCATGTTATTTATATTAGCACAATGACATTTTTTTTTTCTAGTCAGCTCTAAATGTACACTTGCCTTCAGGTAAAAAAAACCCAAAACAACTGTCTAAATGCATTTGCATAACTTTGGAGAAAGGTATGAACTCACCTGAAGCTGCATTTCAGGGGTCATGTTAGGCATCTTTTCCCCACCAACTGTTACAGAACAAACTGCTTTAGAATTGTGAGATTCTGCAAAAGAAGAGAGCATATTATAGAACAGCAAGGTGTTCCATCTAATTTTTAAATTAACATCTTCATTCTATTACAGTTATAAATTCCAGATCGTTAAATGTGTGTATCTAGTGATTGGTCAAGAGCTAAGAATGGAGGACACGAATTCTAACAGAATATAGACCCGAGGTGGCTCCTACAGCTTCAGTTTTCCACATGGCAGGTCACTGCATTCCTAATCTATTGGGCTGCCCTTTATAGTAAGTGTTGCATATGAACTATTACTAGATGGGTTTCAAAAAAAATCTTGTACTATGGTAAAATAGCAAGAGGTCTATTATACTGCAGTACAAGACAATTTTATGAAGTTGCAAGTCACATAAAATGGAAAAATGCAAGAGTTCCCATAGCACAATCCTGTCATCCATTTTTTATACACAAACTGTCTTTGAATAATGGATAGTTACATATGTAAAAAGATTGCAGGAGACGGTCCGATGCCATGATTTAATTTATCTGCCACTTAGATATTAATTTTATTGTTTAAGCAAAAGCCAGCTTCTCCATATTTAACCAATCCCCCCTTCTTGGTTTGCATTGCTTCTGAAGGCTGCAAGGGCAGTTCTGGAAACGGAGGAAAATAGTATCTTTTTAAACTTAGTACTTGTAATGTACCAGAACAATGAAGTCTTATTTACAGTATCCTGGTAATGGTTTAGTTTTACTATCCCGCTGATATTATGGTGAGACCTTCACTGCCACTCTGGCCTCTTCATACCAGGTGAAAGGTTCAGAGAGGCAAAAAGATGGTCTCACAAACCTCTGATTCACCTGAGGAAGGTTCCCTTGGTATAGGAACTAAGGAAGACAACCACAGGCTGCCTTCAGAGGAACCTCACATGAGCCCTCCTCTAGAAAGCACACTGGGGTGAGACCATAGCACTACTGAGATTCAGAGCAGTACTACAGGCCATGGGCAGCCAGGGCTGTCTAAATTGCATCAGAGGCCATGAAGCAGTGCAAGCTGAGAAGCATGCAAAGAGGGCTCAAAACCACCTTGGCTCCCACTCCTATTGAGCCCCTTAGAGAGGCTCAGCACAGAATCTCACCCTGTGTGTCAAATATAACAAAAATGTAAAACACAATATTTCAGGACTTAAGATTGTATCTAGTAGCTCACATTACTGCTCTACAGCTCAAAAATACTTTAAAACATGAACACTAAGTCAGAATGACCAAATTACCAAAAGAAACTACACCACCTGCTCGAGAAACTCCCTCAAAGAGCACAGGAACAGATCTATACAGACACATGCCTAGAACCCCGACCAGGGACATTCTATTTACTACCCAAGATCCACAAACCTGGAAATCTTGGATGCCCCATCGTCTCAGGCATTGGCACCCTAACAGCAGGATTGTCTGGCTATGTGGACTCCCACCTCAGGTCCTGTGCTACCAGGACTCCCAGCTATCTTTGAGACACCACTGATTTCCTGAGGAAACTACAATCCATTGGTGATCTTCCAGAAAACACCATCCTGGCCACTATGGATGTAGAAGCCCTCTACACCAACATTCCACACAAAGATGGACTACAAGCCATCAAGAACAGTATCCCTGACACTGTCACGGCAAACCTGGTAGTTGAACTTTGTGAGTTTGTCCTCACCCACAACTATTTCACATTTGGAGACAATATATACCTTCAAGCCAGCAGAACTGTTATGGGTACCCACATGGCCCCACAGTATGCCAACATTTTTATGGCAGACTTAGAAGAACGCTTCCTTAACTCTCGTCCCCTACTCTACTTGCACTACACTGATGACATCTTCATCATCTGGACCCATGGGAAAGAAGTCCTTGAGGAATTCCACCATGATTTCAACAATTTCCATCCCACCATCAACCTCAGCCTGGACCAATCCACACAAGCGGTCCATTTCCTTGACACAACTGTGCTAATAAATGATGGTCACATACACACCACCCTACAGCGGAAACCTACTGACCGCTATACTTACTTACATGCCTCTACCTTCCATCCAGGACACACCACTCGATCCATTGTCTACAGCTAAGCTCTAAGATAGAACCGCATTTGCTCCAATCCCTCAGACAAACACCTACAAGATCTCTACCAAGCACTCTTAAAACTACAATACCCACCTGGGAAAGTGAAAAAACAGATTGACAGAGCCAGACAAGTACCCAGAAGCCACCTACTACAGGACAGGCCAACAAAGAAAAAAACAGAACACCATTAGCCATTGCCTTCAGCCCCCAGCTTAAACCTCTCCAATGCATCATCAAAGACCTACAACCTATCCTGAAAGATGATCCCTCACTCTCACAGATCTTGGGAGATAGACCAGTCCTCACTTACAGACAGCCCCCCAACCTGAAACAAATACTCACCGGCAACCACACACCACACAACAAAAAAAACTAACCCAGGTACCTATCCTTATAACAAAGCCCGATGCCAACTCTGTCCACATATGCATTCAACTGACACCATCATAGGACCTAATCACATCAGCAACACCATCAGAGGCTCATTCATCTGCACATCTTCCAATGTGATATATGCCATCATGTGCCAGCAATGCCCCTCTGCTACGTACGTTGGCCAAACCGGACAGTCTCTACACAAAAGAATAAATGGACACAAATCTGACATCAGGAATCATAACATTCAAAAACCAGTAGGAGAACACTTCAATCTCACTGGCCATTCTATTAAAGACTTAAAGGTGTTAATTTTAAAACAGAAAAACTTCCAAAACAGATTCCAATGAGAAGCTGATGAATTGGAATTAATTTGCAAATTACACACTGTCAACCAAGGATTAAACAGGGATGTTGAGTGGCTTTGTCATTATACTAATTGATTACATTTTCCTAGTTTAGTCTCTTTTACAGATTCTAATCGACTGTCAGACATTGATAAGAAACAGTGTAAATTTTCACTACAAAAGGTTTTTTCTTCTCCTGCTGATAATGGCCCATCCAAATTTAACAGCCTCTTAGAATTGGTATGGTAATTTACAACTTTTTTTTAATTTCTGTGTGTATGAATGCATCTTACTTCTGGTGGTTCCATTTATGCATCCAATGAAGTGGTCTATAGCCCACGAAAGCTTATGATGAAATAAACTGGTTAGTCTCTAAGGTGCTACAAGTATTCCTCGTTTTCTTTACGGATACAAACTAACGTGGCTGCTAATCTTAAACTAAGTCAGAAGTAGCAGTGCAGAGCAAGTTTTCAATGTCTGCATGACATCACTCATGTTGAAACAATCTCTGAATGACATGTATTTTTCTATTAGCTTCCATAAGGCTTACATGTATGTGCACTTGGAAGTAAACAGCCCCTGAACAATGGTTACTTTTAATTGATACACAGTCCATATTGGATAAAAGACTGAAGAAAGCCTAGTAATGAAAACTAAGCCCACAGATTTGGCTTCTGACCCCTATAACATTATGAAAGTAGTTCCTAATGACAAATATGGTATCTACAGGATTATTGTGTTATCATATTTCAGATACTTCTATCTAAAACACAACCTACATAGTACTCACAACACTCATTTTTCCTCACACAATTTCCACATGTAAAAGGACACAGATGATAGTAATGGAAACAACCAACCTCGTCTATTTTCCTTTTTACTCTTTATTTCTGCTTCATAATGTGCTTTTGACATATTAAGTCCAGTGTGCAAAGGCTTTAAGAAATTTTGCTCAATCTTGTTCAGTTCAGTCCATATACCAGTCTGTTTAAATTGGAAAAGAAAAAATGTTAGAAATCAGTTTTTAGCTAAGCCTTAAAACACATTTCTGTCCTAACTATTTTTACAACACAAACTGATGGTCTAGGAAGGAAAAGGATTTACTCATCCCACTGTGGTGACCTGCATGTTTAAGCTTTTGAATCCCCATAACTTCCTTTACTTTCTTATAGCAGCATTTACATTCCTAATAAACCAGAACTGAAATTATTCTCAGAACTGGGCCATTAGCACTGCGCTACTAAGATTGTAGCATATGGTGTAATTCTTTCTGTTATGACAGAAAATGTAGCCAATCTAAATAAACAAGTACTGAAGTCTGTACAAAGCTTCAGATAAACTAAAATGGAGTATTTTACTGGAAATAATACAATCAGCACAGTATTCCTTGTTTTATTTTTGATATTTCTGTATTCTTGTTAATTGCACGATCAAAATTTTCAAGAGAAAATTGAAGGCTTAAACTTCTGGATAAGGGGAAGGGTGAGCTTTTGGCATATAGGTTGAGGATTATAGCACAGGGAGAAGGTGCATATTCTTTCATTCCTTCTTGCAGACTAAGTTGGAAGTGACTTAATATTTTTGTGGGGGAGTGAAGAAGGCTTAGGGCTTGTGTACACTGCCTACCAGATTGGCGAGCAACAACTGATCCGGCAGAGGTCAATAAATCGATCGTTGAGCGCTTTCCTGTCAACTCCGGATCTCCACCAGAGTGAGGAGTGCAAGTGGAGTCGATGGGAGAGCTTCACCTGTCGATTTAGTGCAGTGAAGACACCACAATAAGTAGATCTAAGTACATCTACTTCAGCTATGCTAGTCATGTAGCTGAAGTTGCGCATCTTAGATAGACTCTGTGCGGTAGTGTAGACAAGCCCATGGACTCCTATTTCCCCATCCCATCCTCCCTGCTAGTAATTCCAACAGATAAGCACTGTACTCGTAGACTTCTGCTAAAATGATCAGCAATTAAATAATTAATGTTGCTATTTAAATTATACCTCGATTTCAGAGTCAACAACCTATTAAGATGATTGGGGTAGTTCAACCTCTCTTATCCTGACTGCTTCAGGTAGTGTCTCTGGAATTTCAGCTAGACAACGTTTCTTGTTAGGTTATCTTTGTTGGAAATAATTTGCTTAAGGGTTGGAAACTCCCTTTCCCTCCCTCACATTTTTAAAGCAAAACTTCAGATTCTGTGGCAAATTTCATGCACCTTGGCATGGTGAAATTTGCCATTTATATGGCAATTTGTTTATATTGCATCTACTATGAGGTGCTTTATGGACAAGTAACTAGACATGGGACCTGCCCCCAAAGACTTACATTCTAATGTAAGGAAGTGTGTCCCAATGGATGGGGCTCCCTGTATGTTGTGACGGAGTCAGACCAGAAGGATATAGGAGAGTGCTGGAAGGCAGGTATATCAGCCTCAGGATGTGCAGGTCCTTGTTCCCTGGATAGCCAAACAAAGGCTACTCCAGACCAATCAAGACACCTGGGGCCAATTAAGAACCTTCTAGAAAGGAGTAGAAACAGCTAGCCTAATTGGGACACCCGAAGCCAATCAGGGACTGGCTGAAACCAGATAAAAACCTCCCAGTTAGTCAGGTGGGCTGTGGGTGTCAGGAGCTGTGGAAGGAAGTTATGCTGTTGGTGAGACTGAGTGTTGGACAACATATCATCCAGAAGGAAGGAGGCCCTGAGGTAAGGGTGAAGTGGAGTTTGAAGAAGCGGGGACTGCTGTGGGGAAGTAGCCCAGGGAATTGTATTGTGTTTTGTGGATAAAAGGTCAGCCGTCTTAGCTGATACTATTAGGGTCCCTGGGCTGGAGTCCGGAGTAGAGGGTGGGCCCGGGCTCCCCCCTTTTCCATCTTCCATACTGGCCTGTGATGAAGGTAACTCACTAGGTGGTGACTCTTGCCAATTATACTGAGAAAGGGAGGTCACTCTGGGGCCTAGATGAGTTTCTGAGGCCCCTAAATCTGCCAGGAAGCGCAGGACCCACAAGTACAGACTTGGAACTTTGTCACAATGTGTAAAAGTCTGATCTGCTCACTTTTCCTACCTTTACTCCTGTTGCCACGGCAGAAGCAACACAGCTAAGAAAATATGGTGTATACTAATCTAACATGGATTATGCTGGACATTCTATGAATGATCCCTCTCCTGAAGGGTTTGCAATCTAAAGACAAACAGCTGAAGAGTAGGGGATGGGGATACACGTACTATACTAGCAAATGAACATGGTAGTGAACTGGTATAGCTCTGGTAGTAATGTGTATTGTAAATAGTTGGATGATTGTTGTTTTTAAGGTAGCTAAGTGCATGATTTGACTTGCAGAATCTACTCCTGATGATGTTGCATGAGCCAGAAAAAAACCTCTATTTGGCTATCAAATCCAGGTGGCATATCAAAATCAGTTTGTAGGGGAAAAAAAAAAAATTTTACGGTAAACTTAGCAAATTGAATGCTGAAATCATTTAGAAAAACATGAAAGATTACAATTGGGGCTGGTCAAAACTTATCTTTCAAAACCTTTTTTTGACTAGACAATTTTTCACAGTGTCTACTTGCCATAGAAAATTGATTTTGGTTTAAAAAAAAAAAAAAAGAATTTACAAAAACTGAAAAATTTTGATTAAGAACTACAGCCACAGTACCTCATGGGAATTGTAGTTCAGGTTTATCACGTCCCCATTCTTTTCCAGGGGATGGATTCTCTGGCTGGACTACATCTCCAATGATACACCATGATTAAGTTCTAATTGCACACAAAGTCTGCCTCACGTACACTTATATAACTCTAAATTCTGTAACTGATAGCAGAATTTGAATACAATAGCATGTAACTGAAGGCCAAATATGGTCTGAAGAATGGTAGTGATACAGGATCCAGAAACTACAGAACTATAGTGTTCTCAAAGTTCCCAAGCCCATTAAAGTGATAAACATTTATAAACTAACATCAGATTACAATTGCCTGTGAATAGTATATACTAGGGGTACTGCTATGTAGATTTTGGTGAAACTACTAATGTATGAACTGTTATACCAATGGAATTTCTTAAAAGGTCACTGGGAAGTGCTCACTCATGCCAGAGTCCCCAGTCTTAAATGAACACTAACAAATACATATCTGGAGTTAATCTAGCTCATTTGTGGGACAGAATTGTTAAAATAGGTATAGAATTCTAGAACGTGTTTAGATTTTATTGAATGCTTGCGAGTTGCTGCATGCATTAATTTCACTTATAACCTCTGTATCCCATATTCTCAGATAATGTTTGAGTGGTTATATTATGAGCCCCAGTGACTGTGCAAATCACCAGATAGGAGAGAGACGTTAATCAGTGTGAAGGGCTTATCATCAACAGAAGGCATTACGTCCTTCCCAACAGGCAAGGTCAATCAACACCAGACAAACTATTGTGGCATGTTAGAGAGGACAAAAGATGTTTGTTGTTCTGCTCTCCCCCTGCCCATCTGCCATGAAGATGACTCATGCAATTGGATTCCTCCCATCAGTTGAGTTTGCAACTCAGAGCACATGGCAAGAGTGGGATAAAAATTTCTAACAAGAAGGAATTGATTATCTCTATTCTGCTTGAATTCTGGGGTGGGGGTGGTAGACAAAGTATTGCTAGGTAAAAGCAAAAGAGCCCAAGCTGCTTAGCCTGGGGTAGCCCTAAAGGACATACAAAATGTGCTGATTACAGAAGCTTATATTATCTTTTGAAACTTAGGATCATAACTCATTTGTGTATATGTTTACCTGCTTTAACCTTGTAAATAACTCTCTGGTTTCTTTTTCCTATTTTACAACTCTTTATATAGTTTGGCTACAAGAGTTGTCTTTGGTGTGAGATCTAAGCTGTAATTGACGTGGAGTAAGTGTCTGGTCCTTTGGGACTCAGAGAAACCTGAATATTTCTGTGATTCTTGGTGTAACGGACCATATATCACAAAAGTAGGTTTACCAAGACAGATTGAAGTAACCGAGGGTAGTATCTGTGATTCCATATTAACGCTATTATTGTGACTGAGGTCTGTTGCTGCCTGAGGTTGGCATTAATATTCTTGAATCACTACAGGCAGAATTACAGTCATGTCCCTTCAATCTAATACATAGAACTAAGTTAGAATCTGCAAGGTGACCAATGAACTTTCCCTAACTTTAATTTCCTTTATATAGGAACCTAAGAAACAAGGGAAACAAGAAAAACTAGCTTGAGAGGAAGTTGTATTTATATTAGGAATAGTTTTTAAAATAAAGCCTTTATTATGAGACCTGGTTGATGATAAAAGCTGTTTAATTGTAGGAATTGCAGGAACGTTGGTGTCTAATGACTTGGGGAAAAGAGTCAGTGGGACTTGCCTTTGTTATGGGGTAACTGGCCTTTTCAGTACTAGCATGCAGCAAGAAAATTAAACATGTAAAATTCCAATGGCTCTTCAGCCTTCAATACTGTAGCTAAGCTGTGCAGGCTATGGCACTTAAAGAAATCATAGTTCAGCTACTCAGAAATGCAATCTGATGTTAAGCCAGCTGTGAAATTTAAATATAAATTGCTTCCTTGGCTATCTAAGAACATTTGTCCATCTAGATGCAGCTGGATGGGAGTGATTTCATACAAAAACAGATCACTCAGTCATAAAACATTACACTGAAAAGCTGCTACAGCAGTTGAATGATAAGCATTGTCTGGGTTGATCTGAAATAGCATAGGCAGTAACAAATATTGGTGATGGCTTCAGAGGAGAGAGAGAAAAATAAGTCACGGACCTGCTGATAAAGCTAACAGTTCATCACATTTCTGACACTGTAAAATATTGCTTTAAAATGAAGCTGAGTAAAATCTTCTACCACTCATATAAGATTGTAAACAACCAGCATCCAGCACATAGAGAGGTGCATTGTTTCTGCCTTTCAGGCTATTGGCTAGGAGCTGTTAGAGCTTAAAAAGAACATATAAAAAAAGGTTGTTTGACAATTTCAACCTACACCCTAGGTTATTTACCCTGAAATGGCTATAAAATACTTTACCATTTATGCTGTTTGTTTATTTTTTTCCATTTCAGTTAGGACAGTTCAACAGGCTGGAGAGTTTCACTTTTTTATGGTAACAATTTCCAGATTATTTGCATTCAAACATCAAAGCATGAGAGAAATGGGAGAAATGTATTGATTCCCTGCTTATACATATTTAAGACAGTGTTCTGTCTGAAATTGCAGTGTAAGGTAGGTTAGTAAATGATCTTCATGAATGAAACATTCTAGGCTATATCTGGTAAAGCAATGAAGTAGCCAGAAAAAGGTACAAGGTATGCCACAAAGAGAGATCAATATAAGAGCAGAAGTACGGATTAAACACAGACTATAGCTGTCAGAAAAACTGATGTGGAAACCCTGCCCAGAGCCAGAGCAGCAGAGCTATCTGCAAAATCAGAATGGCGTACAATCTTAAGCGTATTGCCCTTAAGAGGAAATAATGTACTGTTTTTCCCTTCTCAGAGAGAACAGAATTTATCCTAAGAAAGTAGTTCAATAAAACACATTTGCCAGAAGCAATTACAGCACTACAATCTAGTCCTATTTCCCTCCCAAACCCCTTTTGCAAAAATATCATCTGCTTTGTTTGAAAATCTTCGTCTTGACATGGGGAGTTGGGATTTCACAGCATGGTATGTTATGCAAAATATATTAACATTGCTGCAGGGTCTCAGTGAACTGAAAAAGTACTAGGAAGCTATTTATACTGTTTCAGTTGGAGGATTCGGAAACCTGAGGAGAATAAATAACTCTTCCATTATGAGTGTTTGTTTTTTTAAAATTTATATCCATTGTTTAAAATGTTCTGCATGTTTGCTACTTTGGGACACGCATATCAATCTTTATGTTACTTCAATAATGCAGATCTTACTGAGAAGCACTGATTTGGCTTTAATACCCAGTGGAGTTATTGACATTTACCAAAAATGCAGTTGCAGAAGGGGTTGGAAATGCCGGTGGCTTGTTTTGTTTTAAAAACAAAAGCTATTCAATGCAGAGTTGTCAAAATGCTTAGGGACACCCCCTGACACTAAAATAAATTATCTTCCTGCATAGTATGCCACTTAAAGCTAAATAAAAAGAGGTTTCCTAAACTAATGAAGCAATTTTAAAACTTCAGGGTTTGTAGAGAGATCCCATCTACAAAGCTTTACAATGCTCGTCTGAAGTTAGCCCTTCCTAAGTATCTATATAGAAGTAAAAGTATATTTACTCTTTTTGGAATACTGGATACATACTGATTTTATGATGATGATATCTGGAATTACAGGCACTGACCTGGATTTCTAGTGGAGGTAGAACAACACTAGAATAAACTTGCTGAAAAAATAGTCAGTGAGAAACCATTTAACTTTCACCAGTATAAACTTCAATATTCTCCGAACACCATGAACAAAAACATTCTCACTGGATACTGAATGAAGACATTTTTTGCAGCAGCAGCTAACTTTGTCATGAACTTGCACAGCTACTGTTTTTAAACTGAAAAGGTAGCTTTTTAAAACAATCATTACTTACTTGATTGTCGTATTCGTTATCCTTAATGACTAAATATCTCAACAGATTTAGTGAGGCCATAATCCTATGAATTAGAAATGTACAATTCATCACTTAGAGTGCAGATTTACATTAAGATGAACAGTAATTTAATTTGTTCCTGAAAAAAACAAAACAAAACACCAACTGGTATAAAACACAGCAGCCCATCTGTTTAGTAATACAGCTCAACCTACTGCATCTCTCTGCACTGGCTTCCCATTGACTAGAAGCTAATTCAAAGTCTCTGTGTTGATATTCAAGGCCCTCCATGGGATGGCCCAATGAATCCTCCCCACAAGAAGGGCATAAGCAAAAGAAAAAGGAAGCACTATCCTTTTCCTCCTTCCTACTCCCCTCAGGGGCTTGAACACTCTTGAGGCAAGCAGTTTTTCTCCAAAATCCTCTGGAATTAAACGTCTCAGTACTGACTGCTTGACTCCTCTAGGATTCAGATTCAAGTAACACCTTCAAGGGGATCTGCTGCTGAGGCTACTGGCAATCATTCTGCATGCTTTTCTACTGCTTGACTGCCTATACCAATTTCTCTAGTCACAACCCAGAATCACCTTGGGGTACCTTTGACCCCTTCAAAGATGAATCTGGAAGATGCCCTGCTTAAGTCTTGAGACTCAATCAGCTTCCCTCACTTCAGATCCAGAAATTATGGAGGGATCTCATAGAGAGTCCTCTTCAGCAGTCCATGTGGCCCAATGTACAGGACTCCATAAAAGCCCTGTGGGAGGCTGAGATACCAGCTCTGGCACAGACCTCAGTACCAGTATCCATTCCAACATGGTGCCCTCTCTCAACATTGATACCCTCTTAGGCATCTATTCCTCATTGGTGCCCACACAAGCCTTCCTTGCCAGCAATGATAACAGTACTGCAAAGACCTGCCTCTAGCTGAGAAATGGGATGAGACTCCTTCAGAGGAGCCATATGAGTCCCCTTTGGAGAACTTCTATAGGTCTTCACCTTCCTGGGAAGAAGAATATGAAGGCAGACTTGCTCAGCAAAGGTTTCTGGATCAATACAAGTGCTGCCTGAAAACCAGTGATGGCTAGCCCAAGTATTTCACAGATGGAGACAACCAGAATAGACCACTATGTGTAAAACAAAACACCAAATGTCAAGTACACAAAAAGACAAAAGTTTTCGTAGATGTGTTCCTACTATATCTCTTCCTCCGATTCCCTTGATACCAAGTGTTATAAAGATCAGGTTGAACAGAGCCAACATCCTATAAATGGCCTCAATGTGACTTCATCATCACTGCAAGCCATATCTTCGGCAGCTGGCCAGAGAACCACTGTACTTGCTGCTTGTGCTTTCAAATCTCCTATCTCAACAGTAAGGAAGGATTCTGCATTCCAGCTCAGAGACATTTCACTTGCAGCCTGGAGGATAACCTGCTGACTAGTATGAGGGTTCGCACCATTCTCTTACCATCCACAAAGGGCTCCATCCTGCTATAAACAAAACTGGAAATTGTTTACTATCTGGGACACCAGTATATAAATGACTCCATCATGAGCTTGGGCCATGCAATCCTAGAATACTTTATAAATTCTAAGTCTCAGGACTTAGGCTTAGCCTCCCTAAAGGTCCATATGGCAGCAATATCTGCTCATCACAATTACATTAAGGAAAATCCTAACTTCCATACTAAGGTCTCCAGATTTCTTAAGGGCATGGTAAATTTTCCCAATTAGGGAGCCCCTGCCTTTATGGGACCTAAATCTTGACCCAACAAAGCTGACAGGCCCTCATTATGAGCTTCTTGTGCAAGTTCCTCTCACACTTCGTGATTAAAACAGCCTTCCTAATAGCAATTACATCTGCTAGGCGGATGAGTTAGCTTAGTGCTTTGAACATTCCCCCTTATACTCTGGTCCATAAGGACAAAGTCACCATGAAGCCCCATACCAGTTTCACACTTGGGTGGAAATCTGAGACCACCTTATCTCAATGCATTTCCCTCCCCATGTTTTTCCTCAAACCTCATTCCTACCCTTGGAAACCCACCTAGAAGTGAAAAGGGTACTCAGTTTTTACCTGGAAAAAGACCAAAGTCTTTAGAAAACCCATGAAGTTATCTGCAGTATAAAGAAAGATGCCAGGGAGAACCCACTATGGAACAGATACTCACATACAATTGTTGTGTCTCACCTAGAAAACCCCCTGCTTTAAAGACCCAACTGCAAGAACCACCACAGCATCTGTAGCATCCCTCAGGCAGGTTCCTCTGGTAGAGACAAGCAAAGCATCAACCTGGAGTTCTGTGCTACACCCACTCCTTCAATTGAGCATCGTGCTCTAATGGCCATTTTGGGAAAGCTGTGCTCCAGTCCATATTCAGCTAACAACTCCATGTCCACCTTCTACTAGCTGGAGCACTCCCTACTAGTTTATCACAATGGGAAAACACTGAGACTCTCTCAAAGAAAAAGAGGTTACTTTTGTTCTTCAAGAACTATCTCTGTGCACTTAAACCACCTGCCCAACTTCCCTTCTGCCTCAGATTTCTATATAATGTCTGTGGTTAGGGAGAAGAAATTGAGACTGCTGTGGGATGATGCACTTCCTTATATACAGTAGGGCAATGACATCACCCTCACATGAGTTCTCTTGTGCCGAAGGAACATCATTCAAAATAGTTCTGCAGCTTGATGCCAGGGCACCACATCTCACAGAAGAGCTAGCACAGGGGTGACAGCATCTGAGGCAGAATAGTTAATGACTCGCAGGTGACTAGGGAAGGGTGTCCTTTGAAGGGGGTTGAAGAGCTGCTGCATTGTAACCTTGTTTTACTTTGGGATTTTGAGAAGCAATGTTTTATTATCCGGTGTCTATGACTTTTTATATAGACAAAAGGGTTTGAATTTGCCACTAAAAGAGACAATATTCCTTGGCATGGATGGATTCCAACTGGATGGAAACTGAGGCAGACATGCATGTCATGCCATGGCCTGCCATAAGAGGGCACCCCTGGCAGTGGACACCCTATCACAGCGGGGAACTGTGATAATTTCCATCCCTGGTTCTAAAAATCTGAGACAAAATGATACTCTCCTCATAGATTAGGCAGCAGTCACTTGCTTAGTTGCACTTACTTTGTCATTAAATAAAAATATTGGCAATCTTCAAATTATATATATACACAGATATACACAGATTTAGATTTACTCTAGTTCTGCTTACATCTCACCTATCTGAGTTTTGGAGAAGATCTGTTTCAGCCCCTTCAGGAAGCAAGAGCACTAAATCTAGAAGTGAAACCAGCTGGGGTCCAGTAAACCACTTACTGTCATTTGCTTTCTGAAAAGCAATAGAGAAAGAGAGAGAAAAAGTTTAAATTCACTTTGCGTAATCATCTAGTATAATAATATGGCCACTGGGCAGTGTCTGTAAATGAGGAAATCAATTTATGGAAAAAGATGTATACAAATGACCATAAAATGATCAAAATACACTAATCTTCTCAAGATCAGACACTTCCACTCCCTCTGCCCAGCTCACCCACTCAAAGCTATCCATTCTATTCTTATCTGAACCATCAGACTCTTCCCAGCCCCACCTAATCACACCATTCTTTGAGTCTGTTAATATGATCTTTAAATCAACTGAGTAAGCCACTGTTGAGCAATATTAGGCACGCTCTCCATCATGTGGTTCAAGTATGCTGTTATCGCAAGACTTATAGCTCCCAACAACCTAACAAACTAGGTTGGGGACTAGGACCAGGAATCAAACTCAGATCTTCTACATGATTGGGACTGCACTAGGCCAGCCACAGAAATTCTTTAAATTAAAAGCAAAAAGACATTAATGCTATGTTACAACTGAAATTTTAAATACATAAACCAGGAAATACAAAGTTATGGTTCCTATGAAACTAACTTGATCCCTTTGCACAAAGTGTTTTGTCTTATTATATTTAATACAAATTTTAGTATGTATAATGTGGCAGCCTTACAGGTGGGTGTGGGAATTATGACTTTGCTACAAAAAATAAAATAAAATAAAAAAAAAAGTTTCAGAGACTTAAATTCAGGCTAATTTAATATTATCAGTTAAATATCTTTATTTGGATTTTTTCTTAAAGAAAGAAAAAGAAGTGTGCCAATGAGTTTGGTTATGCATAGTCAAACCACATTTACTTTAAATGTTATGCACCAAAAGCATAACAGTAGTAATTACAGGCACTGGGGCCCCAACAGAGGCCACCAGACCATCTAGAATTCCTCATGTAAAAGCATGAGGAATTCTAGACAGAATTCAAATGCAAGGGTGGAAATAGTTGATAGGAGGAATCTTTCAGTGCTTATATGGTTCCCACCAGCAATGCAGAATCCAAGTCCTTTATGGCATTAATGATCATTTTCTCCCAACACCTGGGCATGATACAAAAGTATCACCATTTTACAGATGGGAAATCCATTTTATAGATGGAGAGCAAAACAAAACTTTTCAAACCTTGGTGCATAAAGGTAGGTTCCTAAACCAATATTTAGGCACAAAGCTAACAGTGGCCTACCTCAGAAGTGCCAAGTACCAACAAATCCACTAAAGTAAATGGGAACAGCAGGTTGTCCGCACAAAATCAGGCAATTTTTAGTTTAGGCACCTTCACTTAAAACTGAAAACTTTGGCCTAAGCAACTTGCACAAGATACCACAAGAAGTCTGTGGCAGAGTCCCCTAAGCCTAGGCCAGTACCTTAACCAAAAGAGCATTTTTTCCCTGTCCTTTGGATAAAGAACTACGTGATGATGTCCCAATATCAGTAAGGAAAACAACATATTTTTGAGACTAAGCATTAGAAACTTCTGCACAAAAGGTAATTTTAGGATAATTAATTGAAAATAGCTTGGAATGAAACAGTCCTCTCAATCATACATTATCTTACTACTGCTGTGACGCTATGTCACGTCACAGTATGTGTGGGACAGAGAGAAGTGGCTAATTATTCTGGTGGATATTAACACCACACACAAGTAAAATTAGAAGGATATCTACCAATGAAGCCCCAGTTCAGGAAGGCATCCTGAGTCAGGACAACAATGTCAATGGGCAGCAAGCATGTACTGAATCGTTTTCCTAAATCAGAGCCAGAAGAGTGATCTTTAGAAAGCTGGGTATGCAAACTATCACTACAGCAGTAGCATCACCTGCTAAGATTGCCCAACACCTCCCATTATAAGACCCTATTTTCAAATACTTATATAACTTTGCCAAACTTTAACCATGTGGGCTAAAAATGGTTCCACGCTGGGTATCTATCTCAAACTATTTCTTTTTTTAATTTCAACTGAAGCAGTTCAGTAGCTTCCAAGAAGGCAGCAAGGGAAAAATACGTTTCGCCCATGTTAAAAAAAATCTGGTATCCTCTTCTTTGAAAAATTCTAGTGGGCTCCTGCTTTGGAGCAGCTGCTACAGAGAAAGTCACTCTTCACTCCGTAAATAAAAGAGTAAGCAATTGCATAATTATAACCTATATCATAATGCATAACCCTAAGGAGGACATATTAAAGCAAATTTAATTCTCGCATTTCTTAAATATGCAAGGTCAAGCACTCAAATCTCCTTTTAACACAGTATTTTCATATGTAAGATATGAATAACGTGAAGCCTAAACTATATGAATTCTTTAAAAATGGTATTGAAAGACTTTTTAAAGTAGAGACTTATAATATTCTCACCTTTAATGATAAATCAATCTGATTTTTGATATTTTGAATAACATAGCCTTCAATGCCAGCATGGTTGCTTGTCTTCAATAAACACCTTTAAAGTAAAACAGAGAAAACCAGTATCTCTTAGAGATTGCATTACATTTCATTGAAAAATCTAGATGAAATTCTGGCCTTATAGAAATAAATGGGAGTTTTGCCATTGACTTCAAGGGGGCCAGATTACCCCTAATCTTTGGAGCTCACAAAAAGGTTGGCTTCAGTGTTTTTATTTTCTAGTAACAAGAAAACTAAAATTAATTGCCGTTGTCATGAAATTAACATGGTAGCTCCTATGTGAGTTCCTGTGCAGTTACAATGATTTCTGCCTGAGTTACTAGGCAATTAAATTGCATCAAGATCTGTTTTTCTGCATTTTATGCAGGGTGCATACCTGAACAAAGTGTATTTTCCCTCTGCATCAAACTTGTCTATATATAACTGCAATATCTTCAAACTCTTCTTTCGCTAAAAGAAAAAGATTCTATGAAGACATTTGCAGTTAATTAAAATAAAACAAATTTAGCACTTGTAACCCTCGGCATGATTAAATTACATACCAGATGCTCTATAGGACAAAGGGTCATCACTTTCACCAAATCCTGCAGTTGGAAGAAAGTACATAAAGTTTGATTTTACCTACACGATTGTATGTTGCATAGAGCTGACTAAATTCTAGTCAAATCATGAACATAAAATCAAAGCATGTTTTTATAAAAAGGATCTAACTTAAAATCACAAAAGCTAGGAAATTCAGAGCTGTTAGACTGTCTTTAAGCCAGAATACCATACACACTGGTGTTGAAAGAGTCTCAGACTGTAAATAAGAAAAACAAGTGATAAAAGCCGTAGTAAGGAACAGAGGAGTGAATTAAGGACAGAATTGCAGACAGGAGGATTCAATATCAGATTTTCTACTGGGTCTGGGATGGCCATGAAACTATATCAAATGTCAAAAGAAATCACTGTCCGTTTTGACAAAGTAGTATCAGTTTTCCCTTTCATAGGGAAAATTTCCCTGCTTTCCTATACCACATGGGAGCCTTACAGGGATTACTTAGAATATCATACATTTTCTGTATGGCTGTCCATTAATCGCAGTTAACTCATGTGATTAACTCAAAAAAGCTAATCACAATTAATTGCAATTTTAATCACACTGTTAAACAATAGAATACCAAATGAAATGTATTAAATACCATCCCCTCTGTAAATTTATCAAGCTCAACTCTTGAAGCCAGTTAGGTTTTTGACTCCAGCTGCTCTCTTTGGAAGGCTGTTCCAGAACCTCGCTCCTCTAATGGTTAGAAACCTTCGTCAATTTCAAGCCTAAACTTGTTGATGGCCAGCTTATGTCCATTTATTCTTATGTTCACATTCTTAGTGGATGTTGTTAAGGAGCAGACAGAGCTTTATAATGGGAAAGACTAATATCTAGTACTGATTTACGCAAAGCTGTATAAAGATCACTAAATTTACCACAGATACCAAAATAGAGCAAGTGGTCAAGAAGACTTCATGGATGAACTATTCTGAAAATATTCTTGATAGATTAGGCTAAGAAGTAGAATATGAAATTTAAAAAGTATAAGGTGATATATTTGCAAAGAAACAACACTGAAACTAGGAATAGTTTAAATGTTATTGAATTAACTGCTGTGGTCAGTGGAAAAAGCATGCATGTATTAATAGACCTTACACTGAAATTCTCAGTCCAGTGTGCAACAAAGGCGAAGGAGGACAACAGAATATTTTCTCCCAACACAAATATAATTTCTAATATTGTGTGCTCTCACTTTGGCTAGACTAAATCTGGTGTAATTTTAGTTATATTTTACCATGTATTTGTAGAATATGATGTAGGTAAAAATGCAACCAATGGTCTTAGGTTCCTATTTATGAGAACACTGACAATTGAGATTGTTTCACAAGAGAGAAGACTTAAGAAATGGTAATGTTATATGTAAACCAGCCATGGATCATTTTAATTTAAGATCTGAAATGCAGTGGACCTATTGAACTATGGGTATCTGGTTTAACACTGAAGGGAATATGTATTTTATTTAGAGGGCAGCGAATTGGTGGAATGGCCTTCTTGCATTCCTCTGGCATAAAATGAAGTTTTTTTTTAATTTAAAAAACTTCAAAGTTAAATGTTTAAAAGCTTCACTGTATAGGAAGGCATCATACAATTCCAGATACAAGGGTACCTGTGCTGCTTTGAATCCTTCACAAACTTATAGCAAATTAAGATGCAGAAATCTGAATTCATCACCAAAATTTTATATATAAAAATGGCACTGCACATTTTGATTAACAATTTTCACCCTGCTAGCTGAGATGAGACTTTGACTAAGCTAGGAGCAGAACAGACCCCTTTTTGTTGGGAGTCTGGAGGGGGAAGAGCAGATGAGGCAGTGTTTCATACACCCATTTCCCCTCCACTTTGGTGGGTGAACGTTGTTGCTTAACTCTTCTTTTCCCTTCCTCTTCCCCACTCTGCTTCCTCATACTGTATAATGTGTGTAGGGGATGGGGGGAAGGGACAGGGACATGAGAGTCACGTGTTGCACCTGAATCCAATCTCCGGGGCTTGTCTTGCCCACTACTATTGACACTGGACAGTGATGGGATATAGGGATACTGTTTGGTGGTGAAAGAAAGGAGTGATAAACTTTGCTTCCCAGGTAGGTAACCATTTTCGGCTACCAGTTAACAATTCTTAATAGCAAGACACTGATGGTTTCAAAAACAATTAAGTTTCTGAATGAGGCAATCCTTTTATTCTCTAAGTTCTTCTCTCTCAAACTATCGAGGGAACAGCTAGTCATGACATGGCATTTTAAGTAAAAATACTTGTTTACATTGCATCCTAATACCTGAGGTGCCGTAATGAAGCCTTTGAATTCCAAATAGTGGTGGTGAAGGCTATTATCTCCCATTCTCAATAAACAGTTTCCAAGCAGGTCCTACAAGTGATAAAAAAATAAGTTTAAAGGAAACATAACTTTGCACTTGTACAGAACTTTAATCCAAGTCCTCAAACCACTTCACAAACTAAGGCTGCAATCCTGCAAACATTTATGCATGTATTTAAGATTTACTCATATGTATAAAGTTAAACAAATATTTAACGTGCTTTCAGGACTGGGGCTTATTTGATTAAACCTTCATAACTCTAAAATTATAGTACTGTATGCAATATTATCCTCATCTTTTTCAGACCAGAGAAATTAAGGTTGCACTATAACATAAGATTACAAAGAATATTCAATACTTGATTTTAAAAACAAAGAAACTTACAAGTCCTTTAATTAA
Organism: Dermatemys mawii; assembly: GCA_007922305.1. Taxonomy (NCBI): domain Eukaryota; kingdom Metazoa; phylum Chordata; order Testudines; family Dermatemydidae; genus Dermatemys; species Dermatemys mawii. The sequence continues at coordinate 20,379,920 of ML677352.1, read as the reverse complement.
TACAGATTCTTCTGTCCTACAAGAAATTAAGAAAATTATCAGTTTCAAAGTATGAATTCAAAAATGTTTTATTGATGTTTAAGAATTAACTAAGTAGTACAGGATCTATCTAAAACGAGCTCAGCTACCAACAGTTCCTATTCTGCTTCCTGCCATCATTCCTTCATCTGAATTATTTAACTATACTGAGCAGAAAAGTATGTAGATTTGACAAGAATTGATATTTCCATTCTATGTTTATGAACGTTCAAAGGCAAGAGCTCAAGTCCCTTAGACACCATGGTATTAAAAGGAAGAAAATGGTATTTCCCAACTGCAGAATTCTGCAAACTTTTTCCAAACATGAGTGGAAGAGAGTGAATCCTAATCTAAAGAGGTTGAAAAGTTTAGGCCAAATTGTAGCAAGGGACAGTGAAGTTTTCATCTTAACTGGTGATAACCTATGAAACATTCATGTTTGTAGAGTAGTACTTGGACTTATTCTTTGTAGACTGCAGACAATAAAAGGGGCAAATGACAACAACATTTATTGAGTGTCATCATACAGATGAAGATCGCATACTATCATAGGATGCAGTCAACTATTTCCAGGGCAACCTCACTTCATTCTCAACTGTGTAATTTAGTTACAGAAGTATTACTAAATATTCAAATTCAGAAAATTGGAATGTTTAAAATGTTCTTAGTTTGGGTTTCCATAAATAAATAAAACACAGCTGTGAAATGAATACTGTAAGAGCATATCACATAAAAGTATAGTGTTTAGGACAACTTTTCACAACTCTTTGGTGGGAAGAGGCATTTTCTTGTGCTGAACCATGCCATATTAACACACACTTTCAAAAGAGTTTTCCCTCACAATCTGAGTTGTGAATTCAAAGTTTGATTTCATAAATTACTGCCACAGATCAGAAAGCAACTGCGGGACAATGAAGTCAAACAAACAAGAAACAAATCCAGTATTTGAAACTCCAAATTTTGTATGATCTCACCTTTTCAATAGGATCTCAATGTGTGTCATGTTGCACTGCAGAAGATATGATGGACTAAAACAGAAAAGTTATTTATAAATACAATTGCAGAGACCACACAGCCTACATGTTGATATATAAATAGGCTCGGTGGAACTATATATAGGAATAGTAACTATTTCATAAAATTAAGCGTCATTTTCGGCTAAATGGATACCTTCGAAATAGATGTGTGCTAAAAATCAGATTGTCCCCCTCCACAACTCTCCCACGCTTGTTTATCACCACACTAAGGTTTCAATCCTGCAGACACTTACAAGCTTAATTTTAAACATCTAAATAGTCCCATGGCTCCTTCTGTGAGACTGCTTGTGTCTAAAATTAACCACACACACACACAAGTATCTGCAGAATTGGGGCCTAAAAGAGAAAACACCTCTGCACACATACCGTTTATTACATGATAGTTGCCCTGAAATGAATGCTAATGTAACACAAAGGTTTACACAATAATTAGTGATTAATATTAAAAGGTTTTTTTCTGCTTCTGATAATGCATTTAAAGAACCTCAACAAATCAGCACTAATAATAAATGGATGGAAAATAGCTCTTACCTAAAGACCATTGGAAAACAATCAATACCAAAATACTGAACAAACACCAGATATGACAGACATGCCAAAGAATCTGCAGAATGCTTTCTATCTATATCCAAAAAATCCTGATTATCCCAGTTCTGATTTCTGCTTCCACGGTGTGAAAACAATGTTGGTAACAATTTTCTTATATCCAAGAAAATGCCCTATTAAAAAAAAATAAAAAGTCAAATACATATAGCTGCTTTAAAGGAAATACAGATATTAAGTTTTAAATTAGGATTCACATTTTAAATTTTATATAGTAAAATATTTACCTACCATATGTACAACCATTCCTGAAAATATTTTTTGTAATTATGTGTATAGTTACACACATCAAAACTACATTTAAGGAAATGTAGGGACCTCACCTTATTATCTCCTTTAGGAAGCCCTGATAGATTTGTACATCTATGGGGATGGGGCCAGCTCAGAAAAGCAGAGGCTGCTGATAATTCAGAGAGCAGCAGCCCAAAGAGATGTACCGTGAGAGCTGAATTTCTTCCATTAAATGCTAGTCATTTATTGCATAACATTCACAGGGACCATAGGGACCTGACATTGTTCCAAGACTTTACCTTCATCAGCACTATCCTACAGAATCTCATAATCATCTTACTAACCAAATCAGGAAGCCAACTGATTATAGCAAATACTGAATTGTATTGACTGATTTTGCAAGTCAACATAATTCATTTTAACTGCACTTACTAGAATTTCAGCTGCAAAATGCCTTAAGGGATCTTCTTCAATGTCTTCATGCAGCTGATCAAGCTGTGCTATTAATAAGGGGTATTTCAAGCTTTTCAAACAACTGAAACAAAAGAAGATAACTATCATTAGAACCTTTTAACAAAAACACTACCAAACCCACCAATACAGAATATAATGACATTGTCTCCAGCGGGTCTGAAACTGTTATGCCCCTCACCCCTGCTGCTGCTCATGATGGATCGAAGGGAGAGTCTCCAGTCTCAGGGACTGGCTCTGCTTCCTGTTTTTCATCCCTGTACTCTTATGGCTGGGGGCACTGCTTGGATCCTGATGCCTCCAAAGAGGGATGTCCCTCATCCTGGTGTAAACGGCAAAGAAAGAGTAGGGGCCACTGGCTGGACTTCTCACCCCCTATACAAATACTTTTCTAGCACCCGCCAGCCAGGAGGGGAATGAGTGTTTCCCTTCCTCTCATAGTTTGCATATATGGAAGGTCTTGTTTTTTAAAACACATTAGTTAAACAGTTTATTTGATAAACTATAACATATCAACAGTGTATTAACTGCTGAAATTTTGATTGCTCATTTTATTTCATTACACATGCATTTTAAGCAGAAATAAGATACCCACAATTTTAGCAATTCTTCTTTGAGCTCTTTGTCATCATTTTCTTTTGAGGCTTCCATATTTTTAACAACTTCATCCACAAAAGGTTTAACAAAATCCACTACTGCATTGCAACACTGGCAGAGGCCAAGTTTATCTTCTCGTATTTGTTCTTTCGTGTAAGGTACAGGCAGGAGAGAGAGTTGATTTAAAATGGTAGACAAAGATAAACCCACTGAGTATGACTTCTTGCTATGAAGTTTCAGTAGAACTGAAATAAAAAGAAAGTGTTGCTAAACATCTAGTTATCTACTATTTCCCCCAACAAGCAATGTTAGAGAGGTGGAACATCTTAATTTATTCTGATTTATAACATAAAAGCTTTTGCCTGCCATAGTAGATTCAGTGTTTGAGAAAAGAATAAGATCTGTACTGAGTTAGGTGACTGAACTGAACAGCCTTTGGTTAAAAAAAAAAATAAATCAAACCTGCAATACTATGAACAAATGCAGAGACACCAGGATTCTGTACCTGTCAGTTTTGGGATGTTATAACTACCAGCACCATAGGGTTGAGTATTACAAAGAAATATCGCAACAGCATCCCATGCATTTTAATATAAAATAAGTCCTGCTTCTGTAAAGTGGAAATAAATATTGAAAATTTCTCTCTTATTTCACTGACCCAAAGGAACAAATCCTTCCTGGCCCTGAAAATATCTTCAGTACCGAAGTGTTTCTAACCATGGCAGAACAAGACACTATACCAAATGTCTCCTGAAATCTGGCCCTTTTGCACCACATCAGGACTGTTCTAATCAGTGTAGCATAGGCTCCAAAATCAATATGCCACAATTAGTTCCTTTACAGACTCCTCCCTCATCTCAGCTGTATATAGTGACACTAGGTGCAGCTGAGAAGCTAATCCACAGACTCTTAACAAAAGACATCATTCTAATTACCAAAACAGTCCCCTTCAATTCCAACATAATTTTAGTGGCCTGTATCTCATGAACCACTAAAGTTAAGCTTAACTTGGTCTACACTTAAAACCTATGCCAGTATAGCTATATTGGGTAGGGGTGCAAAAATACTGCATGCTAGTGACAAAGCTATGTTGATAAAATCTCCAGTGTAGACCTCCAGAAGAGAGGTTCTGTCGGCATAGTTAACGCCATTCAGGGGGGCAATATTCCCATACCAGCACAAAAACTCTTTCTGTTGGTATATGCTGTGTCTACAGGGGACAGGCATTTGAAATAAACATTGATTTCAAGCTCTAGTGGGTCTCAGGTAGCAGCCGCTAATATCGTATCAGAACTGAAAAAAAAAAAAAAAAAAAGAGAGAGAACTAATGAATAAAAAACATGTTATCAGATATATTTTAACTTGTTCAGGCTAAAATGTAATGCTTTATACCACTAGAAAAACTGCATTCACAGCTAATGTTTCCAATGGTGAAAGGTGTTATATTCTGGCCTCCAAGATCACAGGTATTTTTTTAAGCAAATATGCAGTTTGTGACTTTCACTTATATGCAGGAATTGTTTAACTTTCAATACCAAGTGAATAAAAATCATAGATACAGATGACTGTTTCAGGAGGAGAAGGATGGCAACCCCCAGAAAGTAAAAGATTTTTAGTACGAGCAATAGTTAAGTATTGCGTTTCAGCAGATACCCATTTGAAATATTCTGCATTTAAACCATTTGTTGTGTCCTCTGGCACTCATATAACAGGTCTCAATAAGTACTGAAATTATATTTCATGTGCTCCCCCAGAACACTAGGTGTTCTACAGCACTATTTTAAATACAAGTAATAAAACTATCAGATTAGAAATGTTCAAAATGTTTTTCAACAGCAGGTAAATTAATACACTAAACTGTACACTTAAACAAAATAGCTTTCCTACTCCAATCAGATAGAATGTGCTCATTACCTGTCTGCAGAGGCTGAAGCAAGAGCAGAATAGTTTGGGATATCTGTTCCCCAGAGGTCTGCTCAATCTGCTCAAGTAAACCCAATAAAAATTCCTTTGGATTACATAGCTGCAAGAAAGGATCAAGATATTGTACCATTGTTTATCTCTAAAGTAATATATTAAGTACCTTTACAATAATAAACATACTTCCAAAACTGTAACACAGTTTTTGCATGGCAATGACAGAAAAAAATGCAAAACGTCCAGGACATTATTGTTACAAAAAACCAAAAACCTAAAAACCACAAAAAGCTCATGTTTTCTTTAAAATAGCAGTTTTCAACATTTTTGAGCAGAGTTCCCCCTTTGGGTTACAATTTTTGTGCCCCCTCCCCCCCAATACCTGCTGCTCCCTCCTCAGGGTTTCAGGGTGTGAGAAGGAGTGTGCCTTGGTCTCTGGAGGCGTAGCCAGTGCTGGGCATGAAGGTGTTGACATTGCCTGGATGGCCGCTGAGGGGAGTCAGGGGATGGAGGCAGTGCTCTCTCTCTGAACCCCTGGCTGGCCCAAGTCCCTCCCACCCCCAAACATTCCTTTGCACTCCTCTAAGGGGGCACACCCCCCAGTTTGAAAACTTCTGCTTTAAAACATGCATTTAGAATGAAGTCATATGTAAGGATATTTAGATTGCTATGGCCAAATAACATTTAATTCTACTTTGGTATGAGACCACTTTAACTGGTAGAGGAAAAAGAAAAAGTTCAGCATGTACTCTACTGCTTGAATTAAATTCAAAATGATAAAATTTTCACACAATCTTATAGATCACTTGTCTGCCTATGCTCTTCCACATTTATATTGCTGTTTAAGGGTTCACCGAGAGACAAAAAATATCAGGACTTTAATATCATTAAACAACATCCAGTCCAACATGGAAAATCTATCATTCACCTAAAGGAAGTTTTCTGTTTAAAGTAAAGGTTTACAGAACAAACATTGTAACATTAAGAGACTTAAATAAAGTACTGTAATTGTATAATAATTATATGAAGTTCTCCTTTATTAAGGCTACATGGTTCAACAACATACCTGCACCAACTGATCTAGTATTTTCAGACAATGTTCTCTCTTCTCATCCTCCTGTTTATACCTCAAAATACATCTAACAAGAGGACAAACAAGATTCCAGCCCATACTCTTGACAATAACCTGTAAATTAGATTTACAGAGAAAATAGGCCAAAATTTAGCAGATTTAAAATAGAATCCTAAATGAATACATATATACATCAAAAAGAGTCAATAGATTATGGATGACAAACAATTGAATGATGGATGACATCAAGAAGGCTGAGGAGTTTAATGCCCAGTTTACCTCAGTCTTCATTAAGAAAGTTAATTGTGACCAGATGCTTAATACAATTAATATTAATAAGGGGAAAGGAACACAAACAGAACAGGGAAAGAACAGATTAAACAATTTTTAGAAAGGTTAAATGTATTCAAGTTGGCAGGGCCTGATGAAAATGATCCTAGGATACTTAAGGAACTAGCTGAAGCAATCTCAGCAATTAGCAATTATCTTCAAGAACTCATGAAGGATGAGTAAGGTCTCAAACAACTAGGGAAGGGCAAACATGGTATTTATCTTTAAAAAAGGGAACAAAGATGACCCATGGAATTATAGACCAGTCTGCTTAATTTAGACACTTGGTAAAATCCTAGAAAAAATTATTAAACAATTAATTTGTAAGCACCTAGAGGTCAATAAAGTAATAAGTAATAGCTAACATGGATAGGTCAAGAACAAATCACGCCAAATCAACCTAATTTCCTTCTTTGACAGGGTTACTGGAATAATGCCTGAGGGAAAGGTATAGATGTGGCATACCTTGATTTTAGTTTGGCTTATGACACATTCCCTCATGACAATCTCATAAGTAAGGTTGCGAGTCTGTCATGGAAGTCACGGGACCTCCATGACTTCTGCAGCCAGCAGGTGTGACTGACCCTAAGGCTGCCCAAACAGCTCAGGCGGGCATGGGCCAACTGCATTGGCCCGCCCCTGGACCAGCTGCACCACTCCCGCAGCCGCAGGGGTCCTGGGCCACCCCCTGCCAGCAGTGGTGGTAGACACCCCAGAGCCTCCCCCAAGCACCAGCAGGTGCCCTGGAGTCTTCCTCCCCTCTCCCCGCCCCCTGAGCACCAGCGGGTGCCCCAGAGCCTCCCCCTCCAGCACCAGCAGGTGCCCTGGAGGCCCTGCTCCAGAGCAGCAGCTGTGCCCCCGGAGCACACCAGAATACCAAAGATTTAGTCAGGGTTATATAGTAGAAGTCATGGACAGATCAGGGGGCCAGAATTTTTCTTTATTTTCTGTGACTTGTCTGACTTCTACTAAAAAATACCCATGACTAAATCTGAGCCTTGCTCATAAAATAGGGAAACGTGGTCTAGATGAAATTATTATAAGATGGGCTCATAACTGTTTGAAAAACCATACTCAAAAGCGTTCACTGTGCAATGGTTCATTGTCAAACTGGGAGGGCATATTATTGAATGTTTTCATTAATTATTTGGATAACAGAGTGGAAAGCAGGCTTATAGTCATTAACCTGAATACAAAGTTTATCGTTACAATGTTCTGTTCTGGACATCTGTTTTATGATCTCCTTCTCTATTTGGCAGAATGGAGGGATATTCTGAAGAGTGTTCTCCAAAATATACACGGAATGGTTTTTCTCCTATGTCAATACAAACTTATGCATTTCCAGGCGTGTATGTGAATGTGCTTTTCAAATAGTGATAGGCAATGTTCTTGCTCCTTTGTCGGATGGTAGTAGCAAAATTCCAGGCAAAAATTAGAGAGACCACACTATTTGAGGAAAGAGGCAAACTGTTCTTTTCAGGTCTTACATCCTTACTCTAAAATTCAGTGGGGTACAGAGGCTGCAACCAGACTACTTTCCATGAAGTGAGACAATATTATTCCATCCTTCATCACCTTTTCTGACTTCCTATCTATCTCTGTATTCCATATAAGTATGCTCTCCTGGTTTCCCAGACTGGTCATATACTTCTCTGAACTTTCATTCTGTTACTTCCTCTCTACTCACTTTCTTCTTAGGATCTTGGCCAATTTTAGTCCATCCATCTGGAATTCTCTCCACCCCAACAGAGTCACTATCATTTTCCCGCTTTTTAAAATTTGCCTTAAAAATCTCTCTTTTCTCATCTGTTTATCTTACTGGAAGACATTAATGAAAGGGTTTGTTAAGGACACTGTGCCTCATATCCTTGTTTACAGCTAAAGAGTACACTGCTCAGGAGGAAATATACAAGTTGGCTTTAAGCCACTTCTTCCACTCTCTCTAACCTGGACCAGTTGTGCAGCAACCTGCCTCCTCAACATAAGGCAATGCTGCCTGAGGGCTGCTCTAAGATGCTCCATCTAATCACAGCTCTAAGGGGCTGATCTAGGAGTCAAGAATTACTGTAGTATAAGGAAGTCCCTGCTTCCTACACTGACAGCCCTGGAGTGGTCACATGTAGGAGCCACTAGCTTGCATGTACGACATGAAAGGATCTGCCTACTCTGAGGTGACCTCTTGTGGTTGGCTATGTTTGTTTCAGGTCCAGTAACCATTGCCAAAATAGTTACTGGACCTGAAAAAGAAAGCTTCACAGAAAGAAGAATCTGGGTCTATACAAACTGTACACGTCTGTCGGTGTATACCTGGTACAGTGTCTTGAAATTGTATATCCTTGTGCGTACTATATGATATATGTATCTTACAGAGATATTAAGAACAAAACTCTTAAACAATGTATAAATAGCTGAAATATGCAAAATGTAACCTATTTACCTCTGTGCTTAAAGTATACCGCTAAAATATACATAGATGCAGATTTAAACTTACTTTATTTTTCTCATTTTTAATTACTTCTAATACTTCTGCTGCATAACCTTCTTCTAAGCACTTCTGGCCCGCTACTTGAAAAAGATTAAAATCTTCTCCTTTGAAATCTTCTTCTTCTAGGCTTTGCTACAATGAAAATTTAGCTTTAACTTTACATTTATATAATGTAAATCACAAACAAAACCAAATTTGAGTTTAAATACAAATTTAATGTAGCTGACACTAGAATATTCCCAAGGGAATGCTACGCCAAAAAAATTTAAAATTCTGCAAAATTCACTTATCAAAATACCACATTATAATCACACCATTTTCAATTATTTGCTGACCAATATTTTGAAATAAATTACCAAAATAATTGAAAATGGTGTGATTATATTATTGTGTTTCTGTGTTATTTTGAAAAAATATGCAGAACTTTGCAGAATTTTAAAAAATGTATCTTTTGGATCAGAATTTCCTCAAGAGTATCAGCGTTCTGTGTGGAGCAGTCTGGGTACGGGCAGCTTGTTGGGGGTGAATCTGATGCACAGGGGCTCAGTGCCTGGTTAAGGGTGCAGGGCAAATGGGACTCTGCAGTGGAGTCCAGGTAAAAGTGGTTAGGGCTCAGTGTTGGTGTCTGGGGGAGTAGGGCTTGGTGGGGTGGAGGGCCAGGATGAAGCTGGTTGAGGCTCAATGAGGTGCAGGTTTGGGTTTGGGGGGCTCCTTATGCAGGAGGTCAGGCTTGGCAGGGTGGGAGTTCAGTGGGGAGGCCTCGATGGGGGGGTTCCAGGAGCACAGATCAGGGAAGGGGGTCACTGGACAGGGAGCTGCTCTCCCTGTCCACTCAATCCCTGTGCATCCGGATGCCCTCCACCCACACTCACTCAACACATCCACCCACTGAGCCTCACCACCTCACAACCGAAACCCTCACCAAGACCCCCCGCCCCCTTTCCTGCAGTGCAGAGATTCCTGCAGCCAGGGGAAATTTCTGGGTGTTGATCTGAATGAGCTCTGGGTGCTCTGTGCAGGGAAGAGGAGGGGGAATTCCATCTCCATCGCTGCCTCCTCCTCTCCCAAGCTGGGACTAATGACCCTGGGTGGCAAGGGCATCCCCAGCCCCCACTCACCCTACAGTGATTTACCTCTCCCCGGCTTAGGGTGATCTGTTGTCCTGATTTTATAGGAACAGCCCTGATTTTGGGGTCTTTTTCTTATATAGGCTCCTATTACCCCCCACCTCATCCCAATTTTTCACCTTTGCTGTCTGTTCACCCTACCCTGGCTGCCTGAACAGATGCATCTGAGCTGCACACGCAGGGTGTCTGTGTGACTGAGCACTGGTGCAGCTTCTCTTGGATTCCCAACAGAAACCATTTTCCGCAAAGAGAATCTGTGGGTGGGGATTTTTCTGCAACACCACAGTGGTGCAGAATTCCCCTCCGAGTAAAACAGATACTAGTAATTACTAAAGAACACATGCCAGTCTCTAAATAACACTTTCCCTAACCTGAGATTACACCAAGTCTTTTGGAGAGGCACATTTTCTTCTACACGCTCCTGCCTATTGCTGCTGTCTCTTAACTGGCTGGAGAAGCTACTACTGAGGGAAGCAGAGCACTTCCAAGAAGCAAGGATCATCTGCTAGTAGCAGTCTTAGGACAAGAATCAGGGAGCAGACAATGGAAACTGGAAACTAAACCTGCACGGTCATAAAGAGCACTATCGAAAGCTTCCCTGTTTTTTTATTTAAATATAGTACAGGCAATGCCAATTTCTACAACTTTTAGTATCTTTTAACAAAAAGGAAGTTACTTACGCATCTTCGTATAATGGCTTGAAGTTCCTCAGTTGCCATCATATCCTGACTTTGTTCTTCTGACACTGAAAAGCTCTGTCATAAGTTAGAGTACAGTACTGACGCACTGTTATAACATTATATAATATATATAAAATATAATATATATTATGTTATATTATATATATTGTTATATTATATATAATATTAAGGTACATTTTAAATGTATTCAAGGTACATTTTATTTCAGTTTGCCAACACTGAACCTAGACTTGTCAGTTTCACTCCGCTGTTCTCACTGCCCCATAAGTGCTAGAACTAGGAGTGCTACAGTTGCTGCCACACCTATGGTCTTGAAGCAGTTTCCCTTATATACAGTTTACAGTTTGGTTCAATGGCTTTTAGCAACTCCCCCCACCCCCCATAAAAACTGTTCCAGCGTTAACGTTTCCAATTTTGGTTGGATGTATTCCTGGAGGTCTCATCACACCACAGGCTTTAATTAAAGCTTAATCTTTCATTCCTGGAGACTCCAGGCCAATCCTGAAGGCTTAGCAACCCTACCTAGCATCCCTGCATTGCACTGTGCTGATGTGTTTGGGTTCACAGCACTGCAAAAGCAATGGCGACATTCCCCTAGAACTATTTTAATTTGTTTTAAAACAAACATATAGTCCCTATTTGGGACCCAAAGTAACTTGACAACATCAGTAAGGCACAAATCATGCACTGAGCTCTGTGCTTCTGTTGTGGTGTACTGGCTCAGAGCTCATTGCAGAAGTGGGACCTAAGTGATTAATCCAGTTGTCAGTGATATTTTATTCTTTTCCCTAACTTCGGTGGGAGCTGGACAGGTTCCTAAGTCATTATGAAAAATTACCTATTAGCTATATTAGGCGAACTCTCTTCACTTATTTATAACATTTTATTTTTCACCCATTTTGATTTCAGACTTGACACAGGATGCTCTCCATAAGAACAGTCATACTGGGTCAGATCAATGGTCCATCTAACCCAGCATCCTGTCTTCCAACAGTGGCCGATGCTAGGTGCTTAAGAGGAAATAAGCAGAAGAGGGCAATTATTCATCCCCTGTCATCCATTCCCTCAGCAATCAGAAACCAGAGATACCCTGACCATCTTGGTTAACAGCCATTGATGGTCCTGTCCTCCAAGAATTTATTTCATTCTTTGTTTTAAATCTAGTTATGGTTTTGGCTTTCACCCCCTGGTACATCCTCTGTATCTCCAATACACAGAGGTCTAGTGCAGGCTCTGTGTTAAAGTTTTAATTGAAAGCTATTTGAGTTATTTAACTTTCCCTCCACTCCCCAAATGGATAACTCCAAACACTCACAAGGAATTTCACTGGAGTTTGGGGGTTGCTTAAAGGATCCGAACACCAGTGAGAAATGCAACTCTTATTCCACACAACTGTAAGTGCCTATAAAGGATGAAAGCACCTGGCATCCTCCATACACTTTGGGACACTGACTGACACTGGACGCTGCTGCATCCGCATCACTGCTAGCCACACTTTGGGTCTGGTGAGGATGGGCCGTATGGGATCCCTTTAGACAAGATTCAGCACAGTCAATGTGTCCTGTGGCACCTTAAAGACTATCTAAAGTATTAGAGCATAAGCTTTTGTGGGCTAATACCCACTTCGTCGGATGACATGCATCCGACGAAGTGGGTATTAGCCCACGAAATCTTATGCTCTAAAACTTTAGTTAGTCTTTAAGGTGCCACAGGACTCTTTGTCACTTCTGCAATTCCAGACTAACATGGCTACCGCTCTGATTCAGCACAGTCAATGGGATTATAACCCATGCACTGAGTCACACCAGCCACAGCTCAATACCTCTCGGCCTAAAGAACACAACTGGTGTTTCTTAAAGCAAATCAATGAGCAGATCGCCGTCCCGCCAGGGACCACTGCTGCGGGGGCATCGCACTGGAGGACGGGAAAGAGGGAGATCGTAGGGGTGGCTCACAGCAAAGTTCTCCAGCCGGAGGCTGTAAACGGGCCTACCAGCTCCACTCCTCCAATCAGGGGCGGGTTGTTAGGGGGCCTCTTCATCGGCCCCTCTGAACCGGCTCTAGGGGACATGTCTGGGGAGCGGCCCCGAGTGCGGCTCGGCTCGGGGGCAGCCCCGGCACCCCCATGAGGAGAACGTGCCGGGAAGGGAATTAGGGGCCCCTGCGCCAGCGGGCTAAAGCCCGCAGCAGCAACAGCCGCTCCGCTCCCCAGCCAGGCTCAGGGCCCGCTTCCCCCGGCGGCGGGGCAAGGACTGCGCGGCGCCTGCCTCCTACCTCGCGTGCGTCCGCAAGGGGCCGCTCCGGGCCGAGCTTCGATTGCCCCGTCTCGGGCTCCACCTCCCCGGGAGCCGCGGCGGGGTGAGAGGTCAGGCGGGGCGGGCGATGATGGCGGCGGTGGAGCAGCTGCGGGGCGGTGTGAAGGCGAGATCTAGCCGGAGACGCGCAGGTAGGATTAGCGCGACACAGACACCCCCGCTTCCCGGCCTCGTGGGCTCGTCCTCCCCACCCCCGCCCCGGCTCAGCGCAGGGGACTGACCCAATCCGTCCTAGGGGAGGGGGGTGTTAGTGGTTGTTGGCATAGCCAGATCAAGCCATTGCTTAGGGCCCCGAGCAGCTCAAGACACCCCCCCCCCCGCATTATTAGTATGTGTTGAGGGAGGCAGAATATTCCAGTTTAGGGCTCCTAGGTTATTAGCACCGGGAGGGGAGGGGCGGTCTGGGCCTGGGCCTGGGCCTGGCCCAGCCCAGCCCAGCCCATGGCCATCCGCGTCCTGGCCTGAGGGTGTGACGCGCTCTGGTCGGCGTCCTGGGGCTGGTTGTGGGGGGCGAGGTAGCAAAGTTATTATAGGGGGTTTGCGGTATTGCCACCCTTCCTTCTGTGCTGCCTTCAGAGCTGGGCAGTCAGAGAGCGGCAGCAGCTGTCCAAAGGCCCAGCTCTGCAGGCAGCAGCGCCCAAGTAAGACTGGCAAGGCTATCCCATGCCATCCTTCTGCATTGCTGGTGGCGGCACTGTCTTCAGAGCTGGGCTCCTGGCCAGTAGTCACCGCTTTCCAGATGCCCAGTTCTGAAGGCAGTGCTGCTGCCAGCAGCGCAGAAGTAAGGGTTGCAATACTATGACCCCACTGCAATTACATTGCAACCCCTCCCCCATCCCCTTTTGGGTCAGGACCCTTACAGCTACAACACCACAAGATTTCAGATTTAAATATCATAAAATTTACTAGTTTAAAAATCCTGTGACCATAAAATTGACCATAATGCAGGGATGGGCAAACTGGCCTGAGGGCCACATTGGGGTTGCAAAATTGTATGAAGGGCCGGGTAGGGAAGGCTGTGCCGGGAAGGCTGTGCCTCCCTAAACATATTGGCCCCCACCCGCTATCCACCCCCTTCCACTTTCCACCCCCTCCCGGACCCCTGTCCCTAACCACCCCTGGGATTTCACCCTCTATCCAATCGCCCCGCCGCATCCAACTGCTCCCTGTCCCTTGAGTGCTCCCCGGAACCTCTTGGCCCTTATCCAACCCCCTCACTCCCCGCTCAGAGCGGCAGGAAGTCACAGTCCTGCCGCCACACTCCTCAGCAGGAGCGCCAAGCCAGAGCGCTAGCGACACAGTGAGCTGAGGCTGCAGGGGTCAGGGGGAGAGGATGGGGGTTAGCTGCCTCACCCAGGAACTCAAGGGCTCCCACAGGCTGTAGTTTGCCCAGCTTTGCCACAATGGACCATGAATTTGGTAGGGCGCTAATCATGGGCTGTGGTGGAAATTTCCATGTTTCATTGTTAGTGAAGCTTGGCAGAAGGAGGTGCCTACATTCCAGGGAAGAGGGGACATTGGATAATATTGGTGTAAAGGTGCTTAGCATTAGGCCACATCCATGAGAGCCACATGCATTGCTCCTTTAATGATGTGGCTTGTTGGCTGCAGCTTTTATTTTCACTTGCTTCCGTGTGAGGACCCCTTTGTGCAGCACCGTTAAGGACAGTGTCAACCTAAATTGTTTGAAACTAATCAAATAAAACAAGCCTATTTTCTAATCAAGCACCATTTAAAAGGTATTTTTGAAAAAGTGTTGTGTTAAAAATACAAAAATCTCCCCTTTTTACATAATTCTTCTCTGCTCCTCTTTCTGTATAGAAGTTTCTTTTCAAAAGGGAATAACTGACTAGAAGGGAAACAGAGAAATTGATTTATGTCAAGTGCTGTCAGCGGCACAAAGAAGATAAGCTGGGGAGGTAGAAAGATATTGGAGGGGAGTTGGGTCTTTTGTGAGACTTGGTTCTAAAACTTTTTTCAGTTACAGGAAACTTAGGTTGCATTTACACTAAGAATTTATCTAACATTTCCTGCGCCTTCTGCCACTTGTGCTAGCAATGGGTTGGGGAAGAGGAGCTAGTGTAGGTCAAACCTCTGTTAACGTCAGCAATGTTCCACATGGGTATAGGTGTCTGTGCATGTGGCGCTTGTTGCAGAATCGGGGGTCATATTATTTTACTTGTTCAGAGCAGATTCAGCCAACATCAGGGGACAGAAAAAACGGTGGCAGCCAGTTCCCTGTCTACATTAGCATTTCCGCAGTAGCTATTACCACTGGAATTACAATGGTGGGAAATCCCTAGGAAATACAGCTGGTACAAAATTTTCAGGCAGAAATGTGACAGCACCACCCCCAGTTGATAGTGTCCCCTTAACTTGTGGGTTTTTTGGACAATGTACAGGACTAAAATGATTTATTCCTCCCTGTCCTGTAGTTTGCCAATTTGATAGTGTGCCAATTTATTATTCTTGCTGCTGAGTATATAGCTGCAGCAGTTTTTAGCTATCTATTTAGGCCCCCCAGGAGCACAGGTTTCCAAACAATTGCTTATGGTTTAGCTTGTGTGCAAATATTTTTTCCCTAAGGCCATTTTTTTATAGAAATGTATGAGCCACAAATGGATGTTTTGTTATTTTGAAAGTAAAAAGGTACATTGATTGATATATTATTTTATTACTAGGAAATAAACAATCAAGTATTTTGAAAAATGAAGAAGCAGCACAAAGGTATAATACCTAACTAATGTTATACAGTAATAACAATTGTTTACTTTACTTTAGAGTTCTCTCCTCTTTACAGAATGTCTTTGTGCTTTTTCAGAAACTTCAATAACTGTGTGTAGGAGATATCTACTATTCTAATAACATTTAGCAAGTTTGTTTGCTATTCAGAACTGTAAGATGAGTTAAACAACCCCGCAGATTTGTCTTGAGTTACCATATGCACATCTTATCCTAAGGTAATAATTAATTACACTCACAAATTGAAGAGTGCTGAAGTTGAATAGTCAAGCAATAGGAAATGCAACCTTAATTTGACCTCTTTGTACGTATGATTACAATACAGTCTTTAATTACGTGATAACTGGCTATTTTTTTTCCACAGGACCTCTGCTTTATTCAGTGCACTGGTTAGACAGTGCTCATGTAATAAGAAATAATTAAATATTTTGTTTTCTCCTCATTGTTTGGTATGTGGTCTCAGGCATTATTTACTGTACACTATTCAAATCTTGCTCTGATTACAGAATTCTTGACTTCCTCATGGGCTTTTCTTTGGTGCTCATCACTAAAGTATCTGAATGTTTCACAAACAATTATTTTCACAATACCCTTCAGCTCAGAGTAGGTATTATTATCTCCATTTTGCAAATTGGAAAAATGAGGCATAGAAGTTTTAAGGGCAAAAGTGTTCATGAATTTTGAGTTGCCTATTTTGAGATTCCTAGTGCATTTTTAGAGTACTTAGGCTTATATAGTACCATATATGTTCAAAACACATGCTCAGTGCTTATGGAGATGAGACCCCGGGTCTCAAGTTAGTCACCCAGAAAGTGAGAAACACATGATTAGGTTTTGTACAGGCAACCTCAAATCTGGCATTTCTTAACTTTTGAGAGCTTGACTTTTCAATCTTAACATTCTTTTAATTTAGTGTATGTGTAATTTCCTAGGTTTTTTAAAGAGAGAAAACTGAAAAAACCAAGTTCCATCATGTGGAACTTCCAGCAGCAAAGTTATAAGTAGACTTGGATTTTTATTGGTAAAAGTTGGTAAACATTGCTTTGACCATACACATACAAACCAGCCAAAAAAAAAAAAAAATAATAATTATGTCTGAAATTTATGGATAGGTAAAGTAAGAAAAATGGTGCTTGAGAGCTTATTTGAGTTTGCTTTAAGGATATTCACTTTGTCAACATCACATGTCAAAATATACAGTTTGTGTTTTAATAGTTATAAAGTAAACTTTTGGAATCTCAGCATCTGCTGTCATTAAATAATTGTCTTACTCCCCCTTCTTGTCTGACCTCCAAAGTGTCCCACACTTGGGAACACTGAAATAGGTAAAAAAAGAAAAAAAATTTTAAAACTTACCGTTCTGTGCAATTGGGAAAATTTAAATCCATAAAAATTGAGAAAAAGAGGCTTAAAAATACACATTCATATTATCCATTGAAATGATTAAAAAAACCCCCAGAACTCTGCCATGCTGGGTTGTAATCTTTAGATGTATAGCACAGACTTCTGCCTGTTGAGCTAATGGAATAATTGGTAGGAACAATATGTTATCATACTCAATATCGGGGTGGACAAACTGTGGCTTATGGGACCCATCTGGCTCACAGGACTGTCCTGCCTGGCCCCTGAGCTCCCGGCCAGAGAGGTTGCCCCTGGCCCCTCTTCCACAGCTCTTAGCAGCATGGTAAGGCAATGAGGAGTCTGTGGGGGAGGCAGTCAGGGGACAAGGAGCAGGGGGACTTAGATAAGGGGTGGGGTCCCTGGGAGTTGGTTAAGGGTGGGGGCGGGGTCAGATATGGTATGGGGCCAGGCTGTTTGGGGAAGCACAGCCTTCTCTACCGGCCCTCCATACAATTTTGCAACCCGGATGTGGCCCTTGGGCCAGAAAGTTTGTCCACCTCTGCTCAGCGTGGCTCAGACACTAGAGGAGGATGAGATGCATGCTGTGCCATTGAGCTTTACGGATATTTGCTGACAGCAGAGGAATTGTGAGACTTGGGAATCTTGGGTTCCATTCCAGTTTCTAGATGGGGGTATGCTGTGGTGAGCATGTATCCTTCTGCCCCTTTCCTTCCAACCTGTCTCTGTCCGAGTTCTTTTCGTTACCTTCCTAGGCTCTTCATCCCAGTCCCAATCTTCTTGTCCAGACACTTCCATTGTAGTCCCAGACTTCCTCCTGCTCTGGGTCCCAATCCCCAGCTGTTCCACCTAAGAGCATGGAGGTTTTTGCTCTTAAAAGAAAAATGTCACCCACTAACCAGAGTACTTGTGGGAAAACATTTACATGGTGTTTTTCTTACAGTCCTGACTTTTGAATGTTGTGCTTCGTTTACACTTTACGTGGGCACTGGCCCAGTTACATATTAATCTTGTTGCAATGATGTATTTACTTCCCAAATCAACTGTTGTGTCCAATAAAGATTGTTCAGGCTGCCTGTGGGAGAAGCCCTGGTTACTTCTCCAAGAACTTGCGGGGTGGGCGGGGGGCAGAATGCCAAACCAAGTTTGAAAAACTCACTTAATGGTTCCTGGTTGCTACAAAATTCTAGTCTAAGCGGAATACATTGCTGAGGTCACCGTAGCAAAATGCAAATCAGATCATTAAAGTGCTACACTTTGTATGGGAGGGAGTCAAAAGAGATGTTTGAGAGACTTGAGTATGGTAAAGTGCTGTCTATGTAATTCAGTATTTATTCTATTGTAGGAAAGCAGCACTTGAGGCTGCTATTAGAAAGAAGATTGAATATGAGAGAAAAGCTCTGCATGTTGTTGAACAGCTATTGGAGGAAGATATTACAGAAGAGTTCCTTGTGAATTGTGTACGTGTTTCTTTTGCTAGTTCTTATACCAATTTGTGTCCTTATCCTCTTTCTGTCAGAAGCTGGGAATGGGCAATGGGATGGATCACTTGATGATTACCCGCTCTGTTCATTCCTTGTAAAGCACCTGGTATTGGCCATGGTTGAAAGACAGGATACTAGGCTAGATGGACTTTTGGTCTGACCCAGTATGGCTGTTCTTATGTTCTTAAGCGTCTTTTTAATTCTTGTAACAAACTTGTTTGCGGGATAACCATTCAATCATCCAGTTTCTCTTTCAGTACTAATTTACCCTCTGTTGTTGCTTTTAATATTTCCACTTTGAACATATATGTCTTGTATTTAAAGGCCTGGTGTAGGCAGCCTGACTCATGATGAGTATTGCTTACTTAGGTGAGTAGTCCCACAGCCTTTAGTAGTTCATGGATTGCAGATTGGTGAGTGTGGTGTAAAAAGTTAGGATCAGATCATCTCTTCAGTGGGAAGGGGCTTTAGAGAAAGGCCCCATGATACTACCCTTTGCCCTGTATGACTTCCCTGGCACCACAGCTTCATTAGAGCAATGCAAGGATTATGTGGGTTGTGGTTGCCCTAAGTGAGGCTCCACAGAAAAGACTATACAGCTCCAGGTTGTATATCTTTTCTGACCACTCCCAGTTGGCCCTGCAGAACTTAATATGTGGCTGAGCTTCCTCTGCACAAGTAGGAGAGAGAGCCATGTGCAGAGGGCCTGCTCTGAATGCATCCATGATATGATCCAGGTCATAGATAGTATTATTCAGCCTGAAGTAAGGGGTGTAGAATCTGGCCCATGGGAAATGTATTATGTTGCAGGCATTAACATAAAAGTATTAAACTGAAACGCTCTTGTGAAGATAGCTGACAAATGATGTATTATATTTTATCTCATGTATATGCTGAGTCGATCTGGGCAAATGTTTTTGCAGTTGAATCTGAGTTCAGCCTATATAAAACAAGTTCCCTTCTACTTGATGCTTACAATTTTTGGCAAAGTATGTACCATGGCTTGGGTACCCTTGAAAAATATTTAGCTGGACAAACTTACCAAAAACATCCATATATTGGGTGTATCTTTTCTTCAAATTTGCCCAGGGCCATAAGCAGTTATTTTACCAAGTACTCATCACTTGAACAATAATATAAATGTAAAGGCATGAAAAAGTCACTAGATTTATAATGCGTACCATGTAAAAAGTGTCAATTAAGCTATATACACAGTGGAAATATTAGCCATTTACTGACAGAGAGGGAAACTGGAAATAACTTTTTCACAAAGTTATCTAAGTAAAGATATAAGATGTTTATAAGAGTACTGCCTGTACACTTGATCTCATCTCTTACTGTATGTGCTCACCCTAGTACCATTTTTATCTTTTAACTTCTGCTTTTTAAATAGTGGTTTTTACTAATTTTTTTATGAACAAACTTAACCATCCATGTACTTCTGAGTTTTGAGAGTTATGATACAGTGAATGTTTTAAACGTAAGTCTGTTGATTAACTATTTTCTAATGATTTTAGGGAAATTGTATTACCCCATCTCACTATAAGGATGCTGTGGAGGAGCGTTTTATCATCAAACTCTGTGGCTATCCCTTATGTCGAAATAGGCTAGAAAATGTAAGTTCCTTTAATTAATATTTTGATAAGCGCTCTTGAGCCTTTCTTTATCTTTTCCATTCTCTATTTGTCATTCTAATCCAGGGGTGGGCAAACTATGGTGGCCCGCGGGACTGTCCTTCCTGGCCCCCGAGCTCCCAGCTGGGGAGGCTCTCCCCGGCCCCTTCCCTGTCTTCTTCCCTCCCTCACAGCCTCAGCACACCGCGCGGGCAGGGTTCCACGGGGCGGGGCTGCGCGCTTCTGTGGGGCATGCTGCTTTGAGTGGCATGATAAGACGGCAGGCGGCAGGGGTTGGATAAGGGGCAGGGAGTCCTTGGGGGCAGTCAGAGAGCAGGGGGGTTGGATGGGGCAGAGGTTTTGGGGGGCAATCAGGATGGGGAACGGGAGGTGGGGTGGGCTGGATAAGAGTGGGAGTCCCGGGGGGCAGTTAGGGTGGAGGGGTCACAGGAGGGGGCAGCCAAGGGACAAGGAGCAGGGGCCTTAAGTAGGGGGTGAGATCCCGCGGGGGCGGGAGTTGGGACGAGGGGTCTCTGCGGGGGGCAGTCAGAGGACAAGGGGCATGGGGTGGTTGGATGGGTCGGCGATTCTGAGTGGGCAGTCAGTGGGCGGGAAGTGGAATGGAGTCGGATAGGGGGCAGGCACAGCCTTTCCTGTTCAGCCCTCCCTACAATTTTGCAACCTCTGTTCTAATCATATGAGCAGGAATCATTCTGTGTTACTCCCTGGTGAAGGTCCTGTTGCTCCCCCCAGAAATCTCTAAGGGGAAAAATTGAATTTGCTCATTTGGCTATCAGTACTGCTTGACTGAATACTTTGATCTTTGTAAACTGACAAAGAATAATATAGATTAAACATTATGGATTCGTGACTCCAGCTGTACAACAGGAAAAGTTTATTTCCTATCCTAATGTTTTCTTTTCAGTGAAAGCACATATTTCCATGAGAAGAGAAGTTTATAATGTTTAAAGACAATATTTCCCCATGGATAAATTTTAGAACTCTTTGTCATTTGTCCGGATAGGATGGCTTCATAGGAGCCTCCCTACTGTGGGGTTATATTGGGGGGACTTGAGCCATCGCAGAGGTATAGATCTGTCTGCATAGGCCCACGGAAACATAAATGAGACTTTAGAGTCTGAAGTACAGTTACATAAATTGTAACAGTGGTAGCTGCAGTATAGTAGGTAACTAGTTAGTACATCTGTTTAATGCTTCTATTACAAGTAGGAAACAACACTTCCTAGATTTTAAAAGTAACATTAATACTCTCAAATCCCTAAATTTAACACTCTAAGGAAATTTCTATGATATTGAAATTTGGACTCTGACATCTAGATCTGCTTGTTTCTGGAGTTTCATCTCTCTGTTAATCTCACAACATACAAAATAGGCTAGCCTCTGTTATACAATTGAAGTCTAATGACAGTAGTATCAATTTAGTAATTCCAGTTTGGAAAATATGGTGAGGAAAAAAAAAATAATCTATGTTCTGCTTAAACTAAAGTGAAAGATCTGCCTTACGTATTTCTAAGACTCTTATCTCCATGGGATAAAAGCACTATTTTGCACAAGATTTTCTAGATCAAATGTTAAGGGATATTGCTAATTTCATAAATTTGGACACTGCATCTAATTATTGCTTCCAACTCATGCTTTATAACATACAAGAACGTCTATTTTGTGGGGTTTTGGGAGGATGCAATTTCTGTTACGTGTTTGAAGTACTTCAATTAAACTGATGACAGATGACTAGACTGTGTCATCCAGTACCTTCATCCAGAGTGGAGGATGCTCTGTGTGTGATCGCACATGATGGGGAGTGTCAAACACCTTTAGCACTATTGTCCTCCTTCCTAACACTTGGCAAAGAGCTCTCTACTGGGTCGGGTTTGTGTGTTAGAAAGGAGGAAGTCTCTTACTTGGTTCTTCCACTAGCCCCACAGAGATTTCCCTAGGCTACTATCTTATCTGCTCCATGGAGTCATCTCTGTGGTGGTCAGAGGGTGTGCCTTGTAGGGCAGCTTCATAGGAGCCTCACCAACGTGAAGTTAGAGTGGGGACTCACAGCTAGCACAGAAGCCCCCTACAGATCTCCGTACAGCAGTTACACATGAGTAATGTTACTCTTGCAGGTAGTCTCATTGGTTTACATATTCCAGTCATCTAATTTGTAACTGTAATTTTTAGCATACGGTTTAAAACAAAAGACTGAGGTGAAGTTATAATCCTCGTCTCATTGATAAGCGTATCCCTTTTTAGGTGCCAAAACAGAAGTACAGAGTTTCAACAAAAACAAACAAAGTTTATGATATTACAGAAAGAAAGGTAAGGTTTCAAGTCTTCCTCTAACATGTATCTAATTTTGTCTTAAGTCTCCTACATTTATTTTTGCAACAGCTTTCTTACCAATACAGGTTTATACATTATTAGCAAAATGGATTTTATAAACCTGTGGAGTATAAAATAGATAACCGCTCTGTCTCTAAATGCTATCTATCTTTTAAAGAAAAATGCTATATTGTGTTTATATTTAAAAGGAACACAGTGCAGACAGTTGCAATCCAACAGAAAGTTTTTATTTACATGTAAATTCAAATCTGACAGTACTGATATTGCAGATACATTTGTGAGCAGGTGGCTTTCTCAGCCTCCTCCAAATCAAAGATTACATAGTTTTCATGGGGTCAAAGTTCATCCCCATCATACAGTTTGATTTTATTGTTGCTCTTCTCTGTACCGTTTCTAATTCTAATACATCTTTTTTGAGATGGGGTAACCAGAACTGCATGCAGTATTAAAGGTGTGGGGGCATGCTGGATATATATGTAGTAGCATTATGATATTTGCTGTTTTATTGTCTATTCCTTTCCTAATTGTTCCTAACACTCTGTTAGCTTTTTTGACTGCTGCGTCACATTGTGTTGATGTTTTCAGACAACTATCCATGATGATTCCAAGATATTTGAGTAGTAACATCTTTTTTTTAAACCCTGTAATTTTGTACGTATAATTGGAATTATGCTTTCCAATGTGCATTATTTAGCATTTATCAACGCAGAGTTCATCAGCCATTTTGATGTCCAGTCATCCAGTTTAGCGAGATTCCTTTTGTAACTCTTTGCAGTCTGCTTTGGGCTTAACTGTCTTGAGTAATTTGTGTCATTTGCAAATTTTGCCACCTCACTGTTCACCCTTTTTTCCAGATCATTTATTAATCTGGTGAGCTGCATCTTGGTGGTCAGATGTTTGGCTGTGTGTGTGTTCTTTTTGTGTGCTGGCCAGATAGCCTATACAGCAGGCTCCAATTAAACTGCCCAATAAATCCACAGACTCAGTTCATAGCGAAGGCACTTGGTGAGGTTTATTGTTAACGAAGCACAGTTCTAATGTTCTAGATCAATGGTTACACTAACACATGTATGCCAGTTGCAATGGACTAGCTCAGTTAATGACAGGACTTTCCATTTTCCCCTAGGCCAACCGAAGACATTTCCTCTGAGATACATTTTTATACACAAATACAAACAAGTTATGTATTACCCCTGATGGATTTGGGTACCGCCCATTACCTTATGCATGTTGGTTCGATCAAAACATCTCTATCCATCATGCTGTCATCCTGACCTTATCTTTAGCGTGGGTCAGTGTGTTCCTGCTATCTTTGGGGAGCGTGTTTGATATCGAGATGTTTTGGTACCAGGGTTGCCAGGCGTACACTTTTTGACTGGAACACCTGGTTGAAAAAGAACCCTGGCGGCTTTGATCAGCACCACTGACCGGGCTGCTAAAAGTGCGATCAGTGACAAAGCGAGACTAAAGCAGGTTCCCTGCCTGCAGTGACTCCATGCATCTCCCAGAAGCAGCAGCATGTCTTCCCCTCCCCCCCGGCTCCTACGTGTAGGGGCAGCCAGGGGGCTTTGCATGCTGTACCCGCCCCAAGCACCTACTCTGAAGTGCTTATTGGCTGGGAGCTGCGGGGAGAGTGCCTGCAGACGGGGCAGCACGCAGAGCCACCTGGCCATGCCTCAGTATAGGAGCCAGAGGAGGAACATGCTGCTGCTTCCAGGAGCTGCTTGAGGTAAGTGCCACCTGGAACCTGCACCCTTGATCCCCTCCCGCGCCACAAGCGCCTGCCCCAGTCCTGATTCCCTTCCAATACTCAGTCCCAGCCTGGAGCACCCTCCTGCACCCCAAACCCCTCAGCCCCACCCCAATGCCTACACCCCAAGCCGGAGCCCTCACCCACCCACCCTGCCCGAGCCCCAATCCCCTTTCCAAACCCCTCGGACTCAGCCTGGAGCACCTTCCTACAACCCCTCATCCCCAACCCCACTCCGGAGCCCACAACCCTGCTGGAGCCTTCACCCAATCCCCTGAGCCAGCCCGGTGAAAATGAGTGAGTGACAGTGGGGAGAGCGAACGAAAGAGGAGGGGTGGAGTGAATGGGGGGGCAGGACCTCAGAGAAGGGAACTCGGAGGAGGGATAGGGCAAGGTTGTTCAGTTTTGTGTGAGTAAAAAGTTGGCAACCCTATTTGGTACCATCTTTCTGGAATGTGTTTGCTTATATATTTTTATGCCTCGCACTATTTAGGAATGTGCGTCTTTGCAATATCAGCCATGTTCTTGCCAGATTCTGTGAGCAGGGGACTGCTTCTTGCTCACAACTTGTCTTTGCTTTATATTAGCAAGTTTTAACCATTACTTTAGCTCAGGCCTTTGATACAAGAACTTATGTTTCAGGCCCTCTTCCTACTACAACAGGAAGCACTAACCATCTTGTAGAATAAGGTCCATTCACTGCTTAAACTGTTCTTCCATCTACCTATTAAAATCTTTAGTATTATATTTAATTCCTCAATCTTATACCTTTATGGGGATGAGGAAGTGTTGTGGTGTAGTGGAAAATAAAGTGGCAGGAATTGCAGGTAGAATCTTATATTCTGTATTCTTTGAACTTCATGTTTTGAGATGTGGAGCAGGGGATGAGATCCACAAATCCAGCATTTGTTCTTCCCAGAGTTGTGAATTGTCAGTTCTCTTTTAGATAGCATGCCTTTTACTTCTATAAAGAGTGCTGGATTTAGCCTAACATTGATGGCTGACTTCTCATTCAAAGTTCAGCGCTGGCCAGATTACAAATAAAAAAGCCATTTTTGCATGTGAATAGTACAGCGTGTCTGGAAGCTGTGCAGTAAGCTCTTTGAGGCAAGGGTCATGCTTTCTTCTATGTTTTGTAGAGGTCTGACTTCTCTGTTTGTGTATTGCCAAGCTCAGTGTTGGTCCTTGATACATAATAAAAATGCAAGGAGGAGAACTATGAAGCTGCAAAGGCTTGGGTGAGGGAGCATGTTTTTGTTTTGAGGTTTTTTGCTCGATAATTTTGCAAGGCACTTGTTTTAGTTTGGTAGAAGCCCTTACTAGTGGTAGGCTCTTTAAAAATCTATGTTTTTAATAATGTAAATGCAGTTTACCCATTTAAATCAAAATAAAGATGTTTTAATATCATATTTTTCCAGCGTTTTTGCAGCAATTTTTGTTACAGAGCATCTAAATATTTTGAAGCTCAGATTCCCAAAAATCCAGTGTGGATGCGAGAAGAAGAAAGGTAATTTGATCACATGTTCTTTTTGTTTATTTTCTGTGAGTTCAGGTACAGAACAATGAGGTGTGAGACAATAATAAATGGTTATACTGAAACTGAAGAAAGTCTAAAACTGTAAAAGGCTAATGAAGTGTGCGTTTTATAAAAGTTTTATATATAATCAAGATAGTAATTTTACTGTATTGACATGATTGGCAATATAGATGCCAGTTAACAAAATTGTTCAGGGTCTGATCTGGAGAGGTCCTGAGAAACTACTATTCCTATTAACTTCAAAAAGTCCTTCTTACGATTGGAATAGACATTTTTATAAAATATGGCAGGGCTAGGCAGCCTATGGCACACGTGCCAAAGGCGCACGCAAGCTGATTTTTAGTGGCACTCACGTTGCCCAGGTCCTGGCCACTGGTCTGAGGGGGCTCTGAATTTTAATTTAATTTTAAATGAAGCTTCTTAAACATTTTAAAAACCTTATTTTACTTTACAAACAACAATAGTTTAGCTATATATTATAGATTTATAGAAAGAGACCTTCAGAAACGCTAAAATGTATTACTGGCACGTGAAACCTTAAATTAGAGTGAATAAATGAAGACTTGGCACACCACTTTTGAAAGGTTGCCAACCCCTGAAATATGCTAAGGATAGAATTAATTCATTTTATCCTACTACAAGAGTTGTTCTAATCTTAACATATCACGGATACTGGATTTGAAGTCAGACCTTAAAAATATGCATCAGAAAACAGAATATAAGACTACAATAAAAAGCAGTACTACATCTCAGGCAAAATCCTAGTTTCACATTCTTTTAAGCAATAGATATGGGGGAAAAGGCAACATTCATTTTGGAAGAGTATAATTTTGTCATTTCTCTTGGTAAATTGACTGGATAAGTAGGGAAAGAAGTACTTGAAATTAACCAACCAAACCACTAGATGTCACCATTTCACAGTAGAAATACTTGCCTGGAGGTTTATCTAACTTGCTACAAAAATATTCTCTAAACAGATATTGGTTTCCAGAATCTCCTGTATTTAGCTCTAGTTCTAAATGGGGAAATAAGCTAAAACTAAATTTTGACACTGACACCGTTTGCTAAGAATTGCCTAGACTGAAAGCTCTTCAGGACTGGGGCTGTCTCTCATTAGTAGCACTCCATTGATGTTATATAAAAATAATAATTAGATGTAAACATGTAAAGACTATCTCTGAAATCCTTTCAAGAGCAAAGAATAAAGTTATCTCATTGAAAACCTGCAAATGGAGAATTTTGTGTGATACTGCAATATAAATAATAAATTGTTATCTTGAGATTTCAGACTTAAAACATTGAGATGCATGGGGCAGTTCACATCCATCAGAGCTATTGTTTCAAGCTGTCTGTGGACTGAAGAAGACAGCACTGTGTTGGTTTTCATTTGGTTTATGTTTGGAAGGTTTCCCTGCAGCCATAGGAGCTAGAAACAATTTTAAAAATAAATATCTGAAGCAGTAGTTCTCAACTGTGTACTCCTGGGGGTATGCAGAAGTCTTCCATAGGGTGCATTAACTCATCTAGACATTTATCTAGTTTTACAACAGGCTACATAAAGAGCACTAGTGAAGTCAGTACAAATTAAAATTTCATACAGACAATGACTTGTTTATACTGCTCTATGCACTGAAATGTGCAATATTTATATTCCAGTTGATTTATTTTATAGTTATGTGGGAAAATTGAGAGAGTGAATAATTCAGTAATTGAATGCTGTGACACTTTTGTATTTTTATGTCTGATTTTGTAAGCAAGTAGTTCTTAAGTGAGGTGAAACTTGGGGGTATACACGAGACAAATCAGACTCACTCCTGAAAGGGGTACACTAGTTTGGAAAGATTGAGACCCACTCTTGTAGAGCACTGTTGGTGCTGCAAACAAATAAAAAAGCAAGCTAATTTTAGATTTTTGGGGGCAGGGGAATCCATCAAACACTTCTTAAATGGGCAAATATTGTCAGTATGTCTTTCTAAAAGCTTTGTTACATTTTCCTTTTGGTTTATAACAAAAATGTATTTCTAAATATACTGGATATATTAACTGCTAAACTTTATTTTAAATCAGCAGTTGGTTTGAATTAGGGCTGTCAGTTAATCACAGTTAACTCACCCGATTAACTCAAAAAAATTAATTGTGATAAAAAAAATTAATCACATTGTTAATAGAATACCAACTGAAATTTATGAAATATTTTGGATGTTTTTCTACATTTTCACATATATCTATTTCAGTTACAACACATAACAAAGTGTACAGTGCTCACTTTATATATTTTTATTACAAATATTTGCACTGTAAAAATGATAAGAAATAGTATTTTTGAATTCATCTCATACAAGAACTGTAGTGCATTCTCTCTGTATTGAAAGTGCAACTTACAAATGTCGAGGGTTTTTTTGTTATATAACTTCACTCAAAAACAAAACAGTGTAAAACTTGAGAGCCTACAAGTCCACTCAGTCCTACTTCTTGTTCTGCTAGTCTCTAGGAGAAATAAGTTTGTTTACTTTATGGGAAATAATGATGCCCACTTCTTAATTAAAAAGTCACCTGAAAGTGAGAACAGGCATTCGCATGGGAGTTCTTGTAGCTGATGTTGCACGGTATTTATTTGCCAGATGCGCTAAAAATTCATATTCCTCTTCATGCGTTGGCCATAGTTCCAGAGGACATGCTTCCATGCTGATGACACTCGTTAAAAAAAAAAATCATTAATTAAATTTGTGACTGACCTCCTTAGGGGAGAATTGTATGTCTCCTGCTCTGTTTTACCCTCATTCTGCCATATATTTCATATTATACCAATCTCAGATGATGACCCAGCACATGTTGTTCATTTTAAGAACACTTTCACTGCAAATTTGTCAAAATGCAAAGAAGATACCAGTGTGAAATTTCTAAAGATAGCTACAGCACTCGACCCAAGATTTAAGAACCTGAAGTGCCTTCCAAAATGTGAGAGGGACAAGGTATGGAGCATGCTTTCAGAAGTCTTAAAAGACCAACACTTTGATGTGGAATCTACAGAACCTAAACCACCAAAATAGAAAATCAGTCTTCTGCTGGTGGCATCTGATTCACAATGATGAAAATGTAGGCTCTAAATGGACTTCTGGCTCTGCAGTTTTACATTGTTTTATTTTTGAATGGGGGTGGGAGGATCATGAAAACTTCCCCAAATCATGACTGTGGAAATCCTATTCAAAATTGCTAATGGTAGGTTCCTGCAAACACTTACATGAGTAAAGTTGTTCGTGTGTGTATGTAGCCTGTTTGAATTGTATGGGACTATTCAGAAGAATATAGTTAGTTACCCATTTAAATGTTTGCAACATTCAGCCCTAATGCTGGGCATATAAGCTCCAGTTGTTCATTTTTCAGTAACTGTTCCAAAAAGATAATTCAAAAATATCTGTTACTGTGTCAGCTTTGAAATTTCTTTTTATTAAATCCTTAAACTTGTTTTCTTTTTGGCAGACCACCAGACATAGAACTGCTGAAAGAGGGGCAAAGGTACAGCTGAATCAATGATTCTTACATTTAACGTATTCATGTTGGAAAGGGAAGCTTTTGATTTCCTGTTTTGCTGCAATGTATAATGTACCATTATTGCAGACCATACAAAGGATATTTGCCTTGTTTAGCTTTTTCCTTTGTGATGCTAAAAAGAGTATTTGATCTGTATGATTTAGTGTACAGCTGCTCGTAGCCTGTAACTCTTAATTGAAGCTGTTGAAATCTGACACAAACGCAATGTTTGTACTCTGCATATTTTGTACTGTCGATCCTTTATAAACTAAATGGTACCAATTATATGTGTTGATAGCTTCTGTAAGTCTTAATATAAAACATTTATATCTGCAAAATATAAGTCCTACCACTCTTTGTTTGCTTGCATCTCTTTGTCAGTTCTGTGAATTGTGATTTTTTTTCCATGTTTTCCTGTACAGCATTTGGCCTTTAGGGGGCAAACTCTCATACTCCTGCAAAAACAAGTAATCTACTATCCCCTTGTTTTTAATCAGCATACTGTATTTTATTCGTATAATGGAAAAATGTGGCTTAAGATGCCTGTGATCATTCTAGAATTTTAAGGTGCTAAAGTTTGCTGGTGTAAGTCTGACCTTATGCTCTTTTTTCTTCTAAATTTTGTCAAAGCAAATATGTTTTGTTTTTTCTTTTCCTCCCTACCCCTCATCTGCAACATAAGATATCTGCTGTATAGTATCTGCAGTAGTCATCTTGATTACTAAACACTAAAACTCTTTACATTTGAATTTTTTTCTTAGAAAACAAATCTTTTTTAGATCCCTTAGTGTCTAATTCTTAATATTAAATAAAATAATACACCTTTGCTAGAACAAAATTATTTATTCATTCTTAAAATATACGCTATTCAAAATCATCTAATTTGCAAATGCTTTTTTAACTGAAGTCTATCTTCTATTTCTTCGGTTACAGTGGCCAGTCTGGGGAAGAAGTAAAACTGCATCATGAAGTCATTAAAGTCTCAGATATTGAAAATCCTAAGACATCAGCAAGCCAGTGTGACTCTGGTTCCCACGACACATACAGTAACAGTAGTAGTGATACTGAACAAGAATTCGTTTCCTCTATTCTACCAGGAAATCAATCAAATGCAACCAGTCTGGTGCAACCGTTGCACAAAAAAAGTATACTTAAAAAGAAGCCAGGTCAGAATATAAACTCCACGCATAGAGATGGAGACCATAGAGTGTTAAATGTCACCAAACAATTAAGTGAGTGCAAATTAGAAAAAAAGAGTTCTTGTTCTGTTACCGTCATTTCTTCTGACACTATTATATCGGAAAACTTAAAAAATCCAGAAAACTGTGAAAGTAAGTGTAATGGTTCACAAGTAGTTGTACTAGGTGTGAGCAAAAAGGGGGCAGAACAACTGAAAAAAATACTTGCTAAATCAAAGCAGCCTATCAAACCTGAATTGAGTGCACCAGTTCATTCCCTTACCGCTACACATAATGTGTTAGACGTGCTTAAGCAGACTTTTATTGAATGGAGGACTGAAGAAACTTACAAGTTTCTCCGTGGTGCTAACTATGCTACTGTACACTTTGCGGAACACGTATTGGCTGTTAACTGTGAGACGGAAGAACTTGATGAGGATGACTTAGAAACAGCAGATGATCTTAATGACTCTGCTGCTGTTACAAGGGAATCTAAAAACAGTTTGAACCAGTCTTTGCCTTTTGGGGGCACAGGTGCAACAGTTAAACCTTTGCCTAGCTATGAAAAGCTAAAAGAAGAAACAGAACTATTGGGACTAAGAGTAAAGGAATTCTATAAAGGAAAGTGCTTCTTGGCTGAAGAAGCAACAACACAGGTGGAAGGAGCAGAGAATCCTAGCAGTGTTAAAGTAAGTATCCTGAAAAACTGGACTGTTTTAGTTCTGTATGTTTATACAGTGCTTAATTCAATGGGGCATGTTGTCAGATGTCACCGCATGCGTGGGTGCTCTGCTCTGTTCAATGATGATAACAGTCAGCTGCGTGTGTGCATTCCCTCTGTGTGTTGCACTGGCTCTGCAGATCGCTGACACAGCAGACCCAGAGAGAATCCCCAATGACCACAGACTCCGATAAGGTACGAAGGCACCTGGCCAGGTTTATTGCCAAACGAAGCACAGTAATTGTTTTCCGCAGACCCTACAGGACATACTATGAATATGTGCTCCCTGACAATGGACCAGCTCAGTCAGTGGTGCGATTCTGACCCCTTGATCAGATAAAGACTACCTCTCAGGAGTGCATTTTTATATACAGGTACAAACATGTTACACATCACTCCTGATGTATTGAGGTACAATCTCTCTATGAATTAGGATGCCGCCTCTCACCTTGTACATGTTGGTTCAAACAAAACAACTCTATCCATCATATCATCCTTCTGAGCCTGTCTTTACGCTTGGTCAGCATGTTCTACGTGGAATGTGTTAGTACCGGACAGGGTGGATTTGATTTAAATCATGGGAGAAACCATCAATAATTGGCCACAATATTGCTTTGATGTATTGACTTCAAAAAATTGACTTTAAAATTCAAATGTCTACCATGTTTTCATTACGTTTTTGTATTGTAATATAGGATGACCAGCAGGGTGATCCCATCCTCCCGCTTGTAGATTCTCATGCCCAAATGCATATTCGAAAGCAGATTGTACTTGAAAAACTGAGAAAAGTGTACGTATCCCTTCTTTCTCTTTGAATACTTCTGACTAAATTAAGTCTCCAGCCTGAATTACCTCAGAATGTGGCTGTCTGCTCATTAATCAGTGCCACGTATATTGAGCACTTAGTTGCTTGAGGTATTGTCTCTTTGTGTGTGATACAGCTGTAGTTGTTATTAGTGGACGTGCTCAATCTGACAGTCTCCTGGGTCATAAAGAAAGGCCTGCTGGCAGGACATTTTACAAGAGAAACTGGCTCCTTTCTTAGGTGCCACTTCTTTTCCTTGTTTAAAAGAGTTTTCTGATTAGACTTAAAAATATGAAGTATTGCTAATAACGTTAACACAGTAACTTTTAAAGCTGAACTGGATAAGTTTTGCTCGAAATTATAAGTGAAACTGTTTGGGGCAGGAAAAGTATCATGTCTTGTACGGTGTCAAGCATATTGTCACTAAACAGATACGGCCACATCTACACAGAAGAAAGCATAGTTTTGAAAACTGTTAAATAGTTCTAGCAAAGTTCTCACTGAATCGGTTTCTTATATAGATGGCTGATGTGGACAAGGCTTGTGTGATTTTTTGGGGGGGCGGAGGGGTTCCCCCATGCCTTGTCCCTGCCTCCACTGGCTATAGGCGGCCAAACCACATTAAAGCCTGTCTAAATTGAATTTTAAAGGTTTCCAAACACTATTTCCTTCTCATCATAGATTGGGCATTTGTGCACAAAAGAAGAAAGCATGCTACAGTTTAAGGTCCTATATACATTGGCACTAAAAATGACTAAACCAGCAAGGTTTAAAACAGTATAAAAATGTCTCCTGCTAACCCACTTTGCCTAAGCAGACAAGTAACAACAGTTTAAGGACCATGAATAACAACTTAGTCAAAAAAAACATTATTTTTAAATGGCTATGGCTTGTTTGTGTTGCCTTGGCTACCTTAGCGTAAGCCCTTTTCCACCTTTTTTTTTTTTTTTTTTTTTTTTTTTTTTAAGGTTCCATTAGTATTTCTTATCAGAACTGCATTGTAACAAAATTGATTATTGACCAGAGATCCAAAAATGATGATTAACCAGAGATTCTAAGAAAACTTCCTGGTATTTCTGCCAGAGTGAATGTCATCACAGCTACCAAGAACATGGTTTGAAATGGTGGTATTATATTATAAATCCATGTTCTCATTTACTCATTAGTTTATCACATCTGTCACTTATGCTGAAGTCTCTTACTTCTAGCAAAGGGTGAATTTAATTTGTACTGTCTTTGTGCTTTGTATGTGTGACATGGGTTCTCAGCTACTAATATTCCTATATAATATTAAATATATATATTACGTATATTCTCTGCCCCTGGCTGCTAATTCAGTTGTGTAGTTTCCTCCAACTACTACTTTTGAACCCAAATAAAATTATATGAGTAGGAACATTATTCACTTAACTACTAAGTCAATTAAATAGCTATGAGCTGGGTGAAAACTTTTAAGGGGAGTACAAATGTCATTTCTCTCTTAAGTAGATACATTCGAAGTGTGTGATATCCTCCACTTGGAGATTTATTTAAGAAAATTAAATTAGATTTCTTTGGCAGTGAAATAAATATTGAAAATTTGAAATAGTTTTGATACTTAAAATTCCATATTGTAAACCTAATTGCTTTTGTAAGAAAGCCTTGGCATAACTGACATTTGAAGCTAATCAATAACATAACTTGCTAAGTAGCAAGTATATCAAAAGTCTTATCCTATTATGCTTTTCTGCAATAGCTACTATAAAATGTAGTGATATTGCAGCAAGACCTTCTCTAATGAGTGAATCTGAAGTGTAAGCTATATGCCAGAGCTAAAGCTCAAAGAAGTCAATACAAGTCTTTCTAGTGATTTCAGTAAGCTTTAGATCAGGCCCTATATGAGGAGCAAATGGTTGTGGAAAGAGAATAACCTAGTATCTTTTTGTTTCCAGATTGCCTGCAGTTTTGGGCCCTCTTCAGATTACACTAGGTGATGTTTACATGGAACTGAAAAATCTTGTCAAAACTTTCAGGTGAGTGTTGGTCTTTTCAGGGATTTTTCCTGATTAAGTAAATAACATCTAATGTAGACACACCTGAATTAGGCTCAAAGGAACCCCAGTGAAGATTTGCCCTGCTTCGGTAGTAGGTCAGGGTCAATAACATCATGTTCCCTGTAGACTAACAAGGCAGCCCCATCCCCTGCTCCACTGACTGTGCTCCGGTCACTATGAGTATTTTATATTTTTAAGAACTAGGTCAGTGGTCTCAGGAGGATGCTGATGAGTCCTTTAAAGATACTACTGCCTTGTCATCTCCTATTAAGCATGGGATTTTGAGATCTATCACTTCCTCAGTGCACCCTGCAGCTGGGCTAAATGGGGCTATGGGGAGTGATTAATGATGGTTGCTGCCAACTCCCTGAGAAGAGAGGAAAGTCAAGCTTGGCCCACTGTGCTCCTGATTGCAAGAGGCAGGATAGAAAACAGCTAAAAATCATGTTAGTTCCCTACCACAGGGAGCCAGTGATCTTTAATCTCTCCCTATGGCCTCAGTGAACCTAGGTCCAGGAGCACTGAGGAAGGTGGCAGCACGGACAAAGAGGGTGGTGGTAACTTTTCTAAACACCTCCTCACTCCTCAGGACAGCAACCTCTTCCTCTTCACTGATATAACACAGAGCCAGCACAGGCTCCGTGTCCTTGAGCACCAGCAAGAAGATGGAGTGATAGCAATTGCTAATTATGGGTGGCCTAGTCATGTTTCAGGATGTTGACTTTAGGTGTTGCTGTTTTTGCTCTTGGCCATTCGGTGCAACCCAAGAATTTTCAAAAACGCGTTTCTTGTGGTATTTATATTTTAATGGGTAGAATGTCAGTTCCACTTGAACCCTTAATTTTGGCTACCATCTTCAAAGACCAGGTTAGACTAAAAAGCTGTAGCAGGGACTTGTAAAGACAGAAAACATTTTTTATGCTGATGGAGGTGGCACACATGATATTTTCATGTAATTGCTGTTTTTTTAAAATAAATACTTACTAACTCCACACTTTCTCCTAGCAACTATGCCAAAAATATGTAAAGGGTTAGGGAAGAGCTTCTTTCATATATGCTAGAGTTGGAGAGGTATACCCCACATACATGAATGACTTGGGTTTACAGAAATGTAGGATTTTTAGTCAGTCTGGAATGCTAAATCCATAATAGTCCCTTCAGCCTGATTGAGTTCTCTGGATTGCTGAAACTAACACGGATTCTGTCATACTCCCACCATGGACCTTTGTAACAGTAGTTTCTCAGCACAAAAGCAGTAGTGTCCCGGCATCAAAACAGATTTCTTTCAAACGCATATCTCAAAGCAATTTTGGACATATTAGTTAAATTTGGCTCCTTGTTGTTAGGATTTTGACATACAGATTTTACCATCTTCATTATTATTTGTTAGGATCTGTTGCATGATAGCCCATTTGAACTTTTATTGTCAGTTTATTGTAAATATGATCTGAATTGTAACCTGCCTGAGAACTTGTCACTGTTATGTTTCACCTTTTATTTTATTTTTTACTCCTCCTAATATATGGAGCAGCGCCTTAACAGTATTCCACCATTTAGAAATAGAACAAAATCTTTCTTATTAATTGCATCTGATGATGCTTAAATTGTCTTTTGAATCAGTTAATGTTGTTTTGCAACACTTTTGGATAAGGGGTGAGTTGAAGGTCACTGGTAGCTGATTGGGAGTGCTAATGTGGAGGATCTTAAGTGAACTCTCTTTGGTGTACTCTTTCTAGTTGGTTTGTGTTTAATTGCAGGTTGGGGTTTTTTTTCTACATATTGAATTTATTGTAGCACCTAGAGCAATGGGTTGGTGCTTTAGGAACCTAAATTAAAGTAAATATTTTGAATTCACCGCATTGCTGAGAACAAGATTACAAAATACAAGATGCATACTGTGGGACCAAATTCTCCACTTCAGTTATCTGTAGAATCAGTCCAACTAAACCTATATTTATTTTTCCTTCATGCTGCTCCTAGCAAGGAGGAACAATTCACTGGGCCTTTTTTCCATCCATACCTGGGCTTCTGCTACAGCAGAAGCTGGTGGCAAATACTACCTCATGGACATGAGGATAAAAAACATAGACATTGATGCATAGATCTCCAATACTGCAAACGCTTATATGCCCAGGCTTAACTTTACTCACACGAGTAGTCTCATTGATTTCAGTATGAATACTCACAAGGGACAGTTAAACCATTTGCTGAAGTACTTGGAAGATTCAGGGCCTTAAGTACCACTTACTATGTTAATGGGGTTGAAATGCTGAATAAAATGATGAGTGCGCAGCTCTGACAAATAAGTTATCTTTTCTACTTCTTGTACTAGAAGTACTTCAGGCTGAAAAATTGTTGAAGGCCCATCATTGGGGATAAAACACATACTCATAAAGTGGGAGAGTTTAGTTAAAGAAGGGTAAACGAGAATGTGGTGAACTGAGCAACAGCAATTTTCAGCTCCATTGGTTTTTAAAGGAACACTTGCAGTTCAGCCTCTTTTGGGCAGCATTTTATTCAGTCTCCACTGCTGGGAAGCTCTCTAAAGAGATCTCTGGAGACTTTTCAGAATGGTTATATTTCCTCCCAAGCAGAGTCCCTCAGTGCCTGTAAGCTTTTGTTACGAAAACTGAGATGTCAAATAACTCTCCAGAGTCTGTTAGGGCACTTTGTTAAAGACCAAGAGAAAACTGGGTATTTACATAGAAATCTAGGTTAAATGACTAAGTGAGTAAATTACAGAGACAAGGCAGGTGAGGTAATATCTTTCATTGGACCAGCTACTGGTAAAACTGATAAAAATAAATACTTTTTCACCCAACGCACAATCAGCCCATAGAACTCTTTGTCCCAAGATACCATAGAAGACAAGAGCTTAGCAGGATTTTTTAAAAAATGATTGGATTATACCAATATAAATATATTATAAAAGATTATACCAGGGGTCAGCAGCCTTTCACAAGTGGTGTGCCGAGTCTTCATTTATTCACTCTAATTTAAGGTTTTGCATGCTGGTAATACATTTTAACGTTTGTAGAAGGTCTCTTTCTATAAGTCTGTAATATATAACTAAACTATTGTTGTATGTAAAGTAAATACTGTTTTTAAAATATTTAAGAAGCTTCATTTAAAATTAAATTAAAATGCAGAGCCCCCAAGACCAGGTGCCAGGACCCAGGCAGTGTGAGTGCCACTAAAAATCAGCTTGCATGCCGCCTTTGGCACCCGTGTCATAGATTGCCTACCCCTGCTTTATGCAGATAACAAGACTATCCAGAGTTGTAATATAATGGACAAAAAACCTCCTCCTGGGAGTTAGGAAAAAACTTTTCCTAGGCCATGTTATTCAATAACTGCCTATTGCAGTTTTCTTGCACCTTCATCTGAAACATCTGGTGCTGGCCACAGTCTGAGATAGTATACTAGATCTGATTCAGTATGGCAATTCTTATGTTTCTTGGCACTTCATCTGTAAGTTTCCTTTCAAGGTGACCACCTGCCTCTTGGAGCACTGGGAGGCAGTATGTTCTATCCCTGGGGTGAGCGAGCCCTTGTATTGTTAAAAGAGCCTATTTTCTGGAAATTCTAGATTGTTGGGTCTCAGAGCCAAGTTCTGGCCCAAAAGCACTGTGGGTGTTGTTGACTCTTGTCTCCCACTTGTATCCTATTCCTGTTAGAGGCAAGGATCAGGTCATTACACTATTCTTGCCAGAAGGCAATGTGATCAATGATGGATCACTCAGGTAGCAGTTGACATAAATTTAATGAGAAAATGTACCAAAGTAAAGTGTAGATGATTGGCATTTTGATGCTAAAAGAAATATGACCTGCACGCATTTGCCTTTCCTTGTGATTTTTGTTTAACCCAGTTGTTACCTGAAGTTTGGGCTTCTTTATTGCTCCTGCAGCGTCCCATGTCAAAATTAGCTTTTTCTTCTTTGAGTAATTGTTTCTGTGGGTACTCCGCGTCAGGTGTACATATACCTGTGCTCCTCTGATCAGAAACTTTAGGTAGGAGTGTCTGCGTGGTCCATGCCTAAGTGCTGTACTTTCTTGTCCTCCAATCCGAGAAGTAACTGGAGATCTGCCAGTGCTCCGGTTACTTCTCAACTGCCCACAGCATGAGACAAGGCGCTGCTATATCTGTGAATTAGCATGGACCCTTAGTCCTAGCTAATTTCCTTCAGCTTATCCTTAAATTTGTATTGTTGTTTTACTTTTTAACTTACCTTGCACATTTTTTGTGTGGTCTTTTCACCCCCCCCCCCCCCCCCCGCCTTCTTTTTCACAGTCAGGGTTCTAAAACCTGCCAGGTGTGTAGAAGGTCTTTTTCCCCTCAGCAAGTCATTCCAGCTATCTCTACTGTCTGGGGGCAACACACATCATGTCAGCATGCAAGATCTTCATCAGATTTGAAGGGAGGCTAAACTTAAGCTGCTTCCCATGGTGCATACTGTGCAACCTTCCTCCAGCTAGGGCCCACCAACAGTCCTAACTAAGTGTATCAGGGTCAACCAACTAAAGCTCGTCTTCAACTTCTGTGGCTCTGTCTCTGTTGTGTAAGACATGGGGCAGCTCCAGAGATTAGCTCAAAGGGCTCAAAAAAGAAGAGACCCAAGTCCATTGATAGTCACGTTGAAGAAAGGGGGTACTTTGCCTCAGAAATCTACAATGGGATCTCATGGAACCGAAGAAAATCACTCCTCCAGAGCACTCTCTGGTACAAAGGAGATCAGCTCCTGCCTTCAGTAGAGGGAAGACTTCTCTTCTGACTCCAGAAGTGTCAGGGTTTCACCAGCTGCTCGTTCAGATCTCCTTCCTCAGAAGTCTGTTCTGAAAGAGTTTTATTAGGATCTCTGCATTGAAAGGCCCGAATACCAGGGACGGTACTCAGGGGGTGCAGACTTCTGCTTCCTGTGGCCTGTCACTGCTGTGGTTGCATGGTCTCAGCTGATGGAACTCAACTCCCTTCCTGTCTCACAGCAGCAGAGACTCTTCAAGGGTGGAATCGGGTGCTGACTCACCCAGAATTTGGTGGAAATTGCTAAAACCTGAATATTGGCTTTTGTTAAAATGTAGGGATTTTTCTGGAGAAAATCGGTAAATAGTGATAACAAAAGTGTGTGTTTCCAAGTCTTTGGGATGGCTGTTCTCCAATCTGGGCTAAATAGGACTTCTCAGCACTGGCCCCTGTAGCCTGGGCACTGCAAAAGTCACCTGAAATGGAGCGGTCTTAGGGGCAATTACTCAAAGAAGAAGGAGAAATCACTTACTCATACAATAACTTGAGTTCTTCAAGATGTTTTGTCTCTAGGGGTGCTCCACCCTTCTTCTCTTGTTTGGAGTCCCAGCATTAGGCCAGATTTCATGGTGGAGAAGGAACTTGAGCAGCAGTGGATCCACCCTGGTTTATATGCCCTCAGATGAGAACAAGGGTGTACAGCTGTGGTGGGCAACCTGCAGCCCACGGGCCACATGCATCCCATCAGGGACATTGATGGTCCGCAGGCATAATCCCTAGTGCAACTCCTAGTGGCTGTGGTTCACAGTTCCCAGCCTATGGGAGCAGCAGGAAGTGTCAGCCAGCATGTCCACTGGTCTACAGAATGCCTGCATGGATCACGTGGACACTGCTATCAAAAGTCTGATCTGAGGCACATAGGCGCACTGACACCTGAAGTGGAGTATCTGCTGGGGCAAAACATCTCAAAGAACTCAAGTTACTGTACAAGTAACTTACCTCTCTTTTTACATGCTAAGCTCCTGTCACTGACTGAGAGGAGGCAAGATTTATATTCTCTCTTTACCTTTTATTTTTGATTCCTATGTTGTTGTTTTTTCCTTCATCTGTTGTCTGTTTGCTACCCTGACTGTGTTTGCCGAAATGTTTATATACCTTCACGTGCTGCTAATGCAGCTCTGCGGGTCATATCTCCATCTGCAGGGATGGAGGAAATATTGCAGCTGGATTTAATACCAGTTTTCCCCTTCTGTTGTAGGCTGTGCTGTATGAAGCAAACCCGCTTCAGTATTGGGTGGGGTTTGACACCAACCAAACCACCAGAATGAACAGCTGGAATCTTTTGGGATCTTGGAGGCATTCTCTGGCTTTCAGCACCTAGTCATCTAGCTTTACTTGATCTAAGCAAACTTGCTGTGGTTTCTGTCTTTAAAAACTTGTAGGACTTTTTGTCATGCTTTTTAACAGAAAATTAGAACTCTGCAAACCCAAATCATAGGCTTCAACTTCTACTTTTAAAACATTGGTGCTAGGTTTTTTCCCCACAACATATGTTTAAAAGATATAATTGTACTGATATTTTTCTCCCCTGCCTCACAGATTGTTTTGAAGTAGTAGCTTTGGCTAAAGATAAGACAAAGAATTAGTGAACCATTTTTAGTGGGAACTTGCACTTGACTGTTTTTTGAAAGCTTTAGTCTTCAGACGCCTTGGTGTTGACACACAGCTTGTTTTTGAAAGTGATTGCCCTTTCACTGATCCTTATTATTTAAGGCTTCACAGTTGTACGTTGCATGCTTTAGTTTGATCTTCCTAAAATGGCTTTTTCAATACAGTTGCACAAGTGCTGTAGGACAGGTATTGTACCAAAAGGTTACTGGTTGTGACCTGTTGACTGCTCATCCAATCCAGTGACAGTACTGCATCAACCAATCTATATTACTGCATCCAGCAAGTTATCTATGTCTTCTGACTAGCTCTACTGTAAATAACATATTGATGACAATGACTAGTGTTGAGACCTTGCCAATCAATACTAACATTGAATAAGAGTTAATTGACACAAATAACTACATCTCTTAGTTTGTGTACAAGAATGACGCCTTCTTGTGCTCTAATCAATAATGGCTCCTTGTAGAGCACCGAAACAAAGTTGCTTCCTCTGCTATTTGACAGTGTTTTCCCAGGTGATTTGGAGCTGTCTCTTCCATTGTATTCATCAAAGCAGATTAACTGGAATGTTACATATGAATTGCCTGTCAAGATGATTCCATCAGGCATTTCTTGGTAGTTTTTATCACTGTCTTCAGTATTGAGTCAAGACCTTAAAGTCCTTGTTATGTCTCATAGTCTCTAAACAGAAAAGAGTAACCGTTTAGCACATATTAACCTTTTGTTGCTAGACACTGCCTTTAGCAATTTCCTATAGTAATCAGTAAGTGTTGGTTGGTATGTTTCAGTCAACCCATGTTGTTTAACCACAAATAGTGGTTATATTATATGACATGGCCATTTCGTTTAGTACTCTGTTAATTTTATTAAAGCATCAGAAGGAAATAATACAGATGGAGATGCACCTCTTCAGTAGTCATGGCTGATACTTACAAAATTGATATTTAAACTGTAGTCACACACTTATCATGTTTGGAAGAATCACCTGGATTCACTGGGGATGAGGAGAAACAACACTGTTGTTTTAGTTTTTAACCTACAAAAGAAATTCCCTTTCTCTGCCACCAGCTCAGCCAGATAAAGAAATACAAAATGTTCACACGTAGAGCGTTCTTCACTAAAGATGAATAGAAAAGTATTAGGTTTCCAAACCAATAACCACGGATATGTGTAATGCCAACAATGAGATAGATGGTGGTTAGTTGAAATGAATTACTATGCTGAGGAAGCAGTGAAGGTGTCTTGTTCTCCTTATTGGTCATATTTAAATATCTGTTGCTCTTCTACTGAAACCAGACTAAGCAAAGTTTACAGATTGTAATTGAAATTGTGTTTTATGTGTGATTATTTTGAACCACTATGTTATCTTATATTCTGGAATTTTACACAAATTTAGCAAATGACAAGATTGCCATGGATAAGGTTCCGAAGCGTAAAATGCTTGGGTCTTTGTGCTGTTCTCTCTCGTGTCGAGCAAAAGAGTCATATTGCAAGGCCAAAATATATTTGTTCCTGGTTCCCTGGAAATATATGCTGGTCACTGAGGTACTCAAAGCCTAGAACGGCAGTGTGTGTCATTTTCTGGATAAATGTGCTGCATGTGGAAGGAAACATTCTGCTCTGTGCCTCAGAACTGACAATCTGGTGAGATGGTCTCATGCATTATCTGTTTATCTTGTCTGTCTATATTTTTTCCCACCCCAGCAACTGGGGCCATACTACCCATAGTTATTAAATTCTGTGAGTTCTCTAAAAGGGTCCAACCGTGGGCACTAGTGTCAAACAACTTTTATGAAATTGTCTGTAGGGGTACCTTACTGAGCTACCACCTAAAAGACCAGCTCTTAGCATTGCCCAGTGTAACTGGTGGTGGACATTGGCCTGGTCAAGAAAGAAAACCCAACTTGTGATGCAAATCCCAAGATGAAATTGTAGAGCTTGCAGTTTAGAAAAAAACTACTTTGTCTTATAAAGTGAGCATATTTGGTAAGAAAGTCAATGAGATGCAAGGACCTAAGCCTTAGGCCTGTTCTACCCTGCTGCTTAAATCAATGTAAGTTGTTATCTCACACAAGTATGAAACAGTCACCCCCCTGAGCAATGTTGCTTACCTCGACCTAATGCAGTATCTACACCATGCTATGTTGGCAGGAAATGCTTTCCCATTGACTTACCTTCCACCTCTCAGTGAGGTGGAGTACTGAAGTCTACGGGAGAGCGCTCTCCCATCAACTCATTGTGTCGTCACCAGACCCGCTAAATCGATTTCACTGCATCAGTCGCAGCAGCACCAATTTAGTATGCAGTATAGTGAAGCCCTAAGTGTGCCATTTTTTTCAGATTATCTATTCAGAGTGGAGCCATACTTTATAAAATATATACCCTAGTGTGGGCACCAGGCAGAGAAAGACATCATTTCAGCTCAAAGGTAGTTAGTTTACAGGACACAGGAATAGTTTTCTGTATTGGGTTAGTAGATAGGGTGCAAAATATGCTCTCTTTTTCCTTCCACCCATGTTAAGGGCTTCAGTGTGTAGCCAGCAAGTGGAGGCCCCTTGAAGGGGACTAATGATATGACTAGTGTTACTAATTATATGACTAGTGCTATCAGCACAAACCACAATTGGCCATTCAGCCAGGGCCACCATATGCCTTTCCATAGGTGACTCTCAACAGATGTATATTTCAGGCCCCTACAGCTTATTTGAAAACCTTACAGGAGCAGTTTCTTCTGTTTAAATGTCCTCAAATGGCTTGGGTCTTTCCTCTTAGATAAAACCCTGAAGGTTGTGATGGAAAACTGTCCTTCTGCCCCTATCTGCAGTATCCCACAGGGCCATGTCCCGTATCTTAGACAGCTTCTGGGTGAAGCCACTAGGTAAACTGGTGAGACAGTACAGGTTGAAAGGTCACCATTATGGAAATGATGCCCTTTGCTATGTCTCCCAGCTTTCCCAGAGTCTTGTGAAATGAGAACAAAGGTGAAAAGCAGCTGTTTGAACTGAACACAGGTAAGAGAGAAGGGTGTTGGTAGGAAAAAAAAAAAAAGCACTTTGAATAATTTGTCAATTCCACAATATCTCTGAGTGTTCACACCTTTGGATGCCCAAATAGCCAAACCTACTCTCATCTGTGGCTTTTCATAAGACTACCCCCGGATCCAATCAGACCAAATCTGGCCATGGTAATTCATACATTGTGACTTCCAGGCTTGACTTGTTGCAGCTCTGTTATATCTAGGGATGAAGCCAAACCACCTAAAAGCTTCACTTGGAGCAAAGTCCAGTAGCCCATTTGTGCAGCGACACAGGTCTTAGTGCCACACATCATTCCTGTGCTCTGCTGTCTGCATTTGCTCTTTGTTGAATAGAGTATAGTACTCTACTTTACTCTATTAGAGACTCCGCCCTGATATTTAGAAATCAAGTGATTGGCCTTAGCTATGTGGGAACCTGTGTATCCTTTAGCAACCATGACCTCTGTTGACAGCTACTCTAGATGTGAAACATGAAGCTTGATCGGTAAGGGGAGATATGGAATACGGGAGACAGAACTTTTGCTGGTATGGGACCTAGGCTTCTGAACTCTCTCTTGCTGGAAATGAGAATGACCTTGGACCCCACTGAATTCTGAACTAAATACAAATTCTGTTTCTTTGACTTTAGCTTTCTTTTTTTTCTTTCTTTTCCCACCGCATGAATAGGAGCCATGAGTGAGTGTGAGGGGGAATTCTGCTACCTTTCAAGCTATTACAGGAGATACAGAAAAGAGAGAGGGGTGTTCTTACTTTTTGTGAGGTGCTGATTTAAGAAGGTGATGAAGGCCAAAAATTTAAAATACCTAGATATTGTGCAAAATTATTAAAAATGTAACGAACCAGATTCTGATATTAGCTACTCCAATGTAAACTGGGAAAAATTCCACTGAATTCCATAGACTTACTCTGCTTTAACACTGCTGTAACAGGGACCAAAATCTGATCTCATTGTGGGTGTCTATAAATAGGAAGGAGGTTGAAAATCTTCTTTTAAGCATACTTTGAATATTAATGTACTTGCACAAAATTCAATGGGTCTTGCAGGTACTCAGCATTTCTCAAAATCAATCCTTAAAATCCATCCCCTTATTCTTGCTTAGTAGTAAGTTTCAACTGTTCTGATCTTATTTGTGTTCTAAAACGTACAATTTTTGATGTTGCTCTTATTATTTTTCAGGTTAACAAATACAAATATTATTCACAAAATTCCGGAATGGACCCTAATTGCTGTTGTGTTGTTATCAGCGTAAGTACTGCAATTATTCTAAATAATGTATATGACATTTATCAAAAGGTGACCTAATTCTAAGGATTAGAAAAATTATATAAAATAGAAGGGTTTTTTCTTTAAATTTGATTATTAACTATGCTATGTGCTATACACAGGTATAGTCACATAATTTCAACCATGTTTCTTTTGCCCGCAGTTTTGTAGCTCTCACGTTTTCAATAAAAATAA
The DNA here is from genome assembly GCA_007922305.1 of Dermatemys mawii. Classification (NCBI taxonomy): domain Eukaryota; kingdom Metazoa; phylum Chordata; order Testudines; family Dermatemydidae; genus Dermatemys; species Dermatemys mawii. Next base: position 20,335,003 of record ML677352.1, on the reverse strand, counting down.
TCATTTGGAAAAAATACAGCTTGCTTAAAAATTACTAAATCCTACAGACCTCCGGTCAGTGTTGTGGGTTTTTTTAAAGCAATACTTCTCTTTTCACTCATCTCTTAAAAACATTAATTTTCTCTCTGATGTATAGTACTTTACGGCAGAAGCTTTTTGTATATTTTGATCATTATCTGTTGGGTAACCTATAAAAAGTAGCCTTTGTGCATTACAATAGATATTACGTATTTAGTAATATTTTTTTTAAAAAAAAACTTTTAGAATGAAAGAAAACACAGTGGAAAATACTAAAGAATACTTTCTAATACATTATAATTTTAGGGTGTTTTTGCCTTTCTTAAAGAATTCATTTTTTTCTACTGAAATTAGGCAGTACATTTAAAAATATATATACTTTAATTACTTTTCAACACACTGTTGAGTAAACTTGTGTTTTGAGATAGAAAAATTCTCATTTTGCAGCCATAACTTATTCAAACTGAGATATTTAAGTAGACATCCCCAATCTGCATTTAAACGCACAATAAAGCTATTCCAAGTGTAAGATTTTGATAATAAAATGTCTAGACTCCTACACATTTTAGTTTGCATGTGGTGAGATCTGGTCTTCAACAATTTATTTCTTAATCATAAGTCTGATTTTACATACTCCTTCAACATAATTCTGAAGTTATAAAACAATGCAAACTATAGTCATATACATTAAGTGACTTTCCCCATTTTTATTCTCCAAACTGCAGGTTTAAAGTTAAATAAAGGAAAATGTAAAGATTTCAGTGTTCTAAAAGAGGCAGTTCTCTTCACAAACTCATATTAAACATTTAACGTTAGTTCACCTTTTAAGAAATCACTGGTGGTTTCACACAGTGTCAGACTCTGCCTTTCAGTAGGGTTAAAACCATCAAGCAATCTTTGTATGTCTTTCAGCTTGAATTACAAGATTGCAAAAATCTTATTGCAGAGACTGTTTATTACCGCACTGCTGCTTCTCTTTTGGGCTTCCTGGGTCACTGGAGCCCGTAGGACAGAGAAGTACTTACCAGACATTCACAGGTCAAGAAGTGTTGTGGGCCAACCTCATAGCATCCCCAGTACTGCACTTACTTTCTTTGATATTACTTCAGTCTGACACATTGTTCTGGCTTTACTGTCCCAAGGAAGGCTATACCAATAGGCATTAGAGTAGGCTTCAGCGAGCCCTACATCTGTGTCACCTAGCCAGATATTGCTCAAATGATTCATTAAATCAGAACACAGAAAGTAACTTTACTTGAATGCCTTGGTATAAATATTTTATCAACTGTAAGAACAAATCTTTTGTCATTTTTACTATACACTCATATGGTTGAATTGGTAATTTGTGAAACAGATCTTATGCATTTTTCAGGCAGTTTCTTTACATTCTGTGAAATGACTATTTTGTTCACAAGTAAAATGTGTGTCTTTGGTCATCTGCTACACACAGTGTTAATAATGAGCTAAAAATGTTTACAAACCTAATTGCAGTTTTACGGTTACTTTAAAATGTAGCTAAACTAAAGATGCAGTAGTAGTGGACAGTCTTTTCTACAAAGTCACAGGCTCAGAATAGGAGCTGTCTTACTTCTGCTTTCTAAGGGCCCAGCCCTGAGACAAGGCTTTAGAATTGTCTTAATCTTAGTCCAGTGAAAGCAAGGATAAAACTTCCACTGGCTTCAGTGGAAGCCAGAATGGACACCAGGTTTGTTACAGAAGTGATGGCTTTTGGTTTCTAAACTGCAGCCCAATTACCTCCTCCTGTGGAGATGTGTGCAGAGAAGGGAGGAGAACTTGATGGTTCCCTTGAAGAATTTCCTCCCATTTTCTCCATCTGGAGGGAGAGTATTGATTCACTTCTGGAAAGAAAAGGGAGTTCAGCCTTCAGAACCAAGGCTTTTTGAAAATCCATATGGAACTCTGGGAAATCTAGTGGAGGCCAGGAACATCCAGATGGAGGTCCTGTACATCTGCTCCTGAGCTCCCAACCCTGCTCCCTGGTAGAGCTGTTCCTCAGGCTGCTCCTGCTCCTGCTCCTGAAGAAGAATTCCATGGCCTGGAAGGGATCCACAGAAAAGCTTTAAGATGGATTAACTCTCCTGAAGTTTTCATGAGGTCTAGAGGGGGATGATGCTTGTCAACAGCACACTGATGATCACCATGGACCCCACAAAGAGCTTTCTATGGGGTCTGGAGCAAGAGCTGTCTGAAACCGCTTTCACTTGCCTCTTTGACAGAGGGAGATCTGTGTATGGAGGGCCTCTTCTGCATGTGCAAGTATCAACAGGGCATGATCTGGCCCCAGGGACAGGTGGTGGCTGTGTTATTCCTAGAGCCAAACAATGGAGTAACATAAGCAACAACTTGAAAAGAAGCTAATTGCACATCTCCCCAGCTTGGCTGAAAGGTGATATGATGGAAGCTTCTAATATACGAATAACCTGAAGAATCAGAGCGGGTAAGGACATGAACTAGAATGAAGGAATGAGCAATGGGATTTGAGGGCAATACATTATAATAATCCACCTGTTTCATTTTCCAATTCAAGGAGACATGACAAACAAGTAGCCTCTCTCTGATTTGAGGACCCAAGGTGTTTTGTTTTTCAAAAAGGTAGCAACTGTGCCAGACTTTGTTTTCACCCGTCTCCTTAAACACAGATACCATGACTCATCACTTTCTTGTCACATATGGGTGTCACGTGCTGAAGAATAATATTGAGAAAACTTCCCAGTGCATTTTCATAGTACCTTGGATACTTGTCTGTGAACCTCCTGCTTTGTTGCTGGCCAAGGTTACAGTTACTTTTAGTGATATCTCAAATATAGAAGGATGTGATTACTGCATAATAATTTGTATTACCCTGGCACAAAATTTTTCTTCATTTCCTTAGCAAGGTGTGTGTAATACATAGGTTTTCTTTATTTATAAAATATAGGCTATTAAGGTAGTAGAGCTACCTGTCCAGAGAACATCCAGATTAACACAGTGCAAATGATCATATCAAAAATGAATGTCAGTCAGAGCCTTTAATGAAAATCTAACCTGAGGCATTTCCATCTCTCTGTTCAATACATTCTCATTTGCCATATTATTATATACTGTGCTTTCCTAGACTGCCCTTTGACATCCAGTGAAGAGGCTATACCCAAATATTACTGAATTCTGCTTCTAAGCCTGGCATGGAGCAAGAACAACTTTAAAATGATGCACAGACCAAATGCTTTATTTGCTTGCTAATTAGTTCCAGTATGTTCAGTGGTGATGGTTTGCACTTGCTCGTTTTAGGAATGTTTAGAGTTTAAATTTGATATTATAGTAATGTCTGTGATATAATGCAGTATAAAACAAAGTACTGCATTATATATATATAATGGGAGATATAGTTTTCTCCCAAAGATCTTTGCTTGATATCAGATGAAACAGATAAATATATATACACAGTATTTAAAGAAAGAGGGGATTGGAAGGAAGATTTTATACCCCTGATACGGTCTAATGGAAAAGCTTTCAAGATAGTCTCAAGAAATGTCTGCTTTCATTTTATTTACCTGAACTGGCTGGTTCCAGTGAACTGTGGTCAGTTTCATCTGCAAAGTCCATACAACAGTCTTTCCCTCTAAAAGCTTGAGAGCATTTCAAAACGTCCTGGGATTAGGGGATAAGCACTAGGACTCAGTATTTAAACAAACTCAAAACGACCATGATCACTAAACAAAAGCCTACGTTAAACATGTGCAGCCACTTTAGATAAATGTGTCATGTGGAGATGTACTCTGGAGGCTTAGTCTCAGGGATGACAATGCAGGGACTGAAGCATCTGGATACAAGTGCTTGTTTTTACTTTACAGACAATATTTATAGCATACCTATTGCTCGAAAGAAAATGCATAAAGAATTCTCTCTAAATTATTTCAAGAGGAATTCGCTTTTTCAGAAATTTCTGTCGCATGTGTTTATGCTAAGAGTTGCATTCTTGGTATGTGAGAATTAAATAGGCCTATATTGACGATAAAAATATATTGGATGTGAATTTACTCTGCAAAGTAACAATGTAAAAATGTCATTCTTACTCCACAGATATGCTTCCTTTCTGTCAGTTCTGGCTGTTTAGTTTAGTTATGGCTATTTAGTTTAATAACTAAAATATGCTTTTCCTGTTACGCCGACAGAGACAATACACCTTAGAGTGAGTCAGCTTGATGCTATTTTGGCTAACAATTCTATTAGCTGGAATTAGCTGAAATCAGCTGGAAAGTCTTTCTTTATTACAGATAGAACACAAGCTGAATATTTTTCTACTCCCAAGATGAGTGTGCAGGACCAAGAATTAGAGAAATCTTCATTTTACAAGTAAAATGAGCCCATTTGATCTGGAGCAGTGATACTGAAACTGAGGCTTTGGAGCTCAAGTGGCTCTTTAATGCATCTTTGCAGCACATGATATTAAAACACTCTGTGATTTAATTACTAACCAGTCAGGATGCTTTTACTACATATCAGCCAATTGTAGAATACTTGGTCAGTCATTTTGCTGTGAGTGGTAGATAGATAGATAGTAAATGAAACAATTAATTCACACGTCTGTGGCTCTTTTGGGTAATGATGATCGCTAATTTGGCTCCTGAGCCACTGAAGTCTGAGTATCACTGATCTGTAGTTCATTACAGTTATGGATCCACAATGCCATCTTTAGAGAGTCATTTTTTGAGTCACATTCCACTTTGTAATTTAAAATGCAAAGAATCCAACTTTCACCCAAATTACACTAAGCAAGATTATACTTTCTTCCAGTTTTCTCATGTTTTTGATCAATAGATCAGGAATGTTCAGAAATGGTTTGAAGTAAATAGGATGAAATTCAGTAAGGACAAATGCAAAGTATTCCTCTTAGGAAGGAACAATCAGTTGCACACACACAAAATGGGGAATGACTGCCTAAGAAGGGGTACTACAGAAAGGGATCTGAGGGACGTAGTGGACCACAGGCTAGAAATGAGTCGTCAGTGTATAACTGTTGCAAAAAAGATCAAACATCATTCTGGGATGTATTAGCAGCAGTGTTGTAAGCAACACACAAGAAGTAATTCTTCCATTCTACTCTGTGCTGATTAGGCCTCAACTGAAGTATTGTGTCCAGTTCTGGGCACCACACTTCAGGAAAGATGTGGTCAAATTGGAGAAAGTCCTGAGAAGAGCAGCAAAAATGATTAAAGGAGTAGAAAACATGACCTATGAGGGAAGATTGAAAAAATTGGCTTTGTTTAATCTGGAGAAGAGAAGAGAAGACTGAGAGGAGACATAATAATAGTTTTCAAGTACATAGAAGGTTGTTACAAAGAGGAGGGAGAATCATTGTTCTTCTTAACCACTGAGAATAGGACAAGAAGCAATGGGCTTAAATTCCTGCAAGGGAGGTTTAGGTTGGACATCAGGAAAAACTTCCCAACTGTCAGGGTGGTTAAGCACTGGAATAAATTGCCTAGGGAGATTGTGGTATCTCCATCATTGCGGGTTTTTAAGAGCATGTTTGACAAACACCTGTCAGGGATGGTCTATAATATCCAGTCCTGCCGTGAGTGCAGGGGACTGGACTAGATGACCTCTGAAGGTCCCTAACATTCATAGAATTATAAGAGTGTAAAAGTGCAAATGAAGTTTTCTGCTAAACAGCAAGTTTTAGCACTTATTTTCTGTGCATATTCAATTCTGCTTATTCAGCTTATTAGTATAAAACTAGTATTTACTATATGATACTGTACTTCCTCCTAGCATCATTCAGAAGTTACTTGGGAAATGTATGCAGTACGGTAATTTTGTAATTGCCTAGTACAGTCACCACGTGCACATTTTGCAGGGTATGAAAAAGTTCACCACCACTTTAAAACTAAATTACAGTCCGTAGCTTCATCACTAATAGGGAGCACCAACACATAATGCTTCCCAGAGTCCCTTGTTGCACATTCACTGTCTTGCATACCTGCCACATCTACTGCCCAATGTAGGAGGAGACTAGGGTCATGGCCCCCTTTCAGGTGTCTTGCACCTGTGAGGTTATGTGGAAAGGGTCGATGTGTTTCTGTTTTTATATGTGTGGTAGTGTAAGAAGTGCCATTAGCCTCAGTTTTGAGGGTTGTAGGCATTGTGTACAAAGAATTTGAATGTTTTTTAGTCCTTGGTCATGTGAGTGGCCCTTACTTTGCCCTCCTCCATGCCTACACTAAAAAAACCAAAATACCAATAAGATAAGAATACTAGATAGGAGGAAAATATACAAGTCAATAAAAATACTGGGATTTTTTCCACTGATAAACACATGTTTTGGAGCTTCTGGAGGGAGTAACCTTATGGAAGCTTACATTTTATTTAGTTTGTTCCCTGCTTTGCCCCCCACACACTCCTTTTTATTTTGAACCCACAAGCCACAAATGCAGCCGGGAAGCTATAGTGCTTCCCTCACCACCTCATTTCTGTCTTTTGTATGAATAAGATGTAGCTCTGATTTTCACACCAACTCCAGCTCTGGCCCTCTCCTATGGACAGCACACACATTATGGAAGGTACTTTTGTCATGTTGACTTTTATCTGTTAGGGAAAGAGTTGTGTCAACACACTTCACATCATTTGAATCTCATGCCACAGTTGGATCCTGGACACACAGGTGAAAAACCATCCAGGCTTACTTATAAAATATACAAGAGTTAATAGTTCAGAAAATTTAATTTTTAATTATTGAAGATCTATTTGATGCATTTAATTGTGTCTACTTTTTAGTTTTACTTTCCTTCTGCTTGCACTAGCGCATTAGTGTGCATAATGTGCCAAGAATAAATCAAGAAGTTTTCTTCCACAAGATTCAAAAAGTCTTTGCTGAACCTTTGTAAAGAAAGAAAGAAAGAAGTTGACTGTAGTCTGGGTGATTCTGAAGAAAAGCAAGATAATGATGATGTTACATGTAATACAGTTATATTTAGTAGCTCAGTAGGGTTGTTAGCAACAGGATTTAGACATAAAGTCTTGTCATTGAAATTACTTTGGGTTCACCCACTGAACAAACCTAATTGTAATTGTAATTCACTCTGTGATGATATATAAGTACTAGCTTTATTTGTGATGGAGATATTCCTTTGAAAATAAATCTGCTTCCTTATTAATAGGTAATCTTTATACATTAAATGCAAACATTTTTATCACGAAACATAAGCCATCTGTTAGACAAATAAACTTGTATGTTTTTCTTTTATCATAATCTTTTACGTTCAAAGCTTTAATTTTATCTCAGTAAACTTTCTAAAGAATAATCCGACTCCATTGGTGACATACCCTTGCAGTCCCACTGACTTGAGAGAGATCTCACAGGGTATAAATCCGTGTTCAATTGTCCCACTGTTTCTGAAGCAGACTGAAAGCCATGCTTGTGAGAATTCAGAAAGGTTGCTGATGGCCTGGTCTGCTCAGTCACATTGTACCTGCATAACTATTTCAGTTAGGGGTGTGGGGGTTTTTTCTTAAACCAAGATAGTTGTACTGGTACAACCCTTGGAGAATTCAGTTAAACCTCTATAGCTGGAATAAGCTGCACTCAGTATAGCTGTGTTGACACTGGTGGGGTTGTATTCTGGTATAGTTAAAGCAGTACAACTTTTGAGTATAAAGAAGGCCTCAGATAACTTTGGAAGAGCTGCACTACCAGACCAGTCCTTATGGTACTCTGTTGTTACTGGTGGAGTTAAAATTCAGTATGATCTCAAGTACTTACTCCTGAGGGTATTCTGTGCCAAAAAAAATAAAAATTCTGCACACAATATTTTAAAATTCCGCAAGTTTTATTTGTCAATAGATAAATGCAGAGGGTCTAGTGGGGAGAACAAGCCACTGACTGCATGAAGGTGGGTGATCATTCTGCAGCTCCTCCATCTCCTGAGACACGGACTTAGTGATGAGGCTGCAGCCTCAAGGCCTGGGCCTGCCCCAGAAACCCTGGGTCTCTGCCCCTCTGCAACAGGTGCTCCAGGTGCGGGCTGTCTGGCTCAACCAGGCAGGATTCAAGTGTGGAGGGGATCAGTGTGGGGGGATCCAGATGTGGGTTGAGAGGATTCTGTGTGGTACAATCCGGGTGCAGGCAGCTCAGTGGGGGGGTCTTGGTGTGGCAGGATCTGGATGCACAGGGGCTCGTTGGGAGGCGGGTTCCAGGTGCAGAGACAATGGGACTTTACAAGGGCTTCCAGGTGAAGGTGGTTGGGGATCAGCAATGTGGGTGCTGGAGGTATGAGACTTGGTGGGTTGGGGGTCTAGGTGCAGCTAGGTGGGGATCAGTGGCATTGGGATACAGACATGGGGGCTCAGGATGGTGCAGAGGAATGAGGCTCTTCAGGGTGGGGGTTTGAGTGCAGGGAGATCAGAGGAGGGTGGTGGATGCAGCGCTGGGGGTCCAGAGGCAGGGAGTCTGGGTGAAAGGGGCTGCAGATGCAGGGGTTTAGGTTCAGTGGGGTAGGATTCAGGTATGGAGGACTAGGGGTATTTTAAGTGTATGAGGTGAGGCTTGGCGGAAGAGTCTGGGTATGGGAGGTCCAGATACACAGTAGTTGGGTGGATGGGGGAGCAGCTCCCCATACAGTGACCTCTACCCCTCACAGATCAGGAGTGTTATGGGGAGGATGCTGGGCTTTCTGCAGCTAGGGAAGTTTTCTGGAGCTGGTTTTGACACAGCCCCCGGCACTCCTTGCGGTGGAGAGGAAGTCCTTTCCTCTCCTGCCTCCAGCCCAGCTGGGGTTAGCAGCTGATTGCAGCTCAGGATAGGAGCCACTGGCTGGGGTGTGCCCAGCCCTGAAATGATTTACCTCTCTGCCAGCTGCCTGAAATGGCGTACGTGCACAACTAGGGAGTGGTGCATGACTGCTCTTGCTTCCCTGTCAGAACATCATTTTTTCTGCAGGAAAGCAAAGAAATCTGCAGAGGTGTGAATTCTGTGCATGCACAGTGGCACAGAATTCCCCTAGACATAGGTACTAAGCTGGGGCTATCTAAAAGGCCAACACTTAATCCTTAGCATTTTGGTTTGCTCTGTCTTAACATCAATTGAGAATCGCAGATCTAACATAGCAAATGGTGTTGCCATACCAGTGTACGGGGACAGCAATAGGAGAAAGAACCCTTCCCTTTGTCTCTGAATACAAAGAGCTGCAAAATCCCATGTTTAAGAAAAAAATTATGGCTTTGAAAAAAATGTAGTTTGATTCGTCAAAGCAAATATGGATGCCTGAAGGCCTGGAGATGGTATAAGATAAACACAATGGTTAATGAGTGTGCGAAGATGGATTATTGTCAGTCTTCACTGTCCAAAGGTAGACTATGGAAATAATTAGATGTCTGAAAAGATTTTCAGTGGAGAGGAGAAAGAAGATTGGCAATGCTTAATTTTTACTGAGGCATATAAAATAGTGGATCCCATAAAGAAGGTGAATTGGGTGCGCCTATATATTTTCTGATAATACAGGAACAAGGAAACATCAGATGAAATTTAAAATCAACCTTTAAAACTGATAAAAGGAAATACCTTTTTTTGGCACCATCTCATAATTAACAATAGAAGTTGCTTCTACGAGGTATTAGAGGCTAAGAAATTAGTAGATTTTGAAAAAGAATGAGATATATACGTTGATAAAAACATTCACTGTTACATTATGTAGAATACAAACCTTCATGTTTCAAGACATAAGCCAGCCACTGATTTCCTGGAGTCAGAAACAGAGTCACCTATAGATAAGTTATTCCAGAATTGTATATTGTGAGGGTTTTTTATCTTCACCTCATTCATCTGATACAGTCCAGTTTTTGAGGCATGTTAATAAATGAATCAGTTAGTAATTGGTATGTTCCTAGTAAAGAATGTTAAATTAATGGGAAAGCAAATCAGGTAACATGGTGTATGGTGCATTTTGAAATGTGCTTATCTTTTGTATTCATGAAAACAAGCAGAAAATATTGCCTCTTTTGGGAGGAAAGGGATACATGTCATTGTCAAAAACATGATGTATACAAACTGTGTCTCTGGGCAACTGGGATAAGGCCAAAACATTAGAAGTGTGGAAGATCCACTCTAGCTTGTTGGGAATCCAAAAGAATGGGTGGCTTTTATTGACAGAAAGTGCAATTAGAGCAAGCAAATTGATGATTAGACGGAAGCTCTCATATTAGTAGAAGGATCCAGAATTTACTGCACAATTAAAGCTGACTGGTAATGAATAGAGAAAAGTTGATCTTTTTGTATTTTTAAGCCATATATTGTAGTTTATTACAGAATCCACTTTGATGAAGACAGTTAAAATTAGTGTGCTGTATATTTTGTTTAGCTGAAACTAACACTATCCCCTAGTATTTGCATACAGCTGTTTTCTTTAAATATTGGGATGTTGCTGTTTCTGTAATATGTAATATGTTGTTTTACAATAAGTAAGTACCCCTAATGTTTCACATTAATTTTACCGTAAAAACAGCAAGAAAAATCTTATTAAATAATATAGAGGGAAAGAATTCAAGACATTTGCCTTAGCAGGACAGGGAGAAGACATAATGAACCAATACTTTCACACTTAACCAATACTTTGACAATTATATCCTGAACCTGCAAAGCACTTCAGCGTGTATGTCACTTCGGTTTCCATTGAACTACTCGTGAGCAATGGGGCTACCGCATGAGCAGAGTTATGCATGTGCTTAAGTGTTTAGAGGTCTAGGACCTTAGAGTATTACTTTGCATGTAATAAATGCATTTGGTATGCATATTCTATATGGTCCTTCCCAAAAACAAACCAATAAAAGGTATAAATGTCTTAAGTTTGTCTGGTGATGCCAAAAACTTATGTAAGTCACCCACAGCAAAACTGGGTGTTTCTGGGAAGTAGTTTATGATGGAATGTTTTTAGAAGGACGAGTGTAAGTTAAATACAACCAAATGCCAGCCTTCATAATTTTTAGTATTGTGTCACAGGTCTGGTCTCTTAATACCTACTTTTATGGGCTTCTCAAAGGGTATTTTCTTTCAAAAAAAATTCCTCTGCACTGCTAATGGTGTCACAGCCCCAATGGTGGTAGCAACAATGAGAGAATAAGCTTTACAAACAAGGGTTAATAGCATTCTTCCCATTTTGTGGATGGAGAAATTGAGGCCGAGAGCAGTGAAGTGAAGTCATTTGCCTGAGGTCATACATTAGGTCAACAGCAGAGCTGGGACTATAATTTTTAAACAGAAATAGTAATGCTTTTAGGCCAAAATGTGCACACCTACTCCGAGTGAGGTTAGGGAAAATAGTGCATAAAAAGCCGATGTCTGCCCAAAGCACTGTCTGCACTTATTCTCTCATTGTTGCTACCACCATTGGGGCTGTGACACCATTAGCAGTGCAGAGGAATTTTTTTGAAAGAAAATACCCTTTGAGAAGCCCAGGACTGGAATAGCAGGGGTTTTTGCAAACAGTGAAGTTTAATCAGAAAAATATTGATGTGCTTATCTTTCACATCCTTCTTTTAAGTTTGGACATATATTTAGTAGCAGCAAGTCTATTCCTGGCTTGTCTCTTTACTCAGCTGCATTATTCCAAGTGTTTGGTTTGTATATTGGACTGAAAAGTAGATAATCAGATTATTGTGTTAGAAAGTTCTAAAACTAAACTATGATCAATTTTATGGTAAATAGTTTCCATAGTAACTGAGTGCAAGTGGATACATTTATACAATATTGATGAGTTATTTATCTAGGTGGATTGGACTGTAGTTTTTCCATGGGCAACACACTATACATCTGAATCAATCTTTACCAGAGTTTTTCCATAGCATTCACAGAGAGTACTGACAAGCAGTAGCAAGGAGAGACTTTCAATATTCACTACTAAATTTATTCATTTTTGATAGCTGTTTATGAAAGAGGTTTTTCATTTTATTTATAAAATATATTTGAATTTAAGTGCAAACCATGGATATATCTAAGTATCCAAAAGCTCTGTTGCCCACTGAAGTAGAAAGTGTGTTTTGTTTTACAGAGGATTGTACAGAATGTTTACACGGTCCTTGCTCTGAAAAGCTTCCATTCTAAGGCCCTAGTCTTACCCAGACTTACATATGTGCTTAAATTTTCATATCTGAGTAGACACAGTGACTTCTGTGAGACAAACTCACATGTGTAAGTGTTTGCAGGATCAGGTTCTAATTCCACCCAACATAAGTTGAGAAATATGAAAAACCAGGAAGGTATGATCAATGAGGGGATTAGTATAAGAAAGATTCATAAAAATAGGGCTTAAGGAGGGATTGGATGGGACGAAATTTGATTCATAAGGAACTGATCTGAGAATGAGAGATGGAATAAAAGGAGGGCTAGAGTCAAAAGAGAAGGAGAGAAAAGCAGTAGAGTAGAAGAAGTGAGAAGCATCTTTGATCTGTTGGTCTGGTTAGCAGAGGGGACTGACTTCAAATAACTGGAATCCTTTAAACTAGGTCTGACTTTGTTATATGTATCTGGGAGGTGAGGGGGACTACGTTTCTGGGAAGAAATTTTATTTATAGTGAACAATTGATTCTTATTTCTTTTGGGGTTTAACTAACAAATTACTTAAGTATAAACCAGTCAAGTGAAAATCTTTGGAACAGTTCCCAGAATAAGTGTTGTGGCTTTTAATACCGTGAAATATTACAAACATGGAGACAGATATAATATTCATATTTACATCACTAATTACAACGAATGGGTTATCTATGTGTTGTATCCTAATTTAATTCTGATTTAACATATGAGGATATTATGTCTCTAATACAAAATAATGGACTATATCCTCTTGTCTGCCTGAGCTGTGCTTGGTATATGATTTGGGAAAAGAAAGTAAAGATGACTTTGAGCCATCTTGATGCTTCCCTCAGTTTAGCAATTGTCTCGAGACTGGTCTGGTCTACAGTGTGAGTTAGAGCAACCTCCTGGCTGCTCTATCTTGCATCTAGCTGCCCAAGAAGTTATTCTCAGTGTTGCCAATTCTTGAGACTTTTCTGGTAATATTTGGTGTCTTAAAGATACAGCTTCTGGAGTCATGTGATTTGGTGAGAATTGTAACATTAAATAAAAATAGTTTCCAGCCCTCATGGGCTGCAGAGAAAAAAATGAAAACATGAGCCCTAAAGACTCAAAAACCAGCAGGCAAATAAATAGACTCCCCCAAATTTTTTTAAACTTAAAAAAAAATCATGAGACTGGATTAAATATTAACGTGTTGGGATTGGCAATACTGCAGTTAGACCTGGGGATTTCACATTGTAGGCTTTCTAATTCCCCCAGTGCTCTGGGCCTGGTCATGGTGAAACAAGAAAATTCCCAGCTACCTGGTTAAGTTGGCTTCCCAGCTGCTGTTCATCACTGGATCAGCATGAAGCGGCCAAGTGTCATGGGAGGATTTGACCTGTTGTCCGTATCTGCTGAATATTCTGAAATTTGTATTTTTTTCTAGAACAATTACTGTGGGAACTGAATTGGTTATACATATATACCAAGGAAAATATTCAGAGGGAATGTTATACACAAGACTAGAGATTCAGACCCTGTCTCTGGACTAAAGACAAATTAGTATTAGTATAGTAGATAATTCTCTGACAATACACAGAGAGCCGAGGTGTTATGTAGTAGCATGTGTCATTTTTACAGTTTCTTCTCAGAAGAGAATGCCATTTTAACATATCACTCTACAGTATAGAAGAGTTGCAAAGGCTGTGGAAACTAGCATATGCTTGTTCATTTAATATTTTAAACAAGTTTCACATCAGTTCATTTAATTATTTTTATGCTGATACACACATTGTAAATTTTATCTTCTGGTATGCCGATGGTGCACAACATGAAGGAAAATGCATGGTTTTAATTGAGGGTGAAATTTAACTCTCTATATTTTTGTCCTTGGAAATTGCAATGTGGTTCTAAAACATATCTTTCATGTGTTTTTACATTTGACATTTCACTTTGTTTGCAAAATCTTTATTGAATAAATGATGCAAGAAAAGTGATACTATTTATCACATTTTGAGTATTAATATAAAAACCTCCAACTTCTTTTTGTGACCTTTATTAACTTTCATTCAGTGACTACTATTTGCCATTCTGAGGAAGTTTAATGGTATGAAAGAAGTTCTAGGTTTTTTTCCCCTCCCTGACCTACAGTCTTTTTGTGATCAATAATATTCCATTGATACAGATAACAGCCAGCCAGATTACTTCAATGATGTAACAGCTGGCAGCTGACAAAGTGAAGCTTTGCGGAAAGAAGAGACAGGTGTAGTCAGTACATCCTGCTATTCATGCTTACAGCTCTGTTCTTTATTAGTAAAAAAAAAAAAAGTGTCTTACTATCAATATCTACCAAACTTTTTTTAATCAGCTATTTTTGTAATTGGTCAGGTAACTATAGACCCATGTTGTCCTAACACATCTCCCCTTTGTAGCCATATATAATGATACAGTGTGTATACAGCTAAAAGAATTATGGAAAAGCATTTTCACATGTATTCACTTCAGCCTCCCAACAATCTTGTGGGGAAAATAGTATTGCTATTTTGCATATGGGGAAATGAAGCACTGGCTGGTAACTCAGTCTGTTGCACAGCTAAGAGTAGAACTCCAATTCTGGGGGCTAACTCAAGGACTGTTCTTCCATATAACCATCTCTTTTGTACTACCCCAGTTCTAAAGATATCTCATAAATAATATAGTGTATCAGGAGGCTTTCTTGTAAGCCATTGATAAATTAGTTAAACATCACTGATTGGAATGCAGATCACTGATTGAGCCAGACCAATGAAATCAATTCCTTTTTCCATATATATTAAACTGTTCTATTACTGAGAGTATCAAGTGTGTTGTTGAGCAGAGCTGATTATATTCACTGATTATTGCTTTAAATTGTGGGTGGTTTTTCTTTCAAGTCTTTTCCACTTATCTGCACTGTGAGTGAAAATTTGCCCTCCTTGAATTCAGCGGCAAAGGATTTTACCCTGTCTATTGATGTGTGGGCACTTAAGAAATAAAAAGTGACAATAAAGGAGTTTTTATTAAGCCAAACAATTACTTGAATAAGTCAGTGATTCTGGAGCCTGCAGGTGAAGAAACTGACAGTAGTGGGAGCAGTGAACAAAGATAAGTTTTTAATGCATCCTACCTCCTGCAATTGTTAGCATTCAAGCTATTGATTTTGAATCAGTTTTTATAGCCTTGATTTAAGTGTAGTGGACAAAAAAAATATGAATAATTTAGGTTCTATTTCCACCAAAGGGTTAAAATAATATGTAAGGCAACTATATTGCATTCTGTAAACTGGCCAGTACACAATAACGAAATGACAAATAATAGAATGCAGTCTACATTTTATTTACTAAATTTTCTTCTTCTTTTTTTTTTTTTTTTTCTTTTTTTTTAAGAAAAGGGCTTTAGGTTGTACTTAAAACTCGAACAGACTAGACTTTGTTCTCGCTTAAGAGGATTCACTATTAAAACAGATGACAGAAATATTACGAAAACATAAAATGCTGGGTAATTCGTTCTTATCTGCCCAAGTAAATGCTAGTGTGTCTTCTCCCTATGAAAAAAATGAATTTTGGGGATTCAATAAAAGAGCTTTGAAATACTCCCTTTCCCCCTAATAGGAAAAAGGATTTAATTATGGAACATTTTAAGTTCATTGTTGCAAATAACATTAGTTCTGATCAAATTATTTAACTAGTAGCATTTCATAACATCAAAAAATTAATTCTAGGTGTCTCTTTAAACACTTCTGCATGTTGATGTTTGTAAGTTAGATGTTTTCAATTCAAGATCATCCATCAAATATTAATGTGTTCTAATGGAAAATCTTCACTCTAGAGGCAACCTCTTACTTTTAACAAGGTTTTTTTAGTACGTTTTGTTGAGTTTGTTTTAAAAACTTGAACTGAAGTTATAAGCATAGAATATTTTAAATTTTACCCAGGAATATAACAGCTAAATATAAGATGAGGATACACTTAGTAATAATTGTTTAATACTTATTTGTATGTGTAGTTGTCTGTAACACAGTATGATTGTATAATCATTTAAATATCACACACAGGATTATACTTCGTACCTGTGAACCTTTATCATTAGAGTGAGTTGTAACTAACCTTACTTCATGCCTGTTCCTAACAGCTTTCAGTCCAAAGTTAAAATAAACTGGATCCATTAAAGAAAAATCAATTTTGTGAACTTCTGGGATATATGGTATAATTGTCCTAGTGGGCAGCTGATCAACCTGATTGAGGATATCTGATATAAGAGAAACAGCTAGTATTTAAACTAACCCGAAAGACTTGAAATATTGTATTGAATAAAAATTCAGGAACAAGCTGTTCACTAAATAATTCATGTTTATTCAATTTTAAATTCTTTTAATCTTTATTTGGCAACATCTGCACTTAGGCCAGAATGCATAATTTGAAATTGGCAGAACACCACTCAGTAACATGGCAATTGCTGAATGAGTTTCCATTAAGCTGCGATTTAAGCTGTAGTCCATGCCATTCCTTGGGAGATGTCCTAACAAAGTATTTGTCTCAAGCACACATTGATCAAGAGGAGTATAATCTACTGGCAACTGATGTACGTTATTGCCTGAAGTTAAGCAAGGTAACAATTTTATTAGTTTTTTTCCATCTCAATATATTTTGTGAGGAGAATCCAGATGACCAATGCTGCTTTGACTTTTATTTAACTCCCTCAGTTATGTCCTGGTGCGTGTAGGTCAGTCTCCTTCAAATAGGAAGTTGTGCAATATATAAAAATTGTGGATATTTATTATTATAAATTATTATTAATAATTATTATTATTATAGTTTGATCAGCTGCCCACTAGGACAATTATTATTGTATGTGTTGAGGAGGTGTGACACTGGTAAACTGAAGTTCTAACAGTGAGGATCTGATGGCATTTGCTATACTCCAACTATAGTACAGGCTGATGCTATTTGGGCTACCATATACTGTTCTTACTGCATATAATGCACTTCATTGCTGACCTGTGACACTCAGTGGCTTAGATGATTTGTTTCAGTCCTATATTCCTCCTAAGTAGAAACTGACACATTGTGCTGATTTAGATAGTCAGTTGTTGTGGACAAATTTCTAATATGCAGAAAACCCGAAAATTTATTTTGGATTTTGACCTAATTAAAGTTTAATCTAAATCTTAACATTTTATTTATAAGGGCTTGGTACACTAAAAGATTATTCCATTTGTTCATTCTTTCATTCTTTCTTTCATTCCGTTATTCCACTCTGAATAAAATAGTTTTATTGCATTAATAGACTTATCAAAGCTGCAAAGTAAGAGTACTGCTTTACCACCTATTTGTTTGAAATAAATAATTATTAAAAGTACAAAAAAGTCCTTGTGTGGCAAGAGAATATAACTCTTTACAGTTGTACCAATTCATTCATTGAATAGGGCTTTACATATTTATATATGATGGTTTTTAAACCCCATATGATGCAAACTAGTTTCTTATTCTGTGTTGCCACTGAACATGATTTGAAATTTAAACTTAAAATAAGGTCATCCATTATCTGAATGTGTTGTGTTTAACTAAATAGGGGGAGATTCTTTGCTGAGCCTCTAAAGAACTTGCAGCCCAGGAAATAGAGGGGGCTGAGTTGGCTTTAAATCATCTTTTGTACCCATCAAATCCTCCAACGTGTCAGGTTGGAGTGGCCTCCAGTGTAACCTGGACAACCTTGGGGACATGGCTAACTTACAGCAGCCTCCCTGAATCTCTGCTGTGCCCCATCTGTAATCCTGTCCCCCACTTGCCTCTTATGTTAGGGCTTGCAATGGGTTCCTCAGAAGGCAGGCCTAGGATTTCCTGCCCCAGCGAATCTTCCCCCAGTTGGATACAGTGTTTTTAGATCCCCTTTATGCAGTTCCAGCCCTTTTATGTGATGTAAAACAGTTTGGTGGGGGGATGAAAATCTTGCCCATAAATGTTTACAAAAAGGTGGCGGGGGGAGAAGATTTGTTTAATATTAGCCAATATTGAGCCAAAGCTGGTCAAAAATTGTCAGAAAGAGTAGAAATAGTCTGCTTTTTGTTGCGCTGTAATTTTTTAAAAAGATGCCACTTATGAAGACAATTGCTGTCCTGGATTCATACCATATTTTCTAAATTTCATACTAATTCAGTTTTGAAGTCACCAAGATATTATTCTCTTCCAAATTGGGAGTTTCAAATGGTAATGCAGGCAGACCTCTTAATTACTTTTCTTTGATCAATAGCACATGCAGTAGTGAGTGTCACTGACTTGTGAAGTAAATAAGTACTTACGTACATAAAGCAATCTAAATATTTTACAAGTGTTCAAATATTCAGGCATTCAGCTACATATAGTAATGAAAAGAGCAGTAAAGCCAACACAGCTCATAGGTGGCTTTAGGCACCTAACCCTGGTTTGATTTTATATATATTCTACAAATGTACTTTTGTTTACATAGATGGTCTCTTCTCAGTAGGGCTAAACCAGCCCATCGGGGAAGAAGTAGAGATGTGTGTGGTCAGGGAAGCATAAAGGAGAGAAGGAGTGATGGATAGAACATTAAATTCTTCGTGGCTCTCACAACAAGGAAACTCACAAAAGTATGAATTTAAATAAGCTGTCTTGCCATTACCCCAACAGTCACTTACAGAGGAGCAATGCAGCCTCCTCCTTTTGTGACTGGTCAATTCATATGTTGAACACAGTAATACCCTTGGCCACTCTTCTTTCAAGGTTGAGAGTGGGAATGGATACGGACTTTTATGTTTTGTGGGGAGAGGGTGTGAACTAACAACTGTGACTGTCTCATAACCACCTGAGGAAGTGGAGAAGCTTCAGAAGGTCGATGGGAAGAGGACATAGCTTAATATGGCTTGTGATTTTATTAATTTTAATGATGTCCCCAATGAGTTTTGTGAGGGGGAAATCTGGAAGACCTCATCTGGTTTCCATGCCCCCAGCCCACCTTCTCAGACTCCAGAGCTTCACCCAGTCCTACACAGACTCTCCTACACATGTGGGATCAGAGGGGTGCATGGAGCCTCACCGGAAGAGGCACAGTTTCTAAATATTAAACAAGGCAAATTATCTTTATTATAATACCTGTTAGAGAGGCAGAGCCATGGGGTAAAAGTCTGTTCTCTTTTCACCTGTGCTCTTAGGAATGCTTCCAACAGCCATTGTGATGTCAGTTTTCAGATGGAAACATGGAGTTTAATTAGGCAACTTTCAGGCATGTTCCCTGTGTTGGAGCATAACTGTTGACAAGGAAATTATTTATATAAGAACTTGAGCAGAGCGCATACAATTAACAGTAAGCAGCATACAGTGGGGCTTTTATTTAGAAAAGGTTGTTGAATTCTTTATGTGATATTGTGGTTGACAAGCAGAGATAAATGCCGCTCTGTGTGTGTGTGTGTTGTGCACAATCAAATTTCATTAAACTTTTAGCGTTGTTTCTCCTAAATCATAGTTCTTGACAGTGTGAAATGACCATATGTTGCAGACTGCTACAGACTGAACTCTTGAGTTTTAAATGTTAACTACACTTAGTTGGAGTAGCTAATTATTTCTTCTGATATCTAACATATTTGTGTTAATTCTGATTCTCTGTTAATTTTGAGCATATAAGGTGCAGTTTTAATGAGAGTTAACCAAAATGATATATTTGACAGATGACACCAAGTAAAACATTTCTGAGATTATAGGACTATAAGATTTTATCTGACACATTCCATTTTATGATCTTCAAAATGTCTTCTGAAAGAAATGTAAACATTTTAATTAGTCATAAAATTAACAAGACCTGCAGACTTTCCATTAAGTTTGAATAAATTGTCTGAGATCCTTTCTTTAAGACATGAGTGATTCATTACATAAGCCGATATCTTTATTTGGAGCTTGTAAATGCATTGGCCACTTACCTAGCCTTTGGTGAGGGGAGAGAGATGCCTTAAAAGACTCATAAGCAAAGAGGGGAACTAAAAGCGAGAAATAGCAGCCGGGAGGGAAGAGAATAGAGAGGAAGAAAAGAGGATATTTTTATTGTCATGGATATCTTCATTTCTCTCCCACCCCACCCCCCAATCCTGGAATAGAGGGAGGTCTCTGCACTTACCAAAGGCTGCAGGAGATGAAGGGGATCCTGAGCAGGTCTAAGGATAGCACCTAGGTTGAAAGTCCATTGTCACCTTTCTCTAGCTTACAGCAATCAATGATGTAGATTTCCCTATAGCAAAATTCTCTGCAGTCATTCAGCAGTAATGTAATTTTGGATGCCCAATTTAAGATACCTTAACAGAACCTGACTTTCAGAGGGCACAGGGTGTTCAGAATTTTCTGAAGATCAGGCCCCTTTAAAGCTGTCTCAAGTTGGACAAAATCTCTGGTCACTTTTGGAAATGTTGGCCTAACTCTCTGGGCCTTAGTTTGCATTTCTGTAAGCTGAGGATAGTATTGATTCTCTCCCAGGGAGGGAGGGTGTTTAGGGGCTTGATTCAGTAATGTTTATGAAAGGCTTTACTTCCAATCCTTGGATGGGAGATATACTAAAGTAATCCTGTAACCACATGAAGACAATATTCAAGACCTACACTTTTCTCTGCATATATGTCTTGATCCAGACGGTTGCACAGATACCTTTGTGAGCGGACTAGGGGCATGTCTACATTGCAATTAAAAACCATGGCTGGCCCATGCCACCAGACTTGGGCTCACAGGATTCGGGCTTTGGGGCTGTGTAATTGCAGCATAGACTTCTGGGCTTGGGCTGCAGCCCAAGCTCTGGGACCCTGCCACTTCGCAGGATGTTAGAACTCAGGCAGCAGCCCAAGCTCAAAAGAATATGCTGCAGTCAAACAGCCATGCAGCCCAAGTTCCATGAGGCCAAATCAGCTGGCACGGACCAGCTGCAGGTGTCTAATTGCAGTATAGACATGCCATTGGCATAGCAGAAGATACTCGTCAGATACTGGCTTTTTATTTTCTCCAAAAATATTTCTGTATGGACTTCCCTTGTACAAAGATAGCCATACTCCTAAATGTATTTGTGAAAGCTTGCTCTAAGAAAACTATTAAATAGAAAGCATGTTTTTAAGTAGGAGAGCTGAAATTCTGGAAATGTATTTCATGTTAACCAGATGTCATTTAATAACTTGGTAATAATACTTGTCTTAACAAGAATTTCACTTATTCTTTCACATGTAGCATATGTGGAGTAGCCAACTTAACAAGGTTTTATCATAAGATGTAGTTTGACATTTTCAGCCTTTTTTTTAAACTTTACAAAGACCTGTTTACCATATGGTGTAAGTGGGTGTATAGGAAACTGCACTGTTTCACTAAATGTGGCATATACGGTGCTGCTTTTCCATAAAATGACCATGAAAGTTCACTTATATCTACCTTCAGTTCTAAGGGTGATACTTTCAAATGAGCCACAGTTGGACATCTAAAGTCACACTTCAGCATCTAAACAAAAATGACATGATTTCAGAGGTGCAGCGTTTTGACAGCTCCCATTGACTTCAGTGGGAAGCTACTAGTTCAGCACCTCTGAAAATCACACTACTTTTAGACACCCAACATTAGGCACAGTCTAAACAATTTTGGCTCCTTTTAAAAAATGATATACTATATCTTAATTCAGTGTCTGTACTCTTGTGATCAATTCACTATTCTCTTTTTTTTTTTTTTTTAAAGGCCATTGTTTGTGACAACTTTTAAAATTAAGGAAGTTCCAAGGGCTGATTTAGCTCTGTGTGGCTCAAAAGCTTCTCTCTCTCTCTCCAACAGAAGTTATTGACTCACCTGCCTTGTTTGTTCACCACCAGTAGTTCTCTGTCATGTCTTAATGTTTCAGTATGTGAAAGTAAGCAATCTTAAATCTGTATAATAAAGATTTCCCTGCCATGTCACTTGTACTTAAAAAAAATCACCAGTTTGCACTGTCTACATTGGTGCTTCCTTGCACCTTAATTCCAGTTTAGTTTGCAGTTTTTTGAAAATACGTTAGAACGTATGGAGCTTTGAGTGTCACTGCATCCCTGAATTGAAGCAATGCAGTTCATTTGAATTATTGAGCTGATGGCTCTTTCAGAATTGTGAATGTTTGGTGTTTCACTGACACTAAGACATTGGGTCCAAGTCCTGCTTTCAGGTACTTGCATGCAATTCTGATTTAATTCAAGTAGAGTTTTGTGCCAGTATGAAGATAACATATATGGTCTTTAATGTATCCTAAGAATAACACATATTGCTTATAATGTAGCTCCATGTGGTGGTAATAGCTTTGAAATAATGGGGACTAGAAATGTGAAGCTTATTGCTACACAATATAAGCTAAAATCCTGATCCCACGGAATTCAGTTGCAAAACTCCTATTGGTTTCAACAGTGCAAGATCCAGCCCTATATCATTAATTGTTAGAAAAGAGCTTCTGGAGAACTGCTTCTAAATGGGGAGGAGGGGGTGAAAATAGAGGCAGCTGTTAAATGCCAAAAGGACCCAGTCTGTCAACAGAGAAATTAATCATCTATATGTGCTCATAAATATGTTTAATAGGCTGCATTGAGTCAGATTGTCTCTGCCCTAAAACAAGTTCAAATTTGAATTTAATGCAAAAATACTAGAAACCAGTACATAGCTGGATGAAATTGTTTGACCAAATCTCTAAATAGTGCTCATCTGAAAAGTTTCAGAGGTTTGGCTGCTTCTTGCTAAAGGTCAAAAGTGGCCAAAATATTGATCCAGTAATGAATTTCTATAAAATGTATTCTTCCCTAATGCACATAAGGAACTACTGTTGTCAGTAGCAAGACACTGACAGTACAATTAAGGAGAATACACCAATCAGAAGGCTAGTTTCTTGGCATAAACATGTTGAGTCTTAGCAAATAATATAATTTAAAAGTATGTGCACAAGTCTCTTGCTTTTTAAAAGTAAAAGCTGTGGCCCTCTTTAATTAGAGCACAACACAGAAAAAATCCGGAGATGAAAAAGTCTGTAATTCTGCAGTATTGCAGAGGTAGCATTTTGCAGTGTCACACGGTGTCCTACTGGCACAGGTCAGGAAATCGTGACAACTGGTGCCAGTGGGTAATTATCATACACATTCTCTTTAATCCTGAGAGTGTATGGCTTGAAGAAGAATTCATCTCCAGGCCTTTCCTTTGATATCCTTGTCTCCAGCCTAACTCTGAGATCTGATCACTCTAATTCTTGTTCTATCAGTACTTCCTCTACTCCCCTGCTGACCACTTCTTACTACAAAAAAATACTTCCAGATCATCAACTCCCACCTTTGAGATCCTCAGAATACCTCTGCTTGGTCTTTTAAAATGAGTAGCCATCATTATCACACAAATGACTGCTTAATGCTATTGTTACACTGTATAGAGCAAATACTGTTGGTACCAGTCCAAACATTAATGTAAGGTCCAGTTGTGAACATTGCTGTCCTATGAAAGAGTGGTGTTTACTTGTCACAGCTAAGTTTTGTTCCATGTTGTGCACTTACCTCATTTCTTAGTGCTGCCATTTTGAATAGTTTAAGTATTTAATGAATCTCATAGATTAAACTCCAAAAGGCAATGAAAAATAATCAAAATGTCATACTATGTTAGACATCACAGAAATAAACATTTTACCAGTTTTTTACATTTTACTACTCTTTTGGGAAATCAAGGTTTTTTATATAATTGTGTTTGTATTAATAAACAATGTTTACTTCATTTTGTGGGATCTTTTGTGTGACCTACCACTCTTTTACTTAATTAAAGGCACCTTTTGTTTTAATTTGCATTTCTTTTAAAATGGAGATTTAGTCTTATCTCCAGTTTCCTCAGAGGGTCTGATGTCGAGTATATACCTACAAGTAACACTCCCCTTAACTGCTGAATTTGTAGGAAGGTGTGTGATCTGCTTTTTTTCCCCTTTATATAAATTCAGATGTTTAAATGCTTTTTTCAGAAGTTGTCTTCTAAACAGTAAAAATACATCTTTCCACTAGTGTTACTGACATTGTCTCTTTACCTGGATGAATATATTACATGAAACAGCATGTACATGAAACCGCTAATGGCAAGGAGGGGAAGGTTTCACCCTTTATATACAGATAACACAATAGTGTGAAATTTTCTTACAGTGTTGACCTCAGGTCTTTTGTGTAGACACTAAAATTAAAACTGATAGGGTAAAAGAAATAGTGTCTAAACTACCACAAGCTTTTTTATACAGATTTGCAACATACATAGTAATGTCCCCTTGTGGTACTGTGAATGCCTATTAGCAGCACTGATCTTGAGTCCACAATACAGAGCATATTTGGCCACCACTTATGGTGGTGTTCATATTTATTTACAGCATAGACTAAAAGTGCATGTTTGTGCATTATTCACTTCAGGTGAGTACTAAAAATCCTTCTGGGACTATTCAGTAGCCCCTACTGAAACTTCAGTAGTTCTGGTATTATTATTTTTTTAATGTCAGCATCTTCTAGCCTTCATTTAAGGATTTGTTCCTGTTAGTTGCCAAGTGCCCTCGTCTAATGGAAAATAGGGCTGGCTTTGGTGCTGCTGATGTTTTAGCCTGGGAACAAATATAAAGAAATTCATCTGGCTCTCAAATTCTTAAAAGTATTGTGAAAATTAACTGGAATGGTTGCATATGGTTTTTTTTAATCTTCTTTGGAAAATAAAGTTTTCAGATCAAGGAAGTGAAGAGGCTCTGCTTTGTTCACCAGCTTGAAGAATCAAGGTCTAATGGAGGAGTCTCTCCAAAATGTTGTTTGCGAACAGCAGAACTTTAAAAAGCACCTCAGAGACTGTTCATTTTTATACAGATAATTAGGTACTTAATGCCAACTGATCTTTTAAAATTTGCTTTAAAGATAAAATGTGTGGATCACTGAAGCCAGATTTATTATTTGATCCAGTTACAGTATTGTGCTCCTTATGGGGTTGGTTTTTTTAATCTTTGCAGCTGTTCCAATTAAGTTTTGCTACAGTGTTCACTTCTTAAAATCGATACTGTTTTTTGTTATGAAAGAAGGCAGGACTGCATGTAAATAATTTAATATATTACATAATAATATGTCATACGATAGAAAACGTGAAATTGAAGACTGTTAATAACTCCGATTAACAGCTTCTCAGAATCTAATTATGTCCTCTGTCAAAATCTCTTTTTCTGACCAACAAGAACACAGAGGTTCTTAAAATAAAATAAATATACACAGCCCACTGTATAAGAAAGTTATCAGAGACTGCTTCATGGGAACAGATGTCCTACTGAGGCAATGCAGTGCTCTGATTACTCACCTACCTACACTGATCTGCAGCTTGAGTGTTATTTTATTCATATTTCATGTGCCCAGTGGCAGTGGGTGAAGTTAAATTAAATAATAATCTGAAAGGCCACAGTGGGACATTTCCAACTACGGTATTTGAAGAAATCTTGGCTTTAAAAAAAGGAGCATTTACTATCTAAACTGGTTGTTTTGTACAAGACACCTTTTTAAAGAAACGGACAGGTTTTTCATTAGTAACAAACACACCCAGGTTCTTTAAAAAATAACGTGAAACTCTTTTGGGCCTGTCTCTCCTTCGTGACTAGGTAGAACTTGTGAAAAAGGTGGTTTGCTTGTAATTTGTCATTGAAAATACTTTCTTCAGCTACTCTAAAGTAAAACAGTATTTCCTATAGTTCTTAACTGTTTTTGTACAAGGAGCTACATAACTTGTACAAAATGAATGATCACTTTTGTGAAAACAATACAAAATTTACTATACATTCTTGGGGGAGTTTTAAGTTACATAAAACTTTAATCTTCAAAGCACATAATTTAATGTTGCCTGTTATGTAACAAGTAATAGTTGATTAGCTGCATATGAAACTATAATCTCTTGCTTGATTTCATTTAATTTAAAACTGATGGAGATTTGGTAAAAGCCAATACAATTTCATAATTTAATACTCATATGTTACACTGTAAACTTATAAACAATCACTTGTAATGTTATAAATCCAGCATGTCCTAGAAATATCTTTCCTCTTTGGCAATTATTTAATAGCTGATAACTCTGTGTAAAGCACACCAGCCTTGTTCAGACATTTAAAGTCCTCTCATGTATTCAATGTCATCTTCCAGGTTGTCACAGATTATTCCAGTCTTTGCGAATTCTCAGCAGAGTCCAGTATATACCCAGTTCCTGTCCACATTACTTGAAGAATTGCATTTTAGCAAAGAAGATCTTGAAAGTTTGACAAGCATATTTAGACAAGACAGCATGCTTCAATGGTCAGTCATCTCAAAACTATGGTACCTGGCATAAGATTTTTCAACCAAGTGGATTTCTTAAAAGCAAATACTGTGACTGTAGATGGTATCAGTAAAGTTAGAAGATGGGCAAGGTGTTTTCAAAAAGGAGGAATATGTACAGTACAAAAAATTAGTATCAATATTCTGGCACAGAGTAAATGCTAACAATTTTGTAATGTTGTCACAATATATAGTAATTTTCAATTTTACTTAAATTCTTTTAGCAAATATAAAACAAACTGGTTTATGGGTATAGCATTTTAATCTTATTTGGCTTGATTTTTATTCAAATTGGATGGTAATAGGCAGTTGCCTTATTAAATTTTAACTCTTCAAAAGCTTAGATTTTATGTTTGTTAGAAATCCCCATTTTTGCTTATTAATGAGATTAATTTTACTTTCTGAATGGTGAGGGGGAGTAATTTTTTTATTTTTAGAATTAGTATTGGTCACACTTATTAGCTGATACAGTTGTACTTTTAAAGTTACTGATCAATTTTTTCTTTGTTGTTACCCACAGAATGTTGATGATCTCAAACCTCTTCTTTTGCACCTGAAGTCAGTACTGAAGTATTGCTATAGTGAACAATATTTTTTTCTTTAGAGAATTGAAATTAAGCATTTTACTTTGCATCCTGTACTTTCACGTCTGTTTCTTATGAGTGTTCTGAAATCTTTTTGGACAAGCTAAGTAGCACAGCAGTTTTTCAAGGTATGGATGAAGCTAAAATAAGTTTTTACACTCTGAAAATTGCCTGAGAAGAAGTAGTTAGGATCTCCATTTTTTGTTTCATTGCTAAATTTTAAGGCAAACTGTGCCCACAAGATTAGGGGAAAAAAAGAAAGAAGACAGAGCATGCACCAGTCTCATGAAAGACAGAGTACCATTACTGGCATCTTTTCTGCTGTTTCCCTGCATTGAGCAGCATTCTCCAGGAGAATGCTGAGAAGAGCAGCAAAGATTTCTGGTCTACAGCCCCCCTGGTAGCCCATGTATCTATTTTTGCTACTTATGAAGATGTTTGGATTCAAATTTCTGTAACATTCGAGAATTTAAAACTGATTGTGTAGCTGTTCATAATTTGGCTTGCAAGAAATAATTCATGGTTTATATTTTAATAAATAAAAAGACCTTGTTTAGCTTTATTTGAATAGTTATTTTTTTAAAATTGTGATTGTTGCACTCTGTAGGTTTGTAGATCAAGAACATCTTGACATGCTCACAGTGTTAAGCTGATTAATAAACATGCTTTGAAACCAAACTACTTGTAATTCTTAATGTTGTCATAAGATGGTGTATTGTGCCATTCTTTACTTACAGTCCATTGCTGAATTCACAATCTTAATTGTATCTTGACAAATCCAAAACATTTTGCTCCCACAGCTCCCCTTGGAAGGCTGTTCCAGAACTTCACTCCTCTGAGGGTTAGAAACCTTCCTATAATGTAAAGTCTAAACATGTGTTCTTGTGCCCACATTAGTGTTAAGTAACTCCTCGCCCTCTGGGCTATTTATCCCTCTGATGTATTTATTCAGAGAGCAATCGTATCGGCCTTATTTTGGTTAGGAAATAAGCAAAGGTTTTTGAGTCTCCTCATAAGGTAGGTTTTCCATTTCTCAGATCATCTGAGTAGACTGTCTCAGCATCTGTGTCAGTTTGAATTAATCTGTCTTAAACATGGGAGCCCAGAATTGCATGCAGTATTCTAGATAAGGTTTCAACAGTACTTTGCATAATGTTATTAACACTTCCCTGTCTCTGGAAATAGCTCGCCTGATGCATCCTAGGACTGCATTAGCCTTTTTCACAGCTGCCTCCTATTGGCAGCTCATAGGCATCCCGTGATCAACAAATACACCCAGGTCTGTCTCCTCCTCTGTCACTTCCAACTGATATGTCTCAAGTTTATAGCAAAAATTCTTGTTGTTAAGTCGTATTCAGCTTAGTTACCAAATGGTTGAGTTTGAGATTGGGAAGAGAGCAATGTGCTGGACTAAAATATAAACTGTTTGAAATACACAATGGAAAAATATCTTCTAAAGAATAGAGCATTTGAAACCAAATTCTGATTTGGATAGAAGTTGCAGCAGCTTGTAGCAAGGAGTTCTTATCGGCTACCAATTCTCTACAAAGAATGTTGATGAGATCTTATGAAAAGATAAACATAAAATGGGTAATGCAATTGGGTAACATGTAAAAGTTGGCATGAACCAAGGGCTGCGGAACCTCCTTTAAAGTGAAGGGCATAGATTTACGTACGTGCGCACACACACCCCACCCCCCAATCTACTACTTCCCCCTCCTAATCTGAGTAAGTGGCATTATGTCCTGAACAGGAGGGAGCAGCAGCACTCAGGTTGGCCCAGCCAAAAAACTGTAACTAGTTTTCCTTTATCACAAGCAGAAGTAACTTTTAAGGGCTATGGTGACCATATCTAGAAGGTACATGGTTACCATATGACACTCTAGTGTCTGAGAACAAAACTGTGTGTCATGGTGACACTTGTGTGAGGGCTTGAAAGAACCAACTGAAGGTGCTTTTTCTTCATAGGAGAAACCAATCTCCAGGAGGCCATCCATCTTTCGACATCTCACTGTCACTAGCTCAAATCCCCAGGAAGCTGCTGGACTCTTCTGATGCTTACCTGCCAAAGCACTGGAGTGTAAGGACTCCAGCAGTGATCCTCTCTCCCCATCCTCTCAGTGTCTGGGAGATAAGGGGAAAGAAAGCATTTAAATACTGTTGGTGTTATAGTTGCACACTTAGAGCCTTTGGGAGCTAAGCACTGTACAGACACCTAGGATAACAGTCCCTGCCCTGGAAGTCTTACAGTGTGCTTTAATATAGTATTTATTCTGAATTTGCCATCACTTCAGAGAATGGCTTAAGCAAGCCACTTACCCATTCCATGCCTCAGTTTACTCCTCTGTAAACAGGACACTGTTTGCCCACCCTACAGCTGTGCTGAGAGATAGAAGGTGCTGTGACCATGCAAAGTACTGTGAATGACTTTTTCATCAGCTTCAGTAGCTCTCACTTTGAAATGTTTTGACATTTCCTGTCAGCTCAGTGGTGTGATTTTTTTTGGTGGTGGGAGGTTATTTTTAGGTGCACTCTTCAGTGCTGTTCAGTGGAAACATTTGAGCTTCTAATGAAGAGTAAGTAAATAGCTCTTGGGCTCCAAGAAGCCTATTTATCAGTGTACACTATAGCTGCCACTAGTGCCATCCACAATGGTTCTGAATAAATAAGTCTCCATGTTTGTTTGTTTTTTACTTCTCCCTTCTGGCTCTTGGGAAATAGAATCAACTCTTCTTCCCCGCACCCTGAAGTCATGAAGTTTGCTCTCTCTTAACTTTGTTCCCCTTCTTCAAGGGCAAAAAGAGAACTTCCATCTTTTGCTGCCTCCAGGGGAGACCTCACAATTCCCACACTACCACACGCAGTTTGCTCCGTGCTGGGGCCCTTTATGTTTGTGTGGGGAGGGCTCCAATACTCACAGGGTGCAGGCAGAGCTACAGGCTGTTGTGCTTTGACATCACTTCAGCACATTTCTTTACAGCTGTTCTAGTATAAGAGCAGGGCTTCATACCACTGAACTGAGGCAGCAAGCACTATTGCTAGAACTCCATCTCCTCGTGATTCATGTATAGTTTAAATAGGGTGAAAGAGGTATGTATTTCCACAATCTCCCAGCATCAGAAAGGCTGCATGCGTCTCTAAAAGAGAGAAACCTATTGCTAAGCCCTAGTTTTACACTTTTCTTCACTTTGTGGTTGCTACTGGCCTTAATCTGAAGCAACCTAAAGCAGAAGCAAACTGAGTACACCTAGCAACAATAGCAAAAATAGAATTTGTTGTGTTTTCATGGGAGCAGTTTTTATAGCAACTAAACTCCAATAATGCATTTGTCCAGATGGCCACAGCCTTCCCAAGAGGGTATATCTTTTCTGCAGAGTTTACACCTCCACACAGCAGAGCCACATTTGTCTCACACCTGTGTAGTCAGGTCCACACTGGCACTGCAATAAGCAGGGTTAGGTGCTTGGATTTCTGGGGGCAATATCCCAGGGTTCTTAACACCTAATTAAGTTGAGCCATTCAAGGAATTACTTCAGAGTCAGGGGTGAAAGTAAGGTGGTACAGGCCAGTATGGCATACCTGTAAATAGTGGCCACCTGTACCGGCCGCTACCGCCTTGCTTTAAGATTGCTGCTCTTTATGCGCCCCTTATTGCTGGCCCTGCCAGGTCCCTACTGGCGGGGCTGCCAACAGGGAGGTGCAAAAGGGACAGGGACGTTAAAGCGCTGCCACGGCAAAAGGACCATGCTTTAATAGCCCTGTCCCTTTTGCCCCCTTACCCCCAGCCGCCGATGTGGAAGGGGCAAAAGGAGCAGCTACCCAGATGGGCTCCCCCCCCCTACTGGTAAGACACTATTTTTTACTTTCACCCCTGTTCACAGTGTGCTGTGGGAGAATCTGTCTGTCCTTCCTGAGCCCCTCTGCAGAAGTGTCCTTATCCTGCCAATACATTGAATGGAGCCGGTCGGCTCTGTATGCTTATCACTGCTAGGGTGACTGACTAGACAGCAGGAGTAAACTTTCAGGGATTTTGGGGGGTGGAGGGTAAAAGATGCCTATAGAAGAAAAAGCCCTCAAAATCAGGACAGTCCCAATAAAATCAGGACATCTGGTCACCCTATCACTGCTAGCCAGTACCAAAGCAGTCACCAAGAGACTCACTTATAACAGCTGCTGGGACTTTTAATGCAGGCAGTTTGGGACAATGCTCTAATGCTAGTACCAATATAACGGTTTACTCTAGGACAGTTCTGAACAAAGTAGATCATTCATGCTTGCTAGAGCCATGGTTCTCAACCTTTGCAGACTACTGTCCCCATTTCAGAAGTCTGATTTGTCTTGTGTATCCCAGGTTTCACCTCACTCAAAAACTACTTGCTTACAAACTCAGACATAAAAATAGAAAAGTGTCACAGCAAGCTATTGCTGAAAAATTGTTTACATTCTTATTTTTACCATATAATTATAAAATAAATCAATTGGCATATAAATATTGTAGTTACATTTCAGTATATTGAGCTGTATAACAATTCATTGCATGAAATTTTAGTTTACACTGACTTCACTAGCTCTTTTTGTGCAGCCTGTTGTAAAACAAGGCAAATAGCTAGATGAGTTGATGTACGCCCTGGAAGACCTCTGTGTTCCCCCAGGGAAACGTGGACCCCTGGTTGAGAACCACTGTGCTTGAGCATGTAATCCCAATTTTAAATCATTGTTTTTAGGAGTAAGCTGTTCAAACACTGCTAGAATAAATTCTTAGTGGCATTTTTAAAAGAAGTTTTCCTTCTTGAAATCCATCTTGGATCACACATGGTGGAGGAAGGGCGGGGAGGGGAAGGGAAATGGCATGGTTCAGTTGAAGTTGAAGCTGACCCTGCCCATAGCATGCAGTGTTCACTATAACAATTTCATTAGCATAACCTGGATAACCCTTCTATTTTTTGCAGTGATTTTTGTCCCCCCACCCCCCGCCGCAAAAAAACCCACAAAACATGGCAGCAGGCTCTTACTCAGATGCAGCTTGAGCTCTGATGTCACTTCCTCTCCTATCTGCTCCGCATCCCATCCCTGACCAGATCCTTGGAATATGAGCTCAAGATGTCTACCAGCCAGTTCAACTTAATGGTCTAGAGCCTGCTCTTCTGCTCCCTGTGTGTCTGGGTTCTCCTCACCCTCCCTGGTTGAATTTACCTTGCTTTCTTGCCTGCATATTTATACCTGCCTCTGGAGATTTCCACAACATTCATCTGATGAAGTGGGTCTTAGCCCATGAAAGCTCATGATCTCTAAGATCTGTTAGCCTATAAGGTGCTACAAGACTCTTTCTTGCTTCTGTTTTAGCAATCATCAGCACATAAATATGTTTGCTGATAGCGTTACTGCTGTGTGCATTGTTTATTTCTTTCAATGCTTGCTTAATAGGATGAATTACAAAAAATGCATTTTATACTAGTTTTATGGAGATATCAGAATAAACAAAAAATTTAGATACTGTGGCAACAAACAAGACCATAGCTCTCTCCCACTTTCCCAGTTCTCTCATGCACAGGATGAGAAATGGTTAAAAAGCATCACGCAGTTCAGAAGGAAATCTGCCTATAAAAGAATGGATTGGGCAGTGGGTAGACTAAGGTCTCCTGTGCTACTAACAAGTTCCACATTTTAGATGCAAATGGAACCCCTTCAAGATTTATCCCCTTTTGAATGTGATTCTGCCTTTGGGACCAAGAAATTGAGAAGCTCTGTCCCAAAGTCTGAATTACAAGCAGGTATGTACTTCAAACAGATGTACGTTTTGGCACTCCTTTTTTATTATTTTTTATTATTATTTATTTAGTGAAGAATGAAATGTCTTAGCAGTGAACTGCAAAATCTATTTTGCTTTTAAACTCTTTACAAATTTCTGGGTTTTGGAAGCCTTAATTCTAATCAACCACTTCTGTCCATTTCCATCTTAGAAGTCCCTAATGAAATACAGAAGATGATAGAAAGGATTGCTTTTAAATAGCACAAAAACTCTACACATACTGCTGCACCTTTTTAACATTAAAGCAGGCATGTGCTGTGTGTGCTGTGTGTAGTACGATGCAGCCGAAGACTCTTTACCATGTTTGCAGCTGGTTTAACAACAAACCAGAAGTAACTTTGACAACCACCAAAAATATATACAAACTCCCTGAAACCAAACCCTTGTTGGCATTCAAAGCAGTCCCTTCAGTTTGGTGTTATCACATAGTCTCTGCCCACCTCTGTCTTGACAAGCAGAGTCTTGTCCATTTTCACACTGACGTGTAGCTGCTGTAGTCCTGAGCCTTTCCAGAGTGTCCTCTGGAAGCAGATACCTTGCTGGAGGGCCTTTCGGTGCGGTAACTCTGCTCCATTCACCCAGGTTTCAGTCTTGCTAGGAGAAAACAGTGTCTTTTACAGTCATGTTAGTTCCAAATTGTCATGCCTTCGAAATGTGTGAGCCTGCATCTTCATGGGGCTTTTCAGTCCTGTTAAGCTAACATGATTGACAAAGCACTTATTGGCCATGACACTCCCCTAACATTCACTTCATAATCTAAACCAAAAAGAGGCAACTGTTATTCCAATTGTGTGTGTCCACACAGGGTACTATAACCACTGCAGTGTAATTATACTACTATAGAAATGCTGGTAAATTTCTCCATGTAGACCAACCCAAAGACTAATAGCGACCACTCCTGAATGCAGATGAAGAGTGCTGGTAGGCCTGGAAAAGGGACTTAAATATCATTGTAGGTATGTTTCAGTGACTACTTCAGCACTGGGAGTGTCTCACATGCAGGCTCATTGGCCTCATGAGTGTTTCTGCTCTTTTGCCTCACTGGACAGTATCACTAAACAGAATGGTTGATCTGCAAAAACATATTTTTGAGAAGAGCATCAATCCTTTCCAACTTGCTGTTTAACCTGCAGGTGTCCCTCTCCCCTTCCCTAGTATGAGCGAGAACCCTGGGCCACACGAGAGTGAGGAGAGGAGGACATCCCAGGATTCTGATTCTCCTGAGTCAGTGGCAGTGTTTACTACAACATTGTGAATGCAAGTTCTGCCAAGTAATGGGACCCACAAATAGAGCAGCTCTTTAGTGGCTGCCCCTACTCAGTAGGAACTTCAGACACATTCTGATCTGCTGGTTCAGGTGTCTCGATGACTGCTTGTTAGCTCCCTGGCTACCCTATGAGGATTTAAAAAAACAACCCACCACCTTTGAGAGCTGCCTCAAGCTAAGGGGAATTACAATAGGTGGCAAACAACTAGAAGACTCTTTACTGTACTGACTGGAATATTCCCAAGGGACTGTGCTGTAGTGCTGGCATTGTACATGAGCTTGCCATCCCTACCTTTACTTCAGTGACTCTTCAAGGATATAGGATCACGTAGGAGCTCAAGAGAGTATGGTTCCATCCACAGCTGTAGGTGGGGTTAGCTGATCTGATTGGCTTAGTGCATAACTCTAAAATGTCATTCCAAAGGGCATTAAATATTGAAAACACGGAATCATCCTGTCTTTGGCAAGTTTTAAGTTTCCGTAAGTGGCAGATGGTGTATAAGGCAGGGTCAGGCACATCGTAAAACCCTGTATATTTCTCAGTAAGCATGTCTCTGCCACCTGACAGCCAATCCTTCTCTGCCTTCACTGATTAGATTCAGAGGAAGTAGGGTGTGCCCTCTGTTAGCAAAGACAAAGTAATAATGCTAGCGAGAGTTTTTTCTTTGTGACATTTCCTTTTTAATTGAAGGGGCTTAAATCCATGAAGGAAAGTTCTGGCAGTGGTCTCAATATTCCTGACAAAGGTCCAGCAAATGCAACCAAGCGCCAAACTTTATAAAGCATTTCAGCAGATGAGCTGCATAAAGGACTCCGTAAAGCACCCATCGTGTGACACCGCGGTTCTGATGAAAGACAAGGGGCACGGCTCTAATGGTGCCTCACAGTTACGGTCCTTTGCCCTGGAAACTCCAGGGTTTGTTTCTCATTAAGTGACACAGTGTATTAGGATAGCAATCACTTCCATAGAGTCCAAGACCAGAAGGACCATTATGATCAGCTAGTCTGACCTCATGTATAGCGCACACAATAGAACTTCCCCCAAATAATTCCTAGAGCTGATCTCTTAGAAGAACATCCAATCTTGATTTAAAAACTGCCAATGACAGAGAATCTGCCACAACCCTTGCTATGTTCTCCCAGTGGTTAATTACCCTCACTGTTAAAAATGTACATCATCTCTCCAGTCTGAACTTGTCTAGCTTCGACTGCCAGATTGTGTCATATGTTTCTCTGCTGGATTGAAGAGCCCATTATTCAATATTTGTTCCCCATGAAGGTTCTTGTAGGGTACATTTATGCTTCAAAAACAGGGCCATGGCAGTGAGTCTTAGAACCGACATGCACTCACGCTGTAGGGCTAAAAATAGCAAAGTAGACATTTGGGCTCAGGCTGAAATCCGGGAATAGGGAAGGCTATTGGAGCCCAGGCTCCAGCCCAAGATACAGTCACATTTCTGTTTTTAGCTCCACAGCATAACCCCGGGCTCTGAGGCTATTTCTTGGGGTGTTTTGGTTGGGTTTTTTTTATTTGCAGTGTAGATGTGGTATCAATACTGTCACTATCAGCACTGTCATCAAGTCACCCCTTCGCCATCTCTTTGTTAAGCTAAATAGATAAAGTTTCTTGCGTCCATCACTATAAGGTGTGTTTTCTAATTTTTTAATCATTGCTAAGGCTTTTCTCTGAACCCCCTCCAGTTACAAACCTCCTTCTTGAACGGTGGACCACAGAACCGGACAGACTATTCCAGCAGCAGTCACTCCACATACAGAAGTAGAATAACCTCTCTGCTCCTACTTGAGATTGCCTATTTGTACAGCTACAAAGTGGCATAATGATGTTCATCTGCTTATCCATGGTGACCCCCAAATCTTTTTCAGAGCCATTGCTTTCCAGAATAAAGTCCCCCATTCTGTCAGTATGGCCACGTGCTCTGTCCCTAGATGTGTATGTTTACATTCAACCATATTAAACACATTGTTTGCTTACACTCATATTACCATTACACTCATATTACCTGCCTCTGGATACTTCCACTGCATGTGTCCGATGAAGTGGGTATTAGCCCACGAAAGCTTATGCTTCAATACTTTCGTTAGTCTTTAAGGTGCCACAGGACTCTTTGTCACTTCTGCAATTCCAAACTAACACGGCTACTTCTCTGATTCATATTACCAAGTGATCTAGATTGTGACTTTTGGTCATTATTTACCCCTCCCCAAATTTTTGTACCAGCTGCATGCTTTATGAGTGAGTTTGTTTTCTTCCAGGCCATTGTTAAAGATGTTAAATAGCCCAGGCCAAGAACCGATCCCCGTGGGACCTAAGTAGAAGCATACCCACTTGACAATGATTCTTTGTTTACAGTTAGAATTTGGGAGGCCCCACAGTTAACCAGTCTTTAATCCCCATAATGGGTGCCATATTAATCATATACCATTCTAATTTTTAATCAAAATGTTGTGCATTGCCACCTCAAACACCTTACAGAAGTCAAAGTATTTTACATCAACACTACCACCTGTGTAAACCAAATTTACATCCACATCTCTTAGAGAACCTAAGATTTAAGAACTTTACTCACACAATAAAAGCACATATTGCCCTTAGGGATGTGTGAGCAGTGAAATCACTTGCAGCAGTCACCTTCAGTAGCCAAAGCACTGGGAATGGAGGCAGCAGCAGTAGGGTCATAGAAATTGTAGAGTCATAGAAAATAGATACAAAAACTATGGAAGTGACAGGAGCCTCCCAAGGAAATTGGCATTCCCCTGCTTGATTTTTCCACATCTGCTAAAAATAATAGACTGGCCAATATCACCCTATGCCCTTGGGGCTCACCTGCCTTGAAAATTTTACACAATTCTCTCCCTATTTCTTTAGCTCTTGTGCAGCCTCACCCGTGCTACCAGTGGTTGGGAGCCCTAGTGGAGCCCGGCCACCAGCATTTTAACCCCAATGTTATCTAGACCTCTTAACCAACTGCATCCTCCCATTGACCTTGCCAGGGTCTAGACTTAAGAAGGCCTGTTGATTAGGCTAGTGCAACAAGTGTGACACATGAGGTTCTTCTGCATTTTTCCCAGTCAGTGTTTTTGGTGTCATGGCATTAGGCATGCTTACATGAAGAGGTACAGCTCCCCCGACGTACACCTTAGGCATTTCCTGAATGCGCTTGCTCGTTTCCAATAACAAAGTCTCTTTGTAACGTGGTTCACTTCACACTGAAGTGAAAACTTGTGCCTTAGATGTCATTACTCTAACCACTTGAGGAACCCGCCTTGAGTTTTAAAGCAGAAGCGTTGAGTACAGTAGGTTTTTAAGTTTTGACTCATCTCCAGGAGCTGCTCCCTCCATTCAGGGGATATGGGACGGAGCGGGGAGATACTGACTAATACCATTACAACCCACAGTGAATCAGTGCCAGCTGTGACACTTGTTGCAAGATTAAATGATGTTAAATTGCATGAAATACACTGTAAACCGAGTGCTGCTGCAGCAGCTGTACTGCAATTCCTACAAATCAGTTAGAATGAGCGTATAGCCACAAATTAGAGAATTCCGATAATATCCTATTGCTTGGTTTTAACTGCTTGAATCATGATTACCTTTCCCATCATAAATCATGCCTTTTTGTTCTGCTCTGTTTGTGGGAGTTTTTTCAAATCAGGTTAATATAATAAAACAATATAATGGTTAAGAAAAAAGATTAGTAAAATTATCTAAGAAGCCAGACTCACCATGCTTACAGGTGGCAGCTAAGCTCTGACTCATCCAAGTTATTTTATGGCAGCCATATGCTGGGCATGTGTGTATCTCACCTTTCATGCAAATATGATAACATTTCCTAATCAGGATCTGAGACTGACCAGGATTTTCCATAAACATTTCAGCAGAGCAAACCCAACCTTACAGTCAGAGGGAAGCATTTCCGCCATTTGTGATTTCGCATTAAAGCACAGAATAAATAGCTATACTTCAATACTAATCCCAATGCCTACTGATACCAGCAGTGTCAATATGCTAAGCTGTAAGTGCATTACTTTGTTCATAGGAATGTGCATCAAATGACATAGTTGGGGACTGGTCCTGCTTTGAGGAGGGGGTTGGACTAGATGACCTCCTGAGGTCCCTTGCAACCCTGATATTCTATGATTCTATGAAAAGGCAATCGTGTTATGACCTCAAAGACCCAACTTTGAAAGTAGCCCTAGGATTCCTGCTCTCGTGGCTAATGGCAGCTGAAAACTTCACACCGGTGACACGCTGTGGAAGTAGAAGATTGTTGTGAGAGATATTAGGAGTTCCTCATTGTGACCATTGAAAAGTGATGTGAATACAGGTATATGCATAGAACATGCTTTCCATGTGTGACCAGAAAGAGAGGGTGACCCTAGGAATTGATTCTCAAGATAGATTAATTTAAAGCATTTGGAAAGGTATTAGATGAAGGCTGTCGCATATCATGATGTTTAGCTAATAGTAAAATATTTTCTAGAGAGCAACATGTTGTAACAGGCTGACAGTGTTTGCCTACAATCCCCGACCGTCCTGCTGACAAACAATGTTGTGTTTTTCAGTGATGCAGATGGCATGTTTCCAAACCTGGATATGAGAAAGGCAAGAGTAACCCTTTAGAGAGCAGGGACTTAGGGCGTAGACAGATGCGTTCCCTGAGGAGACAACGTGGGCTCGATTTTATGTTTGATACTGAGCTCTGAATTAAATTCACCCAGCACAAGGCCTATGCATCACTTAAGCCACACTTAAATCCCATTTTGTTATGTGTCTTTATCTATATGCACAGGTATTGGCCAAGGGTTAGATCGACAATGGGACTCAGTCATTACAGTGCCTAACTTTTAGGTGCCAGGCCACCTAATGGCATCCACCAGCCCAAGTCAGGAGCTCAGGTTCCTCATACAACACATAGGAAGAGATAAATGCTTAAGAATGGGCAAACATGCAGAGTAGGGAGCCACCTAAACTAGACTGTAGGAAATGCTGAGGAGAGGGGTGTGGCTTAAGCCCCACTGCTCAAAGGGTACTTAGTTGCCTAAGTCCAGGCTGCAGGGAAGGACTTCCCTGAATCTACTTGGGATTCACAGGGTGAAGCCTCTTCTGGAAGTAGGCACATAAGCACTTTTTCAAGAACAGCACAGGAGGAGCTGCTTTTCTTGTCCCCATATAAGTCTGGCCCAGAGATGGGAGTGTTCAGCCAAGATATGGAAAGTCCAGGTTCTCTTCCCTCTCTGTCTGAGTTGGAGAAGGGACTCAAGTTTCCCACCTTTCCAGAGCGTGCCCTAACACAGCAATTCTCAAATGCAGTCACCATGGCCTTTCCTTGTGGCCACAGCCTCCTGGGCTATGACTGGGAGAGATGGGAGCGGCTCCCGCCCTGTTGCTTCTGGATGCACCGCACTGGTATTGGTTGCTGTGGCCACCATAAGGGGCTGGAGTCCCTTGGGGCAGTAGCGGATTTACCATAGAGCCACTGGTGCCATGGCTCCGGGGCCCATGCTCTGAAGGGGCCCAGGCTTTCCCCTTACCCTCTCTCCCTCCCTGCCGCCACGGCCGCGCCGATCAGCTGTCTCCCCTGCTGGCGGGAGGGAAGGGGAAGAGTGGAGCTCTCCAGCACACTTGCTGCTCCTGAGAGGAGGAGAAGAGGTGGGGAAGGGGTGGAATCGGGTGAGAGGGCATGCCCCTCCAGCACCAGTCAACTGTTTATGGGGCCCATGTGGGCCCGCGCGCCATCAGCTGTTGTTCGGCAGGGCTGTGGGATGGGGTGGGGTGGGAGGGTGGACAATCAGCAGTTGTTTTGCAGAGCCGGTAGCGGGAGCCACTGTTGATCAACTGTTTCCTGTCTTTTACGGTCATTCCCGGGGAGGGGCACAAATGTGTTTGGCGCTGGGCCCACAAAATGTTAATCGGCCCTGTCCTGAGGCACAATGCTGTAGGAGAAGGCAGCTAGTGAGTTTCCCCCGCCCCTTCGCAGGGTGGTGGGGCTCAGGCTTTGGGTTTCAGCTAGGGGGTGGCAGACAGTAGGCTCTGGCCACTGGGTTTCAGGTTCCAGCCCTCCTTGCCTCCCCAGGGTCCTCTCTCCTGATCCTCTCTCAGGGCCAATGTTCACTCTAATTTTTTACCTCAATGTAAGTGGCTGTGTGCACGTTCACTGCCAGCTTTTTTTAGGCAGCTTGGGGAGTTTACCTGCAGAGCTGTGGATGGTAGCTCAGATGGAGTTTTGAGGCTCTTAGGGGTGCCTAAATGGTGGACTTAGGTGCCTAACTTCCGTGTTAGGCCTAAATTCTTTTATGGATTTAGCCCCAAATGTCTTAGGAGTGCCTAGGCTCTCATCGCTATAGTATCTGAGTATTGATTTCAGATACTGGACTAACATCGCAGTTGACTCTGCCCATGAATGGCTAATCTTCGTTAATTATAAAGTCAAGCTCTGCTCTTACCCAAAGACAATGGCAAAACTCCGCTTTACAAATGAAAGCAGCTGGTGCCCTAAATGTTTCCTAAATATTTCATTTGGGAACCTTAATTTAACAGTCTGTCTCATCTTTTCAATAAAGACGTCTTCAAATAAAGGCTTTTCTGACCCCATTTTTTTCCTATGACATCTTCAAACTCCGTACTGTATTTAGGACATCTCTAAAAAAAAGTGAAGCACATAAACTCTAATTTGCCCCTTTAAGGTTTTTTGCTTATTATGCCTTTTCACAATTTGGACGTGTCTTACTGTGATCAGCAGTTTCTGTGAAGAGCATTTGAGAACTCTGAAAAGGAGTAATGTTACAGATACAGTATCTTTGAGCAGCTCTAGGTCAAATATGTGTCATCTCTGCTAGTTACACATTTTAAAGATCCTCCCAAGCTATGCCTTAAAAGAAAAAAAAAGACAACCAATCTCTGATGTCTCTTGTTTTTCTTCTATAACCACAAATGTGCCCTCTTCAAAAACTCAATCTCAAAATACTAAACTGTCAAGCAGAGCGTCAAACCACACACCCCAAGCCGTGCTGCAAGAAAACAATCGCATTTGAAAGAAAAAAAACAAAACAGAAGAAATCAAATTATTTCCAAAGAATGAATCTGAATAATTTTTAGCTTTAAATGGGCAACCTTGTATGTTAAGAAGAGTGACAAGCTGGGTGAGGTAATATCTTTTACTGGAGCAACTTCTGCTGGTGGATGAGACAAGCTTTCAAGCTGCATAGAGCTCTTTTTCATGTCTACAGTTTAGCTGAGGCTCTGGTCTAACCAGAATGGAGTTGGACTATGCTTTAACCGGCTTTTCTCTTTGATAACTCAAGGACTTGCTATGCTACCTCACGGTGACTAAGGCTACACTACAAAGCGCACAGCTGCACTGATGAAGCTGTGCCGCTGTAGCATTGCTAGTGCAGATGCTCTAAGCCAATGGGAGAGAGAGCCCGCCTATCAACTCCATTATGCCAGTCCTCGGGAGCGGTAGTAGCTAGGTCAACAGGAGAAGCTCTCCGACCAACATAGCACTGTCCACATTGGCACTTAGGTTTGTGTAACTTATATCACTGGGGAGTGACTTATTTACACCCCTGAGTGACATAATTTATACTGATGTAAACGGTAGTATGTACATAGCCTAATAAACCCTACAGTTTTGACAACACTATTTGAGTATCACTGCAAATACTTGGTAAAGTGCTTCAATCCCTCAAGAGTGTACAAAGTCTCTACCAGGAATTGTCTCCACTAGACTCAAAGAGAACGCATTGTGTGAAGCAGGAGGACTGAATCCCCAGAGGTTCAGTTGCAGGAGATGATGAGGCTGCATAGCCTATAATGGATGGAGAATGAGACCATTTGAAGATCTGGCACACTGAAGAGGTTCCTTTTAGGCCATGGAGTGACTAAAGGCCCATGGAAAAAGATTCCTTCCCTCTATCTGCCCTCCACCCTCACTCACTGCAGTGTCTTAGGGTGGGATCCATGAAAGTACTTAAGTCCCTGTTTTAGGCTCTCATGATCCACAAAACTCCTGCTGAATGCTATAGGTTCCTAAACTCACTTGAAAGCTCTGTAAGTGTCAGTGTAGATCATACAGAGAACCTACTGCACATATTTTCAAATATTCACTGAAACAATCTCATTTACCTTGGAATGATCTGATAGATCAGGAAAATCATCAGTACCTAACTTGTGATATTTTTGGGGATCCCCTTCAAGACTCATTTGGAAATTTAATTGATTTTTCTTACCCTCATATAGATCACTAATGCTAGATTCTGAGTCAGTTTATATTGTCAAGGGTTTTATCGTCAAAACTCTAAAGCTGGATTTTTTTCTAGCTCACCCCAGGTTAACAGTCACCACCATGAGGGATACAGTCCCTGAGATAAAGCTGATAACACCACCTGCCTTACTTTGCACATACAGAACGGAGTGTGAGAACCATTCATATCTTCACACCCCTGCCTCTTCTGAAACCATAGGAAAAGGAGTTCACTAGACACTTGTAACAGACTCGCACACAGTCAAACAATCAAGCTAAACTCCTAATAGCTCTACCAGATTATTTCCAAGCCTTATGCTGTGGCACATTAGTGCAGTTGTACATCAGAAGGTACATGAATGTCATAAGTTTCTTCTTAGAGTGTCCAAATTACTATGAAGCTTGTTTTTAAGAACAGATTAGAATCATAAAAAGCAAAGCAGTGCTCCTATGTAAAGAAGGATAGAAATTTTTCAAATACATGTTTTTAAATCAGAAAATGAAGACTCATCAGAACAAAAAAAAATTACAGGAAAAGGTTGGTTTCAACAAGTTTCTTGAGTCAAGATTTTTTTTTAGCTTTTGGAGGTGTCAAAATGTTCTGACATTTTCTAACAGAAAAATTCTAGTTTAGAGTGACTGTTTCAAAACGCAAGCTAATCACAGTAAAAAAATATTTAGCAAAAATGGTTGAAACCTAACAAAACACTTTTATTAAGCCAAACCAAAATTTTTTAGAAGAGGTGGCAGGAGATCAGTTCATGAAAGTTTGAGATGAACTTTGTCCTGAGTTGGGATTGGAATTTTTTTAAAAAAAAATCTTGAAATTTTTTGTGGAATGGGAAAACTGTTTCACATCCAGCTCTGCTCTAATGTATTTGGCTTGTTGCGTAATCTTATATAGTAAATGGGATTTTTTGTAGATTTACTTAAAACCTGTTGCTCTACAAGATCCAAAGAGATCTACCTTTCTGTAGGATATTGCCACCTGATCCTTCAAGAGTGATCATCATCCATAGAGCAAACTCGATGAGGATTTTAGCATATAAAGGGAGTGAAAAAGGCATTTCTGCTTTTAAATTTTTACATATCAGAAGTTACTTGGCTGGTATTTTCCTTTAACTCGCCAGGAAGTTTCAAAAGCAACTTTTCCTTCAAAAGTTATGAGTCTGCTGTGATAACAACAGTTTCACTCTACGGCCATTTTTATTTGGTGTTGAATGAGTCAGTGATACATGTACATGTTATGCCATTTTCAAGTTTTGCTCTTGGTTTATGCTAATCTCACAGCCTGAGTTGATCATTCTATAATGGCATTTATTCACATTTAGTTTGATGAGCTGTTTGGAGAACTTATTTCAAATGACAATAATAGGTCCCACTTCTCACCACAGATCTCAAAGCATTTTTCAAAGTAGTAGTATTGAGTCCATCCTACAGAAAAGGAAAGTGAGACACAGAAGTTAAATGATTCATCCAAGTACATGGAATAAGTCAGAGGCAAAGTCAGAAATAGATCTTAAGACTCCTGGCTTCCTGACTAATCCTCAGTCCACTGACCAACACTGCCTTTCCCTCCCTGCCCCAGTTTAATGAACCTATAATGGACAGATTATAGATGTTCCTAATGTAAGAAAACCTTTTTCTTGAATTTTTAGGCATAGAGGTTTCAGGTGGAAGGTGCATTTGAAGTTCAAAGCAAAAGATTTCATTTTGTTGATGTATTCAGATATATTTTCAGTAAAACGTGTGTTTAATTTGAACCAGTTGTATAATGTGATGAACTAGCTCCTGCTCTGCCCAGGGTTGATAGATAAAACCAGAGATGCAGCTGGGCACATTGTCTGCTACTGGTGTCAAATAGCTTAGTCTTGATGTCAGTAATTGATATTATGGGCTTAGTCCTGCACCTAATACAAATGTTGTGCTAGCCAAACTGAGTCAGATTTTCCAAAGTACTCAGTGCAAGATTTTCAACTGCTCAACACCCACAATTTGTGCTTGGATTTTCAATAGTTCGCAGCTCACAGTTAGCCACCTAATTCAGGGCCAGATTTTTAAAAAGTGTCCCAGACCAACTGTTGTTCCACAGCCTGATTTTCAAGACTGTTAGGCATGCTTTTACT
Source organism: Dermatemys mawii (assembly GCA_007922305.1). Classification (NCBI taxonomy): domain Eukaryota; kingdom Metazoa; phylum Chordata; order Testudines; family Dermatemydidae; genus Dermatemys; species Dermatemys mawii. The sequence continues at coordinate 20,290,548 of ML677352.1, read as the reverse complement.
GAGAACTTTTGGAAAAGTGGCCCCTTATTTCAGTGCCGAAGTGAAAGCCAACTGCTTGAAAATCTGCTGCTTAGGGTTTTGAAAATCTGGGCCACTGTGCATATCTATATGTGTATCTCACTATTTATACAATACCTTTTAACTCTACACAAGTATTTCAGAAAATCACAGGCAGCACAGAACCTTAACACAATGGATATTCAAGCCGTATGTTACATGACAAAACAGTGTTTGGAAAATAAAACTTGTGTGCAAATAAATAGTTATTAAATCAGAGTGGCCCATTTATACTTGGCTTTCTGAACTCTAGACAGTTTGCACTAAGGTTAAGATTTGACAATTAAAGTCCTAATGGCTTAGTCCTCTAACCTCCCATGAGAGCTACAATAAATAATCAATAGTACAACAGAAACACAGAACCTCATGTCAGCTCTTTCCAGGATGGAAGCACTGAAAACATGTATTTTTGACACAAATGCTTATTCTGAGGTCTTCATTAGTAGGATTTCCAGTAAAATAGCCATAGGCAAGAAAGCACTTAATCTGACTCTTGCATTAGGCTGGAGTTCCCTTAAAACCGCATGTAGGCACAACTTTCAGTGCAGACCTAGGAGAAGTTGCCCACATAAACTTCAGATGGAAATGATAGAGGGCTTCTTCTAACAATATCTAAGGCAGAATAGATCCTGTACTGTAAAACCCTTAAGGCTCTGTTATATACTTTATATAAGACTTGCATGTCTGTTGTGCTCACATTAGTTTGAAAAAGATACACATCTATAAGAGTATAAAATTCACATAAGACATAGAAAGTGATCACTCACTGTAAACTCAAAAAGAACGAGGAGTATTTGTGGCACCTTAGAGACTAACCAATTTATTTAAGCATAAACTCAACCCCACTTCATCGGCTGCATAGAATGGAACACACAGAGGAAGATATATATATATACACACAGAGATATGAAAAGGTGGAAGTTGCCATACCAATTGATAAGCTTATGATTAAATAAATTTTAAGTCTCTAAGGTGCCACAAGTGCTCCTGTTCTTTTTGCGGATACAGATTAACACGGCTGCTGCTCTGAAACCTGTCATTGTAAACTGTTACACTCAGAATCAGGCATTGCACTGGTAAAGGTTTTCCCTGCCTCTACTATGTACGTGTTCTCGATGGCTAGTTTTACAGCTTTCTAACTAGGTTTCCTCTGTTTGGTTGCAGCTGTGGCTGCTGCTGCTCCTCCTCTTACTGAAGCCTGCTACAAGCAGTATAGAACCTACGTAATTCAAGATCTCTAACATTGCAAGTATCTCCATAATGCTAAGTAGCTCTTGCATGCACACAGAAGATTATATCTTTTCAAAGTGACTCTGTGATTAACAGATTACAAATAACCAAAAATCACGTTTGAGACATGGGGCTTAAAATAGACTCACTTTTAACCAGATGACTTTACTAGCAGGGACTATACCTCTCACAATGTTCAGAGGCCAAATGGCTTCTAAAATGGCTCCCACAATTTTCCATTGTTCCATATTAAAATTTTACTTTATTGTTTTCACATAAATGCATAGCAACTAGGACTCGATGGGAGAGCATTAAGATGTTCCTCAGAGTTTAAATATTATTTGGATAGTGGGGAAATTGATCATGGGCCTCACTAAGACCCTAACTTAGCAGTGCATTTAAACATATGATTTTAACTTTAAGCATGTGGGTAGTCCCATCAAAGTCCGAGTACTTGTGTGGTGGGGAGAGGAGAGGTAGCTGGATTAATCGTGTATATTGCTGGATCAGGGCCAGGATTCCCAGACTGGGCCATAGCTGGTTATGAGATAAATTGGACAGTTTAGCACTGACCGCTCCGACCATGCCCACCACTTAAACTTTCAAACCTGATAAAATCTGCTGCCTTATTCACTACACACCTCCCAACTTTTGCCCCCTCCAAAACGCGACAGGGGTCTTACAGGCTACAGCTTCCCAGGGATGGTAGATTTGTATAATTTTTGGTGGTGCCCAGAACAGGGCCAAATCCCACCTCCTCACACACACACACACCTGCCTAAGGCTCTGGGAGGGAGTATGGGTGCGGGAGAGGGTTTGGTTGCTGGGTGCAGGCTCTGGGCTGGGGTCGGGGGCTGTGGTGCAGGAGAGCGTGTGGGAGGGAGTTTGGGTGCTGGGTGCAGACTCTGGGTTGGGGAAGAGGGGTGGGGTGCAGGAGGGTTTTGGGGTGTTGGGTGCGGGAGGGGGTTTGGGTACTGGGTCCGGGCTTTGGGCTGGGACAGAGGGTGGGGTGCAGGGTATGGGCCTGCACCAGGGATGAAGAGTTTGAGTTGTAGCAGGCAGGCTGCCCCGGAGCTGGGGCGAGTAGGCCAGAGAGGAGGACTCCTCCCAGCCCAACTCGCTCCCCACAGGCAGCAGTGAGCTCTGGGGGCTGGGGAAGAACGAGGGGCCTTTCTGAGCTCCCCCCCCCCCCGCACGACACTCACCCAAGCCCACCTAGGCTGCTGCTTAGGAGGTCCAACCAAGATAAGTCTGCCCCTGCAGAGTGGCCTGCCTGGGACGTGGGGGGGGAGAGGGAGGCAGGGGTTCCATATACCACCTCAGCCTGCCCCCAGCACTGCTCCCTTGTAGCCAGCAGCGGCCAGCGATGGAGCACAGTGCGAAACTGCAGAGGGCAGCTGCCAGCTGCCCAGGGCAGGTAGGGAAGCTCAGGGGAGGTGCGGGGGAGGGGAGGCAAGCGGGGCCAGGAGATGCTCTGGGGGAGCACATGGGTGGGGCCAGGGTAGAGAGACCACTGTTCCCTCTAAGCTGTGCGCGAGTGCGTGTGCACACAGATCCTAAACCCCACGCACGCAACAAAACACCGTGCGCACCAAAATTTGCACAGAAGCACAAACATTTGCACAGAAGACATTTTTTTTGTGCACACGGCCTGTCAAAAATTAGAGGGAACACTGGGAGAGACCTGGACCTGAACACTGGTGGAGCCAGACCCTGAATTTGCAGGAACCCAGGCACCATGGGCTCATACAACTCACTGGCCCTGCAGCTTCCTTTATTACACAACCCTGATTCATCCCCAGAGCAGGTCCATCCTGTGCACTGACTGAGACAGGGGACCTGTGGAAAATATACTACATGCTCATGTAATTAGAGACTTATCACAAGGGGGCTGAATTCTAGCATTTCCAAAGTGCTGAGTGCTTGATTTTGCAACCTTAATGTTCTGTTAACATAGTTTGTGTTAGTTCACTATGTTTTTTAAAAAGAGCAAACAAAGGACAAATTCCATCATCTGGCATCCTATTGACACCCACCTGGATCATCAGCAGGGTTGGACCCTTTAAATCCCACCACACAGGCCATGGTTACACTGGCACTTTATAGCGCTATAAAGCCCCTACGAGCGCTATAACCTACTCTCCGTCCACACTGGCAAGGCACTAATAGCGCTATAACCGCGGAGTTATAGCGCTATTATAAATCCACCTCCTCATGGGGAATAAGGGCTGTAGCGCACCTGCTGTAGCGCTACAGGAAGAATGTGGACACCCACTGCGTATTAATTGGCCTCCAGCCTGTCCCATAATTCCCGTTCGAGCCACTCTGGTCATCACTTGCAAACTCTTTTGTCCTGTCCTCAGGTGACCACACGTCAGACCCGCCCTTTAAAGTTCCAGGGAAATTTGAAAATCCCCTTCCTGTTTGCTCCAGCCAAGCGTGGCGTGCTCTCAGGGAACCCTTGCAAGTGATCATTCTCATTGATCAGATTGATTGCGTGGCGTGGTCTCAGGGAATCCTTGCAGGTGATCATTCTCATTGATCTGATTGATTGCGTGGCGTGGTCTCAGGGAATCGTTGCAGGTGATCATTCAGATTGATCATCATGACTCCACGTGCCATGCCTCCTCGCAATAGGCGATCCCCAGCATGGAGCAATAGTGAGGTGCTGGACCTCATCAGCTGCTGGGGGGAAGAGGCTGTTCAGTCTCAGCTGCGGTCTAGCCGCAGGAATTTTGACACCTATGGGCAGATATCACGGGCCTTGGCAGAAAGAGGCCATGAGCGGGACACTCTGCAGTGCCGTGTTAAGGTAAAGGAGCTTAGGAATGCGTATCGCAAAGCCCGCGAGGCAAACGGCCGCTCAGGGGCAGCCCCGGTGACTTGCAGATTTTATAAGGAGCTGCACGCGATACTTGGTGGTGATCCCACGGTCACTCCATCGACCACCACGGACACTTCCCAGCCCACCAGTGAAGGGGGGGGTGAGGAGGAGGACGAAGAGCAGGAGGATGAAGAAGAGGAGGAGGATGAGGACGAGGCAGCAGCGATCCAGGGCACGGAGGAGTCCCTGGACGCATGCAGCCAGGAGCTCTTCTCAACCCAGGAGGGCAGCCAGCCACAGCGTCCGGCGGTTGCAGGGGCCAGCTCAGCAGCGGATTGCGGAGGTAAAGCTGCTTTTCTATGGGGAAGGCTGGCAGCTTGGGGTGGAAAGGGATGAGGGGGGCATTCCACCTGGTGCTCTGTTCAAGCCAGGAGGAGGGCAGGGGGGCATGCAGCCAGGAGCTCTCCTCTAAAGCCAGGAGGAGGGCGGACAGCCACAGCGTCCGGCAGTTGCAGGGGCCAGCTCAGCAGTGCATTGCGGCGGTAAAGCTGCTTTTCTATGGGGAAGGCAGGCAGCTTGGGGTGGAAGGGGATGCTTGCATGCTTGCCTACATGTGGAATAGTGCATTGATGTAGTCTATCACCTCGCGGTAGTCATCATCAGTAATCTCTTCAAAGGTCTCAATAAGAGCACTTGCAATGCGCCTGCGCAGGTTTCCCGGGAGAGCCAGCATGGTCCCCATCCTGGTCACGGTCACTAGTCCCTGCCACTGTGCGACAATAGGTGGGGGGAGCATTGCTGCACATAGGCATGCTGCATATGACCCTGGGCGGAAGCCGCATCTTAATAAAATCCCTTCCCTTTGCTCCTCAGTGACTCGAAGCAACGAGATATCTTCCAGGACAAACACCTACGGAGAATGTTGGAACAGTGTTCAGAGTAGGGCTCCTGCCACTTCCCGGCACTCCACACACACCCCCACCCCCGCCACAGCTTTTCAGGGCAGGGAAGAAATCCTTCCCCCTGCCTGCTGCTCACACTGTGGCTCCTGCAACGTACCGGCACTCCCCACCCCCTCCTCTGCCACAGCTTCTCAGGGCAGGGAAAAAATCATTTCCCTTGCCTCTGGAGTCCACTCACCATGGCAGGGGCTCCGTTGCTGTATCTGTGCTGTCTGCGGGACAGGCAAACGGGGAATGCAGGGGAATGATAGGCATGTCTGCTCTTTACAAGGGAACCACTGTGAAATGTATCTTTTTATTTTAGAAGGGTCGTCCTTCACCCCTTCGCCATCGCTCTTATCAACAGCTGAGAGGCTCAGGCGACTGAGGAAGCGGCCACGAAGGAGCAAAGAGGATCTTGTACAGCAAGTAATGCAACAGGCTGTAACGGAGAATCGAGTTGCACAGAGGTGGAGGGAGAATGAGAGCAAGTTGAGGGAGAAGGCGCGGAAGGAGAACGCGATTCACCGCCGGAAAAGCACCGACAAGCTGCTCTCATTACTGCAGCTTCAATTGCAGACTATGCAGCGGCTTGTCACCCTTCAGGAGGAGAAGCTCCGCACCCACCACCCCAATTATCGTTTGCCCCAACTCCCTTCCCCTTCCTTGCCTCTGTACCCTCCAGGCCACTATCATCAGCCAAATGGTTATCACCATCCACAGCTGCCTCCAACCCCTCTGTCTTCACCGGACAACCCCCAGACCCCAGACCATTATCCACTGCAGTCTACCCCTAATAACATGCCTTACTGGCCACCGCAAATGGAGTTCGGGGGACATGGCCACTTTGAGGGCACTGGAGACTCAGAGACCCGGACATACTCCGATCTCTGACTGACCCTACGACACCCCCATTGCACCTCCCCTGCCTTCCCCCTCACATGCATCACAATATTTTCTTTCAGCAACCGAAGTACCTGTTCAATAAATGAATTGTCTTCTTAATAAATGGGTTTTTTTTATTAAGTGTACATACATTATTACAGGCTACAGAAAAGCAAATGCCTGTTCCTGTTAAAAGAATGCTCCCTCCCTCCCTCCCTCCCTCCCTCCCTCCCTCCATCTGCACCTCACTTCAGAACTGGCTTTCAGCCTCAAAATGCTCCCTCAAGGCTTCCCTGATCCTAACAGCCTCGCGCTGGTCCCCTCCATGAACCCTGCTCTCTGGCTGGGCATATGTGGCCTCCAGGCGTTGAACCTCAGAGGACCATGCCTGAGTGAAGCCTTCGCCCTTCCGCTCACAAAGATTATGTAGGGCACAGCATGCGGAAATAACTGCGGAGATACTACCCTCGGCCAAATCTAGCCTCCCATAAAGACAACGCCAGCGCGCCTTCAGACGCCCAAAAGCACACTCCACAGTCATTCGACAACGGCTAAGCCTGTAGTTGAACCTTTCCTGACTGCTGTCCAGGCTCCCTGTGTACGGTTTCATGAGCCAGGGCATTAAAGGGTAAGCAGGGTCACCAAGAATCACTATGGGCATTTCCACTTCCCCCACGGGGATCCTCTGGTCTGGGAAAAAAGGCCCGGCTTGCAGCTTCATGAACAGGCCGGTGTTGCGGAAGATGCGTGCGTCATGCACCTTTCCAGACCAGCCAGCGTTAATGTCAGTAAAACGCCCACGGTGATCCACAAGCGCCTGGAGAACCATGGAGAAGTACCCCTTTCGGTTAACGTACTCCTCAGCTAGGTGGGCGGGCGCTAGAATGGGTATATGGTCCCATCTATCGCCCCACCACAGTTAGGGAAACCCATTTCTTCAAAGCCAGCCACGATGTCATGCACGTTATCCAGAGTCACGATTTTTCGTAGCAGGATGCGATTGATGGCCCTGCACACTTGCATCAGCACAACTCCAACGGTCGACTTTCCAACCCCAAACTGGTTGGCCACCGATTGGTAGCTGTCTGGGGTAGCCAGCTTCCAGATCGCGATAGCCACCCGCTTCTCCACCGGGAGGGCAGCTATCAGTCTGGTGTCCTTGCGCCGCAGGGCAGGGGCGAGTTCAGCACACAGTCCCATGAAAGTGGCTTTTCTCATTCGAAAGTTTTGCAGCCACTGCTCGTCGTCCCAGACTTGCATGACGATGCGATCCCACCACTCTGTGCTCGTTTCCCGTGCCCAGAAGCGGCGTTCAACAGCCGTGAGCATGTCCGTTAATGAGACAAGCAGCTTTGTGTCGAATGCATTCACCGCTTCGATCTCGTCTTCAGAATCATCACTGTCATCCTGCATGTCAAGGAATAACTCCACTGCACACAGAGATGTGCTGGCGACAGTCGTCAGCATGTCCCTCAGCAGTTCTGGATTCATTGCAGCACTCGACAATGGAAGACGGAGCGTGCCTTGCTGAAACCCTTGAAAGATGGCGCCGGAGGTGGAAGGAAACACAGGGATTGCTGGGATATGCCAAAAAGCATCATGGGTAGTTCAAACAGGATATAGAATGCCCCGCAAGTGACGCCCCCCCTACCACAAGCCATTGCGCCAGATCAGGAAGAGGTGTACTGTGGGATACCTGCCCTAATGCGCTGCTCTTAATGCCGTATTAACTGCCGCAAATGTGGCCATGCTATAGCGCTGGAGCAGCTCAGTGTGGACATACAATAGCGCTATTATTATTGCTGTATAAGGCGAGCGCTATAAGCAATAGCGCTATAATTTTGTAGGTGTAACCATACCCTTAACAGATATTTGCTGACAGCAAAGGAATGGCAGGAGTCTGGAATCTTGGGTTCCATTCCAGACTCTAAAAGGGGAATGTTCTCCAGTAGGCTGTGTCACTCTGGTTGCTCCTGGTTCAGGGCTTCACCATTGTCTCTACAGTTTCTTTGGCAAATATTGACTTTGAAATCCAACTGACTGAAAATATTTGGTTTGTGCCAGATGTGTCACATATACACCTTTGAAACATTAGCTAAAGGAGTGATTTGGGAAAATAAAAGTGCTAGGCTGACATGTTTACTTTACAAAGCTGTTTGCTTTGTGATCAGATCCTGAAAAGTGAATGTGTAAGTTTTAACGACTGTGATACGTAGTGAAATGCAAAATGAGCGTGTGGAAGGAGAGGGAGCATAGCTCAAAAAAGCAGGTAATCTTTTTGAGGAGCTCTTTGTAATTACATTACTAAAACATCTGGCCATTCATAATAGTGAGTGCTATTTTAGACTTTTGAAGCTCTTTAGTTTTCCAGATGAACTTGAGTCCTGAGTCTTCTACGTCTGTAAATTTTACTCTCTTGAAGAGCAAATGGAAAAATTTGTCATATGATCCAGAAGTTATCCAGCTTTACTCTTAGGGTCAGATTTTCAAGAGTGCTCAGCACCTACAACTGGGGCCAGTTTTCAAGTGAACTCAGCACCCATCAGCTCCTTTTGACAGCAGCTGGATGCTGAGTTCTTTTGAAAACTTGGTCCTAAATACGCTAACTCTTTTGACCACAGCTATGAGAAGTAATTATCTGTTCCTATCTCTTCTACTTACCTTGCCTGATTTGGGTAGGTAATGGACACAATTCCAATAGTGGTAAAAACCTGTAAGTAAAGAACAGCCCATCCCAGAGAGGAAAATGGGAAGCAGTGGAAAGGCAGTTTGAGCAATTTAATGCTGGTTTTTAGTTGAGTAGTTATTCCCTTGTATCTACTCTCTCCCTCTGTGATCATCATTTGAGTGTGGTTTTGGCAGCGTTACAAATAGCATTGCATGATGGGGACTGAAGAGAAAAAAAAGCAACAGGAAATAAACCAAAAGAAATCAACTTCAGTTACACTTGAGAGTCTATAGTCAGAGGTTCTTTTCTGTCTTATTGTTAGCTTTTAGGAGAGGTTTGTGTTTCATGGGTGGCAGAAGGCAGACATCAGTAGGCACACTCCAGTTAGCCAAGTACTCATGAGAGAGGGGAAAAAAAGAGTGTGTGGGAAGCAAGAGTGGGTCATATCCTGCTCACCCTGTTCACAGGAGAAGTCCCAATGAGGTCAATAGGTCTTACATGACTAAGGCGTGTAGGATTTGCCCCAGTGTAGGTATTAATTTAAACCAGCATTTCTCAAATGCAGCCACCAGAGGCTTTTCTTGTGGCCACATACACCTGGGCAGTGACTTGGGAAGGGCGAACATTTGCCCCTCCCTTGAGTCTGCAAGTATGGGTTGGGCCTTGCCCACCTCTGGAGCCACAAATGCCGGAGGAGCAGACAGTTGGTGTCAGTTCTCCACCTTCCCATGGGCAGTGGGGCTCAGGCTTCTGGCTTCAGCCCTGGGGTGGCAGGCGGCAAGCTTGGACCAGGTGATGCCAGGCTCCGGCCACTGAGCTTCAGGCTCACCATCCACACCATCACCCCGGACCCCCAATGCCTCCCTACCCACTTCCCTATCCAAGGCTTAATTTGTCCTCCAGCTTGCCAGGACTGAGTAAGTCTGCTGTGAAGAGTGATAGTTGTACGTTTGTTAAGAACACTTTTCACTGCCTCCCAGCTAGCTAACAAGTCTGCTGCTGTGAAAAGTGATCTCAACAAACGTACAAATATCACTTTTCACAGAAGCAGACTTACTAGCTAGGAAGTCTATTAAAAAAAACCAGAAACCTAAAAAGTAAAAGGAACAACAACAAGAGAGACAAGAACACGCAAAGCACCTTATTTGTGTTTCTATTTTGTTTAGGTCCAGTAAAGAATAGACAGCTGTACATCGTTGTTATTGAGTCTGCAAAAACAAATAAACAAAAATCAAAAAACCCTACATAAATAGATTACAATGATTTGGACGTGTCTATGTACATTTTTTTTTCCTAAAGCTAATTAAGTTTTTCAGAAAAATTGTCATACTGGCCACCAGCAAGAGTTAGTGGCCCCACCCCGAGGCCACCAAAAAATTTGTTATGAGAACTCCTGGTTAATCACTAGCTGGAGGTAAGTTTAAAATATACTACAGTCGTAAACCAGAAGAGTAAAAACAAGCTAACTTCTGTTTTTAAAACCACGTTTAGAAGAAAACAGAGTATTTCCTAAGACTGCTTCCTCATTGAATGAGCTCATTAGTAATCTCCTAAAAAGTGCTTCAAAAGTACCAGAGAACCAGGGTTAGGTTTTGACGTAATGACAGATAAGTAGTTTCATATCACTAATATCTGCAACAGATACACCATCGTACACAGCCAGGCATGAGATTACCATCACTTCAAAAGAGATAGCAGCCCTTAACCAGAGTGGCATAAACTCTTCTTCCTCTTCCTCTTCCTCCCCACCCCCACCCCAGTTCCTATAAATTGTACTGGCAGCTTCAGCTTTTATGGCTTCCCTGTTCATGAGGCACAGCTGTCAGCTCCACTGTTCAACTTACTAAGGGGCAACAGCTGCCAGCCCCTACCCCCGGACCTAATGCATTTCCCCCATGGGCTGGCTTTTCTTCTCAGCCCATGAAGGAATTTAATATCCTCTATGATTTGGTCAAGGATGAGATACGCACACCTTGTCACAGTCAGGCTGTTTGACCCCAGTAGCCTTTTCTGGCCCTACAATCTAGTGTCCAAAGCCTGAAGGCCTTATTCAGACAAAACTTTCACTTTCACTGATCCTGAGGAGTGCGACTCACCTGCAGTTCCCATTGAATTCAAAGGGAATCACAGGTTGACTTCAATGGGATCTTTGCCCATGTCATCTCTGAACAAGGGTATTAAAGATTTGTTCCTGTGAGTCCATGGAATTGTCCTCTTTTCCTAACATGTTCACCATTGTGGGTTGAGCCAGTCAACAGAAATACACACTGTGGCACTAGAACCATTTTTTTTTTTTAAATTTTGGCAAAGGCTCTTAGACCTTAGCTTAGGTCAATGGTCCCCAAACTTTTCAGAATTGTGCCCCCATTTACCTTCCCCTGCCCCTGCACCCCAGAGCTGGGTCCAGAAGCTGGGCCACACTCTCGGGGTGCGGGGTGCAGACAAGGGTAAGGGGCTGAGGCTGGGGCCGCAGCTGGGGGCCGGGAGCAAGGCCAGAGCTGGGAATGGAGCTGTGTCCAGGGGTTGAGGCTGGGGATGAAGCTGGAGCTGGGCCGGGAGCAGAAGCCATGCCTTGATCAGGGGCTGGAAGCAGAGCCATAGCCCGAGTAGGGTCAGAGTAAAACTGCGGGCTGACTGGGGCTGGATGTTGCTCCCTTCCCACCCCCTGTAGGGGGCTGACCTAGGCCCCACTGCACAACTCTGAACGTTCCTCCACACCTCCCTAGCGGGGCCCACCCCCACAGTTTGGGCACCACTGGGTTAGGTCTTTCTTTTATCTGAATTAGACACTGAAATTAAGTAAATATTAAGCTATATTGTCATATATTCATGCAGCTCCTGCTGCTGCAGCTGTAATCAAAGGGCAGCTCATGTGGTAACTGGTTTGCCTTGGAAGAGTATCTCTAAAATGTATGTGACGGTCAATATGCCTCATGCCTGGAAGGGGCTGTATGATGTGATTTTGTCCAGTGCTTTAATGTCACACTCATGCACCTGAACCCTACAATCACTCACTGAGATCCAGAATGGTCTTGGTGTTTTTGTCTACTTGTACACTCATCCCAGCACTGTCTTCCTGTGGATCTACATGAGGATTTCACCTCCTGCAGCTTTTATGGGTGATCTGTGGGGTGTTCACCACAAGAGGCATTTCAGTCACTTATAGGGGGGAATCAAATAATTCAAATAAATCAAATAATTTTATTCATTTCTTCATTGAATTTTTCAAGCCATGGTTTTCGGTTGTCTGGATTTGCCAGACCAGACAAGCACTCACCCACACACATTTTTTTCTCTGAGGACAATTTTTTTTGCAGCTGTCTGGAGTTTCCTCTGCCTGTTTGTCAATCAAGATTACAAAACACTACCTAGTGCCACATTAGTGAGATATGCAATTAGCCAGTTGAAAGTTTCTCTTTGAATTTTATAAGACTGCAAATGAGGGTGACCAGCCATCCAGTTTTTAAAGAGACAGTCCCGTATTTAAGCCCTCCTGCAGGTGTCCCAACTTTTTCTTAAAAACAGGCAAATTGTCCTGTATTTTCTGCCTCTCCCTCTCCCCCCCTTCCACCCCCCTGTGTATCAGTACTGGCGGGTCCTTCTGCTGGCTGGATCCCTGCTCACCAATCATGTGCCTGCCAGCGGTGAATGGGGGGCTCCAGTGGCCAACAATGGAGATGAGTGTTCAAGGCTGGTGACGGGGCAATGACACAGTATGCGGAGCCAACTGTTCCCCCTGCTGGTCCCTCAGCATACCCCTCTCGGCCAGCAGGGCCTCCACCCCCGTCCTGTTTCCAGCTGTCCCTGGCTGCGCGCTGCTGTGGCTGGTCACGTGTCGCCTCTGCTGTCCACTCATTGGCCCTTTATGCGCTCCCCTTCTCGCTGTCCTCGCTCTGCTTTTCCCCATCACCCTCCCCACAGGCCTGTGCTCCTTCATATCCCCCCTGGCAGGGAGTGTTCCACTCCCAGCGCCGGGCAGGAGGAGCCAAGCTCTGCATGTGCCAAAGCCCCACACAGCGCTGGCACGGGAAGCCCCTTCACACCTCAGCTAAGCTCTGGAGTGGCGGCGGGGGGGAGGGGAAAATGGTTTCCAGCCTGTTCATGCCCCGAACCTGCAGTCTCCACAGCAGCCCTCGGGGCAGGCGCTTAGCACCCTCTTCACCCCCTCAACCCCCACCCTGGGTCCTGCCCTCAGGGACCACAGGACTGCTCCATCCCCTAGACACCCTCCTCTGCTGAGCCACTTCTCTAGCTGGCTTTGCTGAAACCCCTGCAGTCAGGTTCCCTGGGCCCTGATGCACAGTGCAGCCTTAGGGCTTAAGCCCTTCCTGCTCATGCTATAGCCAAGGGACAGGAAGCGGCTGGGAGATATCGGTGGCCAGCAGCAGCCTGGAGGTGTTAGCTGCCTTTCAGCACCGTGCAAGCAGGAAGGGACAAGTGGCTTTCAGCCACCGTTGGGGGTGGGGAGGGACGAGATGAGCTCTGCAAAGACATGGGCCAAGTCATCCCTTCCCCCTCCTCCTCCCCAGCAGCTGGAAGCTGCTCCTGTCCCTTCCTCCACACAGTGCGGAAAGGCTGCTGCTGGCCACATTCCAGGGTGAACACTGGCAGAAATCTGGGGATAGGGGCATATGACCCTGCATCCTCCTCAAACGTGTTGCCTCAGGCAGACGTGGTGCCGGGTCCCAGGAGAGGCGGGTCCATCCCAAGGGGCCCAGCCAGGCATGGCGGACAGAGAATGCTGGCAGGGAGGGGACAGTTGGTTAGTCACCTCGTGTGTGTGTGTGTGTGTGTTGGGGGTGATAAGGGGTGTCTGTATAACCTCTCCTCATGTAAACCCTAAAGCCTTCAGATAAGAGGGTAAATAAAAAGAATCCAACTATGCAGTATTTCTTTTTAACAGGGGCTCAGTCAACTTGATGTTAATTTGTACTGCGTAGTTCTGATTGATTGCCATTGAATTCACTTGAATACAAATAATTTTACCATGTGTCCCATATTTAGCACAGGGAAATATGGTCACCCTACTGCAAAATATTATAAATTGTCTCACCAGTCCAGATATCAAACACTTTTTCATAAACAATGGATGTGCAGCATTAAATGTGAATGGGCTAGGTCTTTATTGCAGCAAGATAAAAGATGGTATTATGATTCATTAGCCTGTAGAATCTGTACATCTAAAAAAGACATATTTTAGTGTGCTATTTCATTGCAAAAAAGGGAATTTCAGTACTCTGGGAATTAAACAATCTGTAAAATGAGATTATTTACTCCCACTCTAAGGCCCCTTTACACTGCTGGAACAATGTAAAACAGTCTTTAGTGTAACAGAGAATCTGGCTCATTTCACTCTTGTTTGTAGTGACCAAATACTGTTTTCCTGGGAGTTGGATGAATCTTGTTGAATCAGGTGGCCATAATAGCTGCCCTTCATTAGGATAATTGTAAGACACTATTTAGCTATATTTTGTGTAAGACAGCTGAAAGAAGAGGAACCCCCCACCCCTCAGAACACTGGCCACATACAAGGCCAGTTTGGAGTTGGGCCATGTGGACTGAGGTGTTTCACTAGGAGTTGGATACAAATGGAGGGGCTGGGTGTAGACCATTGAAGCTGTGTGTATGTGTGAGCAGAAGCAGCCATTAAAAAACCACAGAAGCAGACAGAAAATGCATCAGAAAGCCAAGAACACCTTGCAGCGTGAGAGGCAGCTGAGAGAGAAAGCTTGTGGGTAGCATGCTGTCTGGGAAAAGAGGCTTGAATATAGAGCAGGGAAACTAGCTCCTGTTGTTTGAGTCCTACTGTGTTCAGGGAAACAAGATTTTATACATTCTTTGTAAATAAACAGGCGCGCATTAAAGAAACCTAACTCCATCATCAATTTCTCCCCCTAATGCAGGCCTGTACAACATGCGGCCCGGGGGTCACATGCGGCCCGCATGGGCTTACTGTGTGGCCCGTGGTGGGTGAGTAGGGGTGGGGCAAGCCAAGCGGTGGAGTGGGGGGAAGCGGATGGGGGCGGGGCAAGGGCGGGGCTTTTCGGCCTGCAGCTGGGTTTTTTGCAGTAATATGGCCCTCACTGCTTTCTGAGTTGTGCAGGCCTGCCCTAATGGAAAGACCCCCCAAGATCCAAAATATAGGCTAACTGCTCTGGTTAAAGGAGGCATAAATTGACACAAAGGGCCTCACTTGCACTGGTGGAACTCCTTTGTTTTCATCAGAATCATTGTCTATTTATGCTGGTTGAAATGAGAGGACAAGGAGACCCAAAGACAGTATAACATAAATTGAATAAGAAGTTTGTTCTATATATTGTGACCAAATTCCTCTGTGAGAATTACACGGATAGCAGACATTCTCATAGCAATGTATTCACAGTGATTTATAGTGTTTTTTAACAGATAAAGAGTGACAACACAACTTATTTAGTCTAAGTCAGTCTAATATCAGTAAATCAAAGTGGCTTCAACTATATGCTATCAACTGCCAAATCAGGGCATTAGAGTGCAAACCTTTTAAGGTAGGAACTGTGTCTTCCTATGAGTTTTTACAGCACTTAACACAACAGGGCCCTGAGTCTAACTGAGGACTTTGGATGTTACTGAAATATAAATAATAGTAATAAATATGATTCTAATGTCTCAGAATTAGTAAGAATATCTGTAACAAGCATTCTGGTGGCTACAGCAATTAAACTGTACTCCACAGAGGAATTGCTCAAACATGACATTTCAACAACTGAACAGACATCCAAAATGGCAAGTGGAAAAAAAAAGCCACAATGAAACCAAACCACAACAATCTCAAAAGAGAGAAGTAGTAGCCATGACTTTTCTCTTTAGTAAATTGGATATTATGAGAATCAATAATTAATAACAATCAAAGGTAACTAGAAAATAACAAAGGACAGAACTTATTCCACTTGCATAAAACATATGGGCAATGTAAGGACAAATTTCTTCCATCACAGAACAACTATTCTACTCCATTCCCAGAAAGAGATTGTGATGCAATTTAGATTGGGGAACCTGGGAAGGAAGTACACATTGGAACATAGCAATACTTAACTGGAATCAAAGAGAGGTAACAAACTGACAACTAAGCACACACACTATCTCTACTGGCCACAAAATCAATCCAGAGATTGCCAAACCCATAGGAAACAAAATGTAAATGAGGCCACGTACTTTTAACTGTACCCAACTTCTTTTTTAAAAAGTGCACAAATAAACTGACTCCTACCACAGATTGGCTCACTTGGCTGAGAATGTCAAGTGATGAAAAATCTCTCAGGAAATAGACCTCTCTCTAGATGCAGCCAAAAATTAAAATTAAGATCACAGCAGGACAAAACAAATCTGCCACTATACCACTACAAGACTAGGTGCATAATGAAATACAGCTTTAAGTTACTAACAGCAAAAAAAACAATGGCCAGCTGGCACCATTTGTATAACTCATTATTATAACTATTATTATTATTGCGCCCAAAAGACCTGGACAAGATCAGGACACCTTTGTGCTAGACACTGTGTACACAGGAAGACATTGTTCCCTGCCCTCCAGAGCTTTCCATTTAGAGTCAGACAGCTATGCCTGACTTTTGAATGTTACTCAGTGTAAGGTTATCACAATCTGGTCTTAATTAGTTGCCAGACAGACAATGTTTATGACGTACATTATGCTACTACGGGCAATATGACAATTCAAAGAGCCCTTTTGGAACAGACTGCATGAAGCAGCTCAGTTTTCTTAATCTTCATCTTCCCCTTATCGCATCAACTGGGACTGGGTCGTCATGGAAGCATCCGCCATCTTTGTCTGTCTAAGGCAGCACAAAGATCCACCTGCTTACCATCTTCTCTGAGGCGATCAATCCATCGCTTCCTCAACTTTTCTCTGGATCTCATTCCTACCACCCGCTCCTAGCTTCACAAGGTCTCTTAATTCAGCCTCTGCATCTGTGCCCAAATCAGCCACGTCACACTTCTTGGATTGTGGCTGCCATAGCATGGACCAATATCTCTTTATCAGCCATGCTTCTGCATCATATAGCATTGCAGGGTGCACCATTGTTCTACACAGTTAAGCTTTTAGTCTCAGTGGCATGCGTTCGTCATACAGAGCCCTTGAGATGTTATTCCACACTCTTCAGTTTAGACAGTATTTCATGTTCAAGCTCACCATCTTCCATAGCCCTCCTATGAAGCTATGTGAACTGATCAGTTTGGTTTAGTCTCACTCCATTAATCTCTATGTCCAGTTTCCTATGGCACCTTTACTGACCACATGACCTCCATCTTAGGTGTGCTCATTTTCAGCTTATGACATTTTAGCTGGTCATATCACTGGTTTACTGTTTTTTTTCTTATTGCTATATCATCTGCATATACCAGCTTCTCATCTTGTCCCATTGGGATCTTCCTGCTGACTTCATCCATCAATATGACAAACAGCAGCAAACTTGTGGCTGATCCCTAGTGAAGTTTGACTTGCTCTTTAAAGAGATTTGTCATTCCAAAATATGTTTGGTTCACTGATTTAGGTGAGCTATATAGGGCATTCCCCAGAGTTATTAAAATCTTAGACACTTAATTTGATTTTTCTTACTATTCATTCTAATTTTATATCATGCTTTCAGCCAATGCCTCTTTTTTCCCAAATTTTGCAAAACATGTATCCATTAATTTCACACGAAGAGGCAAAAGACAGAGAAGCAGTGATGAAAAATGTAAAAAAATAGGAATTTAACAGGTGAGGATTTAAATGGGTCAGAAGATAACAGGCCAGATCCTCAGCTAGTGAAAAAGCAGTGTGGCCTAACTGGTATATTGCTCATTGCGTACAACAGTTCACATTAGCTGAAAATATGTTCCATACCATCTGCTTCTTTAACTCCTGAATTTGAGTGATCATTTCTGTCTCTTCACAGCCGTGCGTATGCTTTCTTATAAAGCCAGCAAGCCCAACTGACTAACTTGTTCTCAAGTTATCTAGCTATTTTTTTCTTTTTAAGCTACTCAGATATTTCAGCTTTTTTCCCCCTATTGTATTGTCATCCGGTTCCCCACTGTGTTTGCTTGTCAATTCAGTCAGGATGTGTTTATGGACTTAATCATTGTGAAAATATAAATAAAAATGAGAGAAAGAAAGCAAATGTAAAAAAAATAAACTATTGTATCGTACTATGATGTGTATCGTGTCTGAGAATTCCAATGTCAAGTCTAGTTGCTAGCTGTAAGGCACCTAAGCCAAGGAAGTATGCCAGATAGATAGATAGCCCATTTAATTGTGTTTATGTTTCATCTACCATTTACTTGTCAGAATCTGAGTGAGAATATTTACAGGGGGACGGGAGGAGAGGGAGAATTCACAATATCCCAGATTACTTTCTAGTGTCTTCTTTCATTTATCTATATTATGGTATTTTCTTTATTACAAAACAATAGCTCAGGCAAGACTGAGAATACAAGAGCAATCGCATACAAAAAGTGTTTTGCTTTGACCATTCTGGAAAGAGTATTTATGAACTCTCGGTTAATCTTGTTAGGCCATGCAACGTGGCTCAAACAAGGTGTGACAGGCAGTTTTATGATCCATAAAGCTTCTTTCCAAACTTTTATACTCTCACTATTTACATTCAATAGATGTTATATACAGCCAGCTGCTGTGAGGAAAGACCCATCGGATGTACTGAGATTTATGGCCTGATTTTTAAAGGTATTTAGGCACCTACAGCTGCAGATAGGTGCCTAGTAGATTTTCAAAATGCACCAAAAACACCTTTAAAAATCTAGCTTTTTCTCTTTAGATTCCTTATAATACAGTTACTGTAGACATGGGCTTGTCCCTTGAACTTTTTTGGGTTGTTCTACTGCTCACATTGACCCAAACTCCACGTATAATGCGAATAACAACTATTTGCCTGGTGGAAAATAAAAAGATAAAATTTTCCATTCTTGATGCTCAAAAGCCACCTTATTAAAATCAAGATTTGTAAGGTACACAGGATTTGCCTCTTACTAGGATCTGATCATGGATCTGGCTTTGATACTAAAAATCTGTCAGAATACTTTGATACTAAAAATCTGTCAGAATCTTACTCATGTGGTCTTCCCCTAAGAAAGTACTTTAGCATGTGTGACTTCAGAGCAATTTATGCACATCCTTAAGAGCATTCCAGAATCACAGCCTAAAGCGGAACCTCTCAGAGGGCTCTGTGCTGAGTTATACTTCACTTTTGAGAGATAAATCCAGATTAAAACACAAACTCAAAAATAAAGGCCAGATCCATTTCTGGTGTGACCTTATTAAAATCAATGGGGCTATGCCAGAAATGAATTTGGTCCATACAATCCAAAAGGATTTTGTTGTTGTTGGTTTTAATCTATAGTTTATCTTAACTCTGGGAGAAACTAGAAAAAGGTAGACAGCATTAATATATCAACAAAGCAAGAAAGTACTAAAAGTACTCTGCTATTGTTACTCTAACCAAAGTGCAACTTTCAACACATTACTACTCAAGTCCTGCAGGCTATTTGTCAGTATTTATTTAGGGGAAGCCTCCATTGGCTTAAATGCAAGTTTTGCCTGAGTAAGGCCCAAGACCTGGAAGAGTAGACCTTATACTTACATGAGCTAAAGTAAAATCTGAGTGTTATCTGCTTTTGGAAACTGGTTATATTAGAAAACATAGATGCTGCTTGCATCCTTTAACATCAAGCTATCCTAGACATCAGGGTGGAACCTAATAAAAGTTGCTTCATTTCCTCCTGCTGAATTAGTTGATCCTGCTAACTGATTTGATTAAAGCAGTTTTACCCTAAGTAATTGGTGTGGTTGCTGGACATGCTACACAGCTTTTGGTGGCTGATTAACAAGTTAGGTAACTTGCCAGAAGCAAGTATTTTTATAATATCAAGAGGCAGTAGGTTTTTTTAACTCAGTTGTTCCACCCATGTTTTTTAAAACAATCAGATAAATTCACCTTGTTTTTGATGGCCTGAAGCCTGATAGCTCTGCACATTCGATAGGTAATTTAATCATCACTGGTGTGGATGAACACAAATGGAAATTAACTCCTGAAAGACTTAGTCTTCCCTTAGACAGCTCTGCCCTTCCACTCTTCTGCAGGCACTGAGCTTCGCCAACTGGTTAGCTGGAGGTGTTATTAAAAATTTACAGTGAGAAACAAAGGTGTGCTCTGGTGTCTCCTATTACCCTTTCTACTGTTACGCTGGCAGACAAAAGGTATGGAACCTGCTTCATGAATAATGAATCATATAATATGCATAATGTATTTTTAATGGAACTAAGTAATAACATTAAGACAGATATTTGCAATCTTCAAATTTACTCTGTAACAGTCTCAGTAATTTGTTCTGATTCTTTGCCAGTTAGTGACAAAGAGTCCTGTGGCCAGTTAGATTATTAAAGTTATTTTTGCCCATTCGTTTCAAAGAGCTAACTTTAAAATTGGCGTTCTTTGTGCTTCTTTGAAGCATTGTATGAACCCCAGAGGGAATTTGTCACTATTCTGCATCTTGGTGGCCTTGCTCAGTTTTAACTTGGTCCTTTCACAAGTAAAACCCACCCTGGACTCGATGGGCCATATGCTGGAGTAAAGACCGAATAAGGACTTCTTGATTTTGGTCCATTGGTTGCAGGAATTTTAAGCAGAAACCTATTTTTCAATCAGTTCATTGTATTTCCCATTGAAAAGCACCCAAATCCTCATACTTTTTAGGCCCTTGGGTTAGCCTGCCAGGACTGACCTTCTTACTTCTCAGCTAGGCTAGGCTAAGCTTCTGTCAACATTAGTCCTTGGCAAGACATTGTTCAGATGGAGCCCCTGCATCAGCATTTCAATGCCGCAACCTGGTACCTAAAACTTGCATTTGCCATCAACCAAAGCAAGGAAAGTGCTGAAGGTTCAGGCTTCCTGATGCACTGGGGAGCTCTAAAGTGCTTTAATTTGGAGTCATCTTTCTGACGATAGGGAGTGAAAAGAATCCTGAAAGCGGAGAGTATTTCTCCTGAAATCTGAGGTCAGCAGGAAAGTCCCGTTTGTGAATTCACATCTCAATATTTCAGCCTCCAGTCAATGTCTGCTTACTGGCTTTCCTGTAAAGCCAAGTTAAAATATTTCCTTGTCACCTACATCCAGCCTACACCTCATTCCCCAGAGCTTCATCTCTCACTAGTGCTGCTTCCAGCGCTCCCCTGTAAACCATGTGACCTCTCTTTTCCTTCAAGTGCCTTCCCAAAACCCGCTTTCCCCACAATTCCTCTAACAATTACCTGCTCTCCTGTGCCAAGCTTACTGAGTATCTCTCTCTACATGAACTATTACCAAAAGGTACAAGTACAGAATCTTATTGTGCATACCCCTCCCCATCTCCTTCTGGCCTGCCATGACCCTGTTCCTTTGTGTCACGTTTTGTTGTGCTTAATAAAGGCCCGACCATGAAAGCACTCATACAGAGTAATTTGATGCCTTCGAGTAGTCCCACTGATTGAGTTCAATGGGCCTACTTGAGTGTAAATTTATGCACATAAGTAAGTGGTTCAGGAGAGGGCCTTGGGTAAAATTTTCAAAAATGAATCTGTAACTTAGGTGCAGATTTTTAAAGGTACTCAGGCATTGCTGCACTCACAGTTGCAAGGCCTAACTGAACATTAGTCTCATTTGATTTCAGTGGGAGTTGGGTGCCTAAATACCTTTGAGGACATAGGTCTTAGTGCCTATGTCCCAATGAGACATATGTTCCTAAGCACCTGTCTCTTAGGTTCATAAATTATTAGGGCACTTTTGAAAATCTGCCCTATGTGTAACGTATCATGCCTGCCTATTGCAATATATATGGATCACTTGATGATTACCTGCTATGTTCATTCCCTGTGGGGCACTGGCATTGGCCACTGTCAGAAGACAGGATACTGGACTAGATGGACCTTTGGTCTGACACAGTATGGCCTTTCTTATGTTTTTATACAATGTTGCATAATAATAAAGAGTGACATTTCCTAACTCTGTTGAACTTCTGTACGTCAATGAAAATAACTATAGAGGATTCTCAACACTTTATTAATTTAAAACATTATTCCAATAAATATGTACCAATAAACATAAGACACTCCATAAAATCTAAATAAAGATATTTACAATCCTGCCAACAAAGTAAAAACAGCATATTTTTTCCACTGAGGTACACACTGGGTCATTTAAGGCAAATTCAATTGATTACACGTTCATAATTATTCCTGCCCACCCTCGGCAGGGTAGCATGTAAAAATAAAAATAAAAACCCCTAATATACAAACAAGTCTATCAGTAACTTGTTAGCTCCTTCCCCGTTATTTATAATCAAACCCAGAGTGCTGGTACTGATGGGCATTCTGGACAGAAAGCCCATGCCTGCTGTTTGGTCCTGTCCTTCTCAGTAAGGGGCAATCGGTTGTTCTCAGGAGGCCCGAGCTATAAGACATTACTCTGTGCTTTGGCTTTTCCTGTTGAGCCCTTCATAGGCTTCTCCTTCCCCAACTGATGTACAGGAAAAGCCAAACCTTTTCAGACAAGCAACTCCTAACACGCACACACACTCACTCAACCAACCAGGTCTTGTCTATACACACAGACAGCGAGAGAGAGCTGAAAGGACAGGAGACAAGGCTCTGACTCTCTTCTCACACTAGTTTTACAGCAGTGTATGTCCTGATTTACACCAGTGTAAGTGAGATCAGAACCAAGCCCAAGCTGATTCCTTGGTGTTGAAAGCAGCAAGATATCCCATCCGGCTCCTCCACTACAAGCCCTCCTGACAGAGAATGGTGAATAAAGCTAGGTAACAGTTAAACTCAACAAAGCAAGCACTTTCCATAACATTACCTAAGAGCTCAGAGTGTTTTTCATGTAAACTCTGATTTCCTGCAAGTTAATTTCAAAAATAAAAAGATGAAGGAATTCATCTTTGCTGTGGGTGAAGGACTTTCCAGCTCACGGATGTTTTCTAGCTTATCCACACTTGAACTTCAGGTTTCAGGTGGAAACATTTATTTTCCAGTGTTGAGAGAGAGAAAGCTCAGCCTTTCAAATCCACTTTCAGAGTCCTTCTGGATGAACGTTCCAAGCTGTGTTCTGTCCTATCCTCCCTGAGATCCTTCCCCAAAGAGTAATGCCAGGGCCTGTGCTAAAGGGCATGACTCAGGGCCCTCAGGGAAGCAAGGGAGTCTTTCCACATAGTGTTGTAGGTGCTTTCTCTATTGCAGCTGGGTCTCATTTCAGACCGTGTTGTGTCTCCCGATGTCTCCTTAAATCCACCTTCCTCTGGAAGCCTTTGCCACACAGATCACAGCCAAAGGGCTTGAAGCCGGTGTGCTTACGACTATGGGTGATGAGGTTGGAGCTCTGGCTGAAAGCTTTCCCACACACCTGGCACTTGTGGGGCTTCTCACCTACAAGAAGAAGGGGATAAAGAGGGCAGGCCCCATATTAGACAATCAACATAGCATCCTGGCAGATCCAGGACAAACTAGCCCTAGTCAATGCGCCCCACACTCTGAAGTGATTACCATACTGCAATACTGTAATCTTAACGTGACCATCAAGCAGGGTCACTCTCCCTGGGACAATAGCATGGGTGAAACCCTACCCCACTTACATTAAAGGCAAAACTCCCTTTGATTTCAGATGGGACAGGACTTCAACCTATGTTTCATGTCAGTAATATATGTTACCAGATTCTGGTCTCGCTTATGCCAGTGTAACTCCAGAGTAAATCCATTAGCTGACTTAGAATCTGTCCAAACATTTGGCCAATAAAGTCCAATTTAAAAAAAAAACGATGGTCTTTCTTTTTCTCTTCCCTCACCCCATTTCACTATTTAAATGGTTCAGCTGAGCCAAATTTTTCAAATGTAGCCACTAAAGTTTACGTGCACATCTTGAGACAAATTCTAAGTCAGCCCATGAATGAGTTTACTCTGAAGTTACACTGGAGTAAGTGAGACAACTTTATAATAATAATAAAGTTTGTTTTTCACAATCACTCATGACCTCTTTGAAAGTCAAATACTTTGACAAACAGCATTGATTTTATATATGAATATTCAGATCATTATCATTTTCTGTTATTTAAATCCATGATGCTAGCTCTTTGAAAGGGAAGCTTTATTTTTAAAGATCTCTGAGAAAACCTTCTGCCTCTTTCAACAACATTCTTTGAAAAATGGTTTTCTTGAGTAATTTATCTGCAGTGTATAAATTTCCATATTCATCATCACCAACAGTGAAACTTGAGAACTATGCACCTTTCTTCCCATCATATGCCAGACTGCAACCATTTGACTGGAAAGTCCGGGTGGAAGCCCAATAGATAGATAATCTCTGAGTAAATATTTAGACTGAGAGTTGGACCCTGGGTCCTTGAGTTTAGTGTTTAATCTAGAGGAGGAGGCTGCTGCTGCTATTGTAAAGTGTCAGGCTATGCAGATGGAGATGAAGCATTCAGATTCACCTGTCATTTTCCAAGGGCCACAGCTCTGAATCAAGGCCATATGAATATATTACTCTACAAATCACCTTACAGAGAAGCCCTTCTGAATAATCACAGGGAGGATTCTGTTAAAGCAACACTGACTGGACAGCGAGGATTTCAGTCATTAAACAGAGGCTGTTCATGAAACCAAGCTCAAATTTCCCTTCTTTGTACCATTGCTCCGCTTGGATTTCCACAGTGTGAGCCACCCCAGGTGGGGCAAGGGCCTGGCAGAGCGAGCTGCACACACTGGTCTAGCTGAAGATGAATGGATTGGTGAGAGGGGAGAATCTCCTGTCCAGAATCTATTGTAATGGAGAGTGGTTGAACTGCAGGGCTGACCTGTGTGAATGAAAGTGTGTTTCTTCATGTCAGATTTCTGATGGAACCGTTTCCCACAGTACTGACAGGGGTAGGGCCGGGTGTCCGAGTGGATGAGCAGGTGGGTGGACAGGGTGGAAGATCTCTTAAAACTCTTGCCGCAGATCTTACAATCAAAGCTGCGTTCCTGCGGAGAGAGGAAAGACACCCCCCCGCTCCGTTATGCCACTCCCGAGATCTCTTAGCAATGCAGTCAGCCTGCCAGTGCATTAACAAACACCCCCATTCAAGGAACCACATCCTCCTCCCCAAAACCCACTAGGCCCAGTGGAGACACTAACCTTGGCATTACTGCCCCATTTGGTAAAACACAGCCCTGATTCACAGTCAGGTAAATTCATCTTCTTCCCAATTCTACACACCACTCAGACCTGGTGATTCAATGAAATGGCTCTTCCAGACGAAGGGACTGTGTGAGTATAACTACTTTGGTGCCCCAGAGTTAGCACTACACGTGTATATTCGGGGGGCTCCAGTGGGCAGCCTGATGGCCACAATACAGCCCAATGGACATTTGGTTAATGACATTGCAGGTACAGGACCCCACCTGACACCTTAACTGTGCTGAGACCATGGGAGAAGGAGGCATTGAGGGGAACTTTCAGATTGGGTTGAATTCTGTTGGGCAGTTATTGTTTGATGCTAGTTTTATTCTTCATCAACATTCAAGTCAAAGGTGCCTAGGTCTTTAAGATAAGAGCCTTTGTGGTTGTTAATATTTTTATAAACCAAAATACATACACTGGAATTACCTCTACCTCTCCCTTCCCTCATCTTCCCATCATACTCTTAGACACCCCATTACGCACTCCTCTCTCCTTCCACCTATCCTCCCTCTCTAGACACTCCATCGCAAAATCCTCTCTTCCTTCAATGCTTCTTCCCCTACCACACACTCCTCTCTTCTCCCAGCGCTCACCCTTCCTCCAATGCTTTTCAGACCTGTCTGCTTTAAGTCTGTATTTGGCAGGCAGCATTTGCTTGTTGTGCTTGCCCCCAAATGCTTCCTCTTCAGGGTGTTAATACACTGCACTGCTCTTTTTTCCACTGTTTAACTGGCGCTATTTCCCTTCCTCAGATGCCCCGCAGTCACACACTCAGTCACTTGCAAATACGACAGCAACCAAGTCTCTCTTTAACTCTGTCCTCCTGAAGCTGACTTTGGGAGGGAAGATTTGCCAGGCCAAGTGAGTGGGTGAAGGGAAAATATGGTACAGTACCAGCAGGTGGAAAAAGTTACAACTCCTCCTGCAAATGTTAATGACCATATTCTTCTTGTGTGTGACTCAGATCACATTGAAATGAGTGAAGTCTGCTCTCTACACATGGCTGGGTATTCAGGTGCTCTTTGAGAGTGAGGCACAAATTCATGAGATGAACGGTTGTTTTATTTGTGAAGTACAATAGGTGTCCATAGCTCATTATAGACAAACACGGGGCCTGGGAAATGTGGAGGAAGTTTGGTACGTGTTATATTTTGCTAATTTCATTCTCAGTGTTTATAGTGCCTGGATCCCAGATGCCCATCTGTCACCATGTTCTCCTCGTTCAAGTGCCCACCCGCCACTGTGCCCCCATCAGCACCAGCACTCTCCTTCCTCTGCGAGCCTCTCTGACTCCTTCACCCCGAGGGCCTTTCTGCACCTAGCCCACTCACCTTAAGTGACCACCAGCTCCCTCACCTCACCTCAGTGCCCATCTGCCACCATTCAGTGCCTCAGCCGCCTCTTTGGCTCTGTACCCAAGGCCCTGGCTACCTGCCTTAGCACTGCATGCCCCCACCGATTTGCCTGCCCTGGCTCTTACTTGGGAGTGCACAGTCTTGTGCTGCTCCAGGCTGACCGCATGGCCGAAGGTCTTGCCACACATGTCACAGGCGAAGGGTCTGGTGCCGCTGTGCGAGCGGCGTACATGCACCTCCAGGCCATGTGGGGTGGAGAAGACCTGAGAGAAGAGAGCATACAGGGGTCAGGCAGGCTAGCATGGGGAGGCAGGGGCTCGGGTAGGCCCCGATTCGGGGAGGTCAGTTCCTACCTTGCTGCACTTGACACACTTGTAGGAGCCAGTGCTGATCAGCAGTGGGCGGCACAGAAGCTCTGCCTCCACCTTGATCGCGCCTGGCCCTTTCTCCTGCTGCAGCCCAGGCTGGGTGTCTGCATAGAGGCTCGGTGTTGCTGCTGATGGCCGCTCGAACAGTCCCGGCCCAGGGGCGCTGAAGTCACCATAAAGTCTTAGGGCTGAGCCGCAGTCTGCCCCGAAGAGGGCAGACTCCGAACTCCGCTCACAGAACAGCCCCAGGGCTGAGCTATGCTCCAAGCTTGGGCAGGGCCTGTAGTTCTGTACCAGATGCCTCAGCTCAGAGCTGCCCAGGGTGCTCCATGCATATGGCTTGAAGGGCACTGAGAACGGGGGCACCTCGTCCAGGGAGGGGCAGACAGAACGCTCAGATGCTGTGGAAACACAAGGGAGGAGTGATTAGTGGGGTTTATAGCCACCACCTATTGGGCAAAAAGCTGCACCTCAGAAGCCCACCATAGGTTCCAAAGCCAGAAACCTATCAGTGCTGCACACTCACTCACACGAGGGCTGCCTCTAACCTCTCACAAGGGACGGGAGGGGGCTGTTACCCTGCCTAGAGTACTATAGGCTTCATGCATCCATTGCTACACTCTGCACACGCTGCCGAAGCCAGCTTTTCAAAAGTGGCCACTCAGTAGGGGGTGTCTCCGTTTTTGGGTGACCAACTTGGAACCTTTGGCTTGATTTGCACAGATGTTGCTCACCAGCATCTCCCCTTGACTTTGGCTGGCGTTTTGGGTACTCAGCACCAATAAAAAAACATACCCAGTATGTGTCTCAGACAGGGCACCTAAAATTAATGGCTACATTTGAAAATTTTGGCCTAAATGACTAGGCAATAACGTAAAGCCCACACCCTAATAAATAAAGTGCCTAGCTCTTATAGAACACTTTTCATATTCTCCTATGCATACCATTACGGACATGCCAGTAGCAGCTCCCCAGTTAAAGGTGTGTTGTGTTTTGCACTTTTAGCAGAACTGAAATCCTTCTGTTTCCCAATGCAATGTCTGAATTAGCAGATTTGGTACTATAAGTCTGTAGCAGACAGTTGAATTGTCTCTGTCATGTTCCTCACTTTTGCAGAGGAAACATTTTAAAATGGTCTCTTGTGGAAATGGGGATGTGTAATGCTCACACTTCTCTGGGTTCCTCTAGTGAAACAAGCATGGGCCCCATAAACTCTGAACTTTGCAAACTCCAGCCCTGACAAATATTACAAAAACCGTAAGCATAAGCCACATTTAAAATTAAAGACACAAGAGAGTGACTGCCCTTCCTGGTCATAACCCACATGAATTGCATTACAACAGACTGCTGGAGGCTCAGATCCATCACTTACTTCTGGTTTTGCCAACAAAACAAAAACAAAAATGTTTGAGATGTTTTGGGTTTTGTGCTTTGCCAAAGTTTTCCCAACAGCTCTAACCTGAGCCAGCAGTTCTGTTCATACCCCGGGTGAGGGAGGTGGTCAGCAGGGATAGGGAAATGGGCTCTAGGAAAGAGCTTGAGCTCAGGAGGGCCATGAAGATTGAGCAGGGAGAGCCGGGTTTGGAGGCTGTGGCTGGTCAAGTGGGACTTTTGGAAAACAGGGACGTTAACAGAGATGTGCCAGGAGCCTGGGAGGAAAGAGGCTTAGGGCATGTCCCTCTAAGCTAAAACATGAGACATGGAGAGATGGGACCCAACTGTCTTGGCCCTGACACACTGGACCTCGAAGGGCTCCCCGAGTACTAACACCTTGGCTCCCCATCACGCCAGCCAGCAGCACGGGGGGAGCTGAGTGTCTCTGTGCTGAGGCGTCTGTGTATCAAGGGCTCTCCACAGCATAGCTACATTATGGAATAGGAAGAAGAGGCAACAGTGGGGAGGATTTAATTTACTCTTCACATGCTGATGACTCCGCATAAAGTGATTGGGCTTCATCATACCTCAGGCTGCCTGAACAACTCCCACCGCTCCCTCAGCCAAACGCCTCTTCCAGCAAACTCCCACTTTTATATCCACAATTACTCCCCATGCTCCTCACATCCCCATCAATTCCTGGCTGCCAGAGGTAGCCTCACACCCTCTCGAACCCCCCTTGACAAACCAAGCTGAGGGTAAAAGTGTGTGGCTAAGTATGCTGCAAAGGAGGGAGTTGAGATGGAAAAGAAAACGGATGAGTGGAGATGGAGCATTGAATGACTTGGCTGCTTATTTCCTTGCTTTGTACAGATTATGTTGGTGGGACATGCAGTCTTGAGCCCTCACATCAAAGTAAGGATCACACACACTCACTCATACAAAATGGGTCTGTAACGTGGACACAATGGTGAACATGGTTTGTCCTGATTCACACTGACTGCAAAGCTGTGCTCAGAGGCTTGTCAACTCTCTCTGTCTTCACAACCAGCGTCGCAGTGTTGTCGCCTATTGCAAAGTGATCACAAGTCTCAGAGTATTTGCTGGTTCTCTTAAAGCCCCAGCTGCCGGAAGGATGTGATTTCATCCACATTTCAGCTTTATTTCTGTTTTTGAAGTAATGTTCAGGCACTCGTGGTTGGGGTGGAAAGCTTGAAAACATGACACCCCCCCCACTCCACCACTATAAGGCAAATCAACTCCCCCCTTCCCCCTGCCCCAGGGCCTTCTTTTTTAAATCTCATGATTTTTAAGCCACTCTCTTTATTTTTGGGGGCAGGGAGGGGCTGACTTACAATTTTGAACCCTTGGAGTAGATAATAGGGATGTGGTAACATTGGGTAATAAAGACTAGTCCTGTGGAGTCCCTCCCTTCCTAGGGGTGCAGATGCCAGGGGAGAGCACTGGGCACACCCTCACTAAGGGCTGCATGGAGTCAGCATGAGGTGGGGCAGGGTGACACCGCTCCTCCACCCCAGAACTGTTCCCAGTGCCAAGAGCAGTGCAAACTTTGCCCCCCCGACCCCCACCCAGGGCCTGGACAGAATCATGTCCCACCTTCCCTCCACCCCCGCTCCCTAGCCCGTTTAGGCTCCCCCAGGCACAGAGGTGCTGCAGTTTTCCCAGGGCTTTGCATAGTTCATGCAAGGGAGGGGAAGAGCCCATCCCCCATAAGGGCAAGTGGGACTTGAGCCCTAAATGACTGAACTAATAAATGAATAGGCAACACTTTACATACACAAAGATACACACACAAACACCCTGCCCCCGCAAATCTGTCTGTCTTCCTAGCTAGAGTCTGGGGACTCTAGAGTCTAGGGAAGTTGGGGAAAGGTATCATGCAAATATAATAGCAATGATACATTTAATAGTGTATATTAATATGATTTAAGCTAATTGATTATAGACTATGGTTATGTATGGCCAGGTGTTATTACATACATATAAAGAGAGCGTATAGGTATTAATATATTTAGCTATCACAGTAATTTGCAGAAATATGGTAGATTTATGGTATTTATAAATATGATTAGTAATACAGTACTATAAATCAATCTACTCCATGCAAATGACTGTGGGATAACTGCAATATTGAGATTTAATTGCTGGCACTAATGAAATGTAAACACATATATTGGTTTTGCAGATCACATGGACTAGGAACATGAACCATAATCTCTTCCACTCTAGGCACGTCATGTATTCTCTAGCCCGTGTCTACACGCACACTTTCCCTGACTCTGCCCCGTATGAATTTCAGCTAGAAAAGCTGTTTCTCTCTTCTCGCGCTTGTCAGGCACAGCAACGAACTCTCCACGGCGGAAGAAATCCCGCCGTGACCAGTCAACTCTTGTATCAGTACATCCCCTCACCTCATTAGACTTTCATTGGGCTTCCAGATTTCTGGGACAGAGGGGCTGGCGCGGGCCCGGGCGGGGCAGGAAGAATTGGGGGCAGGAAGCTCGCTCTCCTGACACCGCTTTCGGGCTCTTCCGCCAGTCCGGACCCGCCCCAGGACTGATGCCGATCTGGCCAGACTATTCAGGGTAACGATTTCAGCAGCATAATTAGGGACACAGGGCCCCCTGCAATCCCCACCTCCCTCCTGGGCGGTGTTCGTTAAGAATGAAACGGGGACGGGCCCCCCCAGTACTGGGGCCCCCACCGCACAAATACAAGTGATCTCGGGTTGTTCAGACTCTGGCTCGGACGCGCCTCCCTCGACGCACCCCCAGGCAATGAAGCGCTTTAGGCAAGTGACTTCCAGGAGGGGGAAATAATCGTGACAAAGCCTCAGACGCAGATCTAGGGAAGTCCGTCTCTGCGGTGATCGGCGTCCACACGCTCACAGGCACACGATGGGCGAGGCACTAGGTTTCACTGGTTGGCGAAAAAGCCAAGCTCTGGAGCGTAACCAAAGCTCTCCTTCAGTCCGTGTAAACGGGGCAGCGTGTCTCGCGCACCTGCAGGGACCGACCAAAGATTGTCGCGCACCCACCTTGTGCCTCTGCTATCTGGACCTGGGACCAAAACGGCTAGCACAGCGCTTCATGTGTGTACACACTGAGGCAGGGGTCACCCCCTCAAGCCATTAGTATTGGGGGGATTGTTAATTATATTACTATTATTAATTAGAATGCAGATAACTAAGCAAACTAGATCAAATTGCACACACACACACACACCCTTTTGTCGTGTGTACAGTGTTATTCACGTGGAATCAAACCCTGGGGGCTTTGACATGTAGC
The DNA here is from genome assembly GCA_007922305.1 of Dermatemys mawii. Classification (NCBI taxonomy): domain Eukaryota; kingdom Metazoa; phylum Chordata; order Testudines; family Dermatemydidae; genus Dermatemys; species Dermatemys mawii. Next base: position 20,259,291 of record ML677352.1, on the reverse strand, counting down.
TGCCCTGCTAGATACAGGCGTGGCTGCGCAGAGACATCCCAGGGACGAAGTAGGACTGGAAATCAAGAGCAGGTTTTTATTGGTCTGTGGGGGTTTGTTGATCTTGCAATGAGACAATTTTTTCCTTCCCAGCGTCAGAAATTGTTGCTTTCTGCGCCGAGTTTATGCACGCACACACTTGGTCTTTTTTCAGCTGCAGCTTTTTAACGGAGGCAATAAAAAGCTTTGTTATTTTTGTTATAAAACGACGCGATTGTATTTTTAAATGAGATAGTATTCAAGCCAAAGTCAGGTCTGCCTCTTCTCCCACTGCTCCGGCCACATCAAAGGCACAGCCAGGGGAGCTAGAGACAGAGTTGGAGCTATAAGTGTGAGCTTCCTGCATTTGGGGTGTTTAAATCTGACCGTCATTATTTTCATCCGTTTTTCGGGAATGCATTTTTAGACAAGAAAAAAAAATCCTTTTTTAGACAAGAAACGAGAAATAACCTGACTGGGAGTTAGGAAAGTGTCTAACAGATAAAACACACACACACACACACGTTTTCTATAGGTGTCTAGATAGCCGTGTATCTACATTTACTAGCTTTCCCTCCTGCAGTCCGATCTATCAGAGACCTTCAATCATATTCTTCGCCACTCCGACAAAACTAATCTGATTTGCATCCTTCAATATTTCAAGGCTCTTCACATGATTCCTTTCTATCCACTCGGGTCCATGCTAAATCCGGGCTAGCTCCTGCTCTGGGTGAAGCCAACCGGAATGTTGCAGCCTGTGAACTAAAATACCTCTCTGGCTGCATGTTTCAAAGCGGAGTAACAGGCCCGGGGAAGCTCCTTTCTAAGCCAAAGCAATACACGGGGGTTGTCGGGATTTGGTGTAACACACAGCGGAGACTTTCTTCTTAATAGCTACACGGACATTGGGGAAACAACCGACCGCTGCTGCGTTTGCATCCGTGCCGCTCGGGAGTGGGTCTGGCAGGGTGGTTGGGAGCCAGGAACCCCCATTACTCCAAACCCGCCAAGCACCCCCCCAGCCCAGCCCATTTCCACAGGCCGGGCCTAGCCCCGCCGCCTGGCTGGCCGAGAAGAGGCTGGAGAGGGGGACAGACCCTCTCCCACCAGCCGCGCTCCGGCCCCTCCCCGTCAGAGACCGCGGCCCGCAGGCTGCTCCGGGCCCTACCTGGCGAGACGGACGGGGACGGGGGTCTCCAGAAGTCCTCGAACTCCGAGGCTCTGTCGCAGACGCTGCCCTCGCAGCTGGGCGCCGAGTCGGAAGCGCCATCGACGGCCTCGCTCAGGTGCGATTCGGGGGAGGAGCGGCCGCGGGCGGGCCGCGGGTCCCGGAGACCGGAGCCGAGCAGATCCGCGTCTCCCGGGATCTTACTGTCTGCGGGGCAGAGGCGAGAGGGGCCCTTACCCCGGGGCAGGACCCCTAAGCCCGGCCCGCGGCGCCCCAGCACCGTCTCCCTCCGTCTCCGCCGCTTCCCCAGCTCAGCCCCGGCCCGCTGCTTCTCGCGGGGGACCAGGAGCTGGGCGCGGACCGGCTGGGCTGCCCCCCCTCATTCAAGCACCAGCCGAGGGCAGGGGGGGTCCTCGGGGCAGCCCCCTGACTGCAGCTCCGGCTGCCGCTGGCCGGGCGCTGATCTCCCCCAGTCCTGGGCGGGCACCCGGCAAGGGCGCAGGCCCGCGGCAGAGACCTGGTCGCTGGGATCCCCTGGCCCGCGTCTCCCCACTCCGCCTCCCGCAGGGCCCCATCGCTACAAGCACCGCAGTAAACCCCCACCGGGGCCGCGAGCTCCCCCGAGCTCCCCCCCCCCGGCAGCCCTCCCGGGGCTCGGGTGTTGCCCGCAATGAACTGGTCCAGCCCCCCCACCCCCCGCCAGGCCAGGCTCTGATCCCCCCTCCGCAAGCCGGCCCGGCGCTGCCCGCCTACCCGCACAGATGTGGGCCAGCGCGCTGTCCAGGCGCAGGCTGAAGTCCTCGTCCGGGGCGCGGTGCTGGTGGTAGCTGTGCGCCTTCTTGCTCTTCACCAGGAACGACCTCGGCATGGTGGGGCGGCTCGGGAGGGGCGAGGCGCCTGCCGCTCTCCGCGCCCCGGACCCCCCAAATCACCAGCAGCGCCACGCGCCGATCGCCTTAAATCCCCGGGCTCGGCTGCGCTCTGCGGAGAGATTTGACGAGCCATTGGTTAGGGGTGTCCGGGGGGACCGGGAATCGGGACAGGGCGGGGAGGGGCGGGCAGGGGAGGAGCCTGCGGCCAGGGCGGCCGGGCTCCGTTCAGCAGGTGGCGTTCAGACAGGTGGTGTCAACGCAACGCGGCTCCAGACGCATCGGCCCCAAGCGGGGCTAGCGGCCGGGTAGGGGTAGGGGCGGGGGTGGGGGGGGGTCCGTTTCTTAGCTGTCTGCAATCAGCTGGGACATCGGGGCGGGGGGGCACTGCTCGTTCACTCTGTTACCCAAACGCGGGCGTTACTCAGCCCCCCCCCCCATCTCTTTCATCAGGAGGGTGGGCTGGTGGGAGAAATAACCCGCGAGTCGCCTTTCCCACCATCATCCCCTTGGCCAGCTCACCCGGGAGCGATCCACCCCGGCCGTGCCCCCGGGGCGGGTCTTTTCGTGTGCCAGCTTCCCGAGCTTAAACTGAGCAAATCCGTCACTCGCACTGTCGAGATTGCGAGGCCCCACAAATATCCACATGCCCCGAAACTGCTGATACTAACTGGCTGGAGAATGTGATTTCTAATCACACTCCTGTGAGCTGTTTGCGTGACGATAGTTGAATGGTTTTAGCAGTTGCATGGTTGTGAACATTTGGCGATACCGGGCGCAGGTACGACAGGGGTTATTTGCAGGACTCCCAAGCAATAGTTTGTATCAGGTTGATTGGGGGGGGGGGGGTAAATTGCAATCAGAAAATAGCGGTGTCCTGCTCTGTTCTGCTGCGCTCCAGCACAAGCAGGGGCCTGGGTCCCGGCGACCTGGGAGAATGGAAAGTTTATTCAAGCACATCAGGAAAGAAATGCCAGCTACTCGCTTGCTGTCTAGAGCAGCAGCCTTCAACCTGCTGTCTGAGCGCTGGATAATTTAGTGAGATCACCAAGGTTCATTTACCCCTCCACCTCCTCAGTTAACAAGCCCTGCCGGACACTTGATTCTCTGTGGACAGTCCCTTCATCTTTGCATTAGGTCAAGGAGCTAAAAGCCAGCAGCGAAGCTTGGCCGCCTCGGGGACAACCCACTTTTTGGAAGGATGTAACAGTTGCAGGGGATCTGGACAAGGGTGGATGCCACCGGGTTTCTGTCCCACAGACTGTCTGCCACGGGGTTTTCGGCCACATCAGTGTAAATGGGATTAATTTGCGTGGGGGCGGGTATAATTAAATCAACAAACTAAATCCACAATCTGAGCTTTATCTGTTTTGGAGCCTCGGAGTATATTCCACTCCTAGTTCAAATACCGGCCGTTGAATGCATTTGAAAAATATTAAACGGTAAAAACATTGTAACGATAACATGAAAACCCGAGATCTCGCCCCACACTCGGATCGAAAATAAATCGGGGGAGAAAATCTGTTGGCCGGTTTCCTTCGGGGTCTCCTCAGTCAGGGGTTTCATGAACAGACGGGTGAACTGGTCAGATCCGCTCCGTCATATATAACCTCAGAGACTGGGCAGTACTTTGCAAAAGGAAAATCCCCCCGCCACCTCTGCGCTCTAACGCGGGTTTGGTCCCCACAATCCCGGCTCGCCAGCCCGCGCCTGCCGTGAGGAAGGAAAGGAAGATGCTGGATCCTGCCACGCATGGCACTGAATTTGAGCTGGGTTTGGTTTTCCTCTAATGGCTAGTAGAGGTCCTGTCTGGTTGCTCTTACCCTGGCAGGGCCAGGCCCAGAGGGGAACCGATCTATCGCTGCATATACATTTTTTCATGTCATTTACAATATCAGCGATCAATCGATCGCCTTTCATTGCTCACGCAGGTGTTTTAATAGTTATTCCGCCTCGTTCATTTTTTTCCATCGAAAAAAATGGAACCAAACAGTAAATATTATTGAATGGGTCACTGTTAATCTCCTGTCAATTAAAATAGAGGGTCTCTTTACAGGATCGCCCGAAAAGCCCTTGTTCTCTCCGCTACGGTATTTTCAGCTCGTCCTGTTTGCTAGAAACCGGTGGGAGAGTTTCTCCTCTGTTCCACCTGTTCCTTAATTCATCCTTGAGAAGGCGGCACGGTTAACTGGGAAAGGAAGGGGGTAAAAATCAAAGCGGCTTGATAAATGTGTTGACATATTTATCAGGAGCCACAGGAATCTGCCCTCTATTGATTCACTAACCCCACAGCAGAAGGGCCTCAAAATATTTCAAACACTTTGAAAATCTCATCTGCTGATTTTTTTTCCCTCCAAAAGCCCGGACACCTCTGTGCGATGGGTAGCACCCCCCAGCACCGCTCCTTGCGTGCGCGCCAACACGTGTGAGAGCGCGGTGCTGTCCACACTGCCCGGGCGCGGTTTCCACACACCCTTGGAAAGGACAGTCACTTCGGTGCCTTGTTCCAGTTTGTTGGAGTAACTCGCTGCTTTCTCGGAACAAGACAAATCGGTTTCCTTATCTCGGTTCTGGCTGCTGCCTAAATCTGCGCTCCCTGCTGAAAGCCAAGGCCAAATTTTCTGAGATCGGAGATAATCCCCGCCGGCAAATGTGGGAACGCGATTCCCCGATCCCACCTGGCCTTATCCGACTCACCCGTAAGGAAGCGAAGCCCGTGGCAGGACCTCGGGGAGCGTTTGAACAGCAGCACAGCTGTTCCCGTCCCCGGTCTCGCTGCGCCCGGGAAATCAAAGCGAGCCCCACACCCACCCCCGCCCTCCCAGCGACGCTGGCGCTCAGGCTTTTCGGACGCACGGATCAGACTCGAGCCTGGCCCGGGTCACTCGACAGTGTCAGTGCCGGGGCGCGCGGGCCTCGCTCTCCAGCAGCCTCTGATCTGTCGGGCCCGGTTTGATTTTTGGCGATTCGGGGTCATTATTCGCCACGTGCTTTCGTTTCATTTTCTCTCCCCGCCGGCGGCGGCTCTTAACGGCTCCCCTCACCGCAGAGAAGCGGGGGCAGCGAGCTGCTCCCCCTCCCCGCCCAGCGGGGCGCTCTCGGCCCTTCGCAGGGTGGGGGGCCGGGCAAAGCCCGTTTCCATGCCCCGCGGGGGCCCCATAACACACCCTGCGGGAGTCGCTCTTCCTAGCGGATCCGCCACCCTCCCCCCCCGTCCCCTCCGGGGCTTGGGGCTGGGCCGCCTCCCGGGGAGCCGGGCAGGGAAGCAGGGCAAGGCAAGTCACTTACCATTGGGACGCGCGGCCCCAGCCAGCGTCGGGCCGCCCCGGCGGCGAGGTCGGCGCCTGCGACGGCGGCCTCCCGGGCGGAGAGCGGCTGGCTGAGTTTGCCCCTTTTTTCTCTCAGCTCCTTCAGAGCTCAGCCCCCGAAACCACCGATTCCGCTTCCTGAGCGTTAGGAGCCTCGGCAGCAAACCTGCTTCGACCCCCGCCCCCAGCCAATCTACCCCGCCCCCCCCCATCTCCCGTCCACGCCCGGCTCTTACCGGCCGGTGCTCGGCGAGGGCCGGGGGTCGTGGTGCACGGGGCCGGGTCATAGCCCGCGGGGGTGCCGGGGGGGGGGGTTCTGCTCTGGCGATGACACCCGGCGAGCTGCACTATTCTTGGATCCGCTTCAACTTCCGCAACGAGACCAGGTCACAGATTCACAACACAGATTGACTCGGGGCGGGAGCGGGGGGGTTGGGCTGTGCTCAGAGGCGCTGACACAAACCCTGCAGGGACATCAGATCCCTCGGCTCAGCCCCTCCAGGCCCAGGAGAGCGGAACAACCCCCCCCCGGGGGCAGTCTAGACGGGGGTTGCGTTCTGGATCGGGTTCAAGGCAGAGCAGCGCACGGAGGAGACCTTCCCTAGCCTAGAATTAACTTGTTGTGGAAACTCTTTTGGGATAAATACACCCAGCGGCGCTGAAAATACCGTGACACCCAGCCCAGAGCTTTGCTCATTTCCCTTTGGATTTAGGTAACGGTTAAATATGGAAGAGGTAGGCGAGATCCTCCCTCCCCCCCCGCCCCGAGGTTATTGTAGCTACAGAGTCATTCAAACACCGCAGGCAAGAGCCACACACACTCGGGAACCGCCTGCCTGAGCGCAGCCTCCCTCACCTCATTTCCGGTGGTCAGTTTGCTAATTTGAGAGGCTCCGTGAGAAAGGCGCTCGCTGCACGCAGCGCGCAGACCTGGAGTCACCAGGGGCGGAGGGAGCGCGCAACCCGGCCTTGGAAAGGCGAGCCGGGCTCAAAGCGCTGCCCTCGCCGCTGCGGTTCTCCTGCCCCGCTCCCCAGCGCGTGCGGGGCTCGGAGCGGGGCTCACCGTAGAGGAGAAGGGACAATTGACGGGCACAATTCGTCTCCTGAGCTAGGCTTGAATTCAGACACGCCCCAGCGCGATTCGAAGGTCCCAGGACTGGGTCTGGCCCTTCCTAGGGTGCCCAGCAAATGCACGCCCTCGAGGGGAAAGGCGGGCTTGCTGCGGGCTGTGCGAGGGGAGAGCTCAGCTCTCCAGCCTGCACAGAGACTTGAGGGCACCCCAGCCGCAGACTGTGCAAACAGTGGGATGACACTAGTGTTTTGAAGAACTGATTCAGAGACAGCTGGAGAATGGGAAGAGCTGCTGACGATGGAGGAAGACGGGAGCTCTCATGAGCCGCCACAGGGCCTGATCTAAAACCCCAGAGAAGTCAATAGAAAGAATCCCATGGCCTTCAGTGGTCTCACAATACCATGGGTCCCCCCACCTGCTGTGATCTGACCGCTCATCCCCCCTTCGCACACCCAGAAGCACTGGGTTGCATGCCTCTGTACACCTACACCACGTGTTAAACAGGTTCTTTTCTACACTGGTGAGCAATTTGTGTAGCTGACAAGGTGTATAGTGAAGTTGAGTTCAGAGTTGTGATGTGCTGGGAGAGCCTGGGATGAAAGCTGAACTACAATGTGTGCACAGAGTTATCATTAACAATCTCCAAAGAACTAAAGACGCAAATATCAAACCAATGAAGGTGCCCCACCTTTTCAAGGATGCTGAGCTTGTGACAAAGGAAATTCAAGCTTAAGGGTGACACATTGTCCTTAACACTTTCACTGCTGCTGGAAGTTCCAGGGTGCTAAGAACAGCTGTTTTCTATAGTGCATCCATGTACAGATATATTATCAGGGCTTCTTTTGTCTTGCTCTAGCTTTTGTAGATTAAATTAGAGTGAAGATCATGCACTGTGCCAATTTTATAAGTAAGTGTTGAAACCAACCAAGAGGAAATAACCAAGCCAGTGTGATTTTTAGTAGTTATAAAACACGGATTCAGGAGACCATAATTCCAAGAATGTGCTGCAGACTCATCATTTCTTACTTTCACCAAGACACTTAGGCCCAGATTTTTAAAGGTATTTAGGGAAAGCTGCACTCAGAAGTCTAAGGCTACATCTACACTTGGAGCTACCGGTGTGTTTCCCAGCTCACGCAGTCATACTTGAGATAGCTCTCATCAAATGAGTGCACTAAAACCAGTAGTGTAGTCACAGTAGTGCAGACAGCAAAGAATGGCAGCCACTCACAGGGGCCAGGCTGGTTTGTATTCAGCATGACTAGCCTTTGTCATCTGGGCAAGTCTAATATTTTTAGTGTGCTAGTCTAATGAGAGCTAGTGCCAGTATGTCTACTGGAGCTGAAAATTACATGCCCAGCTCCAACTGTAGACATACACTGTATCATTTCAGAAATAATTTAGGTCCTTAAGAGCTCAAATCCCATTGACTGTTAATGAGAGTTTGGCGCTTAAGATGCTTAAATCTCTTTTGAGAATGAGAATTAGTTCTGCGCAGTCAGTTGGGCGTTCCACTAGTGTAGCAGTGCCTAAATACCTTTAAAAAGCTGGCCCTCAACTTCTGTGCCTGTTGTCCTATCAGTAAAATAAAGGTGCTCTACAGGTGGAAATATTATTATTGTACTACTACTACACAGCATTAAACTGGATACCAAAAAGTCTGTGTCCATGTTTATAACCAATAGTTAAAAGCCCTACAAGAGCACAGCACGATCTGGGCTCCTGCAGAGCTTACATCAACATTACTTGTCAATGTGGAGAAGCTTTTCTGTCCTTCAAGAATACGTACACTCTTAAATACGTTTGAAAATGACGGCATTTATAACACCATCCAGGTGTGACTGCAATATGGAGTCAAAACCTTTCATTCATTGCATCCCCAGGAATTGCATTTTCTGACACACTCTGGTGTTATCCTCGAATGGGTAGAAGGACTGTCACGGAGTCCCCGGGGCGATGGTCTGGACCTGCTCCTTAAGAAGCCAGTCAGGACTTTGGGGGAAAGCTTCTTCTCCGTAAACAGCCTGTCTCCAAGGCTAGGAGCTTCACAGCTTCCACCTTCTTAGGTCTAACCTCAGAGCACTCAACACCTTCTGCCCCTCCATGCGCTTCCCCCAGCGAGCCTGCCCAGGCAGGGTCCTGGGGGAGCCCGTGGGTCCTGCACCCCAACTCCACGGTCAGACGTGACTCTTAGCCAGCCAGTAAAACAGAGGTTTATTAGATGACAAGTGATCTAAGACAGATCTTGTAAGTAGAGCGAACGCGAGCCCTCTGCTGGATCCATTTTGGGGCCAGGGAGCCAGGCCAGCCTGCCTGAAGCTCTCTGCCTCCTCCTAGCCAGACCCAGACTGACCCTCACTCCACAGCTCCTCCCCTGCTCCTTTGTCTGCTTCCCAGGCAGGAGGTCAGGTGACCTCTTTACCCCACCTGGAGTCAGGTTACAGCTTCAGGCATGGACACCTTCACACAATAGTCAGAGGAGCCATTGAGAGCATTTGTATTCCCTCACGAGGACATCTGACAAAAGTGGCCAGGTATGCTCACTATTAGTCAAATGAATATTTGACCAGGTATATAAATAGCCCTCTCACTCTGTTTTGTAGGAGATGAATGTTTCATACTATACTACACAGAGCCACAGCAAGTTGCCTTATTAGTGCTGTCTTCCCAATCTAGTAGAAGGAATAGAATGTGAAAATAGATGTATTAAATCACTTTGTCCAGAAAAAAATGCACTGTAGCTGTCTGATTGTATTGTTGATTTGCTTCCAATTGTTGCTCAGGACTTAAACTGGTTTACAATAGCTCATGATATTCTAGGCCCCATTCTCTCCGCCTTGCATCTTGTGCAGCTATTTACACCTGTGCAAGATGAGTGTGAGATGCTACCATTCTAATTTGTTAATGTTCTGCACCCACTTTGCACAGATAGGAGTATACAAGGGGCAGAACCTCCACAGGGTCTTGTTGGCTATGTGGGGATTTTAGCCTGATCCCCCCAACCGCCCCCCAGCCTGACAGAATTATGATGTGATTCTAGGGAAATTCTGGTCTTTCTGCAATATGAAAGCTTGGATTTAGAAATAAAATAATAATTAATAATAGCATTGACTTCCAGCCCAGCAGGCCCATGGGAGGGTGAGCTCTGCAGTTTCACACCAATTGCAGATCCTATAGGGTTGATGATGATGAATTTCATTAACAACAGAGCTACTGTAGTGCAACACTGAAAAAGCTGCCTTTGCCTAATAATTTCACCCAGCGAGGCAGTAGATTGTGAGGGAATGATGCAAAGAATGAAGATAAAATTGCTATGGTTTAAAAGGGCCAAACTTGAAGACTTTCTGTGCACATAACTCCCATTGAAGGCAAGGAGAGCATAAACTGCAAGCGCTGGGCAGCCTGGTCCAACAGAGGAGTTTTCTTCCCAACTCTATATCCTCTGTCTGCCTCACATGACTCAATGCGGGGAGGGGGAGAGAACAATCAATCAAAAGGCTTTTTACACGCTCAGGAAAGCTCACCATTCAGCTCAGCCGCAACACCAAACAAGCTACCACTAACCCGTAGCTTTGGCTCTGTGCTTCCCAGAGGCTCCCCCCAGCTGACTACCCAGGAGATGTTTTTACAGAGTGCTCTGGGAGAACCTTAACTTCCTGATAAACTCTAAGGTACAGATCCTCGAAAGTATTTAGGCACCTAATTCTCATTGGGTGTTTCTACAGTGCAGAGTAAGCCCAGTGTTCCTGGCACTCAAGTCTGCTGACCCATATTAGATAACCTGGGCTTGAGCATATACAATGAGTCTTAACCTCATGTTAAGAATTTTCTAACCCAGGCTCAAACCTGGGTCTCTGGCATACACAATGAAGCATGCAGACCTGAGTCAAACCAACCATGTCCCAGTGTCCCTAGCACCCTTCCAAAACATGGCCACTCTAGCCCTTTGTCCATAGGGCACTGTGGGAAAACTTTACTGTCCACCCTTTATGTTACAGAACCATGCCAAGCAACATGGAGGAGATCCCATTTCAAGCAGTTCTGTGGTCTGCACTTTCATACTTGTCAGGAAATGGGCAGCGATTCCCAGAGGCACTGGTGGGCATTTTGGCCCCATTTTCTGACCCACCAAAGGCACTTGACAGAGATTTAGGTGGAACAGGAGGTGGTGGCAGAGGATGAGTAACCTGGCATGGCAGACTAGCATTGGCTGATGCTGCTCCGTACGCACCCTGTACCCACTGATGCCCCCTACATAGACTGGAGCTTCTGGCACAGGGCCACAAGCACAGACTGGTGAGCACACATCCTCATGCAGGCCTGGGATGGCCAGCAATGGGTCCAGAACTCCCAAATGAAGAAAGCTCCATTTCTGGCACTTTGTGAGTCGCTTGCCCCGACCCTCCAATGTAAAGACACACATGCAGCCACTGCTGCCGGTCCAGAAGTGGGTTGCTACAGCCAGCTGGAAGCTGACTGATCCACACTGCTGCAGAGGTGTTGCCAATCAGTTTGACTGTGGGTAAAGTGGTGGCAGAGGTTTCTGAGGTGGATGGTTTACCCCACAGTGGTGGGCATAACTAATATTTCTGTGGTAATTGCTGACTTTGAGAGCCTGGGGTTTCCAGTCTGTATCAGAGCCATTGATGGGACTTGTGTGCCCATAGTTTGCCCTCCTCAAGGAAAACGAGTGCAAAACCCACAACAGGTGCTCCTCCGTTGTTATGCAGGCCCTCATGTCCCACAGACGGCAATTTCTGAATGTCAATAGGGGCTGCACTGGAAAAGTTTGTGATGCCAGAGTTTTTGCTGATTAGAAGTCTACATGTATAGACAGGCTGGGACACTATTCCCACCAAATGATCTCATCATAAACAGAACTACTGTCCCCACTGTTATTCTGGGGGACCCCACATACCCTCTTTTGCCTTGGCTTAGGAAACCTACCCTGATTTCAGAGGCCCTGGCCAAAGGCAATTTAATTACATACTCAGCAGGTTTAGAATGGTTGTTGAATGTGCTTTTGGCCAACTGATATCCCATTGGAGATGTCTACAGACCCGTTTAGATGCCAGTGTCATCAGTGCTGTCTGTATCACTGTGGCTTGCTGTGCTCTACATTATCACTGTGAAGCCAGAGGGGAGCCATTTTCTCCTGAATAGCCCAATGGCGGTGAGGGGCTGCTGAAGCGGTGCACTCAGCCAGAAAATGCACCTCTCACAGCTAGAGATGGATGTATTTAGGGAACAGGGATGCTGTGTGTTCCCACATTAAGAATTTGCATAGGCCAATGGAAGAGGAGGAAAAGTACCTCTCAGAATGTGATTGTTGGGAGATAGGGCTAATTAATCTGGGGGGATTCAATGCTGGGGAGGGATGAGAGCTTGAGTGTCATGCAATGTACTTATGAATGACCTGATGATTTATTAATTGGGGGCAGGCAGGGCTTTAATTCAGCCGAAGCCGTCCATTGGGAGCAGCACTCTGGTAAATATTTTCAAATGCCCTGGAGTTTTTATAGTATGTTGAGGATAGGGGTGCAGAGGGGAGTGCTCTGGGGCCTACGCTCTAAGAATTCAAGTCCAGGGGATGTGGGAAGGGGATGATTCACAGTATGGGGCCATACAAGGCAGCGACTGAAGTGTGAATTGCTGTACCTAACTATATACCAGAATAGGCTTTGCTTAGTAATGTCTAATTGCACCTGATCATGTGTTTTATTTCAAATCATGATTGTATGATGAGATGCAGTGATAGCAATACACTTGCTTGATGACATAAAAGGCTTTATTTGTAAGTAAGCGTTAAACAGTACAGCAGGCACCCGTTGCCGGGCAGGCCAGCTACCATTGCAACATCCAACCACCAGTTACAAAAGAACGTCTCCAAAACAAAAAGTGCATTAACTAGTGCAAATATGACAGAAACCTCCTACCGCTTGTATGTCCCCTGGCCTCCCATTTCCTTGCTTCATGTTCCATGAACTTTGTGGGGGGAAGGAGGTATCCACAGGAGAGGAGATCATGAAGGAAGGCTGCAGGGCGTTATTTGCCCTGTCTAGCCACTCCTGGACTCTAATTGCATGGGCCACCCACACATGGAGTTGTCCAGGCTGTTTCTGGACTGAGGGTCCATTGCAGGAGCATCAGGCTGTGGCGAAGCAGAGGCAGCAAGACCTGGTAATCTTATGGCCATGCTAGAGATGAGCAACCCAAACAATTCTTTCTGCTGAGCTCTGGCCTCCTCCCTTAGCCGCCATTCCGTGTTGCAAGTGCCTCTCCCATGATGAAACCCTGTCCTCTAGCTGTGCGGCAGGCCTCAGCTTTTCTCCTTGCCTCTCGGCAGGTCTTTCCTCCAGCCTTAAGTCCCCCTTCTTCTGCACTTGGACGTGCTTGTCAGCCTTCCCAAGAACTTTGACCATAAGCTCATCACAGAAACACTTCTTGGGAAGGTACGTTGGGCCAAGGAGGTACAGCGGCCAGGCTTATTGTCTCGAATAGCTCAAGGAGGAGCTCTCAATTAACTCGTGTGGAATTTCAAGGACATAAAATGTTATATTTCAAAACCGAACTGCAATACATTGTGAAAGGGATGCTTCAGGCCACAGAATCTCCCTGAGCACAGCATGGTTAATTGCAGAGCCTGTGGTAAGTTTAAAATGATAAGCTGCTTCTGTTTTAGAAGGATTACATAACTACTTAGGTAGGCGGGTGGGCAACCAGTGGCCTTGCTACAAAAGGCTTTTTCTATCATTTCACCCCTTTCACATTTTGAAGGACATAACTGTTCTTGGGGTGCCGTATTGGATGTTATTCCAACCTGCTCATAGGAAACCCTCAATGTACGCAGCCTAAGTATAGTGACTGAATAGCAAATCTCTGAGTTGAGTGGGCTGGTCAGCTACCCAGGTGGCTCTGGAAAATACGCCCTTCCCCGCAGTGTGACTACCTCTCTGGAGTATCTGCTTCAGGAAGAGTTTGCAGCTATCAGCACCTGGGATTGGGTCAGAATCCAAGAGGAATCAATAAGACTCTGTTAGCCTCTACATGGCTTACCTGTTATGGCTACATGCAGAACTCCACAGCCTTCCTCCTCTCTACTGCTAGCACATTTCTGGACAAAAATCGAAACCTCACTCATATTTGGGACAAGTGACTGTCACCCATGGACTACCTCAACTGAAGGAGACTAGATTTGGAAGTGGGACATTTCCCCAAACATACACACACACTTCACTGTTTCCAGGCAGCTCAATAGACCTTTGAGTGATTACAGAACAGCCACATTAAAGTCCCAGCAATGTAACGTTATTTTAAAGAAAACAGGCATCACCCTCCAGCTTCCATCCAGGACACACCACTTGATCCATTGTCTATACAGCCAAGCTCTAAGATACAACCGCATTTGCTCCAATCCCTCAGACAGAGACAAACACCTACAAGATCTCTACCAAGCATTCTTAAAACTACATTACCCACCTGGGGAAGTGAAAAAACAGATTGACAGAGCCAGAAGAGTACCCAGAAGTCACCTACTACAGGACAGGCCAAATAAAGAAAATCACAGAACACCATTAGCCATCACCTTCAGCCCCCAACTAAAACCTCCCCAGTGCATCATCAAAGATCTACAACCTATCCTGAAAGACAATCCCTCACTCTCACAGATCTTGGGAGACAGACCAGTCCTCACTTACAGACAGCCCCCCAACCTGAAACAAATACTTACCAGCAACCACACAACAAAAACACTAACCCGGGAGCCTATCCTTGCAACAAAGCTCGATGCCAACTCTGTCCACATATTTATTGAACTGACACCATCATAGGACCTAATCACATCAGCCACGCCATCAACACCTCATTCACCTGCTCATCTACCAATGTGATATATGCCATCATGTGCCAGCAATACCCCTCTGTCATGTACATTGGCCAAACCGGACAGTCTCTATGCAAAAGAATAAATGGACACAAATCTGACATCAGGAATCATAACATTCAAAACCAGCAGGAGAACACTTCAATCTCCCTGGACGTTCTGTTACAGACTTGAAGGTGTCAATTTTAAAACAGAAAATCTTCCAAAACAGACTCCAATGAGAAGCTGCCGAACTGGCATTAATTTCCAAATGGGACACTATCTACCAAGGGTTAAACAAGGATTGTGAATGGCTTAGTCATTACACTAATTTAATCTATTTCCCTAAGTTAAGTTTCCTTCACACCTTCTTGTCACCTGTCTGACATAGATCTACTTGATTATCACTACAAAAGGTTTTTTTTCTCCTGCTGATAATGGCTCATCCAAATTAAACAGCCTCTTAGCATTGGTATGGTAATTTCCAGCTTTTTATGCTTTCTGTGTATATAAACACATCTTACTTGTGTGCTCCATTCTATGCATCTGATGAAGTGGTCTATAGCCCATGAAAGCTTATGCTGAAATAAACTGGTTAGTCTCTAAGGTGCTACAAGTATTCCTCGTTTTCTTTACGGATACAGACTAACACGGCTGCTAATCTTAAACCCAGTAGAAAGATGTGTCTTTCCACTAAAAACACTCTTTAAAGCTCTTCTCTACTGTTGCATTCCCAGTCACCATTTTGAATGCCACATGATCAGGGGGGGAGTGCCAAGGCGGTGGGATACAATCCGCCATTAGTGGCTACTGTGATGGAGTCAGACCAGAAGGATATAGGAGAGTGCTGGAAGGCAGGTACATTAGTCTCAGGGTGTGCAGGTCCCTGTTCCCTGGATAGCCAAACAAAGGCTACTCCAGGCCAGACAAGACACCTGGGGCCAATTAAGAACCTTCTAGAAAGGAGTAGAAACAGCTAGCCTGATTGGGACACCTGAAGCCAATCAGGGACTGGCTGAAACCAGATAAAAACCTCCCAGTTAGTCAGGTGGGCTGTGGGTGTCAGGAACTGTGGAAGGAAGTTATGCTGTTGGTGAGACTGAGTGGTGGACAACATATCATCCAGAAGGAAGGAGGCCCTGAGGTAAGGGTGAAGTGGAGTTTGAAGAAGCAGGGACTGCTGTGGGGAAGTAGCCCAGGGAATTGTATTGTGTTTTGTGGATAAAAGGTCAGCCATCTTAGCTGATACTATTAGGGTCTCTGGGCTGGAACCCAGAGTAGAGGGTGGGCCTGGGCTCCCCCCTTTCTGCCTCCTCTAATTAGTCTCTGAGACTGGGAGACAAAAGAGACTGTGCCAGGAAGGATAGCTTCTCCTCACTGGCTTGTGATGAAAATGGCTCAATAGGCTGTGACCTTGTCTCCAGAGAGAGAAGGGCTCCGTGGAGGGTCACAGTGAGCCGCTGAGGCTAGTAAAAATCCACCAGGAAACGTAGGATCCACAGAGATAAGGACAGAGCTTTGTCACAACTGGTGTCAGAGGTGGGATCATCATACACAGCGTGGCGGAAGAAAGAAGTTTAAAAAAAAAATAGTGCACTGGGATTTTGGAATTTTTTTTTTGTTTGGTTGGTTGTCCATTTGTTTTGTGCCACAATGGAGGAGGTGATAAGAGCTCTGGTACGAGCCACAGCACCCCAGCAGGAGGCCACCCGGGTTCAGGCCAAAGCACAACAGGAGTCTATGCGGCTTCAGCAGGAAACTAATCAATTATTGATGAACCAGGCAATCCAAGATCGTGCCCTCTTGCGAGAGGTAGTGGATCAGCTAAAGATCTTTACCACCCAGCTCCGAGGGTCTGATGGGATGCGAACCCTGAGGGCCATTGTTTATCTACCAAAGATGACATCAGAAGATGATGTTGAGGCATATCTCCTCTCGTTTGAGAGGACTGCTCAGCGTGAGGCATGGCCCCAGGAGCAGTGGGCTAGCATTCTCGCCCCTTTTTTGTGCGGAGAGGCCCAGAAGGCCTACTTTGACCTGCCTGCCTCAGATGCCATTGACTATCTCCGGCTGAAGGCAGAGATCCTAGCATGAGCAGAGGTGACAGCAGCAGTACGGGCCCAGAGGTTCCATGAGTGGAAGTACCAGGAGAATAAACCCCCAAGGTCCCAACTATTTGACCTCATACACCTTGCACGGAAGTGGTTACAGCCTGAGGCGTGCAACCCGAATGAGATTTTGGAGACCCTGGTCATAGATCATTACATGCGGGGACTGCCACCAGATCTCTGCAAATGGGTAGGCCAGAATGATCCGTCCACCTACGACGAGATGATCACACTGGTAGAAAGACGGATGACAGCCAGGGAGTTGACCTGACTATCTAAGGAAGGCCCCTTTCGGAGCAAGCACCCGAGCCTAACCCCGGAAGGTTGGGTGACCAAAACCCCAGGAAATCCTAGGTGGAAGAAGGAGTGGGCTGAAAACCATGGGGGACTCCAGAAGGAAGGGATTGGTCTAAGTGGAGGGAACCTTGGGTCTAAATCCCCTAATTCCTGTGATAGGGAAATAATCAGAAGCAAGTATAGATGTTATGCGAGTGGGGACACATAGCAGCACAGTGTCCCAACACCAAGGAGCCTGTGCAATGTAACTTTGGGGATTGGGAAGTCCCGTGCTCCCTTATCCACCTTGCAGGGGTTGCGTTAGCCCCACATAACTACACCAGACCAGTGAATATAAATGGAGTAGAGACTACAGCGCTTGTGGACTCTGGGAGTGCTATCACCCTTATATCGGGTAAACTGATAAAAAGTAGGCAGCTGCTGCAAGCCAAACGCGTAGCAGTAACATGCGTACATGGGGCCGTAAGCCATTACCCCACCATCCCGGTGGAGTTAGAGGTTCAGGGGAACCCCACTGAGGTGACCGTGGGCGTAGTTCCTAAACGCCCATATCCTGCAGTCATTGGGAGGGACTATCCAGGGTTTGATAATTTACTCCCCCCAGAGAGGCTGGAGGAAAGTGGGAACCCTGAGGACAGCAGCTTGCTGCCAGGGGAATGTCAACTCCCAATGTTTGCTGAAATTTCAGAGGATCTGTTCTCAGCCCCCCAAAGGATCCGGAAGACTAAAAAAGAAAAGAAGGCCGCAAAGGCCTTAGGAACCCGGATCCTGTCCCAGGGTCAGAAAACAGCTCTAGTAGGCAGACGGACACGAGCAGCCAACAGAGAAACTTCCACCCCAGAAAATGAGCCAGAGGCTGCCCCCAGCCGTGATGGCGATGAACCATTGGAAGAAGCAGGAGCCAGCCCCTGGGAGCTCAGGCACATTAGTTCTGGGAGAGAGTCTTTTGGACGGGACCAGGCAGAGGACCCTAGATATGATAATGCCAGAAAGGAGGTAGCCGAGATAGATGGGATACCCGTTGATGGGAAGGCCCGGGGTCCAGGACCTTACTTTATCATGAAGAAAGGTCTCCTGTAGCGTGTGGTGCAAATACAGGAGCAAGAGATACATCAACTTCTGGTGCCAAAAAACCATCAAAAGGCCATATTGAGCCTCGCCCACAGTCACCTATTTGGAGGACACCTAGGGGTAGAGAAAACCCAGGCACGGATCCTGCGGAGGTTCTTCTGGCCAGGAGTACATGAAGATGTTCGAAGATACTGCATCTCTTGTCCAGAGTGTCAGTTACATAGTCCTCGCCCGCACTTGCAGGCTCCTTTAATACCTCTTCCAATAATAGAGGTCCCTTTTGAACGCATAGCCATGGATCTGGTAGGACCCCTTGAGAAGACAGCTCGGGGCCACCAACATGTGCTTGTTGTTCTCGACTATGCAACCCGGTACCCAGAAGCTGTTCCCCTATGCAATACAGCTTCTAAGACAATAGCTAACGAGCTACTACAGATCTTTGCCCGAGCTGGGCTACCCAAGGAGATATTGACTGACCAAGGTACACCTTTTGTGTCCAAACTGATGAAAGATCTCTGTTCATTACTCCATGTACAAGCCTTACGGACTTCTGTATACCACCCGCAAACAGATGGACTTGTGGAAAGGTTCAATAGAACCCTCAAGGCAATGATTAGAAAAGTGGTGAGCCGTGATGGGAAAGACTGGGATATGCTATTGCCTTACCTCATGTTCGCCATCCGGGAGGTTCCACAAACCTCCACGGGTTTCTCTCCATTTGAGCTACTATACGGGCACCATCCCCGGGGCATACTGGATATAGCCAGAGAAGCCTGGGAAGAAGAGCCAAATCCTGGAAGGAACATAGTTGAGCATGTACTGCAGATGCGAGATCGGATAGCCCGAGTTACACCCATTGTACGGGAACACTTAGAGAAAGCACAGGAGACCCAACAAACCCATTATAATCACCAAGCAAAGCTTCGGCGGTTCCAACCAGGAGATCGGGTGATGGTACTGGTGCCCACAGCAGAAAGTAAACTATTGGCCCAGTGGCAGGGACCCTCTGAAGTGATCAAAGCTGTGGGAGAGGTGACCTATAAGATACGGCAGTCCGGCCGTTGGAAGCCGGAGCAAATTTACCACATCAATCTTCTAAAACCTTGGCATGATCGAGAGGCATGCTTAGTCACCCAGGAGACCCTTCCCCAGGAAGATGATGTACACGAGCAAGTAAGGATATCTCCAGACTTGACGCCGATCCAAAAGAGTGAGGCAGCCGACATGATCAATCGCAATCGAGATGTGTTCTCTACAAAACCGGGGCGGACGACTGAAGCCTATCACCATATCCGCACAATCCCTGGAGCCAAGGTAACATTGAGACCCTACCGAATTCCAGCAGCCAAAAGAGAAGAAATCAAGGCTGAAATAAAGAAAATGTTAGAATTAGGAGTTATTGAAGAATCTCAGTCAGTGGTCCAGCCTAATTGTTCTAGTGCCTAAACCTGACGGAACCATGAGATTCTGTAATGACTTTCGCTGACTGAATGAAATATCCCAATTCGATGCATATCCCATACCACGCATAGATGAACTGGTTGACCGACTGGGTAGTGCCCGATTTTTGACCACATTGGATCTGACAAAAGGGTATTGGCAGATTCCCCTGACCAAAGAAGCTAAAGGAAAGACAGCCTTCTCCACCCCAGATGGGCTATTTCAGTATACTGTCCTCCCTTTTGGGCTACATGGGGCCCCGGCCACATTCCAGCATCTCATGGATAAACTGTTGCGCCCTCATACTAGTTATGCAGCCGCATACCTAGATGATGTCATTATCCATACGCCAGACTGGGGAACACACTTGGAGAAAGTCGAAGCAGTACTGCGCACCTTAAGACGGGCTGGCCTCACTGCTAATCCCGCTAAATGTGCCATAGGGCTAGCAGAGGCTAGATACCTGGGATATATTGTAGGAAGGGGCATAGTGAAGCCCCAAACTAATAAGCTAGAGGCAATTCAAAACTGGCCCCGGCCATCCCGAAAGAAGCAAGTCCGTGCATTCCTAGGCGTGGTAGGCTATTACCGACGTTTTATTCCCCACTTCGCCACTAGGGCAAGTCCCCTAATGGACCTGGTGAAGGCCCGAGGTCCAGACATGGTAAAATGGACTGATGCAGCAGAGAGGGCATTCACTGACCTTCGGACAGCCCTCTGTAATGATCCTATACTTATAGCCCCGGACTTCAACAAGGAATTTATTCTACAGACAGATGCTTCTGAAGTGGGGTTGGGAGCGGTTCTGTCACAAATGGTTGGAGAAGAAGAACATCCGATCCTTTACCTAAGCAGAAAGCTGCTCCCAAGAGAACAGAAGTATGCAGTAGTCGAGAGAGAATGCCTTGCTGTCAAATGGGCCATGGAGACACTGCGTTATTACCTCTTAGGCTGGCGATTTACTCTTGTTATGGACCATGCACCCCTCCAATGGATGCAGCGGAATAAGGAAAAAATGCGAGAGTGACTAGATGGTTCTTATCCCTTCAACCCTTTCAGTTCCGCATACAACACAAAGCCGGAAGTCGCCACGGCAACGCAGATGGCTTATCACGGGTGCACTGTATGTCGACCCAAGTTGCCCAACCCCTTGATGTTGAGCAGGGGGGAGGGATATGTGATGGAGTCAGACCAGAAGGATATAGGAGAGTGCTGGAAGGCAGGTACATTAGTCTCAGGGTGTGCAGGTCCCTGTTCCCTGGATAGCCAAACAAAGGCTACTCCAGGCCAATCAAGACACCTGGGGCCAATTAAGAACCTTCTAGAAAGGAGTAGAAACAGCCAGCCTGATTGGGACACCTGAAGCCAATCAGGGACTGGCTGAAACCAGATAAAAACCTCCCAGTTAGTCAGGTGGGCTGTGGGTGTCAGGAGCTGTGGAAGGAAGTGGTGCTGTTGGTGAGACTGAGTGGTGGACAACATATCATACTGAAGGAAGGAGGCCCTGAGGTAAGGGTGAAGTGGAGTTTGAAGAGGTGGGGACTGCTGTGGGGAAGTAGCCCAGGGAATTATATTGTGTTTTGTGGATAAAAGGTCAGCCATCTTAGCTGATACTATTAGGGTCCCTGGGCTGGAGCCCAGAGTAGAGGGTGGGCCTGGGCTCCCCCCTTTCTGCCTCCCCTAATTAGTCTCTGAGATTGGGAGACAACAGAGACTGTGCCAGGAAGGATAGCTTCTCCTCACTGGCTTGTGATGAAAATGGCTCAGTAGGCTGTGACCTTGTCTCCAGAGAGAGAAGGGCTCCGTGGAGGGTCACAGTGAGCTGCTGAGGCTAGTAAAAATCTGCCAGGAAATGCAGGATCCACAAAGATAAGGACAGAGCTTTGTCACACTACACTCTGGAAACCAGGGGCTTCTTGTAACTTTTCCAGTGGTTCTTAGAGCAAAAATCCCTCCCATTCCTGTAGCTATAAACTTTAAATTGGAGCCACAAACTTAAATACCTCAGGGCAGCTTCTGTCTCCACTGGGTTTGCTGCAGGCTTGGAGGCAGGCTGTTCCTTGGGAAAGGCAATCAAACAGCACCTCCGCGCATGGACCCGTTGAGCCTGCCCTGGAAGTGGTTTCAGCAACAGTGCACTTCTCACTTGAAGCCCGCAGCTGGCTCCCATCAGTCGCCATTCTGGATTCTGAGGACAATTTCTCAATTCAAAAACATTTGAAAACCAGTTTTTATTTTAAACATTTGGGGCCTATTCTGCCCCCTCACCTTTGTTGCTGGGACTATGGTAGAATAAGGTGCCAGCAGAACAAGTAACAATGGCAGAGTCTGACCTTTCTTCATTAGTAACGTGCTAAAGCTGCTTACATGTGAGGATTGCGCTGCAAGGATTGGCCCATAATCTTAAAGCCAGATAGCCATATGCAGGGAAAATCCCTATGCACTGTTAATAGCTATGAGCTAACATGACATCCTGTGGTTTTAAAAAGAAGACTAACATGACTGCGTATTTCCTGGTGCCAGGCCTGGCTGGCCTGGCTACAGGGGTAATGACTGAGCACATTTTTTTTTCCCCCATATTTCCTTTTTCCCTAGAAATATCATTTCACATATTTTATGGCTACAGGTTTTGTTCTTGCCATCGTCATTACAAGGATTGGAGAAACCGGAGGTATCAGTTATATTATACAATAGATAGTGCAATCTACACTGATTCATAGTAAATGCCTTGTTGCTTTTGTATTTCAAGTTAATTCGGTATTTAGTTGGATAATTAATTCCTGCAAAGCAGAAGTGCATAGTGGTTGTAGATTGGGGTTGTCTCTTATTTATCACAATTTAGCCCCAATCAATCAATGAAAATAAGACTGTGGCCAACATGTGTGTGAGTTAAGCAACATTTTCACTGCTCTAAGAGGCTGTTTATAGAAATTTAATGCTACTCAGATCATCTATTGCAAAGCACACTGTTGATGTTTTTATGCTTCTTATTCTGTAGCATATGGTCTTTGATGCTATGGGCTACTAGATAAACATGTTTCATAACTATTATTTTATATCCTGAACCAGTTTATACACTGCTCTAAAGCAAAGATGTAAAAAAATTCATAATGTATTACTTAATACATTAATACATAATGATACTTAGGATCAAGAATTTCATACATCTTAATGTATAACTCTGCTTTAGAACTATATGTAAACTAACTCAATCCGGAAATCTACCATAACCAGCTACATGGTTTTTAACAACCAGTTTCACTATAGCATTTGAGACCTTATTCTGAGACCTTATTCTATGGAAAGCCTTGTCAGAACCTAAAAGTTCACCACAGAATAGGAGCGAGCTCCCCTCCCACCCTCTCAATGTGCCCAGAACTATGGAAGAGTCAGAAATGACTCCAGCGTTAACTGCACTGAGATTTTCCACTTACTGCAGGACTGAAATAAATTTTATACATGATTGTCTAAATCTAGTCTTCAAGTCTGACTCAATGACTCTTCAAAGGGAAATTGAATTTTCAAAGTATTTCATCAGTAAAAGATCCTATAACTTTTGAAGAGGAAGCATTTAAACAAAGCTCTCCTTTTTTAAATTTAGGCCTACTTTTCCTTACATCCCTTTTGGTTCCTCTAGATTAAAAACGCAAATATTGCATGAGCTTCAAATTTTACCCAGAAATTTGGTTTCAGTACATCTCAGACTTAGGGTGGTTTTTTAAAACTTAAAACAGAAAAATAAATGCATTTCTTGCAAATACGTACAATCAAATTGAAGCCTTAACCTACGAGCAAATTTACAGCAGTTTAATTAAGAACTTATCTGCACAAGCATTGCACCATTTTAAATAATTTCAAGAACGGGTTTGATTAAACTGGTGCAGTGCTCTGTGTGAATAAGCTTGAATCGCTTTAACTCGGATTTATATCAGTTTTAGCATGGCTAAATCAATACAATTCCAGTTTAAAGCTGCAGATGTCTAGAGACACAGTTGCACTGGTTTCACTGTTTAAAGGAGCTGATGCCAGTGGGAAGAGGAAAGTATTTGGAGGAGGCTACAGCCATGGTGCAATTGGTCAATTCAGTCCGCACTCTAGGAATACTCTTGGATTCCTCGGTTGACACTGGGCTCTCACATCGCAATGGCCATGTGCAATACTTTTTAACCATCTCTGATTGTCTAGGAGATTCTGTCCCATTCTGGCAGACAAAGACCTGACCTCAATCATTCCTGCTTTCTTCACCTCTTGGCTGGACTACAGCAACGTGATATACTTCGGCATGAAACCTTCAACACTTAGGAAACTCCGACAGTACACAACACTGCAGCACATCTCCTCAGCCACACAGGCTATGGGGAGCACATCACACTTGTCCTCCGCGCTCTGCATTGGCTTCCCATAGAATATCAAATCAAGTTCAAAGACTTGGGCCTTATCGTCAAAGCGCTCCATGGCCTGGGCCCAGGACACCCAAAAGAGTTTACAGCTCTGGGATGAAGACTGTTGGTAATAACTTCACTTCTCCAGTACAATGGAAAGTTCAACAATAAGAGTAAAGCTCTTCTGTGTGGGAGACTGAATCTTCTTGGAGGATGGTCAGAGACTGGAACCAAGACTCAGGAACATCGCAAACCTGATCACTTTCTGCTCCAAGTGCAAAGCACATTTCTGTGACCGTGCCTTCTCCGATAAATATGTGTAACAGGTACATTTAAAAAAAACAAAAACACCAAACCCTGTAAAAACCCACCACTACTAACACAAGTGTCTCCCTCTAGGGCAAGGATGAGAGGACAAAATGCACAGTAGATGTGTAATCAGATTGCTTAATGCTCTACTGGAAGGAGCTCAGGGTATGTCTACACTGCAGTCAAAAACCTGCCACATGGTGAGTCTCAAAGCCCAGGGCAGCTGACTAGGGCTCATGTGGCTTGGGCTGTGGGGTAAAAACAGCAGTGTAGGTAGCCAGGCTTTGGCTGGAACCTGGCTCTGAGACGCCCGCCCCTGTCCCCTCTCCCAGGGTATCAGAGCCCAGGGCCAGCCCAAACAAGCCTCTAAAATGGCTGTTTTTGACCCAGCAGCCCAAGTGCCCTGACCCAACCATGACTGTGCCAGTCTTTTACTGTACTACTGATGAACCCTTCCCTCTCCCTCCCAGTGCCTCCTGCATGGTGAGGAACAGCTGTTCAGCGGCATGCAGGAGGCACTAGGAAGGAGAGGGAGGCACAGGGAGGGGATGCACTCAGGAGAGGAATGGAATCATGCCTGGGGCTGCTGGCCCCTGCTGATGAACTCCTCCCTCCCAGTGCCTCTTGCATGCCACAGAACAGCTGTTCCCCACGGTGTAGGAGGCACTGGAAGGGATGGGGAGGAGTTGATCGGGGGGCTGGTAGATCCTCAGAGGACCCTCGGTTCCCCGGTGTTCTACCTCACTTTCATTGGCATTCGCTGTTAGATGTCTAATTGCTACTCAGCTTTTTGGTGAAAACTGAAACAAAAAGGGTTTTTTTGTTATTGTTTCCCCACCCCTCACTGAATAACAGGCCTACCCCATTCTTGGTCTTCCTTTTGCTTCTAGTGTATTTTAGAATGTCTTCTTGTTACATTTTATGTCTCTAGTTTAATCTCATTTGGGCCTTGGCCTTTCTAATTTTGTCTTACTCGCTTACATTCAGCCTTTGTAGTTTGACCCAATGTACACTTTTTGTAGGACTTTTTTTAATTTCAGATAATTGAAGATCACCTGATTAAGTCATAGTGTTCTCTTGCCATACCTCTGGTCTTTCCTATACAGTGGAATAGTTTGCTCTCGTGCCATTAATAATGTCTCTTTGAAAAACTGCCAACCCTCAAACTGTTTTTCCCCTCAAGACTTGCTTCCCAAGGTCTCTTACTTACCAGCTCCCTGAGTTTGATAAAGTCTGTCGTCTTGAAATCTGTTTTTAGTTGAGTTTTCCATCCCATCATTCCTTAGAATCATGAAATCTATCGTTTCATGATCACATTCATCCAAGCTGCATTTCACTTTCAAATTCTCAACCAGTTCTTTCCTATTTGACAAAAATCAAACCTAGAACAGCTTCTCCCCTAGTGGCTTTCTTCACCTTCTGAAATAAACAACTGTCTCCATTCCATTCCAAGAATTTGCTGGATAATCTCGGTCCTGCTTGTGCTATTTTCCCCCAATACATGTCTGGATAGTTGAAGTCCCCCATTACCATCAAGTCCTGTGCTTTGCATGATATTGTCTAAAAAAGCCCCATCTACCCCCCTCTTCCTGGCTAGGTGGTTTGTAGCAGATCCCTACCCTGACATCACCCTTGGTTTTTTTAAACTCTTTATTCTTACCTAGAGATGTTCGACAAGTCTGTCTCCTATTTCCATCCAGTTAAAGTGTGTACATATTTTTTTATATCAAAGGCAACACCGCTTTTTTCCTCGGCCTATCATGCCTGAGCACTATTCAGCCCATTTCATTATCCCACCAAGTCTGTGATGCCAGCTATGTCATAGCTGTATTTATTAACTAGCATTTCTAGTTCTTCCTGCTTATTCCCCATATTTCTCACATTAGTATGTAGGCATCTAAGCTACTGATTTGATTTCCACCCTATGTTCTGTCATCTTGGAGTGCCAAAGCGGAAACAAGCATTTTCACCCCCCAGATATGAAATGTAATGTAAATAGAGGAGACTGTTTCACTGGCTCCCCAGCACTGCACTTCTCTGCTACTCCCTTTCTCAGCCTGACTCCTGGTCTGGTCCTCAGTCCCAAAACTACATTCATATGCCCACCCACCCTATTTATCATTTAATTTGCTCAATTTTATAATTTTGCAGTCTAATATATGGCAAGATCTCAATTTTAAGAGAATTATTAAATAAGGTCAGTTAAGGATGTGCACTGTAGTGCACTTAGCTACTATGTAGAATTCAGCTATTTGGATCAGGCTTACACCTCGCTAATACTCTTTCAGGTATTTTGATAATGAAATGGAAAGTAGCAGCATAAATAAAACAATCTAGGCTGTTAACATGTATAAAAATGAAGTTCAGGAAACAGCCCTTACCAATTAGGCTCATTCACTATCACTGGGGCAGTCAGGCAGTTATTGAAAGATCATAACACTTTGCTGTTCAAACAAAAAAAGATTTTATGACCATCCTGTAACTGAATTTTGCTCCTGCCACTTAATGCAGAACGTTACCTTTAAGAGAGACTTGCAGCTGGTATTGATAGATGACAAATTCTTCTTTGCCTATCCACATGGGTGCCAGTGATCCAGGTGCAAACAAAGGTGGACAGATGCTTATTAGGGGAAAATAAAGCAACTGTCACCTAAATGTTAGTGAGCAAGCATGCTCAGATTATTTTTGCTTGTGACACATTTCTAGCAGGGATCAGGTGTTAAAACAGTAAATGTTTATTGCAATAGGGTGAAACCACCATGTGTGATGGGAAATATATTGTCACATAAAGTTAATGTATCTCAAAAATAACTGAGGCAAAGACCAGGAGTAGCAGGAGCTCAAGTAGTAGCTAACTTTGAAGGTGTCACATGCCCATTTTATAGTCAGTCAGTGCCTGGCTATGATCTACATACAAGAGATCGGGCATCTTAGCCACACTAAGCTCACTTCTTCCATGGAGCTGGTTTCCTTTAAATTGTCAGGTTCTGTAATTAGTTTAACTCATTCAGTGAAAAAGGAGCCTGTGTTGGCCTCAAAGAGACTAAGAATCTTCAAAATTAAGTCCCCTATTGGACACTTGCATCTCCTTGGCTTTTAGAGTCTAGGGCCTCAGTTCAGCAAGGTCCTTAAGAATGTGCCTAATTCAGCACATTAATGGTGCCAATTTAAGCTCATAAGCCACATGCTTAAGTACCAAGGTGAACTTTAATATTTCTAGAGGAAGCAAGTTTGTGCCATAAGCCGACAGTCTTATTTAATTTCTTTTCAAATCACAAGCCGTTCAGCTGCTACTATTAACAGTAAGTACTTTCAAGAAATTTGTAATGGAGGAGAATGGCAGTGGTACATTTATATCAAGAAACATTCTGAGCTACGGAGTGGCTAAGACACTAGTGTCTAAAATGCTGTGGACAGTCATTTTGCTCAAAAGGCCTTGGAAAGGACAGGAAGAATTTGAGATTTAATCAGGGCTTCATTTAAGGGTGAGGAAAGAGACAGGAATGATCAGTCACCCAGCATGCATTCACTCCAAATCCTTGCTCCCTGTTAAATCATGTGCATCTTCATCAGATGCACTCAGATTAGCTTTTTGGTTCTTAGATATTCTTTAATGAAATTCCTCAGAATAACTCAATATAGACATCTGTTTTTACTGCTTTGAACAATCCTTCATTGGAACTGTAGTTAATTTAAAGCCAGATAAAAATACTTTCCATCTTTATCTGAACTACTCTCTGGATCTGCATTGTGCAATCACCTACAGAAGCTTTAGGATACAGACAGTTATTACTTAGCAATAAGTACTACAACAAGTGTTAAATCTTGAAAAATTTATTATAGTTTTATATATATATATATATAGTTAAAAGTTCAGTCCTTAGTGTTTGTGAACAAGCATTTTAGACAGACATGAACCTGCTAGTGTAAGTAGCTAAACAGATTAAATCTAAGATGAGTGTTTTGCTTTGATTTTATAACTCACTGTCAAGATGTATATACAGAATTCATTTTCCTGATAGAATGCCAAGAGTAGTCATTTTGCAACATTTACATTCCCCATATAAAATGTGTAATATACATTTTCATCTTGCTGCAGAGAGATATAAACATGTTTATTTTGTACATTATTGTAGTTAACATACTTTAACCAGGTTTTTTATTAGCAACAAATAAAAAGCAGATGCACAAAAATTAAGTCAGAATGATTTTAAAAACCTTTTGGACATCTATGATCATGAATTTGTATTTAGAAACAGAAGAAATAAAGGCTTATGTTTGGAGTCTTTTATAGGTCTCCAATAATAGTTATTTTTAATTAAAACCAGACAACAAAAAATAAATCAGACACATCATGATCAGCCAGTCTGCTAATGTCCATCTTGATCACAAATGGATAACAATGTAAAAAGAACACATTTGTTCATAGAGTATAAAATATTGCACAAGAGCAGCTTCTTTTGAAGAAAAGATTTCCCAAGTTTATGAATGCAAAATGGTTATGCATTTAAAGAAATTATATATTTGCATTTTCTAAAACAAGGAACATTCAGTAATACTGTTAGAACTGTCATCCATCAACTTCTTCCTGATCTTCTCTCTGGTATGTTAGTGATGAAGATTTGGCAAAGGCAGAAGGCAAACAAAGTGTGTGCATACATATATACACATATTTATAAAATGTGTCAGACAAGTCACAATAACTATCTAATCCAAGAGCTGGGCATTTTTAGTCCTTTGATAACCTAACCCTTAGAAATCTGAAGTCTTAGATGCTAATCACAGTGATGATCACACAGTAGTAGAGTAGGATTCCATTCTTTGCTGGTTCTTTCGCTTTGGAATAATCTTGTCCGTATCCCCAGTATCTAGGGCACCACCTTCAGTATCACTGTCACTGCTATCTACCACTGTTGGGTCCAAAGCTACCTGTTCAGTCCTTCTGTGTAAATGAAAACGGATCCCACCTTCCTGTATGGAGTTACTTATAAAATCTTCATCAGACGAATGAAATGACTCGTCATCTCCTATCAAATGGTTGACAATGTGAATCCCATCAAAAGTGGGTTGGTTTGAGAAGCCTTTCTGGCCTTTTAGGCATCTGATCTGTTAAAAACAAGAGTTAACATTTAAATCACAAGTGAAGAGTCCAGCAACTGGAATAAAAACATGTTTGAGAAATAAAGTATCCTTGACATTCAGTGATTTCTACATGCAAGCAGGACTGAGATTGCCAAGAGTTACTAGAGTTTGAATGTCCAAGAGGAGAAACTTGAGAAAGGGGTCATTTGGGTACTCTGTACTTTTTGAAATTAGGCCCTTTAGGGTGTTTCAGATTTGGTACCAAAAAGCACTAACTGTACTCTTGAAAATTTTGACCTGTATGTACAAGTTCCTCTCGTTATTGAGGCTAAATCTTATATCTTTGGACATCCCCACTGAGAACACACTACAGCTGTGGAATTTCAGGTAGCCCTATTTATTACAGAAAAGTAGTGATTGTCAAGTATTTCCTTTTGTGTATTATCTCAGGAAGGGTTTTTTGTGCTTGTCATCTAATTAGAAAAAACAATGAGAAAAGCTTCTGTTGGTGGAGCAATTGCCAATGTTTTGTGGAAGAACAAGTAAACAGCATTCAAGAGCAATAAAATTGGTTCTTTCCACCTTGAAAGGTAAAGAGCATCATTCCCCTCCACCCCCAACCTCCAATGAACCACAGCAAGAAAGGTTTAACCTGCATTCTTGCACTGAAACTTACCTTTCCTCATAGTAGAGCAGACTACTCTCAATTTTAAAGAGAAATGTTTTATAAAACAAAACTGGTTGGGACATAGGTAAAGTGTACTTAATACTTGCATTTCAAGTACACTAAACTGTAGTGATAAGCTAGCTACTTGACCACAGGTTTAAGCTACTCTGAAGGAAGAAAAAACCTTAATATTGAGCATGTCACATTATAACTTAGTGAAACTAATCTTAGCTGTTGAAGATGTCTGAAGTTAGTTCTTAAAATTTCACCTGAACAAGCAAACTCATGCAGCAGTCAGTCATACATTTTGCTAAGATTGTGATAGCAATACAGTTACATGCTTTTAAGTATCAGAATCCACAGGCACCTGTGTCTGGGCAGGCCAGTTGGTAGAAAATAAGGAAGTCGTCAAAACCATGCTCCATCCCAAACCCTGCACTCGAGTCTGGATAAGCAGCCTCTCCTTAGGATCTTTCTGTCCTCAAATACCAGCTGATGCTGCATTGCATCTGAAGCAGTCACTTTAAAAAAAAAAACCTGGAAGATAAGCTTCACAGGGTAAAAATTTAGCTTCACATCTTGGGGCTGCCATTCTGGATTCACTTCTTTGAGCAACACAAATTGTTCTGGAAGCTTGAATCCCTAAAGCCTATTTGAATGTGTTAAAAATGTGAATATTGCTATTTGATCTGAAGTAAAATGTAAGTGCACTAACCTACCACAAAACCTGGACTTTTCTTCAATAGAATAAAAATAGCAAGTTTTAACTGTAAAACAGAAAACATTCCAATACAATTTGTTGGTTTTTAACAGAAGAAAGTCAAAAATAATGTAAATTATGCTATCACTGAATTTCATTGTTTTCTAGAAATGAGCAATTGTTAGGAAACTCAAATCTTTAAAACACCAACTGTTCAAGAGATAACCCTAAGGGCATCACTGTCCAAAATTCAAGGCAGTGTCATCAGCGCTAAGGGAGTGCTTAAATACTTACTACTCAGTAGGCTTATAAGCTATCAGTCTGTAGATGCTTGTTACCAGAGCATACATTGCACAAATCTTCCAGTCCCTCCCTTTGCCCAGTGAATTTGCTATGGACTGAAGGATTACTCGGTATGTGTAAAGTTTAAAATTCACCATGACATGCCTGTGCTCTGAGGGGGATCAGATGCCACAGTAGCTGGTACCAATTTAAGAACCCAAATGGAGAATACCTTTTAATTTGAGGATCTACAGAATCTTAAAGCTCTTTACAAGTATTAGTGACTCAAGGCACAACACATCTGACAGGTAAGCCATATTCTCTAGTTTAGAATTTGGGAAAATGAAACATAGAAATGAAGTGATTTGTCAAGGTCACAAAGTCCAGGCAAGAGCCAGGATTAAAACCTAGATTTTTCCAGTCCCATCTGTGACCATATGATCACCTCCTCTGGGAGGAAAGAGGGTTAGCCCTTCAAGGGCAGCCCAGACTGAGTAGGGGTTGGAGTTACATCCCTGGGACATGGCACAGTCGTTGCCAGGTTGCGAAGCCCTTCTTTGAGAGGGAGATCACCATTGGTTAAATCCAGTCCTTTTTTCAAGTCTTGTGATTGGCTTTTCTGCCTGAAAAGGCATTAACGGGCCTCATTTTGATCTCTCCCCCCATTCTATTTCTAGAAGACTGGGTGGTTGCTTCATGCCACGGTTCTATGGGGGTTCAGGCCTGGTAGACCCACAAACATCAGCAGGGAGGCCTTTAAATAGCTTAAGGTGATAGTAGTTTTACCCACACTTTCATTGCTCCCTAGACTGGCTGCCTTTAGGAGATCAAAGGTGATCAAAAAAAATAGTCTCCACCTTTGCCCCCTCTGTGCCATTCATAAAGCTAGTTACATCAAGAACAGAACCTCAGTAGTTGACAGTATTTGCTTACATAAGCCTTCTCATATAAGAAGCCATGAATTAGAAATATTTTGAAAACAAAATGCATGCTTGGAGTTTTTTATAAACATTGTCCAAGGCTAATGGAACTTACATTTATGCATTCAGAGCAGTTGAGAGAAGACAGGCATGGAATTGGACTTTGGCAATATACGCTTACCTGAAGCTGACTACCTCATCAAGCCATGCATGAAGGAAAGAGACAGCAAAAAGATTTTCAGGTTTTAGCACAATTCAGTTTTTCCATACTAAAGGTAGCAAATGAAGGGTGCTGACAGAAGCACTCACTCAGATTCTATTTTTAAGATATCCACTTTATATCTATTTGAAGCAATTAAGGAAACATCACTAAACAACATTAGAATGTCAGCCTACAGTAAATTTTAAAAGGAAAATATGCTATGAAAAACTGAGATTAATATTCTGATACTGGTAAGATTGTGATAGAGATTGGTACAGAAGGAAGGCAGTCATTTGTTTCTTTTGAAGACTTTAGAAACCACAGTTTTAAAGCAGTCAATAACTTATTTCATGTTAGACATAAAAATGCTTGCCTACCTAAGTCAACCACTCAACAGTGATTACTTACAACATTCTATAGTCTGGAAATTGGAGCAAAGCGTGGGCACTCTTTTGGTTCAAGGTAAGAAAACAGATTATTCATATTAAATCCATAGGGGGAAAAATAATAGTGGATTATGCAAATCTTATTACAACAGGAACAGTCTAAAGAAATCAAAGCCCTTTTTTGTTCTGGACCGGAGTAAGATTTCCTGACTATAAAACAGACATGATTCAAAAGAAAACTACACTGCTACTGAAACTATATGCTAACCACTACGTCTAATTAGAGCAGAGATAATCATTAACATTGTAAGTGAATATGGTAAGAGAATCTAACAGAAAGTTACCATGTTAGCAGCCTCATGAGGCAGATTTAGGCATTTTTTATTTTTTATTTTTTATTTTTTTTTAAAAAATCAGATTCCATTCCATTTTTCAAGTGGAGAAGAAAAACAGGCAATTAAGTAAAAATGTAACTGGCGAGTTAAATGCTATTTAAGTTAAGCACCAATAAAAGCAACTTAATCTGAACACACAAAATTTTGAGGTTTCCTTAACTCTAACTTCCCATGGTGTTTAATGGGTTCTGAATTCTTAATGATTATCAGGCTCATGACTTTTGGCCTCTGCTCCCTGCTGAAAGTAAAATACAGTTTAAGATGGCAGTCCCAACCTAGAGACGGTCACTGAAGAGATACTGAAACTGTCAGCTCTCTATAAAATGCCTCAACAACTCCTTTACTATATCTGTTCTTTAAGTAAAAATTTAGCTCAAAGGAAATTATGAGATAACATGGTACCTTAAATTGTCTGTCTATCAACAGGGAAACAGACTTAAGTCCCAAATAAAACTGAAGTTCTTCTCTTTAAAGATTAACTATAATTCAGAAATACATTTCCACACCCAAACCCCCCAAAAATTTTAAAATGAAGTTAAGGTTTCAGGCACAAATTCAGACCATACATTTTCCCATTCAAGAAGGTTAGGCAAAGCAAATGTCAGAAACCCAAGATGTTAAGGTTGCACTTCCACAATAAGCGCCTGCCCCCCCCCCCCCCCACAACTGAACTCTGCAGCAGGAGAGATGATAGATAAAATCTCACAGTTGCAGACATTAATATCTGCAATCTATCACCTAAAACAGGTCTTCAGAAATATGGGCAGTCATAACACTATGGTCCAAATGGGGTTCAATTCCCTATGTATTCCATGGCAAATTTAGTTTCCACCTATATCCAGGAAACTAGGTTTGCCTTCTGTCACTGATCTTAGGGAGATAACTTTCAAATAAGATTGTTGCTCTTTGAGATTCAAAAAGGCAGAAGCATGGTATCAGTAATTAACATAACTGAACTTTCAAGCAAACATTTTACAATAATTAACAGGACATTTTTCATTTTTACAATAATTCACAGGGCAATTTTCACTCAAATACAGGATCAAATGCAAAAAAGATAATCAAGGACAGATGTTTGAGGGGAGCTGTACAACTGGTCCTTAAATCAAAACACTCCATAAGTGAACCAAGCAATGCATATTGCACCTTTCCTCTACTAACTGACTTTCCAAGCAAAGATACAAAATGAATAAATACTCTTAATACCAATTTAAAGGAAATTGTACAGTACTTTGATTCACTGCACATACTACATCCTTCCAATTATATTGGACAGAGTTCAGGTTGTGGTTTTTATTTCGATGACTGCATTTCCTGTTTAACTTACTTTTTAGTTAATATTAGCAGCTGCATCCTCAAGCCAGGATATTATGCCAGGAACTTTAAACTTTAAGATTAAAGTTTGTGGGAATTTACCTAGTTTTTAATATGATCCCCCAGTCTGTGAAGGAGCCTTCTTCTTGCAAACTCCAGGTGGCCCACAAGAAAGGGGACCTTACCAAGCTGATCACAGGAGATCATAGGGGTCAGCAACCATTCAGAAGTGCTGTGCCAAGTCTTCATTTATTCACTCTAATTTAAGGTTTCGTGTGCCAATAATACATTAACATTCTTAGAAGGTCTCTTTCCATAAGTCTATAATGTAGAACTGAACTATTGTTGTATGTAAAGTAAATATGGGTTTTAAAATGTTTTAGAAGCTTCATTGAAAATTAAATTAAAATGCAGAGCCCCCCAGACTGGTGGCCAGGACCCAGGCACTGAGAGTGCCAATGAAAATCCGCTCACATGCCGCCTTGGGCACATGTGCCATAGGTTGCCTACCCCTGCACTAAGGTAAGGGAATGTCCCCTTACTCTGCATGCCACAGTCTCCTCCTAACCAGGGTCCTGAAGCACTGTTCTTTGGAGAGAGAGAGTCCTAATATACCAGACTCCCTAATGGCTGCAAGACTAGAGTGCTATTCCTGCAAGTGTTTAGGTCCTCAGGATCAGTGCTCCTTTCTCTCACAGATGAGTAGCAGCTGCCCTCCTGTCCATTCCTAACGTTTGAAGGACTGGAGATCTCTTCCACCAGCCATATCTGCCCTTCCTGTGGGGCAGGAAGGATTGGGAGAGGGTGTTGGAAGAGCCTGCCTGCTGCTCCCCAGTCCCTATAGAGAGGTTTGTGGGATTGAAGACTCTTTCCCTGTCTGCTCTACAGGAAAACAGATTCCCCTTAGGAAGTAGCAACCTTGTGGGGACCCTGGGTGGCTCAGAAATGCCCAGTGAGCTAAAAGGTTAGGAGAATTTGGTGCCATATGAGCTTTTTATGACTGGAAGCTCATCAGCCCCTCTTATGAAAGAATCTGAGTTTTCCCCTTCTGCTGACTTCAGCAGTCCCCATGAATGAGAGAGGGAGGAGAGGTGGCCCTCCAATATTCTCCAACCACTCACCTCTTGCTTTCTCCAACATCCTACCTAGTCCCAGATTTTAAATCTGGGGAAAGTGTTACGTGCTTATGGGCTGTTTGAGGTCTGCATTAAGTAGAGATCCCCAGTGAGCCTTAGGAGACACTAGGCTCCATCTCTGTTGGAGAAGTCTAATGACATAAGTGACAGCTCTATGCGTCACTTTCAAACACATCCAAAAAATCCTAGTAGCTCTATTGTTAGGGTGTCCTTAAGGAGTCACTTCAAGTTTCTACAAAAATTCTATTTTAGCCCAGGATCTAACTTACTTATTGAGGATATGATGATTTTTTATAGCAGGGACCAACAGTGGAGCTCACAATACAAACTCGGTTGTACCCTAAATACGGAGTACAGTTGTGCTGTTGCTCCATACAGTCTGTCCTTTACTACTTCCTGTTCAGGTATGAACAGCCTCTCTTTCCTGTCCAGAAACTTAAAACTGTTTTATACAAACATTAGTAATTTGTATAGAATTTTCTGCATGTTGCTGGAGAACTGAAAAGAGACAGTGGTACCACAAAAAGCTAAAACCAGCAATTTTCCCAGCTGTCAGTTGATGGGGGAGGAGATGTGGAATATAAGAAGGGAAGTGAAGACCTGATATTTGTAATGCATAAAAAAAAATGCAAACAAAACACACACAAAAAACCCCCAAAAGACCGACCAAGTGAAATATTTGGGGAAATTGAGGTAGTCATGACATCTCATAATACAGTAGTAAAGAGCACAAAATCATTTCCCAACCCCACCCCAGTAATTAGTCTTAAACCAAATAAAAATCTTCACCTCATCCCACTTTATATACATTTATATTCTGCAGCACTAGGATTTTTTTCCTAGCACATGCTCAGATTCCAGCTATGGGAGGATCTACAGCTGACACCATGAACAGTAAGTGTAGCTTTTTAAAAAGGGAAAATTGCAATGTAATACATAAAATTTTAATCACAGTATCTAATTAAAGAGTAGAATGAGTCAGTAAGTGTGTCTATCAGCAAATAAGCAAACTAGAAGCTGCTGCTTTGACAATCTGATACATAGGTATTGTAGGTTAAAGACAGGAAGCGCCTTGATCACGCATACTAATGCTGTGCGGCAAGAGACTTTCAAAACTTGTTTTCAAAACTTTTTGGGGTTAACAGTGAATAATACAGCACTAAACAGTGTTCTAAAAATACAGCTAAGGCATAAATGCCATTTCTTGTCTCGTCAGCATTCAAATGCATAACTGCATTTATTGTGGGGGCGGGGAGATGGTCTTAAAACGTACTTCCTAGCAGAAGGTTCAGTCTGATCTATCAGTGAAACAGAAGCTCCCATTGCCCCCCATTTACACTGGCCTTTAAATAGAGTTTGGCAACAAGACTTGAACATTAGCCCAGCGTAGCTATTTGGCTGGTTAGCGTGGCCAGAGCCAAGTGGTTTAAAGACAGCATTCAGGCTCAAATTAGCACATTGGGGAAGATAATTGGAACTCAAGGCTGGCATTCTTTGAGTGAGAACCCAGCATTATCCACCATGGTGAATACTCAGTGACAGGTATTTCTAAAAAACAAAACAATGAACTTTCATTTTAAGAGATATTTAGTAAATAGAACCAACTGGCTAAACAACTAGACACTGCCTTTTATGAAGGGAACTGCGGACCATTATCTACTAGCATAGTCTACCTGAAGATTTTATAATACCACTATCACCATAGCATCCAGTGATAGTACTACCATAGGACTCAGGAAACCTTCCAGCAAAAACAGATTAGCAGTTATAGAATCAGAAGTGTAGGGCTGGAAGAGACTTCAAGTAGTAATAGTCCATTCCCCTGCCCTCAGGTGGAATCAAGACCAGCCCTCAGAGGCATGTGTCTAACCTATTCTGAAATGCCTCCAATGACTAGGATGCTACAACCTACCTTAATGAAGTCTCTAGAGCAGGGGTGCCCCTCTGTTCCCCCTTTTGGGGTATAAAATGGTTTCTAGAGTAGTGTGATGAGGGGAGGAGGAGCGTGGCAAGGAGCAGATAGAAAGTGCTAGTATTATGGCAGAAAGTTTCCCTCTCCCCCAAGAGGAAGGCTTTACAGCATTTCCTAAAGGTGGAAAGACTCTGGATTTGTTTAATTCCTTCTGGAAGTCTGTCCCATAGCCAGATCCCTTTGACTAAGAATATTGTGTTTCTAGTACTCCCATGTTTCGTGCTGGGCTTAGTGATCTGTACTATCCCAGAGGAACACAACTGTCTTGTTGGCTTGTAGAATGAAATTCAGTTTTTCATGTACCTGGGGCTTGATCCATTAATTGCTCTGGCAGTTAACGCAAAAAACCCCAACAACTCTGAACTGGCAACAAACTGAATGGGAGCCAGTAGGAGACTAGACCTTGAGTTGCTGTGAAGGCCATAACATGGTGGCAGACATTCTGTAGTAGCTGGAGCCTGTGCACTGTTTCCACATTCAGCTTCCTATCAACATGATGGGTTCTCTTTAAAAATGCAAAGATGCTTTGGATTGAGATAATTTCAGTTTACTTGTGAACAGGGGGAGTGAAAAGGGCAACAGTGATAATGGAACTGCAACCACGATGAACGGTAAAGATATGCAATTAACCCCTTAGGCCTGTGAGTACCGCTGTGATAACCATTGCTAACTGCTCAGTTCTCCAATTTCTGAAGGATGATACAAAAGTAATTATTTTCTAAACTACTAATTTAAAACAAATGCATATAGGGTTAACAGTGGCACACAAACTGAAATACTAATGCAAAATGAACTTTGTTGACCATATCACTAGACAGTGCAAACTATAGCAACGCGTCATAAGCGAACAGCAAAACAGTGGCAACAAGTTTCCAAGATTGAGTCATTTCAGGCTTATTTTCATAGCACCTATTTAGTACATTTGGCCTTTTCATTTTGTATTCTCAGGTTCTGGAAATCAGTCTTGCAACAAAGAATGCTTTCCTGTGG
The DNA here is from genome assembly GCA_007922305.1 of Dermatemys mawii. Taxonomy (NCBI): domain Eukaryota; kingdom Metazoa; phylum Chordata; order Testudines; family Dermatemydidae; genus Dermatemys; species Dermatemys mawii. The sequence continues at coordinate 20,221,342 of ML677352.1, read as the reverse complement.
CTGTACAGATGATGGCCGGAATCATGCAATTGTTTGCAAATTAATTAAAACCATGACATTTTGTGTAAATGTTAATGCATTAAAAATCTCATCTCCAGTTGCCTTCTAGTTTTGTATTTCAGATTGTTCTGCATTTGCTTTTACAACTGTGAATACGAGATTTTTTTTATAGAAAGTGGTTTTGCAGCTTTATCAGTTATCAAGGGCTCAAGAGCCAAAAGGAAACAAGATGCTAACTGTGTGTTCTGTATCAGCATTACCAAAGCCTAGGCTGCTGTATTGTAAACGTGACAAAGATTAAAACTAGCGACAAATGTTCAGACCAGAAGGTTTCCAGTGAATCAGAACAGGAAACCAATAAAGCGATCAATGGGAGGTCATGACTTTTTGATCACTGCACTACATGGCTGAAAACTATGGTTTTGATCTACTGCCATATAATCCAATACAACTTTGAAATTCTATAGCAAATATGTGATTGAAAAAGTAGCAAGCAGTGTTGAAAAAGATACCTTTTTATGAATAGGGGCAGCTTTAAAGTATCTGGTCATTACAAACCAAATTTAGTTCATTAATATTCCTAAAATTTGTTGCAATAAAACAATGACTTTCTTTAAAAAAATTCCACTGACCTAGCCCTGGGAAGATGTTATAAAATAACTCGTTGGTAGGTGGAAGAAAAATTCCCAGAATCTTTCCCTACAAGAGGTTCTAATGCAAGTGTTTCTTTGAAATAAGGACATGGCAACAAACATATTTTAGAACAGCATTACAATCACACTGAATACAATGAACGTGCTTGTGACACTTTGGCCAGGGAACTATCTAAACATCTCTACTCCCTCTTCCTGAGAGCTGACACCTAGAAATAAAATTACTGAAACCTCAAGCATTAACCAAAGGTACTGGTTTGCACAGAGGCTGGGCATATAGATACTGCTGTTACAAAAAGCAATCACTTCACACTTCTGTTGTCTTTTTAAAGCTAGAGTTGACCCTGTATTCTTAAACTGGCTAGGATAATTGCTTCCTGCCCCAAGTAAGGATTCTACCCACCATGGTCGCATCACTATGATCAAGGCTAGTCAGACTTTTAGGAGGGTAACAGAGGATTCTTTGGGCTAGGAGAGCGAGCATGCATTGTTCAGTAGTGTATTAGCCTCACTGCCGTCAGCTTTTTGCTAAAGTGGAACCTGTTGCTGGTGCTAGGATATGTTGTAGAGTTGCTGACATCTCAAGTATGTTTTACAAGGGAAAACTACTGAAATAAACTAGGGTGACAGGGCCTACTAGGTCCTCAGTCACTGGAAGGTTGTGTACAGTATGGTGAATTGTAAACACTTTGCGATCCCAGCCAAAACACCCCTGCCCATCCCGACTTCTCCCTTCCACCTCCAAGAATATTCATGCAGAAAATGTAGGTGACTTGGTTAAGGCAAAAGAAGCAATCAGTATGCATGGTAGTATTAGAAGGCAGGACTCGCATTCTTAGACCCATGCTTAGTTCACAAGACCATGTGGCTTCATGCCAACAAGTTGCCTTTATTTGTGGTCAGAGGCCACAGTGGCTAGTTATGGGAGATGGCTCTGCTGCAGGAGGGATTTTACAATGGCCCTAAAGACAGCAGCAGCCTTGGCAGCACCATTCTCAACTGAGCTATACATATATAGGAGTCCTGTGAAAACCAGGGAGTGGAAAGCTCACAAGTGGAGTAGGCCTGATTGGTGGAAAGTGGGTAAAGGTTCATAAGTTGTCCTAATGGACTGTTACTTGGAATTGTTTTTAAAAAGACACAAAAAAGAAACAAAGGTCTACTGCTACCACTCAAGGCATGTGAAGATCATATCTGGTAAACAAGAAGAGTGTGGAACCAAGATTTAAGTCTAACTGGTGGACAAAATCCATGAGAACATGGGCTATTCTGCCCATCACCCTTTTGTAGCCCTTAAAGAGAGACTCTAAGGGGAAAGTGGACAAGAATATTGCCAAAGCATCTCTCATTGTGATACTCAGATCTCCGTACACCACTGGCAATACCTGACCATCAGTGCTGCAAGGACCATCGCCTGATACATGCAAGATCCTGTTCTATCTTCTCCCTTGTCCTCCTTTTTGCCCTTCCCCTGCCAGTATTTTCCTCTGGTTCCATCTCTGATGGCTTTTCACTTGATCCTGGTATGAACTGTAGTAACAGAAGCAGTATAACAAGATGAGAAAGCCCACCTAGCTCTGCTCAGCCCGAAGAACCAATGAAGGATAGGAACCTGACGAGACCTACCAAACGTTGTTCCTTAACTAGGGAGGTGAGGCAGGGTCCAGAAGAATAGCTGTCATGGACAACCTGTCAACCCAAAGCATGATTTCACGATGGAACAGCCTGAAAACAAAAGCCTCACTGCCCCCATATTTTACTATCCTCTCTTCCCCTACCACCACCACTTTTGGTGTTTGATCTGTTGGAAGTGACTAATCAATCATTCCCAACTCAAAACTGAACAGAACAAATCCTTTCTTCCTCACCAAGGACTGCTCGACTGAATCAGGGAATAACCAATATTTCTCTCTAAAAAGAGAGACTGATTGTTAATCAAAATATTACTCAATTTCAGTTTCAGTGTTTTAGCCTTATTTTGATTCTTTACCTTGGTGTTGCAACCAATATTCTAACCTTTGACATTTCCTAGTTTGTTTGCCAAGATATAAGCAAGCATCTGTACTTGGAACCCTAAATTTGTTTAAAGAAAACCTGTTAATGCTGTACAGTGACATGGCCATATTAACACCTTCAACAAAAATTGATGGACATTGGGCTGTGGTTTCTGTGGATACCAAAAAAGGTCCACCTTGAGATCCATAGATAGTACAAAGAGTAATCTGGTATTCAGAGGAGTGGTAAGAAATTTTTAATCCCAGATATTCACATTAGCTTACATCAGATGTGCTGAGGGCCAATCGGGGCATGGAAATTGTATGATGGGCCATGAATGCTCACGGTTCCCGGCCAATGGGAGCTGCAAGGGTGGCACTTGGGGCAAACGCAGTGTGTGGAGTTCCCTGGCTGCCCCTCTGTGTAGCAGCCGGAGTGGGGTCATGCTGCTGCTTCTGAGAGCCACACGGAGCCACAACACATGCGGAGCAGGACAAGCCCCGGTCCCTGCTCCCCTCATGAGCTCGAGGGCCAGATTAAAAAGTCTGAAGGGGCAGATGTGGCACATGGGCTGTATTTTTCCCACCCTGAGTTTACTTCATATTAGGATTTCAAGGGTCTTTCTTGCATGGTGAAATCCATGATTCTCTTTCATATTTCTCCACTCTCAATGTTTTGGATGGGGAGGAACTATAGAAAACCGTAAGCCCAAATCCCAGCTAGGTGTAAAGCTACCACATATGGTATACTTCACAACTTGGATTTGTATTTTACAGGAGGTAGGAAGTGAGCCCTGTCAATCCCTAACTTGATCTTTCAGTAGGAAGATCTGAATTGTGCTGCTGGAATTTGAGCTGCAATGCTCTCTCATTGCCCCTTGGTTGGGAAGATGGAAAACTAATTTGAGCTACCGTCTTCTGAAATCTGTATTCAGGTCCTCCAAGAATAAGCTGAGAACACCAATCAGAATGGGGCAGTGAGGAATTCAATTGATTTTTAAACAAAACACAAAAATTACTACAAAAGTTCTTGAATTATAAAGCAATTAGCAAAACAATAAGAGGCAAGTGTTTTGCTACCTCTAAATATTAGTCTAAGAAGTGTTGTGTTGCTCATTAAGATGGCTCTGAGTAGCCTGCTCAGAAAACAAAGCTTTCATTAAAAGCCATTTTAAAATTTGTTTGTAATTTACATGTCAAGAAGTGTCCTCACCTTATCAACTTTCAGACTGCTGTCTTGAGCAAAACAGAGGAAGCTCAAAATACAGCCGAAATTTAAGAGTAGATGGTTTCAATGTAACAATATTATGTTAAGAACATGCAACTAATACTGTAAAAAAATGGCACTTGTTATGCATTTACAACATACATAATGAACACTCCATGAGATGCTGTCCCTCAGTGAAGGAGGAATATTAGCAGAGTGCTATCTGGAAGTGTATACTGCTTCTGTCTATACTTAACTGTTCAACAGCTAAAAAGATTTCTCTGTGGCTGTTAATTCAGAAAGCCATATAAACACAGTACAGAAAAATATTAATGCGAGAACTACATCTCCCCAAAATGATAATCTTGGCGGATAAAGGGTTTATGAAAGTTGGACTTTGTATTTAAGCTATATCAGCTTCAGAGGAGTCTTCTGAACAAACAACTGATGTTAAATGGAACAAGATTAATTTTTTAAAGGTAATCTGTGTTTACCAGAACATTTTACAATCTACATAATCATGACAATTCCTCAGTACTTTTTCTTACTCATTCAGTAAATTGCTCCATGTTAAATTGATGAGAACCCAGTCTGTTTGTTTTTAACATTATATTTTTTTTGCACTATAACACCCCCAGGATTATCTTCTCTTCTGCATGTACATTGCATCTACAATGAAGAAGAGAACTGCAATATGCACAAAAATTCAGATGTTTGACTTGCTAAGATAGCTTTGATAGTCCTAGATATACAATACTCAATGACTGGTGTACTCCCCTCCAAAGTGGACCTAGATTCCTCAGCTCTCTGATGTGGTAGATTGAGAAGTCTGTGGCTACTTCATTTGATAATTTTAAAAAAGGAGGTTTCTACAAATAAAATAAGCACACTAAACTTGTATTTTACTATTAAATCTAATCTGAAATTGCTAGTGGTGAAATAGTTAATGTCACCTAAACAAACATTTTATATTTCAGTCACATTGAGATTAACCAGTACATGGTTTCATGCTGTCTGCAGACTCAGGAAGAGACCACCACATCAGTTTATATTGCTCACATTTGTTAGGTTTTCCTTCAACCATGAGGATCAGAAGGTATTTTTTGTAAAGAACAGTTAGATTTAGGAACACAATTCCAAGGCAGACTCTATAGCAACAGTTATGTAGTACGGAGCCCTGATTATTATGGAATCAAGCTGAGTTTTTCTGCTAAGTGTACCTTAAATGCCAATTTGTGTTAATGATGATCTGGACACTAAGACCACTAACTTTCATAAATACAGTGTCTTAGTTCTCAATTATTTGGTTATGTCAAAAGTAGACAGGTATTAAAATTCCCACCCTCAAAGTACATGATTTCAGCAAGAGCAAAACAGCAGCACTAGAGACAGAACTATATTATGCTGCTGCTTCATCTTTGGTTTATTGTTTAAAGAATGGGATTCCATCTACACCTTCGACCTCGGTAAAAATCTTTGTAATTATCTAGTTTGTAAAATGTCCCTGATTCTCAAGGACCTGAAACTAAAGGACATAGCTACCAAAGAAAAAAACTTTTTAAATGCATTTTTATATATACACACGGTAGACAAAGCTGCAGTGTTAGATTGGATGCTTGCAAACCACATGACCTCACAAATGCTATCTTATCACATCACAGGTTCCTCAGACTGACCACAACCACTTAAATCAGACTCCGCCAGCATAGAGGCTCTATCTTTGACATGTACTAGTAAAGCAACAGCATTTTTAGCTGGCCAGCAGCCTTGCAAAAGCTCTGCTTGTGGGAGGGCAAATCTGATGGTCTCTTGTCCAACTGTGTTTGCAAGATATGATACAAGAAAAGCACATGATTTATTGCACTATAAACTTCAACCACAAGTTGAAATACTCACTCTTTGTAAATCTGACGGCTAACATATTTCCTTTTAGTGACAGCATTTGTTATCAAGCAGAAAAACATTTAAATGCTTATTTTGAAAACATTCATCTATAGTAAACAAAAATTCAAACAATTAACATTAAATTATATTTAGAAGGTGAATACTTAATGCAAACAAGTTTTACTTGGTTTTCTTTAGAAACATTAGAATCTCTAACGTTAATAAAAAGATTGTAACAGTCCAAGCTTAGATACTATAGTAATGGGTACAAATTTGCAGATTACTGAAAAAACCATTGAAAACAAGAACTGGACCAGTATCAGTGTACCTGGTGAGGGGCTAATAATCTTATGATAACAGCAGTGAGGAAACTATAACTGTCAGGAGACATATATGCAAAACTGACATAGCATACATCTACTGTACATGTTCCAGGGTGCCCAAAACTACAAACCAGCCAACCTTGTATAATATACAATGCCAACAGTACACCCAAATGTCATCTTCAGTGGGAAGGGAGATTCAGCCAGGAAGACCTATCATCTAGGCTGACACTCATTTACAGCAGTATGCAGACTGAACGTATTATGGGATAGCCTTTTAGATTTATTTTACTCTCTATACAGGCTTGAGGCTAATGTCTTAGGCTTGTGTTTCCAAGGAATCTAAACGCCATTGATAAACAAAATCCAGTACCATGCCAATAGCAATTGCCTGTATTGCTTGATCTATCTACATACTAAGAAATATACAATGCAAATAATACTCTACGTGTGGCACAAGCTGAAACCTTATTTCTAATAAAGTGGAATCCAGCAACTCCAGCCTAAGGCAGAAAATATTCATAGCTTCATAAAATATTTGTTTAAATATTAGTGTGTATAGTTTACTTATAGAATTAAAGATTCATAGAGTTTAAGGCCATAAGGAACCATTAAATCATCTACTATAATCTCTTGTATAACAGAGGCCATTAAGTTTCACCATGATCTGTGTAGTGCATCAATATTAGTAATTTCTTTGATCCTTTACACTGATGTTCCTAGTTTAATTTTCCTTCATTGCTTCCTTGATTAGTTGCAGGAATGGAAACCTGGAGAGCTAAGATGTCCCCTTATCCACAGCTTTACCCATATCCCAGATTATTCCTTTTGTCATATCTTATGCATTATTTATCCCCAGAGTAATTACTTAAGGGTCTTGAATTTTATTTACACAAGCAGAATCTTTTAAAAGCATGGTATTTAATCTCCAACTTTTATGTCTGTTTTCATTAAGCCAATCTTAAGTGTTAGATCAACAAGAATATGATCTGACCAAGAGATAATACCTATATCAGAATGTTACTGACTGCATTAGGTTCTTAGAATATAATATCAGATCAATTTTAGGATCAACTGCACACCGGTGGGAGTAGAAAGAGTACTAAACTGAGGGGTCACTAGTTCTCCAAACACAAACGCTTTGCAAGCAAGCATGTCAATGCTAATTGTACCACTACTGTAAAAATCTGAAGTTTGTCAGATATTAAAAATGATAATTTTTTTTACAACTCTCTTTCCACCTACTTCACCTACACTAGGATGTAGGGTACAATTAGAGAGTCTCCCTCTAAAATCATTTCACGAAGTTATTGCCCAAGAACTCATTAAAATAGTCTATTCAATTCTGATTAGGAGAATCATGTTCTAACTGTTGTATCTTTTTCCTGAAAGCTTTTTTATAATAAAAAATTCCACTCTGGTCTATCATTCAATTAGGACGACTTTGGAAAAACCAAAACATGCTATTTTTAATGAGATGAGTGCTTGATTTCATCCTCACTTCCAAAATATTTTTCTGTCCTAAGTTTTCATTTCCACAGAACGAGTTAGCACAGACGAAAATATGGACTTTTGCTCTATTACGGGACAGACTAATAGCCGCAGCGGTTTTCCTCTCCATAGGCTTGTCTTCATGTTACTCCTTTTCCATGGTTCTGTACATAAAATCTGTTGCTAATGAGAATATATTTTTAACAATTTGGAACAGAATGGCACATAGACAGCATGACTTCTATTTTTATGAGAACCCATGTAGAATATGTTGAGGACTCTGGAGAACTAGAACTTACTTCCTGTCCCAATACCTTTTTTTGGGGGTGGGGGGATGTGGGGTGTCTTCCAATTAGTGCTGGCAAGGCAGCATTAGAAGCTATTTACTTTGGGCCCTGACAGGTTGTATTAATGTTGGGGTAATGCAGGGGTTCTCAAACTGAGGCTCAGGACCCCTAGGGGGGTCACGAGGTTATTACATGGGAGGTTGCAAGCTGTCAGTCTCCACCCCAAACCCCGTTTTGCACCCAGCATTTACAATGGATTTAAATATATTAAAAAGTTTTTTTTTAATTTATAAGCGGGGGAGGTCACACTCAGAGGCTTGCTATTTGAAAGCGGTCACCAATACAAAAGTTTGAGAACCACTGGGGTAATGGCTAGACAAAGTGAGGTGGTAGCCCACCCTCCATTCTTGCGGCCACATGCTGTTTGCAGAGAATGCCTTCTCAATAACTAGAACAAATCTGAGAAACAGAAAAGAGGTCATCTCAAGCAACAGTTCAACTTTCTTCCATTACCCTCTCGGGTACCTTATTTCAGGTTTATTAACCTTTGCTTTAAGAAGTTTAGTTGAATTCTTCATTTCCTCATTAGTTTTGTTTTTCCTAGGAATGCCCAAGACAGAAAATCCCTGTAACTTCTAAATTTCCAAGAATGGTACATTTCAAATTTAAGAACATGGATTTATCTCTAGTAGCTCCTCTGTGCTCCCACAAAATACACTTAGCAAGACCTGCAAAAGTCTTCAACTTGAAAGACTTTCTTAGCCTAGGAATAAAGATCCAGAAGTTGTCTCAACACAGACACTTTTGCTGCCTCTAAGGTTCAAGGTTTTCAAGTGACTTCCTGCTTCCAAAAATACAACTACACTGAAATGAAAACTGGAGATGTTAAGCTTAAGAATATATATCTTTAGAAAAGATATAATAAAGGAATTTTTTGTAAGTAAAAACAACTCAACTAATTTCAGTAAGTGGTTAATAAACCACTTGGTTCAGTAAATTCCAGTTAAGAACAAGTATGGTCATGCTTTCTCTGGAACATTATGCACCCATAAAGAAGTAGGGACAGCAAGTCTGCCTGGCTCTCCCCACATGTAAACTTGCATGAATGCTGGACAATCTGCCTCGGTGTAAAATAAGCCATAAGAATAAAATCAATTGCTCCATTTAAGATACTGCACTAGTATAAGCAAAAGCTGGCATTTTCTACTGTGTAAGAGATTGCATTAAATTAAAAACAGCAAAATAAAGCATTTGCACCACTGTATTAGTATAAATTCTTTGTGTAATATTTTTAGCTAACAACAATTTCACAAAGTTTTAAGCAGTTCAGTCCTAAATCACAAAACCTGTAAAACTAGAAACCACTATTCTTAAACCTTGCTTATGTCTCCAAAGGTATCTTGTGGTCTGTCAGTGTAGCTTGTGGGCAAGCATGTCAATGCTAATCTTTCATACCACTCCTGTAATCTAGGTAACACATTTAAGCCTTGCAACATCCAACAGGAAGCAGACACAGCTGCTGTGTAATACATACAAAGTGACTAAGTATACAGAGGTAGTGCATAAAACATCCCAGGACTAAGGTAGTTTATAAATCATTTAATTCCATTCAGTTTGAATTAAGAGTGAACAAGAGAGGTACCAAGAACCATTAAACACCAGTCAACATGTACACAGTGTGGTCTCCATGTAATTTTATGCTGGACTGGATGACAACATCTAGCTCTAGATATTTACTCTGCTGGTTTTCCTTAAACCCTCAACTTTACAAAGTTGCTCAGATAAACCTATTATAGCCCACTCTTTTCATAACAAATTAACTGCTTAAGTACTATACACCAAAGGAGGCAACAGTTGCTGACACCAGGATTTCCTCTTTGGGCCAGGAAGAAAATGGAAGCTTTTTACAGACAGAAGTGGCTTGGATCAAGAGACAGAACAGTAATGGGATTACATTGGTGAACAAAGATGTCTCATGGGTAAATCAAGAGGATACTAACAGCTCTGACTGAAGCTTGGTTCAGCCTTCCTGTCTGAATTAATGACAATGTCCAAAATGCCACCAGATTTTTATATATACACCAACCTTTAAATCTTTACAGAGAAAATTTATAAAACTGGTGACCAATTAAGCAACTTAATCAGTAAGGATAGAAGTATCACATTGCCATCTGCTATTGTAAACTTAAATGAATTTCACAGTATCAGTGTTTCAAGTTATTTTAAAATATTTTAAAAGTGGAAGCCCTGGAGTCTTTGCTTTTGACTTTTTATTATCCAGAGTCCATTCCTGCAGCTTTGGTGGGTATCTAGAAGACATCTGAAGTACACAATATCACTGTCTGTGTTGCTGGAGTTTAAAGGGGTAGCTGTCTGATGCACAACAGAGTTAATCCTTGGCAATATGCTTTTACTAGAAATATCAAGTAAAATTATTAATGGAGGAAGCTTTGACAGATTGGTGAATGATTTCTAGACAAGTGAACTCTGTTGCAGTAGCAAAATTTTAGTTGTTGTGAAGAATTTAATGGTGATTTGAACATGTATTCAAAATTTTTATTATAAATTAACAGTATTGGATATTTTCAACTGTTGAGTTGGTACTCAGACAGTCTATGTGGTTGGGGTTTTTTGTGTTTTTTTGTTTTTTTTTTTTAGGGGGAGGAGGAAAGGGGAAGAGAGAACAGGACATAGAAGAGAGGTCCATAACACTGAGTGTCTATACTGCTTGTCTTCCTAAAATGTTGAAGGCTTCAACTGAAGAAGCCAACTTATTTCAGTGTACAAGGTATAAACTATTGGCTGGCTATATGAGGACACACAGATCGGCAGCTTATAAAAAACTGATGAGTGATTTTTTAACATCGATAACTTTCACTCCTCTTTCTCTAATCTTTCAAATACAGTAAATGTTTTCAGTTTAGTTACCTCCTGCATTTAAAAGCAAAGTGTGTGTGCGTTTCCTATGTATGCTGGTAATTTCCTGAACGTGGGGGTGTTTTACCCAGCAACAGGAGGAGGACAGAATCTGAATTTACTGCAAATAAATCTTTTCAGTCTAGACCAGAGATCATTAGTGAACTTTTGGTTACTATGCCCACACAGGCTACAAAGCATCTGACACTTAGCATCATTATGTAAGGATTGAAAATGCAACACAGCCTCAGTCAAGACACTTGTGTTTTGTGCTCTAGAAAGTTAAGAGAACCACACACAGAGATAGGATTAAACCCAAAGGATTCCTCTGTCATAAGAAAACCTACATGCACTAAGTCTTTCAAATGATTGATTCTGACATGCTGTAAAATAGTCTGGTCAAGAGTGCATGGAAGAAACAAACAGTCCTCCTAAAGCAGAGGAAAATAAGGAGGCAAGTAAGGGGAGAATGGCAGACTGTATAACTAGGCAAACAAACAGTATGTGAAGATGTCACAGCAACCTGGTGTGGTAAGACGAGGCCCTGAAACATGAACTCTGGTATTAGAGGCCCAGCATAAGGCCTAAGCTAAAGTAATAGTCAAAGACTTTGATAACAAAGCAAAGTAGGCTGTGAGCTAGAGGCAGGCCCTGCTCACAGAAGCTGGCAAGGAAAGGGCTGATGCTGCAGAAGTACACAAACCTATGAGGTACCAGAACACTGGTACATTCCATACAGATAACAAGGAACAAGTTGACCCATCCTAAAGACAGGGGCAAAAGGGTAATATGATGGATAGAGTTGTTTTGCTCAAACAAACATGTACAAGGTGAGAGGTGGCACCTTACTACGTAAAGGGGATGTACCTTACTACATGGAGGGGATGCACCTCAATATGTCAGGAGTGATATATAACTTGTTTGTACCTGTGTATAAGAATACGATCCTGGGGTGGTTCTTTGTCCAGCAAAAAGGGGCAGTGGGAGGTCCATCACTGACTGAGCTGGTCGATTGTTAGGGGGCACAAATTCGTAGTATGTCTTGTAGAGACTCTTTACGGGTCTATGGGAAACTATCACTGTGCTCTGTTTGACAATAAACCTGGCAAGGATGCCTTCGTACCTTATTAGAGTCTGGTCACTGGGGGTTCTCTCGGGGTTTGCTGTGCCAGCGATCTGCAGAACCAGGGCAGCAAACAGAGGGAACAGGCATGCAGCTGACTGATATCATCGAACAAGAACAGGGCACCACACCGTTAGCTACTGACAACACCTGGTAGGGTCTGGGAAAGGGATGTAGAGATTGTCAGGGGGATCTTTTGTACATCTCCTTTTCTGAGGCTATATTTCTGCCCAAAACAGATTGTTTTCAGAGCTCCAACTTGGAGGTTTTCCAACCTCTGGTCAGCATCTACAACAGAAGATCTGAACCTTCTGGAGAGAATTTCAATGGATGCTTTGAAGCCCTTGTTCTTATCACCATAAGCAACAAAGCACATGATTTCCTAAAGGACGTGACCTAATCAAGCTGGATTTGAAGGCTATGCAGATATCGAGCCAGCGTGATCTTGAGGATGAGGTGATTTAAGACAAAACAAAGATGGACTATGCTCTGGTTAAGATGGCAGGGGAAAACCTCTGTAAATAATAATTTGAATATATTTTTTGGGAGAGGAGGAAAACTGTAGAAAAGGCTTTTTAATGAACAAGGCATTAAGTCCAGTAGCTCATCTGGCAGTCACAGCAGTCAAAAAGGCAAGACTGGGGAAAATGAACAATAAAGATGGTAGCCTCTCTTTCAAAGGTTTGGTTCTGAAGGTGTTTCAAGACTAAAAGTTAAGATACCTGTAAGCAACTGGAAGGTTAATAGGATGATCAAGTTTGGCAACCATCTTCAGGAATCTGGTGATGCAAGCAAAAGATGCTGGGGACACACCCTTTAACAGCTCCCACGGCAGCAACTTTGAATCAGCCCTTTGATAAATCCAGCAAACAAAAATTTGAGGTAGGTTTTGGTGCTCACATTATACCAGGTTCCCAGCACCTTACAGATCCAATAATGAACTTGAGGTGGAGTCTTTTCTGGCCAAAGGAAGAAATCCACAATGGTATCAAAATAACCAAACTTTTAGAGTTCAACACTCAAGTTCCAAGCCGTTAGCTGGATCGTAACATTTCACTGGGCCTTGCATCAGGATTCCTTTTGAGAAAAGTAGCTCTCAAGAAGGAGACATCTCTTGGAGTCAAGGGAACCAGGGCTGGTGAGTCCTTAAGAGGCTATCAGGTTTACCCCAGCCCTGCCCAATCTAATCTTCTTGCCAGAATCACCAAGATGTATTCCTTGCCTCCTCTTCTAGACAGTCTTCTTTCATAAGGCTTCAATAGGTAGCAACAATTACAAATTTATCACTATAAATGAGCTGGTGAATGTCCTTCAGGTCCTCACCGATAGAACAAAGGGACCGTTCAGATAAGACATACTCTATCATTTGTGCCTGGTGACTACAGTCAGAGGTATTTGCCTCATTTTCCCCTTAATGTGGGCAAACCCTCTTCTTCCATGAGATGTCCTGATGCAATTCAGTAATAGTAATAGGATGAAATTAAATAGCAAAAAGTGCAAGGTCATGCATTTAGGGATCAACAACAAGAATTTTAGTTACAAGATGGTAGTAACGAGAAGGACCTCAGAGTATTGGTTGACTAGAGGATAACTATGAGCCACCAGTGTGATATGGCTGTGAAAAAAGCTAATGCTGTCTTGGGATGCATCAGATGAGGTATTTTCAGCAGAGATAAGGAGGTGCCATTATACAAGACATTGGTGAGACCTCACTGGAATACTGTGTGCAGTTCTGGTCTCCCATGTTTAAGGGTGAATTTAAACTGGAACAAGTACAGAGAAGGGCTACTAGGATGATCCGAGGAATGGAAAACCTGTCTTATGAAAGGAGACTCAAGGAGCTTGGCTTGTTTAGCCTAACCAAAGAGTCTGAGGAGATACAATTGCCCTCTATAAATATATCAAAAGGGATAAATACCAGAGAGGGAGAGGAATTATTTAAAAACTCAGTACCAGTACAAGAACAAATGGATATACACCAGCCAGCAGGAAGTTTAGACTGGAAATTAAACGAAGGTTTTTAATCAGAGGAGTGAAGTTCTGGAACAGCCTTTCAAGGGGAGCAGTGCGGGCAAGAGACTTATCTGGCTTCAAGACTAAGCTTGATGAGTTTATGGACAAGATAGTATAATGGGATAGTCAAAGACTAATTGCCAAAATTAGGCTATTAGCAGTAAATATGCCCAATAGCCTGTGATGGGATGTTAGATAGGGTGGGATCTTAGTCACTACAGAGAATTATTTCTTGGGTGTCTGGCTGGTGAGTCTTGCCCATATGCTCAGAGTTTGTTTGGGGTTAGGAAGCATTTTTCCTCCCAGGTAGATTGGCAGAGGCCCTGGGAGGGGTTTCGCCTTCCTCTGCAGCACAGGGCACGATTCACTTGCTGGAGGATTCTCTATACCTTGTAGTCTTTAAACCATGATTTGAGGACTTCAGTAAGCTCAGACATAGGTTAGCGGTTTACTACAGGATTGGGTGGGTGACATTCCGTGGCCTGCATTGTGCAGATCAGGCTAGATGATCATAATGGTCCCTTCTGACCTTAAAGTCTGAGTCTAAAGCAGAGCTGCTGAGAGAAGGTGTTTCCTGTGGCACAGAACTAAAACTGGAACTGTGATTCAGTTTCAGGGCTTATACAGGAGGGAGAAACTTAGCTGCAGAAGTAGATGAAGCTCTGGTGCCAATGTGGTAACACAAGTCAGTCCCCTGACAAAAAGGATTCTACTGAGTGCAAGAAACGTATGGTGGTAAAATGACAGCTTGGTAAGTCCAAATACCCTGATTCAGTAAGGTACTTATGGACCTGTAAAATCACATACGCAGTCCAATGACAGCAGGTGTAGGCCTCCAAAGTTATTCTCACATGAGAAGTTCAATTTTTAGTACAAATGGGCTATCCTGGGCAAAGATAAATCTCTCATAACTTTTCCCAGAAACAGATATAGATACAGAAGCTTCAGTTTAAAATAAGATTTGTTCCATAATCTGATGATCTGAAATACAGCAATGCTGTATAATTATTTCTGCTTACACTGAAGTTTTTACCTAGATTTTCTGATACAAACAGATTTATATAGACATGTAGATACTTGTATTAGCTTAGCATTCCCCCCACCCCCACACAGTAACAAATACTAGTGTCCCATAGACCACCCAGAGTCCAGTCTAACTGATAGAAATTGGCAGAGATTCATTGACTTCAGTGACTATCACTTTACACTGGCTAGGAATCTGGCCCTTAATCTCAGGTTTTCTACAAAATAAATAAAACAGCATTTGCATTCAGGTAGAGTTGGCTGAAAATGTTACTGAAATGATTTTCCAGTGAAACACACCCGTCTTGGGGGGGAGGAGAACACCCAAAAAGTTGTGTTCCGTCAGGACAACACATTCTTTTTATTATTATTTTATTTTTTTAACAAAAGACTTTCACGAGAAGGGACCTCTGTTTCCCAGTCATTTCTCAGTTTGGGCGCTTAATTAAAGTCATGTAGCTAGAATGCATTAAAAAGTAGTAACTTCACAAGAGTTCCTGTGAATTCTCCTTAATCCCAATGAATGTGTTTTACATCTGAACCAGATGAATGGTTGTGGTCAGCATGTCATGTACAACATTGCCCTATCTTCAGGAAGATGAATTTGCACGTTTATTCTTAACGTTTTTATAAACTTTTAGAGAAGTAGACCCAAAGATCAGTTAACTAAAGGAGAAAGTTTGTAGCCATTGTTGGGCCACACAGAAAGAGGACCTTTCTTTTCAGTACAAAATTTTATAAGGATTGGTCTATAGTTTTATAGATACTTGCTAAAATATATTAATCCTAAAGAGGAAAGATTAAACACTGAGGATCTGAATCAGCATATTTTTGCTTCATCATTTTGTCAAGACACTCTTGAATTAAGATTTTTTTCTGCAACACATACATGCAAGGAAAAAAGTTAAATTAATCCAAAACATTTATTGTAAGAGTTGATACTAATGAACAAATGAACTAAATTTATTTCCAATAACCCAGTAGTACAGATTTAGAACCTGTGTCCATGATTTGTCTGCACCAGAGGACTGTGTGCACTAGCATGTTGCACACTGACTGGCTCACATGGGACCTGTAGGCGTGCACTAAAAGTTCCTTAGCGTACCTTAGCAGTTTCATCTAATGTAGTTTGCTACACTTAGGAATAGCTTTGTCTAATTTTGCTTAGCCATTCAGCTTTTGCAAGATATCGGACAAAGAAAGGTTAACTTCAAACATCGTTTTTTCAAAAACAGCTATGCTGAAATTCATTGACTTCTTTTCACCCTTTCCCCATTTTTCCTGAACTCTGGTCAGTCTCAGTTACAAGTTTCATTAGTCAGGCACTGTTTCTTAGTTATGCCTATCACTTTTGCAAAATATACCTATTCCAAGGATTCTGGAAGTAATTTACCTTCCCTTAAAGAAGATTGAGAGCATAAGCAGGTTGACTATCCATTTAATGCAAGATGGCAGGATATTGATTTTAACTTTATTTTAAAGTGAGTTTAGTGCATACTCAAGGTGCTGTATTGATGGCCCAAGAGACTGGAGTCCTTTATCTACAGTCCAGACAGCAGTGCAAGATTCTCCACTATATTATAATCCTCAAGGGATGGGTCCTAAAAAGGTTGAGCCTTTTAAGGCTCTGTTTACTAAAGTAGATTGTACATGTTATGAAAACACTAACTGCATCATGGTAAGTGGTGTAATTATTTAATAGAACACTAGAACAAGAAAGGCAAATAATTGAACAGGTTGCATTGCTCTACAGCTTTAAGATTTCAACTGACTAATAAACCTGTTTATTTGGAAAGTATATATTAGTGTACATTATATTAGTATATAAAAAAGCAAAGACTACCTAAATACTGCTCATGGTGCAAGAGAGCCACAAGTATATCTCCATAATGTTATGAGACAAACACATGAATTATACCACTCAGAGTTCTGTTTATATAAGCCTTTTGTGTTCAAAATTCTCCAGAATCTTTATAGTTAACAGAAAATTACTAAAATCTTTATATCAAGGAAGTCTGTTAGGAATTTCATCGGTTCAAAGTTGTGGCAATTTTTAAAACAAAGAAATCTGTTAACCGACATTAAGCAAGCATCCTTTTTTAGCAATCTCAGTAATACTTCCACGTAAAGACCTTTCCTCTCAACGGTAAATACCACAAAGTACAGTTTAATTTATTTCACCTTAAAAAGCATAGCAAATGAAGAACTCAAGTTATTTTAATGCTAACAAGAGCTTCTAATGCAGTGTAACATTTCAACACATGATCAATCATTGCTTATTGTACCCCTTTCCTAAAAGCTCATAAGAATTTGGAAAAATGCAGGTAACATTTTGGGGTCATTTTAACATTAATAAAAATATTGACAAAAGGTTGATTCCTTATGTTTAGCCAACACTCACTAAATTGGAATGTTATTTTTACAGCATTAGGTGAAAAAAATATTACTATGGAAAAAGTCAAACCTTTAAACTGCAATAGTGCCTCAGAATCAGCAAGAACTGCTATGCTGTTACAAGATACCAGCACAAAAGATATAAATGAGCAAGACAGCTTTTTTTTTTCCATCACTTACCTCATCATTCAGCTCTGCTATCTGATCTTTCAATTCTCTAATATACTGGTTAGAATCAGAGTTATTAAGCTGCCCTTGAATTTTTCCTTCTTCTTTCTGTTTTTTACAAAGAAAAAAAAACAAAGAAAGCTGGTTAAAAATCTTCGTGTTTATAATAAATTCAGTCTTATTTCAGGAGACTGATAATCAGGGGTTAAGATAGAGCTTTTCACTTCTAGATCACAGATTTAAATCTCACCTACATTAGCAATATCTGAAGATGGTACAATGGCCTTTATGAAATGAGTCAGTTGTCACAGTTTCTAGTGATCAGAAACTACCCTCCCTCCTCCACCACAGCCATCACCTATTCTCTGCAGAGAATAAGGTTTTGAAAGCTTAAATGGTATACACTGAATTAGTCCCCTCAGTACAGGGGACAGGGATACCGGCGGAGCACTGAAGAGAAGTTTGAAGAGTTAAAGCTTAGTGTGTGGGAGCCAGAATATAACCAGAATAGGTCCACGAACAAAAAGGTTCATGTAAGTGTGATCTCTCTCTTCAATGCAACTTCTTTAAAGTAAGGAATATCAAGTTTGGGACACTTGTTAGCTGTACCTTAATGCCCATACAACAGGCTTTCACTGATACTGAAAGTTCTGTATTATCATAAGGAACTTCCTTCTGCCTTCAACTGACAAAGAAATGTAACCTGGCATATCCTCCAGACACATCCCAAAAAGCAAGGAAATCGCACTTGTCACACATTGGTCACTTTTAAATGAAGTTTTTGATTATGGAATTTCATTGTTGAAGTGTAGGAGGGCTTCAGGGAATATGAAGGGGGCAGGGATGCCTGCAGCCCCTATGACATATACAGGTACGGAAGTGTTTGAAGTGGAGAAGTCAAGGAACCAAGTGTGTATGGGAGAGGGTTAGTAGGTCTCTACACTCCCCAACTCCCTTTTCATAGTGCCTGCATTCTGGAGTGGGAGGAACCTGTCAATAGCCACATTTAATTCATGGCCTGCTACAGCTCCTAAAAACAAAGGAGTATATTGACATTTCAGAGGCCTGAGAGCTCACAGCACTAGAGCACGGAGCTTCTCTCCAGATCAGTTCCTTCCTCACTGCTTTCCAATTGAACCAAAGTTTATGGCAGATCTATTGCCTCTCTGTTTAATAGTCATAGCATGGGAGGAGGGTCTCCTCCTTGTGGACAGCCTGTGTTTCCAGTCCCATTAGAACAATAGTAAAGTGGCCAGTTTCACTAAGGGGTTAGTGTCCCTCATACCATCTTTACTAAAGGCACAAGCATTTTAACCTATTATACAATGGGACATGGCAGCCATTTTGAATATAGAAAAATTGAATAATGGAAGAGAGATTGGCTTCTTCCTCATTGTTACTAATGTTGAAAGACAACACAATGTCTTCACATTTTCATTTGAAGGTAGCAGGCAGTTTTAACGATATGCAAGTTTGAAGGATAAGCCAGTTATTTGTTAGCAATAAGTCCCCCCCATTTCTCAAAGGTCCCATTTTAAAACTAATTTTAAAACCAACAAATACCCAGAAAATTTTACCCTTTACTCACACCTCATGGGACAAACAGGGTGCAATTTAAATCTTTTAAATTATTGAATTAAATTAGGTTGAGACTGTCAAAATAATTTGAAATTTGACATTGCAACTTTATAATTAAACTATAAATGCTCTTTATTAAAGCACTACTGGTAGCATCTTGATTTTTTACTAGCCTACTATGGGAAAAACAAAACATTGAAAATTACAGCCCTGATTCTAAAAATTTAAAGAATGAATCTTACTTAACTTTAAAACACATGACTATTAAGGTAAGCATGTACACAAAATGTTTACAGCCTATGGCACCAGAGCTATTAAAAACTTTAGTGGCATAAAATCACTTCAAAGCTTTAACTATTCAGTTGATTGTTTTTATACACAGTATAAAAACACTGTTTTTATACACAGGCCAAATTTTTCAAAAATAGGAGCCTAATTTTAGTCTCAACTCAATATTTATGCACCAAACGGTGGGATTTTCAAAAGGACCTAAGTGAATCTGGAGCATAAGTCCCACTGACTTCAAACCTGGATGGAGGAGTATAGCCCAGCAGAAAAATACAGCTTTCTTGACTAGTGGAAACTATCAGTATGCGATGGCCACCACTATATTTGGAGCCAACATTTACTTAATAATTTTATATTTGAATTTGTGTTCTCACAACAAGGATGTAAACAGGGTCTCACATTTATCTTTTTTAGCCTAGCTGAGCATTAAGTGTGAAGTTTCTCAGTAGAATTTTAGGGTTTACGTTGGGGTGGGCAAAGTACGGCCCATGAGCCATTTTAAGCCAGCTTGTGAGCCACGCCATGTGGCTCAGCCCCTCTCCGGCCAGGGCACTGGGACAGGGGCTGCACCATAGTTCAGACCTGCTCTGTTTGGGGCGGAGGCCACACCGCATGGCTCCTGGAAGCCATGGCATGACCATGCATCAATGGGAGCTGCCTGTGGATGGGGCAGCGTGTAGAGCCGCCTGGCTGCACCTCCGCAAAGGAGCCAGAGAAGGGACATGCGGCTGCTTCCGGGAGCCACTTGAGGTAAGCACACTCAGAGCCTGCACCCCCTGAGCCTCTACTAAATATTTTTAAAAATATTAAGAGGAGCCTGCCTGGTCTTCAGACAAGGTACTAAAGCCTTCCTTCATTACTGTTGTTATCTCTAAATAGTGATGGAGAGTTTATTTTCATTAGAGTTCTTAGTCACATAATGTACCATTAGGCTGTCACAGAAAAAAATACAGCGATGTAATTAAATATTTTAAAAATAATTTGCCAATATTAGGATTGACCGTTTACATCATCAGTGTAACCATTTAAAGCTATGATTTCAAAGGCACCAATTTCCTGGAAAACATTTTGGGTATTACGTAAGAAATTACAGCCATGATCAGTCCAAAATTCTTACCAAAAATCATCTTGCCTTAAGACGACAGTAATCTGGTCCAGCCAATGAATCAGCAGCATAAACACAATTTTTATACTTCATAAACTTACGTAAAGATCTGATTTACAGTTTGGTGCATTATAAAAGCCTCTTACTCAAATTATTTTCTCAAAAACTGATGACATCTCACTACTATGACTTTTATGAAGAAAATAAATTTAAGTTCTAAACTTCATAAAATGGATAAATTGCTTTTCACTATTCAGAGTGATTTTAATATTTTTTTTCCTTTCACTTATGTGGAGCTCTATTTTCTAGCAATTCCCATATAGTAGCTTCTGATAAGCAGGATGAGGTGGGGAATACAACTAATATTTGCGAGGGACCTGATCTGAGATTTTCAGACTAGCAGTTAACAAGCTTCTTATTTTAAGGCAACACAGTTAGTGCCTAACTAAAGGAAAAGCTGAACAGAAGACAAAAGGTTCTGAATACATCTACATTTAGGATGAGAAGAAGCTTTTGCATCTTAAGATTTTTCTGAAGTATGATTTGAGCACACGTTGATTTCTTACACCCAATAAAATATGTCCTAGTTAAATCTTAGATTTCATGAGAGAAAATGAGTCATTTATACAGATGCCCACAACTGACCAAAGATTGCACAACTGTCCTTACAACTTTACAGTACCATGTTAAATTGTTCTGTATATATTCTGGAGATTCAAGGACCACAACAAGGACAAGCCACTACAGATAGCACATGACTATGTCGAACTACTTAAAGATTTACAAGAGGCTATATCTACCAAAGATTTTTCCCTTCCTCCCCATTCCCTTAGAAAAGTCAAAATTATCTGAATTATCTTCTGTTCTGATACCACCTCAGTATGTATGCTCATCTGCTATCTTGATGTGGGGAAAACTTTTAGCTTAGGAAGTTCCTACTGCCATTGCAGAAACGGACGTAAGGCCTAATTTTTTCACTAAGTTGTCCTTTGGAATCAGCAAGTCTCCAAGGATGATCTTCCATAAGTGGTTCAATTGTTTCCACAACAGTGCAGTTTCAGTTGGGACCTTTAACCCAACATTAGATTATAAAGCGCAACCTTAACTATAGTTTTGTGACCACTCTACCACAGTGTCTTCATGTTTGACATTCCCTCCTCCATCTCTTATGAAAATATACCGTACAAATTTGTATCTTGAACACACCTAACCATAGCAAGGCTAAAACCCATCAGTCATTGTGTCCAGGCAGCTTAGGGCTTCTGCTTACACATCATAATTCTAGATGACTATCTAGCCTGTGACAGCGATCTAGCTACCACTGAGGAAATGAGACTGGTGAAGATACTACTGCATGCCCTAAAAGTGATCAAACACCCTGAATGTCCAAACATTTGTTGACCTACAGATGGAAATTCCTCAAAGGCTTTACCTTCGGGTCTTTACTGCAATGCTCTAGAGAAAAATAAAATTGTTTATCAGTTTTGGCTTTGTAAAGAGACCTTATTTTGGGGAATTAATTCCAATTTTTGATACTAATCTTTCTATTTAGTTCCTAGTCATGAACTATGCTGAAAATGTATTGTCTGAGAAGTGGTAGCTGTAATAAGGACCTGAATTAATGCTGAACTGAAATAGAGAGATAGGGAACTGAGGAGGTTGAAAAGGACATGGAAATGGGACAGGAACTGAAAAGAAAAGTGGAGTTTTAACAAGTACTGAATGGAATTGAAACCAAGTTACTATCAGGAGTCCATAACACTTCATGAAATTGCTGTGCAGGCCCCACAATCCACAACTTAAATCTACTACAAGGATTTGATGCCTAAGTGCATTTACCTGTGTATCCTTCTCAAATTAGTAATTAGAGACAGATCTGGATTAAGCACTGGGCTCAAATTGGCCTTTGCCTAGGGGCCAGGTTTTGGGGGTGGGTGGGTTGTGGACTAGATGGGGGGTACTAGATAATGTGATGTTACCTTGAGGCTGAAGAAATGTGCTCCTGATGGAGGTTGCAAATCCAAGGCTGCTGCTATCCCTATCTACTACAAGCAAGGTAGAAGAAACACATGCCCAGCCCTACTGACCCCATACCAACCAGTCCAGACACTCGCACCAGGCATAATCTACCCCACGAGAATTAAGTACCTGAAGATAGGGCCCTGGCAGCCACCACAGCTTCAGGACTGGAGAACCAGGCTGTTATCTCAGAAATTTACAGGATGACAATAACTGGCAAGAGAAAACAGCTGCTGCACCCTCTGGCTCACTTTTGGCGGTGAGGAGGACCTCACCTAACAGTTTGCACTGCCTACTATTGCTTTTGCTTCTCTGGTGAGCCAAGTTCTCCCTGATCTGCTGCTGCCACCAATCTTCATTCCACTCCTGTGGTATGATCACCTGATTTTTTAACTCATAAGAGAACTGATCAGTTTCCAAGTGTTTGGCACTTTGGAGATTAGAGAGAGTGCCTAAAAGCCAAAAGGGTATATTGAGCTAGGAAAGGGGAAGGTTTCTAGCCTCTGGGAGAAAGGAATGGGTCAGACTCTTGTCTCGACTGGATGCAGCCTGTTCACTTTCCCCCAGCCAAACCCTCTGAGCCTTGGAACCTGCTGTGGTTTATGGTAGTTCAACTACTGAAGTTGGAGAACTAGAACACTGAAAGAAACAAGGAGTACTGTGAGCCAATAGCTTTCTGCAAGAAGAAGAGCCAAGTAACACTTTGTTCTCATCCTTTAGTTTAGAATATGTATACAGTTCCTGAGTATTCAAATGGTTAAACACTGAACATATTTGAAAACATCAAATAGTTCCCAAATTAAACTGTCATTTGAAAATCTTAATGGTGCATCTCAACTGAAGTTGTGATACGAGTAGTGTCTGCCCTTCTGATTTCAGAGAAGGACCTAGCAAGACCAAAGAAATAAGGAACACTTTTGTTGGTTTAGGATATGAAAAAACCAGAACACAGTAAAATGTTCTTTTGCTGAAGCTACACTTGTTAGTATGTTTCATTTGGAAAGTCTTCCCAAAACAGTTAATTTATGCTCTCTTAAATGGTAAGAGCTTAAGAACAGTCACAGTGGGTCAGACCAAAGGCCCATCTAGCCCACTATCCTCTGAGACTGGCCAATGCCAGATGCTTCAAAAGGAAATGAACTGAATAGGGCAATCACGTGATTTACTCCCTGTTGTCCAGTCCCAACTTCTAGTAGTCAGAGATTCAGGGACAAAGAGCACACAGTTGCAGCCCTGTCCATCTTAGCTAACAGCCATTGATGATCTATCCTCCATGAACTTACCCATTCTCTTTCAAACTTAGCTATGCTTTTGGCCTTCACAACACCCATTGGCAATGAGTTCCAGAGGTTGACTGCGTGTTGTGTGAAGTACTTTATGTTTTAAACTTGCTGTCTATTAATTTCATTAGGTGACTCCTAGTTTGCATCTTATGTAAGGAACACACTTTCCTATTCACCATCACACCATTCATGATTTTATAGACCTTTAACATATTCCCTTTTGGGTATCTTTTCCCAAACTGACCAGTTCCAGTCTTTTTAATCCCTCTTCTTATGGAAACTGTTCTATACCTCAGCTCATTTTTGTTGCCCTTCCCTTCTTCCAATTTTAATACTTTTTTTGAGATGGGGAAGCAGAACTGCACATAATATTCAAGCTGTGGCCATACCATGGATTTACAGTGGCATAATGGTATTTTCAGTCTTATTAGCTCTCTCAATGGTTCCTAATCGTGTTAACTTTTTTGACTGCTGCTGCAGCTAGAGCAGATGTATTCAGAAGACTACCCCTAATGACTCCAAGATCTTTCTTGATTAGTGACAGCTAAATTTAGACCCATCATTCTATATGTCTAGTAGGGATTAGGTTTTCTAATATGCATCACTTTGTATTTATCAACAATGAAGTGTGCCCAAAGCCTAGACAGTAGATATAGGTCATCTATAAATCTATTTTTAAAGGGGGGCTGGCTACCCTAACCACCAGCAAGCTCCCTATATATTCAGTTACTCTTCACCTGTGACTCTAACGTCTCTGGGTGTCTTCAGAGAGCTAAAAGCTGTTAATTGCCACTGCCGTCATCAAGGGTGTTAATGCTGAAACCTAGTTAAGGCCATTTAGGGCGTGACTTTCAAAAACAAAATAAGGAATCCCATTGGATTTCAATGAGAGCTGGGCATCTTACTTCCTTCGGCTCCTTTAAGAATCTGAGTTTTCACTCTCAACTTTTGGTTAGCTACCTCACTGCTTACCTTAGCAGAAATATCCATGCTAATGTGCTTATCCCACTTTCTCAGACTGTCTGCTACCCAGCTACCAGAAGCTCTAAGTTTCCCAGCATACTAAAATGCATCTACGATTTATCAATACAGACAGCAGCATACTGAAAAATAGTTTAAACTGTGCCACAAAGCAGAGCTTAATGGCAAAACACAAAAAAGTACTGTACTTACCAGTCATACTACTTATTTTCCAATTTAATTCAATTAAAAAAACCCTTATTTTTAAAATATACCTGAAACTACCACAGAGCCAAATCCATACCTTTTAGCAGAAGTAGTCCTCTGGGCTCTTTTATACCTTCTTTTTTAAAGTCCCCACCCTGATATTCCTGTACCTTGGCCACAAAGATTGTGGTAACAGAACTTTTGATAAGGTTTCCTTCAGAAGCCATCACCACTTATGAAGCAACTGAAAGGGAACATGCTGTATCTACCATGCTGCCTGGGGCTAAACATACCAATAGCTCAGAACTCTCAGTTCAGCTTCCCATAGTTCAGTGCTGAAATAAAGCCACAGTATTAAATGCTAAGTGTCTTTTTTTAATCAAAGTTTTGTTTTGTTTTTAAAGATTTGCCAGTTATATCTGACAAACACTATCTTTTCTTCACTACAGGGCTGTTTCAGAATTGAACTTGTTAATTCTAAATGGAATCTTAGTCTTTGTAAGGTAAAGATCACACCATTAAAGGAAATAACAGAAGCAATTAGTAATCTCTCTCTTCATATAGGTCTCAAAAATCTAAGGTTATACATAGGATGTGGGTTTTTCTTTGGGAGCACTATTACAGAAAATCTGTGGTGTTAGTAGAGGTCATGACACAAAGAGTATCTGGTCTCTAGGCAAGTAGTGAGTGTTATTTTAAACATATACATTTACAGGACAACTGAAGACTAACATCTACACAAGACAAGAGGCAATCTAGAGCAAACAATTTTGGCAAGTAATGTGTATGTTATCAGGACAGTGAAGGGTTTAAGAAAATATTAAGTCTAAACGTTTAGTATTTTGGAGGGGTTTTTTGTTTTTTTAAGAATCTCAGAAAGTGTGCTCAAATATGAAATTAAACCCATGCTCTCTCACAAGGATAGGTAAATGTCAATGAATGAACCACCCTCCCACCCCGAGTGTTGCCTCTGCATGTTCAGACTTGTGGGATGCAACCCCTACATTTCCTGGTGTTGCTGATTTGGGAGAATTCTAGAAAAGCAATGCCCCTTCATGTTGCAACAATTCTTTTGTGGCACTGAATGTCAGAAGCCAATGTTACAAGAGAACCAAGAAGCCTCAGGCACCACAATTCCTTCTGATAAACAGAGTCCCATTAGTGTTGTCTAAGCTAGGTATATTTTCCCTCCACTGAGGGAGCTGAACCAATATTGGAAATCCCTGAATGGATGAGTCTCTGGCACCAGAGGACATCTGATGCATGTTGGCCAGATTCAATTGGAGCAAATAAGAGAATCAGTGCTTAGGACAGTGTAAATAGCCAGCAGTTCAATCTACACTACTACCTGAGAGTATCTGCACCACTGCTACCTTTTAGATAGTGGAGGCACAAGAACTAGAGTCCCATGCATCTAAAAGGAGGCTGCTGGCCTCTCTTGGGCCTCACTTTTGGAATTCTTTTCCTAACTCTCCTCCGCCACCACCTCCCCTCCTTCCTCCAACTCCAATTTGAAATGAATGTAGTTTAACTTAAACAAGGTTTCTTTGTATATTGAGACCCACACAGATAGGCTCCTTAAAAGCTGGATTTTGCATCAGCACAGAAAGTTCTGGCACTGAAAGGCGCACTTCTCAGTACGAGTGATGAAGCCTGTGTGCCTACCCAAAACAGACTGTTTCATAGCTGAAATGTCACAGATTTCATCACTGATTTGCTTGGCTTTCCCCAACCTTTCCCCAAAGGCAAGTGACCAATCTTATGTGGGATCCTGAGACCATGTTTATAAGTTGGGAAGGCACATTGCCCCTACTATCTATTATTGAGGGCTCAAGGTATGGAGAGACTGACCTAAGCAATAATCCAGAAAATGGGATTCCTCCACGCAGAAGAGGAATGCAAAGCCAGGAACAGATGGATGGAGGAACATGATGCAGGCCACTTACATGCACCCATATCTCCATCTCTGGAGTCATTATTGGCCATGAGACCAAAAAGAACAAACCTGGTACAAACCAAAAAATATGTTGCGCAATGTGAACTGCCTAACATAATATTTTTTTTGTTACCTTGTATTACAGTTTTAGAAAAAGTGAACCCTGAAAGTTACTCTACATGTGGAAATATCCCATAACCCAAGCAAGCCATGGAAAGGAAGCAAAATGAGAGAGATGAGGCCACACAGACCTTCTTAATCTCGGGTCCAGGTGTTTGGTGTCATAACAGGACACTTGAGCAGCCCCAAAATACTGCTGTTCAGAAGGCTCTAGAATGTCAGGGACACCAGAGTATGGCATGTGCATTGCAAAGCAGGAACATGCAGAGGCCCCCTGGAAGGGTATAAAAGCTAGACTTGAAATGTGCAAAAAAAGAAGATGAAAATGGTTTACATAGCTACCTCTGAGATGATCAGAACACTGGAGTTCCTCAGATCAC
Organism: Dermatemys mawii; assembly: GCA_007922305.1. Classification (NCBI taxonomy): domain Eukaryota; kingdom Metazoa; phylum Chordata; order Testudines; family Dermatemydidae; genus Dermatemys; species Dermatemys mawii. Next base: position 20,193,990 of record ML677352.1, on the reverse strand, counting down.
TATATGAGAAATTACTGAATCAACAGCACCCAGAAGGAAAGGCTCTTGTGCCTTCTAAAAGGTTTTTACTGATTTAGAACTGTCTACGTAGCAGTAATTTACCTCACCATGACTTTCACAGTCACCACGTGAGACTTTTTAAACTCTTGCTGTGTGGTGAAGAGACACTTTGCATTAGAAAATGTAAATGAAGTTTATTCAGAAGGGTAAATGTGGTGACTAGTGGCCTTTCAGTGACTCCAGGGTGACTCATTCTAGACTTTCAAAAAACACATCATAAACATCATGCACCGCTATTGATAAGAGTAAAAAAGTTTCCTGTAATTTGAAAAAGATGGAAACAATTTCTTTACTTAAGTCAATACTTGGAAGAGTTGTTAAACAGAGGTCACAGAAAGACTTAACTCTAGAAAAACGGTGTTACAAGTTTAGATTTCGGAGAACCAGTACAATCATGGACTTCCTTTACAATTGCTCTCAACTGAGTTTTTACGTGGATGGGATGAGGTAGATGCAACAAAATTATTTGAATTTGCCTAGAAGTGAACCAGGAGGAAGTAACATTACCCACTGTCCAGACTGACCTAAAGGATAGGAGAATGAGTTCTGATCACTAATTTAGGTTTTGTTGGTTTTTTTTTAAATTGTACTCAAATTTAATTTTTCTTGTTTTTCAAAAGCTCAGAAGCACCTTAGATACCTTACAAAACAGGTCTTGATTCCTTCCCTGAAGGCTTTATAATCTAAATTTAAACTGACAAGCGAGGGTCAAACACAAGAGGGGAAGCAGAGGTAAGAAGAGTGGTAAAGGTGACAATTCATTTACTGGTATGAATCTTGTTGGTTTGCTTTTTTAATCATTTCTTGGATTTAAGTTCACATTGTTGTACAGGAGCTACATTTTATATTGTTTTCAGTTCCCTCTAAAACTTGAGTACTCTGAGTTGCACAGAAATGAAACAAGGAACAGGTTTATGTCTTTTGCTTAGGAATCTCTGTGGAATGGATATTTTTTGCACTTAAATATGTTCACTCAGACTAAAACCCTCAAAACCTACCAACGTTAGGAACTGAACGCCTTAAACTATCAGGGGAAACATGTCATAAAACCCACATTGCCAATTATTTTGAAATGTACCTAAATATCCTATGGTTACAGAGAAATAATCAAAAGCTATTTTGTTAAACAATTATATCCACTGTTAAGTGCTAGAATTTTGCATTTCCTTTTATCTGTCATTGTGTTTAACAAACTAAAAGTGATCCAAAACAGTGATTTATATTTAGCACCTGTATATGTACAGTCAGATCAGTATTAGTGTGGGTGTAGTGATACTTCATATGTATTACAAATTTAACACCAAGTGTCTTGCACTTGCACCTAGGAAAAAATTCACAGAAAAATGCATGATTTAGGCTAAACATGACAATCCCTACAGTTTTAGAAAAAGCAGCCATTCACTTCAAAAGGAAGAGTATGTGGTAACTTGACTCCCCGCCCCCCTGCATTTTTATCAAATCTACAACATTGCCACAAGTGTAGTGTTTGTGATGCTCCAAGTTAAGTGTAATCACTTAGTTTTAGAGTCAGCCACAGACACTCCATAACTGCCTGTTTTTTATAGTGCATTTTAAGACCTTACTACTTGTATTTCAAGTCTTAAAGAGGAGTCAGCTGAAGGACCTTCCTACCTAATCCAGGGATGTAAGAGCAGTTATGACAGGGACGAAGTGACCATGCAACAGAACAGTCTTAAGAGCACTTAAGATCCTTCTCCACAGAGAATTCTCATCTCTCAGTTATAGGTCGGGCAGTAGCATAGTTTAGTATTAAGGCTGCCTGACACTACAACGGTAAGGCCTGTTTTCATGTGCTTTTAAAATTAACAGACATTAACTGTTTGGAATGACATTTTCTATGTGTGTGTCTGCCTCAGGCTGCATCTATTCTGGAACATTTCAGGCAAAACAGTTCAGCAGTTAAGGACAAGACAAGACTAGAGAAAATTACCAGATTGTCTAGTGTCAAAATTCTGGAGACCTTCTCTTTGGAAAGCTCTAAAGCACGGCCATGATACAGCAAAGATTTGAATTTTGGCAGGGAATAGCCTTAGTGTCAGGGATGTGCCTTTTGTCATCCTTGTGAAAATCCACTCAAGTTAGGCCAATGTACCAGACTTTGAGGGGAAAAAAACCAAAACCAAAACAAAACTGAAGACCACACATGCCCTTTGGAGACTTGCTAGAGGTTTACATCTATCTCAGAAGATTCCAGGCTCACTGAGCATGCTAAATTCCCCTCACAGTTCCTAATACTAACCACACTGTGTGCACAATCCCTACTGAGCAAATGGCCAGACACTGAAACTGGAGGCCTGTCTTTCCCGTATTCTGAGGGATCCTTCTGCTGGCAACCAGGTATTGTGGGAGAGGAACCCACCTGACAAACGCATATGGAACAAAGAGCCAGACCCGCAACATTGTGGGGAAGTAGATAACACAACAAGCCTGGTGAAGAGGCTGAGACAAAAGAGAAACTTGCAGGGCAAAAAGACGGGGACTTGGAACCAGTTTGGGGAGAGATTGGAGATCTGACAAGGAGCCAGGATGGGCACAGTGACTGGCTGAGAAAAAACTGGAACAAGGAGAGGCAAGAACACAAATCAGATAAGAAGCCCAGCAGCGGGCAGGAGAGACAGGTAACTAAAGGCCCCAGAGTGAACTGAGTTAGCTAGCCAAAGTAACTGGGGACAAGGGACTAAAGTGGGGTGACTGGGAGGAGTGTACGGAGAGGTGGTAATAGGATTTACCAGGCAAGAAAACTGGGACTGTCTAGGTGAGAAGATAATGGGATGAGGAGCCAACGGTAAGACAGAAACAGGGATAGGTTGGAGGGAATGGGTCAGAATAAGTCAAATTTAGGGTAAAATGGCAGAATAGTCTGTGCCCACTAGAGAACTCCCCAGAAGCCTAGAATCAAGTCCATGAGTCCTGAGTCACCATTCCTCTGTTGGCAGCAAATATCCATCACTCACTAGCAATGTCTTCTCCTCTAGTGCTGGTCCATATAGAGAGGATAAGAATCTATTTCTGCTACGAGTTACTCAAAGTGGCAGAAGGGTGTCATGGATCTAAAGGTTCCTACCACGCTGGTGAACCATGTAGGGGTCAATAGGATGCCACATGATTGAATCAGTCTTTCCCAAATTTTATTTTTTAATAAGATAGGAAATTACACACAAACTATGTTTAAAGAACATTAAGGTTGTAAAGTCAAGCACTAAAAATTTAGGAAATAAAGTACTATGTGATAATATAACCAGAGACTGCACCATAATGCATATGCATAAATGGGCCAAATTAAGATTATGTATGCAACCTTAATTCTGACATTTCCTAACTTGAGTGCTTGACTTTGCAACCTTAATAATGTTAATGTAGGATTTGGTTTTTGGATAATATAACAATAGATCTGCAGCTTCCTAAAGGAAAAACTTCTGTTTGTGTTATTTGGGGCTGTATGTTCTGTAGTTCACTAGCTCTAGAAATAAGCATTTATTCTTCATTACTATTCTATTGTTTTTTTGATTAAGGCATTCTGAAGGCTTTGGGTATGTGTTCCCAAAAGTAGTAAGTTTTGAGCATAAGCTTCATTATAGTACCTCTGGTAGCAATAATGAAGCTAAATGTTGTAGCAGTGATGGTCCCATGATATTAACAAGGTGGTTTAGGGAATATATTCTACTGGACCAACTTTTTAATGAGAGAAGTTTTTGAGCTACACAGACCTGAACAAGAGCTCTGTGTAGCTCAAAAGCTCGTGTCTCACTGAAAGAAGTCGGTCCAATAGAACATATTACCTTAACCACCTTGTCTCTGCAATATCTTTGAGAGGTTATCTGCTCATAAAATTTCATATGTTGAAAACTTCAGCACAATCTAGATAATCACAAATGAACATTTTAAAAGGTCTATGTCCTAGATTTATGTTAGCGAAATTAATACTTCTACTTAATGAATACAAACTCACTTTTACAGTGATCTGTCTGTACTTAACCGGGATGACTAAACAATGGCTAAATACTGAAATAGTTGCATTTTGTATTTCAACAGACTGATGTAAAACCTGTTAATAGTATCAATAGTATACAAAGGAAACTGAACAGAGCAAACTTGAAAATTAGGAACTCAATGTCAGACATGACTGAATGACTTCATATCATAAATGGATTACAAACAGAAGAAAATATCCACTTATTTCTGAAAAAAGTGAATGCATCTTACTGAAACAAGCTACAGAAGGTTAACAGTAAACATTAACTAGGCCACTAAACAAGTATTTTGATATCTCTAAATAGAAAGTTGAACATCTAGGCCCAAAAAATGCAAGCCATACCTACAGAATAGGAGACTGCATCCTGGAAAGCAGAGATTGAAGAGAATTTAGGGATAATATACAAGCAACTTAACATCAACTCTTAATTTATACTATGGCAAAAGTGATCATTGGATGCATAAATAGGAGTAATTAGTATGGAAGTGATTGACTCTGTATATTGTTAGAGATTCTAACACACTGCACATCATTCTGGTGTCCATATTTTTAAGATGATGCTGAAAAGTTAGAGATGGTACAGAGCAGAGCCACAAAGGCTGGAGAAAATGCCTTACAACGAGGCTTAGAGAGCTCAATCTATTTATCCTATCAAAAAGAAATTGAAAAGGTGACTTATTATGTTGTCTAGACCTCCACTGGGGGAAAACACCAGGTACTGAACAACTCTTTACTCTAATGGAGAAAAGCAAACAAGAATAATGGCTGGAGGTTAAAGCCAGACAAATTCAAATTAGATATACAGCACAAGTTTAAGATAGTGTTTAACTACTGGAGCAATCTACCAAGGGAGGGTGAATTCTCCATCTCCTAAAGTCTTCTAATTAAGACCAGATGCCATTCAGAAAGGTGGTCTGCTTTAGTCTAACAAGTTATTGGGCTCAATATAGACAAAATGATGAAATTTTACAGCCTTGTTATACAGGAGGCTAAACTGGTCCAACTGGACAATTCCTGAACTCATGCACCTGTGCAGCAAACTTGCTCTACAAAATGTCATTCTCCCTGCAGCATGACCTCACATGCACTGTACGTGTGAAGTCACGTTCCACAGAGGATCCCATTTTGTTTCTGTATACAGCCCACAGAGGTATTGTGCAACTACAAACACAACTCATGTTACTGAACCATACGATCCAAAGGCCCCTTCTCATCTTTAAATCTAGGACTTAAAAAAAGTGGGTGAAAAATGCAGTACTTTTTTTAAAAAAAAAATAAAAAATAAAAAGTGTTTGTTAGTACATCTGAAGAGTACATGAGAAGAGATTGACTAAAACTCAGCTATTGCTATCTTGCTTCAGAGATAAGCAATTCATCTGCAATAGCTATTTTACTTATCTATGCATTTCTAAAGGCACTTATCACTATGGTATCTAGACACAATGTGATAAGACAGATTGCTCTATCATTTTTGTGCCTACTGTGCTTGAGGAAAAATATTCATAGTAAAGGAAGCTTCATAAAGGCTGTTAACTTTGTACACAGCAGCCTACAAAGCAGACATCAGCGTCGAAGAAAATGAACAGATGCTGTATAACTTTCTCATACAGACAGCAAGACAGAAGTGCAGTAAAGGAATAGGTTGGGATCTTAAAGAGTTTGGATCATGTAAGTAAAACTAAGAGGGGGGAAAAAAAAAAAAAAAGATACAGTAGTTAAGGGATCAAAGGGAGAAAAAAGTTTGGCCACAATAAGCTGAAGAGTAATGTTCTGAAGGCAACATTTCAGAGGAAACAGCTGGGGCAATTTGGGAAGTCTGTCTGTACAACTTGGAATTCTGGCTGATATTATGAAGTTGGTGCTACAAAATTGCAGCATCGCTCAATGCCTCTAAGTAAATATGGAATCTACTATGAGTCGGCAGGGCTGTGTTACATTGCTGGCAGCTCAGGTACAATGACTATTTGTTAGAGTGTAATGGTTACCATTAAGAAATGCCTTAAGCCAGAAGAGATTTCTCCCAATTTGTTTGCAGGGATGATGGAAATGGAAAGTTACCAGAGCTTGATACAGAAACAAGTAACAAAAGGAGAGGTTAAAAAGGTCTCACAGGGAAGAGATCAGCACAAAGAGCAAGAAGGACAGAGTGGCCAAGGCCAGAAAAGAGCTGGGGGAAAGACAACTCCACATTTCAGAACACAAGCCTGGACAGCTCCCAGAGAATCATCATCCCAAAGTATACTTCGGAGTGTTGAGGAAACTCAGGCAGGGATATTATACACATACACACACAATTTTGGTTTTTTAAACTAGCTCCTTGTATGTCATGCAATTAAAGAAAGAACAATGGATTTAGAATCCTGTGCAAAGTATCTGCATTTCATGCATTATGCCTACCCTACACCCCATGAAGTAGTAAATTGTGGACTCACACCACCACCTGGCTGGAGCTCTGGGAGAGTTTTTAAGCTGACCAGTGCAGGAAAGTTTTAGGACTCTAGTTCCAGGGACTGGGCAGTGGGGCGTGTGGTCACCGCTCTCAGGAGGGGCAGGCTAGACAGAGGGTTTGTACTTGAGAGAACGTGTCTAGAGACTCCAAGACAGGAGCAGTGCCTGGACTCTGTTCTGATTCTGGAGGCTTAGAACACCAGGGGATTCAGGGGCTTGATTTCCTCACAGCAATCTGGTGAGTGGGCAAGAAGGAAGCTCTTGACAGAAGTGTGACAGCAACTCAGAGGGAAGGAAGAAGTCCCAATTAGGACAGAGGTTGAAGAGTGACATTCAGCTATGAGAAGCTGCAAGACAGACAATCAAAACTGGCATAGCAGAGTTAAGACAGAAGAGTTGTAGGTGAGATATGGGGTCAGAATTTTGATAGCAGGAAAGTACCTAAAGGATATGTCATGGTCACCGTTTATCCCTAAAGCTAGCAAGTCATCAGGCCATGGAACAATATAGGCCAGAAGCACAGATTGGAAGTGAGGGAGTTGAAATAGAAGCTTAAGAAAAGGACCCTCAGATACTACAGGCCATAGTGAGAGCAAGACTACTACACTGAAAGTCAAACAATATATAGCTGAGAATTGAGATGTGGGTTTAGGACAATGCCTACACTTCTGGCCCTGGCAGAACAACTGGGCCAAACAAGAAACATGATTGCTTGATTCCAATCAGAATTTTTGCTAAAAAGGAGGTTTTCAATCTTCGAAGCATTCGTGGGTAGTTTACATTTACATTACATTGTAAAAGTCAGCAAAGGCAAACAGGCAAGTTAGAAGCCAAGAGAAAATGCATGGCTTGCATGGAAGCAATAATTAACAACTCAGAAGTGTATTTGACAGAATGCAAGGTGTTTATTTCTAAAAGGAAATATTTAACAGTACAGCATTGCCCAACAGAGTAGCATGGCCTCGTGCTTAGGTAAGAAGGAAAGGGAGCAAACAAAAGGGATAATGCTTAAGAATAGGGCCAGTACTATATTGCACATTTAGCATTTACAAGTGTTATTTGTTACCTGGATTTCTAGTTCAGCGATATGCTGCTGGAGTTCTGCCACAGCTGCTATGCGGTCTGCTTCCCGGAGTCTTACTGCCATCACTTCTTCCTTGTTCTGAAAAGAGGTGAATAGGGCTAAGCTGTAAAAATCAAGGGATAACTTTCTCTGAGATTTTGGTTTATGAGGGGGGAAGCTCCCTGAGCCTGAACATCTACAGAGCAGTTCTACAATCCTGCAGCCTGAGCCCAAGTCAGCTGACATGGGCCAGCCATGGGTGTTCAGTTATAGTATAGATATACCCTAATTTATTCCTAGCAGATGAAACCTGATGTGGGTCTTCCTCCCCATCCCCCTTCCCTCCTTATCCTCTACTCTTTTTGTACTTTGTCTTCCTTTTATTTGGAGGAGGGGGCGAAGGAGAAGAAATATAAATAAGTGCTATTTAAGATTTTAATTCCCAGGAAAAGGACTAGATTAAGAGTGCAAGTGAAGTCTTCTCTTCATCCACAGAAGTGATATAGCATGTACAGTAACACTGCAAACCAGCATACCTCAACAGTTGGCATGAAAGCACACCCCTAGCTGTCAAAGGCTTAGTCTCCACAGTAATTCAGGCACTGGCCTCCCAGTGCTAACAAGATATCTATCACTAGAGCCCATGCCCTCTCACCTGACTCATTTCACATAGGGCAACTGGATTATCTAATAGTGACAAACCAGTATAACTAAATTCATTTTAACCAATCACCTGAGCCATGTCTCCCAGCAGTGTTAAGTGGATGCCATTCTACAATACAAATGTTTGACATTCAAGTTAAAAAAACTGAAGTTTAAAAGATTTAATTAAACACTGTGGGGAATAGTAGTTAGTTCAGACCACAAAGGTCCTATAAGATTTGTAACCTGTAAAATATCTTTAGAAGTCTACAGAATAAATTCTCTTAAATTTGGAGACTTCCATTAGAGTTTTTTTCCATTAGCTTTTTTTTCCCAAGCTATTTTAAATCTGATAACCGTGCTCTAGTTCTATTTTAGTTATTAAGACTTGGATAGGTAACAGTATTTCTGATGTAAAGGCAGTATCAAAATCAGACCCATTTAGATTTTGAACTGTACTTTAAATCCCAGAACAGCCATTACAGTAATTTTAAAGTTGGCCTTTTATTTGGATCTTGTATGCAAAGAATATTAATTGTTTCCCATCACTGCACTATTAGAGCATGTTGTGGACACAATCAATTCCATTAAATTTCAGACTTAGTTACTAGAAGATTAAAGACCAAAAAATGATCACTCCCTTTTATTTTTGATATTGTAAAGTGGTTGTTTTTTTTCTAAATTCTGACTTTCACAATAACTGCAGTCCTGTTCTACCACATTAGTTACCTGTATTTTTCAGGGTGATGAAAAACGTAGTGTCAAATGTAATGCTGCTGACTCAGATTTCATATCCAATTCAGACTCAGGGCCATATTCTGCCCTCGGTTCCATCCATGCAGGGCTCCTGGGTTACTTTACCTTAAAGCAGAGTTTAGCCCCAACACTATGGTAACTGGATTCCTTTTAATGTGACTATGCTGATTACAAACAATTCAAGCTGACATACAGCCCATAAATTGTTGATCAGGTACAACAGGAGGAACACACTGACAGATACTTCAACCTCTTGATGAAGTCAAAGTGTTCATAATAAGTCAATGCATCTGAGATTCAGTTCATAACTATCTGCTCTCCGTTACGGTCAGACGTATGGCCAACTTATTCAAAATGAAACTAATACACTGATTGTACATAGCAGGTGATTTTACAGTTTCATGACAAGTAACTGAGGAATGAACAGTGGACCAGCTAACTTCTCAGAACCAGAAGATGCAGCATCTTCCACTTCAGCAGTGGGAAGTGTGCCAATAAAAAAACCCTAGCTCCTTTTATTGAGCAGCCTCTTCTTAGTCAGATGCTGCACAGATCTCTGAACTTTGTTCAACCTGACTTATTCTTGGACAAATTCAAAGAATTAAACTGCAAAGTAACTGCAGTGTTATTTTCTTGTTGGATGCTAAGGAACTAGTCTCTTCCCCCGCCCCCCTACCTCCACCCTAGCAGGAGCCTGGCTATCAGTCCAGGAGACTGATATCTTTTTTTTTCTTTTTTTGGGGGGTGGTGTCAAGGATTTTCAAGAAAAAAAATTATCCTGACTGCAAGATTTTGAATATACTTGAAAGTCTTTACATTTGCTCAGATACACAGTTCTCTTAATTAGTCCTAATATTACACATTTCTGATGAAGTAAGTTTTAGATGAGAGGATATGATCCCAGAGACATGTACACAGTTTAAGAACTTTTATCCAGGAGCATTCAACTTTGTGAATTACATGGAAGGGAGGTCTAATTAGGGGGCTCAAACACTGGACGGAGGAACACGAAGGAAGAGATCAACCCTATTAGGTATGGAATATTAGGGAATGGTTGCCCGCTGGACTATTTGACACCATATTTCTGAACATCCATAGTATGTTATATTTTCTAGCTTTCAAGAGGGTTGTGCTGATGTCGCCTGAATATGAAAATCGTTTAGGTAGGACTCCAATTTCAAATCATCCATTGTCAAATTAACTTGCATTTGGGGAATTAAGATTTGTGCCAGAATTTCAGGCAAGAGACTTAACAGAATCCTTGAGGACTTCATGAAGCCGCTACTGTTCCTCCCCTCTGGCCCTGGGACCCCCATATGTTTTCAGTGATGGCCACAGCAATGTTCATTATACTTATTCTCAAACACTGCAACAATTCTTATACCTTCTAGTTCCTTATACTGACATCTTTTCTTTGGTTCAAAGCATTTCTGCTTGAACTATGTCTAGCAGGCTCCATCTTTTCTTTTAGTTGATGTAAAATGGAAAATAAAACTAGAGGAACTAGTGGCCCTGATACTGCAATGGAAAACCTCCCATTTTATTCCAAAGAGGTTGTCTTGATAACAGTCATGCTAGTAAGGAAACTCCCAGATTTAGACTGTACACAGACTTGGTTTTTATGGTTACCCATGCAGATATTATAATTTTAAGATATCTTTACTTAGCTGAAAGAGTCACCATACATGCCTGTCCCTCAGGAAATTAAAGAACACAGTCTATGTACATGGGAGGCTCACTCAGTTCTAGGGTGACCAGATGTCCCGATTTTATAGGAACAGTCCAGATTTTTGGATGTTTTTCTTTTATAGGCTCCTATTGCCCTCAAGCCCCTGTCCCAATTTTTCACACTTGCTGTCTGGTCATCCTACTCAGTTCCCACATGGAAGAATGAAGATTGAGGCTTTGAGGATGTGTTAGGTTGCAACTGGAGGGGAAAAATGGGCAGGAGAGGCCAATCAGATCTCTCCACAGAAGGTAAGGCTAATATAAAAAATATATCGCTCGCCAGTTATAAAAGCAGTTTCTCCTCTCTGGGTGTTCACACCTCCAGATCAGCTGCTGGAAATGGCCTCACCCTCCCTGATTGAGTTTACCTTGCTATCTTGCCTGCATATTTATACCTGCCTCTGGAGATTTCCAGAACATTCATCTGATGAAATGGGTCTTAGCTCATGAAAGCTTATAATCCCTAAGATCTGTTAGTCTATAAGGTGCTACAAGACTCTGTCGCTTTTGCAGTTCAGGAAGGATATTCCAAGCATTAGGCTGTGTGAAAAAAAAAGACGAGAGTTGGAGATGCAAACATAGGGGCAATCAAGGATGGCACTGTTGGCAGAGCAGAAGACAAGAGGGACAGAACTGTGAATGGTCTTAAGGACTGTACAAGAAGCTCTACTAAATGCTGTGGAAGAGGGGGAGCAAATGGAGGCACTAAAGAAGGTATGTGAGATGTGCTTAGAATAAAGAGACAAGGAAGATCCTAGCAGCTGTGCTGTGAATAGCTTGTGCTGTGAATAGGGATGGATGATGTGGCTGTCAGGGAGGTCACAGGAGTCACTGTAGTAAGATGGGAGATGAGGAACTGAACAAAAGGTTACCTTATCAATTAAGTGGCGAGGCACACTCAAGTGTTCTAGAAAAATCTGGATGTGGCCTGGATAGGTGGGAGAAGGCAGGAGTTGTCAAATATAAACATCTAGGTTTCTGGGCAGTAGGAAAGATGGTATCGTCAACAACAACGAAAAGGATAAGGGGAGAGGTTTGGAAAGTAAAGAGGGAATTCAATTTCTCATGTTGTGTTCAAATTGTAGTGAGACAAAGATGTCAAAGATATGCTGAAATGTGGGCTAGGTTGGAAAGAGCTGATTAAAAGTGGAAAGATAATTGTCAAACCTATCAGCCTACACAAGGTAGATGAAGTCATGCAAGAAGCCAAAAAAAGATGTAAAAGGAGAAGCTGGTCAAGGGAAGAGCCTGTGTGATTGGCCGCAAAATAGGAGGCTGCACAGAGATACAATGAAAGAATGATCAGAGGGTAGAAGAGGACACAAATACCCAAGAAAGGACAAGATGTCAAGAAAGAGCAAGTAACCAGTTTTATAAGCAAGTGAAGGAGGATTAGGTAGAAAGCCAGAATTTCTGGCCATGAAAGGAGTCAGAGATCCTGGTGAGATTAATTTCAGTAGAATGGAGGGGCCAAGTGGAGCTAGAAAAGAGGAATTGTAGGCAACAGTGGCAAATAGTGCCTTTGAGTTTAGAGATTAAAGGAAGGGAGAGGAAGTAGTTGGAAAGGCAGGTGGGACAAAGGGACTGCTTCTTGAGGATGGAGAGACCTCAGCATACTTTTATTGAGGGGAAGAAACAAGAGGCAAGACAGGGAGGAGAGGGTGTGGGGACAATGGGAGGATAGCAGGCATGACAGATAGTGATAGGATTTTGGGGAAGGGGAAAAAGGAGGGAAAATTAAATTAAGACAATCCTACTTAAGCAGGTTAATCACAATTGTCTATTAATACAATTTGCAAATAAAAAAGTATGTATATTAATGTCACTATGCAGGATTCTGTACAAAAATTCAGATACATTCAAAGTCATGGTTCAGATAAAGTGCCAGAAACCAAACAGAATCAATTTATTTGCACCAAACTGAGATTTTCTTCATATCAACATTATTTTGACAGATCTCAGACTTTCACAAATGTGCATTTGTGAAACATGTTGTAATGTAAGCCTCATATACCTCAGGGACTAATGATTATGATCCAAAATTCAGGACCTAGCCAGGATCACAGCCAATATTTCTACCTCATTCACTGGCCACAAGAATTATACTTGACAAACAGTTTCTGCTTGCATTGAGCATCCACTAGCCAGCCTCTTGTCCAAACCCAATTTTAGAGCAATTATCCAGATGAGGATGGATACAAACAATCGATTCTGGATTCTGGGTTAGAGGATACTCAGAGTGCTCTCTGACTTTATGAAAAGGATGAAGATACCCCACTTCACTGCAGTATTTAATAAAGATTTGATGTGATTATTAGTATTAAACCCTATGAAACAAGAATTTACAAGGGGAAGTGTCATTACTTACAAAATAAGAACCACCACCAACAGTTGTATACATCTACTAAGGAAATCAATAACTGATTCAGCATTAGAAACCAACTCTTACGTAGAATGAAGTGCTGATTCTAGTCAGAGGGACAGAGATCTGACATTTAATATTCAGTGGGCAGATCCCTAAAAAACAAGTTTCATTGGCTTGTGCAGTGGAATTAGACATTAATACCCAATTACCTGTATACTTAAAATTAAGTCGTATTAGAAACAAAAGGAGGCTAGCAACAGTATAAGGTAAACAGCAGGAAAAATGAAAGTCCTTTCTAAAGAGATGTTGAATGTCCTAGGTGAGGAGGACTAGAGAACATTTATGAGAAATGGTAAGCACCTTAAATTAAAATCAAATGAAACTGAATATTAAGTTAATTAGGAGACTGGTTAAGAGACAGAGGCACTGAATACACACTACACTTCATAGTTTAGGGTGATTAAAGTTAGATCAGCATAGTTTAGTGTACAGAAATCTAGTCAGTCAATTAAACTGTATTATCCTGAAGAGAACACGTTGCAACATGCAGAAAATTTCAGTATTTACACGTTTGTGTGATATTGTAAGAAAAATATACATACTAATAAGGATGTAATTTCATCTCTGGGATTTAGTGACAGTGATAAACCAATTAAGCTTCACTCTTGGTTTATACAGTCAACAGAACCCTTTCATGGAATTACAGCGTTACACACACTTGAGTGCATGTTATTTCTTATTATATGCGTACATTTTGAATAAGCAAGTGTCATTTGAGAATTTTTTTCTTGAAATATTTTTTCAACTTTGCCCTGTATGAATGAATCTGGAAACATCTGGAACTAAAGTGCAAACTTAACACATTTACTTTTGCTAAGGCAAAACTCAAATATGTTCATGGACATTTGGAAGCTGATACAGTATATGAACACAACAGAATACAGCTGAAGGTTTAACCTGTTAGTTTGATTACTGATGTGCCGCTCATGCTATTCTTTTGAATTATACTAAAAACTGGCACGAGAGATATTAAATATATTCAATATTTTAGTTTACTTTACTAAAAGAATCCTCTCACCCTTATGCACTGAAAATTCATTCAAGTAAAGACATGCTTTTAACTTTTGTTTTCAGCTTCTGCCATGGAAAAGAATTTTACACACTGGAGCTGGAAAAGCTTTTGGTTTAAATAGTCTCAGTTTTAGGTGAGAGGCAATGATAATTTTGAAGTATGGTTTTACAAGGACATTACTAAAAGCCTCGCAAAACTCCATGTTTATGATGTCTGTGCAGATTTGGTATGACAGTTTAGAAATTAAAAACTTATCGTTTTAACTAAAAAGTGCAAACTGAACCTGAGATTTCAAAGTCAAGTGAGATTCTTTCATTCTTGTACATTGACCACAATGAAGAAGTCTGTTCTACCCAGCCTTCTTGGACACAGATTGACCAACTGTAGACACTACAGAAAGACAGGTTGCCATTGGACAGAGGGTACTGTCACACACCCTCCCCTGGGGATGTGTCCCCTGTCATCCTAATTCTTCCCTTGTGTCCCCCTTCACACAACTATATTGATTCTGCTAACCAGAATTAAGGTACTACAAACTTATTTGTCATGAATGCAATCAGATACGTCCGAGTAAACCATGTTCAGAGCCTGCACCTTTTATACACAGACACTTACTTTAAAGTGTGGTTCTCCTCAAAAGTTAACCTTTACAAGACCAGAAATTAGAGGAGAAGGTGTCAACCCTCCTTTTGGTAGGTGGTAAATCCAAGATGATGTTACTAATTCACTAGTAAATAATGAATGGAAAGTATTGCTTTTGTGAGGTTTGTGGTCTATATAAAGCTGAAAATGTGGATCTGGTTGTAGCAAATAAGTAGAATGTACTTTGTACATGAATTGTGTGCTCATGATGCTGGTTACCTTGTACTCCGTCTCTGCTTGTTTACGTTTTGCTTCACTCAGCTGAGCAAGAAGCTCTTTGTTCTGCGCAGAAAGATATTGCGCCTTTCCTTGTAGATTGTTGACCTCTTGCTCCGCTCTCCGTAAATGGTTACTGTTGATGTGGTTCTGACATTTATTAAAAAAAGTATGTCAGAAGAGGTCTCATTACATCTACCTATCTAGGCTAATATTTCTTCCAAGAGACTTTATATAAACAGGATTTACAAGTCAGTTTTATTTACAAATTCAATAAATCAAAAGGTTATTTTATTGAGCAAGAAGCATTTCAAGATTTGTGGCAATTAAATATTGCTCATCTTAATGTTTATTTTGAATGAAAAGACATTTTGATAAAAGTACACTCAAATACCAGGTAGTCTAGTGCAACATTTCTCAAATATGGCCATAAAGGGGTTTTCCTGTGGCCACAACAGTCTTCTGGGCAGTGACTGGGGAGGGGCAGGTGGGAGCATCAGCTTCTCCCATTCCTTTCTTGCTGCTCCTGGATACACAGCGCCCTGCACTGCCTCTCAAGAGAGGTGTGGCACAATGCTGCGGGAGCAAGGCGAGTTCTTGACCTGCCTTGTGGGGAGGGGGGTTTCAGTGTCAGGCTCCAGCAGAGGGACTTCAGGAGCCTGGGCTTGTGGTCCCCCCAGGCTCCGAATGCGGGGCAGTGGGCCCTGACCTCCAGCTGAGGGCCTCTGCCTCCCGCCTCTGGTTCTAGCTGCATGGAAGCAGACTCTGGCTCCAGTCCCAAGCTCCAGCTGCTCAGTGGCACATGCCGACCAGCAGCTCTGGCTGCACTGATCCCCGCCCCGGCTGCACAGCAGCAGGCGCCAACCCACAGCTCTGTCCCTGAGCTCTGGTGACATGGTGGCCGGAGATGGCTCCAGATGTTGATCCCTGGACATAGCTGAGCATTAGCAGCTCCAGCCATGCAGTCCAGGGCTCTGCTACACAGCTCCGGGCTCTGGCCTTGTCGTGGCAGACACGGGTCCCTGGGTGCTGACCTACAGTTCTGGCTGCACGGCAGCAGGCTCTAATCCCTGGCTCCAACCACGCAAGTTCTATGCCCAGTTCTAGGCTGTGGCCATGAGCATTGATCCTTGGCCCCATGGCAAGAGACACCACATCATGGCTCTAGCCACGTGACAATTAGACTCACCACCCATCCCCATCAACCCTGCTGCGTCCCATAGCCCTGCATCCATTCTCTCCCCCCTCCATTGCCCCAGGGTCCCCCAGCTCCACATCCATACCACCATCAGGCCCCTACACCCAGGGCTTAATGGGTCCTGGAGCTTGCTGAGAAAAAAGTGGTATTAAACATGCAAGTATCACTTTCCACAGCAGACTTACTAGCTATCTGTGAAAAGTGGTGCTTGTATGCGTGTTAAAAACCACATCATTTTTCATAGCCTCCCAAGTAGCTACTAAATGTGCTGTGATATTAATATCACATCCAAAGGGGAGGGAGCATTATTATTATTATTGAGTCTGTTGAAAAACCTAATAGATATAAATTACAGTGATTTGGATGTGTATCTGTGCATATTTAATTACTTTTCCTAAAGTTAATTATTTTAGGGAAAAGTGTCAGTGTGGCTGCACTCTGAGGCCACCCAAAATTTGTTGAGAACACACCTGGTTTAGTGTTTATAGAACATTAAGATTCGTTACTAAAGTATGTTAGACACTGAAAGGCAAATTATATTTTTGCCTATAAACAGACTGTGTTTATATACAAAATGATACATGAATCAAATTATTGTTCAAATGGAAGAAAGCAGCACAGCTATATACAAGCACTGAGGAAATACACTGAAGTGAGGTTATCTGTGATTGTTAGTACATGGCATATGATAAACAGGATAATTATGCCCCCTACTGAACTGAAGTAAAAAATGCATTAACTGCATTACAGTGCCAAGTTAGCAACCCTAATGAAAAGGTTTAAATAACTTGTCAGATATTTTATGAAGCTTTTTACTCCATTAGTAAGCTGTATCTGGTGACTCTGGCCAAATGCTGAGTGCACAGTCAGTTCTTTACATCACACTACCACGTATCCCATTCCTGCTTTCTGGGACAGCAGGAAATGGTAGCGGTAGGGCTGAGATACATTTCACATTCTGAATGCACCAGGTTTCTCCATGTGTCAGTTATGTTTAAGGACTTTTTCCATGAGAAGATTCCCCAAGCACCTACTGAAAGGAGGTGAGGAGAGAAGGCTTTGCAAGTAACAGAAGTTCAATACTATGCTATAGTGTCAACAGAAATTTCAGGAACAAAAGTGTTCGGTGAAGTGCACATAATACAGACTTCTTGGCCAAGCGATGCTCCCTCATTCCTTATTATAGCAGAATTTGAACATGCAAACAAGTTACTCTTCCCTCCTCACAAACACATGGAATTTATCGCAGCTATAAAGGGCAAAATGTTGCTACAAACACCTTCTTAAGTACTGGCAGCATACAGCTGATCTGCAGGGATCCTCTGGCCAATTCAGGAGCCACATTTGTGGGTTATGAAAGAAGGTCACCATCAGACAGAACTGCATAGGCAACTCCCAAGGGAAAGGAAAGGAGCAGATAGCATTTTTGTCAGATAAATTTAATAGGAAAAATTTAACTGATTTAAAAAATACACTTATTGCTGTACTAAACTAGGACTGTAAAACAACTGAGATTCAGACATTCACCCAGCATGGGGAGTTTATTGCTTAACATCAAGATAGGAAGTTAAGATATATGAAGATCACATTTCTAAAGTCTTGAAAAGAAGTGGAAGGGAAACAAACTGGAGTCCCATTCTTAACTAGTCTAACAGCATGAAGAGCATAAGAGTATTATACTGTCATTATGCTACTGTCATTGGTAAGGGCTATCCCTCGGCATCCCTAGGTGCCAGCATTCAGTTTGGATTACAAAAATGCTTAAAACTTTGCCATCTCAGTACTAGTTTTCAGTAACATACCTGTGTTTCCATCTCCATCATTCTTTGTTTGATCTCTTTTAGATCTGCCTGACTTTCTGCTTCTCTCAATCGGATTGTCATCAATTCATCTTGCAGTTCATTCACAGTGTTCTTTCTGGATGGATCTTTCCATCTACCAGCAGTGCGGGCTAGATGACGCTAAAATAATTTACAATGGGTTTTTTTAGATTATACATCAGGACTCTCTTAAAATACTATTATCTCAGCTGCTGAAGAATGAAGCACCTCTCAATCCACTACAACAATTTTGAAGACTCAAATAGAAGACTAATATAGCATTACAGTTCATCATAATTACAAATAGCCACAAGGTTACATAGTTACAAGAACTGAGAGACAGTGGCTTGGGGACAGGAATTTTCAATCGGGGCAATCATGAAACTGAAAATATATTTTTCAACAAGAGAAGTTTGAGTATTTCAAAACACCTGAATAGCAAGATTTTGCTATGTTCCAACCTCTACTTGCATTCACTGAAATAGGATCTTTACTTTATACTTGCATACCTCCCACGAGAACAAGTGTTTTAATTTGTGGGATGAGATAGAAATCTCTAATTTACAACTTAGAACCATTTTACACTTTTAAAGTAAAAAAACGTATTGTGGTTCCCTCATTTAATATGCCAATTCTGTACAGCTGCAGTCACCAATCTACTGACCCCCATTTTTCAGACTTACATATTCAATTGCCCTGCTTTATTCAGAAATATTTAAGTTTATCAAGAGGTTTAGATCCACACCTGCCAGTGTTCCTCCAAATCCTTGACTTGCTGTCTAAGTTCTTTTAGGCCCATCAAAGCTTCTGCTTCTCTCAACTTCACTGCAATCAGTTCTTCTTGGAGTCTGGCAACATTATTCTCATCAGGTAAAGAACTGTTCCTCTGCAGCAAAGAAGACCCTCTTAAACATTTAATTGAAGAAGTGTGCATTTAGGAAGTTTTTTTCCAAGATCACACGGAGTAATCACTACTCCTGAAGCACCTTAAGATGAAATTAGACGCTTTAAAGCTAAATACGAGACTGTAGATAGAATAAAGTATGGATTTACGTTAGTTCATACTAAAAACGGTATTTGTCTAAAATTACCAAGATTTCAGACCTCCTGGCCTCTAAACTTCTCATGCTGGAGTTGATAGCATCACTAAAAAGCAGGGCAGGGAGTTGAACTGCTTACACGGTGTTTGGTATTAATGATACCAACAAAAGTGCATGGAAAACAAGTCTGAAGGTTTTGAACTATTTGTGCTAGGTAAAGTGGAGGAGGAATAGATTTTAGATTATTAAGATGATTTTTGCCATGTGAGCCTACACTTCTCTTATTAATGAATGAGATCTCACTTTAATTTTTGGAAAGTTTGTTCATCTTTGAAAAAGACAAAAGAAAGTGATGTTGAAAAAAGAAGGGTCAGTGAAGATTCAGATCTGAAGTTGGGCAAGGAAACAGATGAAGTAAC
>ML677352.1:19836143-20174517 GCA_007922305.1 Dermatemys mawii | reverse complement strand
AGGAAGAGTAGCTGGTAACAAGAAGGAAGAGTAGCTGGTAACAAGAACAGCCTGGAAAAGTTAAATACTCCTAACATGGAATTACTGAAACAAATTAAAACAGTAACAAAAAAGTAGCAGGGAAATTTAAAAAGAAATCCACCTGAACAGACACATCCCTGCTCACCACTTAACTAATATGTGAAGGATTTTAACTGCTGTCAAAGTCTAATTGTGTTGTTCCCCCTCCTCCCTACCATTTTTAGTGTTTAAGAAACACTGGTTGGTTTTTGTACCTTTGGTATATTTGGGAATCATGATGATTTGGCTAACGTAGTATTTACTTAAAAACTTAGGATTCAGTAGTAACATCAGAATTAACAGATTGTTAAAGTGGATGTTTACTGATTCAAAAAGGTCTTAGACTAAGTGCTGTAGCTATTTACAAGTGTGAATAGCTACAGTATATCCTTTTGAGCTCCTGAACTATTAGTGCATCAGTGTAGACCAAAGATCGGCAACCTTGGCACGCAGCACCGCAGGGTAAGCACCCTTAGTGGGCCCCACCGATTTGTTTACTTGCTCCCACTGGCCGCAGTTCACCATTCCAGGTACAGTGGGGGCTGCGGGAATTTTGATCAAAGTCAGTGTAGTCTGGTGGGTCTGTCTACCAGCTTGGGGACAAAACAGACAGCCACAGTTACCTCTATTTTAGCTGCTATGCAGGCTTTTATTCTTCTCCCACACAAATGCACAATATATAAAAAGTAACAAAAAGGGATAGTCCTGATCTGGCCTGATACTGCGGAGTCCTTTTCACCCCAGAAGCTCAAGAGGTGATGCCCTCCCTTAGCTTCTAGGGGACCACAGGGCCCACCCAACCTGATACAGCCTTCTGCTGCTGGTCAGGGAAATGTCTCTCTCTCTCCAGTTTCCCCACCCTTACAGAGCTGTATTCTCGCTTACATCTTCCTACTGGGAATCTGCTGGTTCCCAACTACTGCTGTTGCTGCTTCTTGCCATCCCCTGGCTCAACAGGCCCTTTGAGGGGCAGACTGCCATACTACAATCTTGTATATGTGGGATTGCCAATCCCTCAACCAGTACATTATAACAGTTATATCCATCTTATTCTGCAAATTTTTCATGTGCTGTAGGTTTTGGGGGATTTTTTTGTTTGTTTGTTTGTTTTTTTGCAAAGGAAGCTGGATATTTTGACAATTGGTTGTTAGAGGACAATTGCAACTTTCAATACACATGAAAATGAGGGAGATGGATGTCAAAACCAAAACTAAGAGACAGTAGAGGCTTTTGGTACTGTCAATAGGAGGCATCTTTTTGCATCCAATTTTGGAAATTTTCCTGCCCAACAAGCACTTGAAAAATTGGAAGGAGGAGCACTTGAATTCCTCACTCCCCATTATAGATATCTTTGTCAGCAGCTAGCCATACCCTGCATCAACATCTACCAGTAGTCCAAGTACTGGATGGACACTATCTTGAGGCCTGACAAAACGATCAACAATGAAATAAAATGTTTACATGAACCACGACCAGACTTCAAAGTGATCACATGGAAATGAAATGAAAGGGAAGTATTCACACCTGAGCTATTGCTCCAAAATCTCTGAAGGCTCAAACACACATCTTTTCTGTTGGTTACATTCATTTCAGATTCATGTTTTTTGCAACCATGAGCTAGAAACTGAACATGATAGATTTTGGAGTACAACCATGCAGCTAAACTATAGGGACTTGTGTGGTTATTTACAGTGCTACTTTATATGGAGGATCCTACTTTTGATTTACCTTTTCCATCTCTAGGACCTTATCTTGCATCTCCTTCAGGGCACAATGGGATTCCGCTTCACTTAATCTGGCTTGGACCAACTCTTTTTCCAGCTGCAGCACAAAGTCTTCACTGTAGCGGGAACTGCACTTATGCTATAAAGTTTGCAAATATACATTATCAAGTGAAAATAGCACACAAAAGTTTTCACGTGCTTAAATCTACAAATGAAGTGTGCTCCTGAAAGCTGAAGACTAAGAGCACTATGCCTGACAGTGCAGATAGGTGCATTACATATTTCTCTCCTAATACGCTTCCAGACTTGCGGACTCTGATATCCTAGTACTGTACTTCTATACCAGGAACCCTAAACACAGCCAAACATACAGGACCACATTGTGATACCCTTAATTCCATTGAGTTACTCACATATTTAGTCCCAATGAAGTCAACAGGAGTATGTTACAGTAACTGATCACCAATGTGATTAAGAGTTAAGTCTGACACAGTGATTTTGTGTGATGTGCAAAAACAAGAGTTTATGGAGAGACTAGTTTAGTAGAGCTGTCCTAGTTACAGTCAGCCTATTAGTCAGAACCCTGTCTTCAATCTTATTACAGTCAATCTATTAGTCAGAAATTTTCAGCAACCTTTCAGCACCTCTGAAAAATTACCACCAATCTTGGCTCACAAATCATTGCTTACTTTAGTAATACAACTAGAACTGTGGTATCTTGGAACTCCTGAAAAATCCCTCTCCTACTGCTCCCTTCAATTGACTTATCCCACCTTATTTAAAACAAAACCCCCCACAACTACTGATGGCTAGGCAATAGCCTAACCAATTCCAGTAACAAAAGGTTATCCTTCTATCCACAAAAATATTCTAGTTCAGAAAGGAAAGTGGACAAAGCAGCCACTTTCAGCAGGGAAGCTTGACTGAGAACTTGTAATCAAGATGTTACTTCAGCACAGTCATATTTCACTTCTTGCAACAGCCACGTTATAAGAAAGCATTTCTTCAGGATGGCTTTAGCAGTGCAACAGAGGACTTTGTTACCACCACAAAGCCAGGAAGATTCACAATTAAATAGTCCTCTGCGGGAGCTGCTTGATAGGCAATACCATCCCCCATACTGAGAATTTCTTTAAGTTCATGGTTCTGTCATTTGGAAAAAGATGGTTGTTTAAGTCTTCAAGAAAGCAGTAGGCTCTAAAGTTTTTAGATGAATAATTGCTATAGAAGTTCAATTTGAGGGGCAACAGTTTCATATAGTTTCTATGGCATAGTATTATTAACTACAACATCTAGAATTACGACCTTGTATATCGTACTCAATCAAATTCAACATCCGATCAGAACCATTAGTTGCAATACATACAAACAAAAATATTGCCTATTTTGTCTGTTTTTCTGGAACAAATTTAGTTTCTGAATTAAGTAGACTTTGCAAAGCTACTGAAGAATAATTTATATTATGGTAGCACTCTACACTTGGACTACGCACTGTACAGAAATAGGAAGACAACGTTGCCTTGAGGACACAAGCTATAAAGACAGACAAGCAGTACAAGGGGAGCACATATAATATACAAGAAAAGGGGCCATGATGGTTACCCATTGTTAGGTTTATTTTTTATGTATAAAATTTGTGAATTGTACCACGGCCTTTAAATTCAGTGCCTACATTTACCCCGGAGGAAAACCTATGGTAGCATAGTACAAGTTATATGCCTACAGGTCAACAGAATACAGTTCCAAAAGGAGGAGTTGTATACAAACCTCAAGGACCAAGTCCTACTCCGTTTACTCATGCAAGCAGTCCCATTGTTTTAGTGTGACTACTCATTTATTGCAAGCAACTGTTGGCTCTAACCAAGTGTGACAGAACAGTTATGCACTCTAACATTTAAGGAACATCACAAGTGCTTTCCTGTGATTATCAGTTTTCCTTTATGACCATACTAGTTGAATTCATGTCACTTTTCCAAATGTACATAATTAAGCCCCATAATAAGCTCTCATGTTTATATATGTGTGTGTGTGTGTGTGTGTGTGTGTGTGTGTGTGTGTATGTATGTATATATATATACCCACACATGTAGGTCCTATATACCATCTTATCCATGACAGAGCAAGCTTGACACCTGTTATAGTTTCTTGTTCCAAGTTCTGCTTAAGATAGGACATGCAAACAAGAAAACATGGCCTTTTTCCTTAAGGTTGAAATCCTCATTTTACTTTTTAATCAAGATTAATTTCCAATAATTTTTTTTATAGGAAAGGGGAGACAAAACTATTTAAAACAGTAATTCCCGCTTCAAGAACATGATTTTTTTTAAAATAGAAGTCTGAAGAGGCTCTTATTTGAACGTAAGCTACTTTATATCTAATTATTTGGCAAGTTTCAATTGGCTTTCATGTAGTCCATTGCACCAAATGGATCTATGACATGTGTGAACTATAATTTGTGTATGTTTTCTGATCAGTATTTTGTTCCTTATTGTTGTGATATCACAACAGTAACTGAATGCTATTTTGTATTTCAAGTCTTGATTTTATTTCAAGTCTGTTTGCAAGTCATGAATGTACCTACAACATTTATGCTGATTACCCAGCACAGTCAGAATAATCAGGAGCAGAGTTTTGCAGAGTTTAATGCATTACAGCTTTTTGCTCATCAGATAATCATGTACATCAGAAGAGATTAGACTTTCCGTTCCACATAATGAATTACCAGAATCAGCACCATTTTAGATAAACAATTAAGAGTCTACTTAAGTGTGTGATTTTACATTGAAAATTTTGCAAAGTCAGAGCAACTTTGTTTTTAGATGCCAGTAGCTTGCCCCAAGTCACAGAGGAAGCCTGGGGCAGAATGAGAAACTGAACTCAGATCTCTGCTTCCCAGATCAATGGAATACTCTTAATCCTTGGGAAGATGTTACTAAGGTAACCAGATTTCCCGATTTTGTAGGGATCATCCTGATTTTTGGGTCTTATATAGGCTCCTATTATCCTCCACCCCGTCCCAATTTTTCACATTTGCTGTCTGCTCACCCTAGATGTTACACACATGCATACTAAAAGTGTACTTCTACCATAAGTACAGCTCCAAGTGTGACAAAGCTCCAAGTCTGTACTTGTGGGTCCTGCGCTTCCTGGCAGATTTAGGGGCCTCAGAAACTCATCTAGGCCCCAGAGTGACCTCCCTTTCTCAGTATAATTGGCAAGAGTCACCACCTAGTGAGTTACCTTCATCACAGGCCAGTATGGGAGATGGAAAAAAGGGGGGAGCCCGGGCCCGCCCTCTACTCCGGACTCCAGCCCAGGGACCCTAACAGTATCAACTAAGATGGCTGACCTTTTAGGCACAAAACACAATACAATTCCCTGGGCTACTTCCCCACAGCAGTCCCCACTTCTTCAAACTCCACTTCACCCTTACCTCAGGGCTTCCTTCCTTCAGTATGATATGTTGTCCTACACTCAGTCTCACCAACAGCATAACTTCCTTCCACAGCTCCTGACACCCACACCCACCTGACTAACTGGGAGGTTTTTATCTGGTTTCAGCCAGTCCCTGATTGGCTTCAGGTGTCCCAATTAGGCTAGCTGTTTCTACTCCTTTCTAGAAGGTTCTTAATTGGCCCCAGGTGTCTTGATTGGCCTGGAGTAGCCTTTGTTTGGCTATCCAGGGAACAAGGACCTGCACATCCTGAGACTAATATACCTGCCTTCCAGCACTCTCCTATATCCTTCTGGTCTGACTCCGTCACACAAGATACATGGAGACAAACAGAAGTGCTGGAACTAGGGATGGTGAGTGTACTGCTGCATCCCCCGTCTTCAAAAGGTTTCCATCATATACAGGGTTTACATAGTAGAGGTGTTCAAAGCCACTGAACCATATTTGTATTTGTTCCAGCACCCATGGAGGCAAACCTCTAGTACCTTCCTCATTCAGCTTCACAAATGGATATATTACTCTATGAAACCCATTCAGATGTTAAAAACTCGAACTGAATTTCACTCATTATGAATCTGACAGCTGCTAAAGACAATTGTCACACATGGCTACATTCCCCAGGAAATGCTTTTGCAGCAATCTACAGTGAAGATATTAAGATTATTGGCTCAGTGAAATCCAAGGCTGCTCACACAGAGTTGCCTTTGGTCAACAGCTGTACACAGTTTTGTTTATGGAATCAGGCACTATCTATAGTACTTTTCCAAACTTCTTAGTTTCAGATTCTCCTGGGGTAAGTTACATTTTGTTTTATGATTCTTTATCAAGCTAAAATGTTTGCCACTATGCACACACACTATTAAAAATGCTGTAGTGAATGAATTTGTATTTCATTGATCAACACTATGCTTTTCAATATCACACATTTCGCAGGTGTTCCTGAACAAAGCTGCAATATACGGAGTTATAAACACAACTGAATACATGATGCTTCCTGAAAGGGGACTAATGCACACTATTCAAAAAGGATGTTTACTCCTTTAAATGTCTACAGTGCTTGAAAGCTAGCCATTGTGAGCTTCTCAAACATATTTGAAACCATTTTTTCCCCAGCTGCACAGGCCCTTAAAATTTTAAATTTATTCAAATCAAAATTAGATTTAGTTCTAAGTTATGTGATTTAGGGGGAAAATGGAGATTTGTGTTCAATACATTTTATACTTGAATTCAAATTAGACTAGAATGCATGACAAACTTACAAACTCAAAAGAAAACTGAAGAAACAGGAAATATTAAAAAGATCCTTTGCTTCCCTATAAGGTTCAAGTTAGAGCTGTGTCTAACATGAGACATATCCCTAGAGTAATCCCCAGCTTTTAAAAATAAAAAAAATAAAATTAAAAAATGCTGTAGCATTCATAGAATTTGGTTTACTAAAAAATGTTTAAAAAAATCTGAAGTTGCCTCATGGGAGAGTCAACTTACTTGAGATTTGTTACAATAAAAAGTTTGGCTCATCTCACCTAACTCCTTTTAAAAATTATCACTTTTTTAGAATAAACCAACTTGCAAACTTTGAGCACAATTTCCTCCATGCTTCCTGCTAAACTGTAGTAAATGTGCTAAACTGTCTCCTTAGATTTAATCTTTAGGTTACCCAATGTTTTCAGAGACCCTTGACAAGTTACTAATTTTTTTTCTTCTTTGAAATGTATTGATGAGAACCCATGAAAACATAAAAATTGGTAATTATCTTCACATGTCTTCCAGACAACAGCTATACCAAAGTTTTTGGTTTGTTTTTAAAGTTATGTTCTATATGGCACAAATGCTACCTACAACCTTTTTATGTCCAAGTATGACTACCTTTACAATGCATTTGCTCCCCTTCCACACTTGGCAATCTAATAAAACCTTTAGGCGTTTCATTTACTCAGTTGCCCTACATTAGGGCATGCAGTTTAAGGTCTACAACAAAAATGATCTCAGTCAAATTTTCATGCCAGACTGCTATCTTAATATGTTCTGCTATACAAAGAAAAAGGATCTAGTTATCCTATACATAAAATATTGTCAGATGTGATGTGTGTAAAGAGCAAGATTTTTTTCAACATATTAAATTATCAGTAGTAGTTTCAAGACAGTCCTGTAATTGTTGGAAGACAAGCAGAAGTCCACAAAAAATGCCCCAAAAAGAGGGTATGGCAATTTGTAATAGTAATTTCTTTTTATCTTCAAATTCCCTACAAATATTCATACTACACATTAAAGAAAAATCAAGGCTGCATATCAGTCAGGGTTCTGGTGTTAAACAGGCACACTTAGGCAACATGCACAATTTTATGTGCATTTGCAGTCTTGCAGAGCAGTTGTGTAGAAGATGTTTAAGACCAAATGTTTTAGAGGTAATCTTAAAATAGGGCCTTTAGTCATTTCATGTGAGCTTGAAATCTCAGATCTCAACAGACAAGCAAATCTGGTTAGTATTTGGACATGAGTAAATTATCTTTTGCACTTCAGCCAGCACAATTGCAACTTGGGGAATATATTCTTCCTACCTAAATCTGCTTCCAAAGTTTCATCTAGAGAAGTTTGCTTTCCCTCCTAAAGCCCATTACTGCTCCGGTCTAAGAGAGACTGCTGCAAGAATATTTTCCTTTTGTTACCTTCATGTTCAGTATCTATCAAATTTAGGCCCCAATCCTGCAATTCATGGTATACTGATGCAGATACACACCCATACACAGTAAACTGCAGGACAAGGGACTTAGAGTCTAAAATATTTATGGCATTGACTGTACTTGTAAAATTTAGGCAAGTTATATCCTACAAATACTTCTTAGTATGTAATGCCACTCACAGGTGGTTGTTAACACATCAGCTGTAAAATTGTTGAATCCTTCAGGATGAAGGGCAACAAAGGAAAGTTATACAACTATATTGACATCAAGATGTTCTAATACCCCCAAAAGCGAACCACAGTACTACGCAACAGCATCAAAATAATTAGATACCTCAACATTCTCCTGTCAAAGTTGTTGATAAATTTCTTTTTAACTTCTTTTATTTAAATTTCCACTAGGTGGTGCTCTGCATACATTCAAAGTTTTTGCAGCTACTATCTATTCCTCATGTTCAGAAATGTTCACTGTGTAAACCCCACCATCAGTCATTAAAAATCCAGGAAGGCACCAGTTCAGGCAGCCTTAGCATCCATCCATCTCCACAATCAACTCCTCTGCACTTCCAATATATAGCCAATGACAATGCACACCAAATTCCTTTACATCACACAAATGCACAACCTCAACTCCAACCACAGATTGTATCTGCAGAGAATACTGAACTCTCATGCACTTACAGTCTTGTGCATTATTTGTACAACTTAAAGCATATGGCTGGAATCAAGGTTACAGGGCGTGAAATTTAGGGCGATTTAGTACCTGCACAGTGATTACAGGGCAAATTCCTCCCCTCCTCCATTGCCTCTCATCCCCAGGCCTCACCATCTCTGCAGTATCCATCCCACCCTCAACCTAACACCATTTTAGAAAGGGCTAGTTTTTAAAGTGCCAATCTGACTAGTAAAATAACTGAACAAATAAATTCACTTGGCCCATACACAAATAAATTCACTTAGCCCAATGAGCAAATTTAGCCCTCAAAGTTAAAGTAAATTGCTAAAAATAATTTTTACTCCCACTTTAATAGCAAATTTAAGCAACACTAACTAAAGATGCTAGGGTATGTCTAGACATACATTTAGATACAAACCCTTGTTTTTTGTTGGCACACAAGGATATATATTTTTGAAAACTTAACAAGTGGCTGTGGGAATAAAAAGTTTCATTTCACTGGAAAGGCACTTACTAGAATGATTTAAGTTAAAAAACAGCCATAAGAGCTTCTCCACCATTCCCACAATCCATTTCTTATAGTTTCTTAATGGGAAGCCTGCCACAATTAAGCACACAGTGATTTGTTACATGTCCATTAGAGCTCTCTTCACAGTTATGATCTACTCAGACAACATTTTCTTGTTACTCTGAAATGCAGTATTTGGGCATTACAAATCAAGATTGCATATCCACAAAATGCTTCAATTTCTACAAATTTGTATTCCAGTTGTATTTCAGGTATGCAAATTTACCTTTGTCGAATGAAAAATGCTTTCCAGCTTCCCAGATTGCAGTTGCAAGTCCTGAGCTTTAGGAAAGGAATTGTACAGTGAAGGCTGGTACTGGTAGGAAGGGCTACAGTTCTATTTTGATTTGATAGTTTTCTTGTTGGTAATACCTGGTTGTACAACAGTGTTTTAGATATGTGCCGGAAGAGCCTAGAGCTCTGGACAGGTACTTTGTGATGCACTGTTTAAAATGATATGGAAGTTTATGCGCCAGTACATAACTGCTTTTCTTAAATGCAAGTTTAGACTGCAGTGGCACATCTATATCTTTCAACAGAAAATAGCAAATGATCTGAAACCAGCTTAGAGCAAAATGACACTGTGAATCCCTTTTCTAGCAATGACCACTTACTAAAACTTACACAGTTTACACAAGCTAGCTACAATTTACACACCTACTTGATTTCTAAACATAAGCCAAAATATGCTGAAACAGCATAGTTAATGTTCTCCATCTAGTAAAAAGTGCTTTTTGGTATAGCATGTCACTAGAAGCCTATAAATTAACTGGTTTACAGAAAGCTAATCTCAGGAATCAAAATGTCTAAGTAGGCATAAAATTTAAAATCATTCCATATTAAATTTTAAGAGGCTAGGAAAAGGTATTATGAATCAATTCTCATGTCAATTTGCAATTCCTGGATTTAATAGTAGAAGATTTACAGAAAAATACTGAAGGAAAAACATGTTTGTCTGATGAGTGCAAAGGATATATATAAAGAAGTTTAATTTAGTCTATCAATAAAGTCACAAACCACACTGTTAAGTGGTCTCTCATTCTTACAAGTCGGATTTTGTATAATTTCATGAGTGCAGATAGTATGATAAACAAAATATTTACATGGACAGCACAGAAATTGTGCCATGACCAATAGAAATAAACACAAGTGAATGAGACAGATGAAATGAAGTGCTACCAGGCTTCTTACCCATTGTTGCTGCTGGAGCTCCCTGATGGTATTCTCAGCTTGCTCCAGTTTAGTAATGGCCTCATCACTCTGCTGTTTGATGGTGGCTAGCTCCCGTTTTATGAGGTAGTTTTCCTCAGCCTCCTGGGCCCTTGTCACTTGTCCCTTAGGACATAATTTTCTTTTTAAAGCAGTTGATGACAGATCCAAGACAGACTGCTTTTGTGATGCTTAGCCATTTACTTTGCGATATTAAATCTCAAACAGCATATAACTTAGTTACAACTGATAGCAGTTTAGTACTGCCCTAATTTATGAAATTAAAGCTTACCATCTTTTAGCAAGTTCAGTTGTGTACTTGCATTCAGTAAAATTCAGTTCATGCAATGTTACTCTGTTATACATGCACCGTTTGCTAAGAGTTTTCAGCATTCAGTTTAAGGGTAAGTGTTGTTACAACGCCACCGAATCTATGAATTACAAAATTGTACTATGAATTTCATGTTAGAAAAAATATTACAACATGCAGATGTCAGATTTGTTTATTTTTAGCCTCTAAAAATACACCAAATTCTAATGAAGAATTATCTAAATATTTTGTGTCCAAATTAAGAAGGCAGGGTTACATTTCAAAATAAATGCATGTAACTATCCATGCACTAAATAAGTTTTCCATTTGGAGGGTGGGAGGAGAGGTGCAAGGTAAAATACTCAAGGACTATACCTGTATCAATCTATCTGCCAAGGAAGCACTTTCCTACAAAAAGGAAAAATTCAGACAGGAATAAAAGGGAAAAGAAAAAAAACAGGAGAAGTAAGAGTGACAAATTAAGATGCAAGAAAGAATGTCAAATTCTACCCATTTTCCATACAAACAGTAATCTTTCAGGACTGACTTTTCATACAAATTAATACAATTTATGTTTGAAAGTCACTGCAATGATTACCTTCTGTATCCATCTACAGCATTCCATCTTAGCAATCAATGTAAGGAGGTCCTCAGAGTCAGACTAAGAATTCAAAATTCATCTAGAAGGGACCACGCATTCTGATGTGAACCATTTTTTGTTTAGTCATTTACACTAGATCTGTAGTTCTCAAACTGAGGGTCGCGACCCGAGGTCCATGTGCCACCCAGGCGAACGCTTCTGCGTTCGGCAGCTTTTCGGCGGGCATGCTGTGCGCTTCAGAGTGTCCTCCGAAAAGTCACCGAAGTGAAGGTTTCTGGTTTCAGCGGCTTTTCGGCGGGCACTGAAGCGCAGAGCGCATCTGGTGAAAAGCCGCCAAAAGTGGGAACATTCACTTTGGCGGCTTTTCGGCTGACATGCAGGGGTCGCGGCTGCCCATGGGGAGCAGAAAAAGGGTCGTAGGCTCTTGAAGTTTGAGAGCCACTGCACTAGATAGTGATGCTCATTCTGAAATATTCTGAATATGAACATGAATGTAAAAGTACTTGACCCATGTTATACCATGAAAGGAAGGCATAATCTGATCATATTTAAAACTCATCTACATGCAGAGGCGTTCATGCAATACGAAGATTCCCAAGAGGTAAAAGCAAGTTAAGTGATGCAAGATGTCAGGTATGAAGAGCCAGTGACATATTCTAAAACTGAAAATTGGTTTAGGAGCCAATAGTTTGTATTAGTACATTCTAGCAGTAACAGTCTGAAAGTTTAACACACTTTGCTCAAGTTCCACAACAGAAAAGTTTTCCTAGATATCTAAGTACTCTGACAAACATTCTATCCAAAGCAGTTCAGCTTAGCCAAAGAACCCACTGAACCTTTCAGGAAAGTGATTTCAAGTCTATTCTCTAATGCACTTATGTTTTTCAGATTCTCTGCAACAAAATACACTTCCCCCATACAATTACTACTTCCAGACAACATACATCATTAAACTAACTTTCTTCTGATAAAAACTAAGTTCTCTTAATGTGACTTCTCTATATTAAACTGATCACTTGGCTGT
Source organism: Dermatemys mawii (assembly GCA_007922305.1). Lineage (NCBI taxonomy): Eukaryota > Metazoa > Chordata > Testudines > Dermatemydidae > Dermatemys > Dermatemys mawii. The sequence continues at coordinate 20,162,211 of ML677352.1, read as the reverse complement.
TTAAAGTAGGTTCAGATGTTCCTCATGAAGTCACAATTACGTCACCTACATTATAAATTACTAGGGATTTTTTGAGAAGGAAAAGCATCTTTTTCCTCACAACAGATGCACCTAACATTCCTATTGGTTTGCAATATATTGCTGCTGTGCAGCTATTTCCCTATTAATAAGGAATCACTTCTAAATTAATAGAATTGTTAAAAAATGACAGACATTTAAGAGAAACCACTAATATTGGAATACCCTGAAGATGACACTCACAACTTTTGGTAATTCTGTACTTCCAGCAAATGCTCTCATGTTTGATTGAGTATATTAAAAAAAAGCTTTGTATAAACATATCCAAATCCCTCTAAAAGATTTCTTGTATAACAACTGCAATATTTAATGATGGAAATTTACTACTGAGTGACTCATTGCATTCAGCCTCTAGCAGTCTCAAAAAATCTGAGGGATTCACCTGCACATCTACTAATGTGATATATGCCATCATGTACCAGCAATGCAGCTCTGTCATTTACACTGGCCAACCCGGACACAAATCCAACATCAGGAACGGTAACAGACAAAAGCTAGTAGGAGAACACTTCAATCTCCGTGGACATTCTCTAAGAGATTTAAAAGTAGCCATTCAACAAAAAAAAAAAAAAAAAAAAAAAAAAAAAAAAAAAAAAATTCAAAAACAGACTTCAAAGATACAGCAGAGCTACAATTCATTTGCAAATTTAATACCATTAAATTTGGGCTTGAACAGGGACTTGGGAGTGGCCGGCTCACTACAAAACCAATGTCAACACCACCAGAGGGAAAATTATTGGGAGTGGACTACATCCACCCTGATGGAATTGGCCCTCTCAACACTGGTTCTCTACTTGTGAGGTAACTCCCTTCTCTTCATACGTCAGTATTTTTATGCCTGCATCTGTAATTTTCACTCCATGAATCTCAAGTGGGTTCTTTACCCATGAAACTTTATGCCCAAATAAATCTGTTAGCCTTTAAGGTGCCACCAGACTCCTTGTTATTCTTTTCATGTAAGTTTTGCCAGTATATTATCTATATCTAGATATATCAACATTTCTGAAGTCTTTTCTTTAAAGAATATTTTCCTGCCCAATTTTTTGCTTCATGAATGTTGTAATCTTATTTATAGGGTGGTTTCTTGCAAGTTAATTATTCTCTATTTCTATAACAAATTAGAATTTGATATAACATCTGTTAAAGGAACTGTCATATCAATTTACATTTGAAATAGATTATGTCTCTGAGGGGCATGCAAAGCCCCAGAAAATTACTTGTGCACAAAGACTGCTATTTGCTCTACAAACATCTGATTTAATCTGGGAAATGAGAACAATTTAATATTGCAAATTAGAAGGAAAAAACGCTTACATTTCTAAACCTACCACCATATCATCGATAAAAATTTACAACCAGAATTATGATTTCAGGAAATGGACGGAGAGGTTATCCTAGAGCAGTGCCTTTATTTTGACAATACATCAATACTGTTCTTTTATAATCTGAGATTCTTTCAAAAAATAAAATGAAATCCACAGAATTGTGCTCAAGTCCGAGGGCTGAAGAAATCTAAGATGTTTAGATTTATCTGAAAGCTTACCCAAATCTTTCCTGCTGCTGGCCCAATTTTCTACTGTGATACAGATCCATGCAAGGCATCAAGCATCCCAAAAAATCTGAGGGATTCAGACATATAACAACTGCAATATTTAATGATGGAAATTTACTACTGAGTGACTCATTGCATTCAGCCTCTAGCAGTCTCAAAAAATCTGAGGGATTCACCTGCACATCTACTAATGTGATATATGCCATCATGTACCAGCAATGCAGCTCTGTCATTTACATTGGCCAAACCGGACACAAATCCAACATCAGGAACGGTAACAGACAAAAGCTGGTAGGAGAACACTTCAATCTCCGTGGACATTCTCTAAGATTTAAAAGTAGCCATTCAAAAAAAAAAAAAATTCAAAAACAGACTTCAAAGAGAAACAGCAGAGCTACAATTCATTTGCAAATGAATTGCAACTGAATTAGACTGGGAGTGCTGCAACAGCCTATTCGGCTTCTGGAAGTACAGAGACTGGTGGAACCTGCATTCATTACCATCCTCTTTTTACTAGCTCACAGTGAGCATTTGATGGCTCTTTATTCAGCCCTCACCTGCAGTGGCTAGAAACTTAGCATTTCGGATAGTTAAAGATCCCTCCAAACTACGTGTACTCAAATCTTTCTGTATTTTGCAAAGATCCTTCTGATGCAGGGAATGCAATTCCACAGAGATGAAGTTGGGATTTTTAAAACATATGCAATTCTATCCATTTAGTACAACCCTAAGATACAAGTTTTAAGGAATACTGCATTTGTTAGCACCATCCATATCACTATATTATTGCCATGTTATTCAGCTAAGTAGAGTTAACAAATACTGCAGAATAATGCACACAAAAAACTTAAAGTTACAGTTATGAGGTAGTCATGTCACATATTCAAGTTTGCAGCAATTCTGTAACAAAAGATGCAGGCTAAATCCAGTCACTCCTCATGTACTCACTTTTTCTAGTGTTTCAATGCGCTGTTTTAAGAGTCTGTTTTCTGTCCGTAATCTCTGTAAAAGAAGCAAGATAGTTTAAACGTGCATGTGGGAGGATATGGACTAAAACAGAGATAATCAAGTAATACTGGAAATTCAAACAAGTTAACAATTTCAGCACCTCTGAAACACATTATAAATGAGTAGAGAAAGCAGCAGAAACAAACGCCCCTTTCACACACACCCCTTTACCTGAATGAGCATGTCATAGAAAATATGGAAATTGGATTTGTTAAAGATAGCAAAGTTGAAACCAAATTTGTATTCTAACAAAGGGTAGTAAGTATTAGACAAGCTGTAAGTCACAAGACCCACGTACATAACATTTTAGAGAGAAGGCTGTTCAATCTTCAATGGTAAGCAACATTAGCTTTATAAAATTAGATTATACAATTCAGACAAGGCCAGATGAAAATTCATGTTATCCTGAAAAATATTTTCCTTAGTCCCAAAGTTAAAACATCCCCATCACTTGGAGAGAAAGTGAGTAGGGGAATGGGGGAGAACATTTCTCGCAGGTCCAATCCAGAAAGCTACTAGGAGTAGTGCCAGCTTTAGCAGTAGAGGGGATTTCACCAGTTTGAACACAATAGTTTGTAATGGCACTTCTAAACTTGTTTGCATATGCACAAGTGCATAGTCTGTTCATGCAGTTGCTACAACTGTGTCTGAAGCAGATGTGGGGCTTTCAATGGCCACTTACACAATCACGATAATTAACTGCATACAAGTTAAGCATATATTTATCCTTTTGTTCAAAGTTGCACAGGATAAAGTCAAGTTTAGAGTAACTAAGTAAACAATCTTCATATTAATAGGTGTGCTAAAGATTATAGTTACTATATATTTGACTCCCAAAGGTTTGTTCACTCTATTATTTGGCAACAGTATATTAATTAAAATCTCTTCTGGCATACCGAATGGGAAAGCAGGCCTAAATTTTCAGAAGTGCTTAGATATAGAGTGACTCAAACAGAGCATCCACCCTTTCAAAATCAGGCTCCTATAAAGAATCTCAAGTTGTGCGCTCAAAACCAGAGACTCAATCTCTAGTAACTTTTGAAAATGTAGGCCAACAACTTTTCACTTCAACTGTGCTTTTTATCAAAAGGTCTCAATGTTTTCAGAACATTAATTACTTCCACACAATACCCATGTGTGGAAGGCATGAAAATATGGAGTTTCTAACAACAGACACAAAAAGGGAAGTGACTAGCAAAAACTGCAAGAGTCTGACAGAACTAGAATTAGAACCCAGATCTCCCAATTTCAACGCCCGTCCTTTAGTCTCATAACCAGCTGCTCCTTTAATTTACTATCCTCAAACTGCTCAAAGTCCCTGAGAGGGAAATATCCTGGTATATATTTTGTTTTCCCATATAAACCAGGCTGTGATCTAGATCTGGGTTTGAAAGAGCTCAGTTGGACTTACTGCTTTGTCAAACTAACAGTTATTTTTGTTTGTTTCTCTGGTATGTGCAAGTGATTGTTAAGAGTATTAAGTAGTTAATTTTAGAAATAGAGCTGCATAGTGTCTGCCAATACACTGAATACACAGCCAGCATCAGCCTTCAGTGAGAATGAAGTCTGCAATGAATACAATACAGACATCAGGAAGAAGGGATTCAATAGATTACTGCAATAAAGAATATCAACAAATGGGAGTTTCACCTCTACTCCCCTGCATATTTACTCCCCATACATATTTATACAATATGTATATATATTTATACAATATATTATAATTACAATATCATCATGCTTTAATTACCAAAAGCAGCATCATTTCTTATTTCTATAATTTTCTTGTTTATGATTTTCTGTATAGTGTATCTATTTCCATCAAAACTCCAGTGAAGGGATGGAGTACATTACAAACTTCCTCTTCCAACCCACAGCCCAAATACAACTATTGTCATTCTAGTAGCTCATGAAATCCACCATTGCTGATATTCCAGATCAGACTAGTATCCCACCCCCAAGCCAACTGCTCTTCACAGAGACACTGCTGCTTCATGCTTACTTTAATTTCAACTTGTTCTTCCATTTCTTTAGTTTTTATTGTAGTGTATTCCTTTTCTAACCTAAAAATAAAAATGGTAAATATCTATTAGAAATATTACAATTGAGTTACCTCCTGGTATATGGATATGCCCAACAAGCAACAGCAGAAAAATGTACATGACGATGAATGACTGACATTTTCTTTAATATAACTGCTTGAAAGTTGCCTGTACTTTTTCCTTATAGTAAACTATCTGAAAAAAATTCTAGGGGATCCCCAAACAAAATGAATAATCTAAGTATCTGGTGCCAAATACAAATCCCACTGAATTCAATGGATAGACTCACTGATTTAAATGGGCTTTAGGTAAGTCCCCTAAAGAGCTCGATCCTACCTAACAGCCCAGGATCACTGAGCTGTTTTCATAATCTTGCATTGTACAGAAATTTGACTTTTTTAAAATTAGAACTCACTTGTATTTTTGTAGTTGACTGATTCTGAGCCGCCCTGTAATTTATTAATACTGTATGCTGGCCTGGTTATTGGGATGTTGATTGTTTAAGTACACTGAGTTAATTCAGTAGAAAGATGGCTAATTGACAATGCCAGAACTATTGGCTCTAATTATTTTGCCTCCTCTCCAGCCAATCTACAAAAATAATTGGATCATGAGAGGAAAAAGCTCATGGATGCAGAAGATAAAGGAACTCTGGCAGGTTTTGGGCATACCAAACAGACAAAACACTCTGCTGAGGATGTCTGAAGAAGTTAGGCATGCCTACGTTACCATAAAAGGATGATAGGACTTGAGGTAAGGTAGATACAAGTGTAGACGGTTTTAAAATCCTCTCTAAATGCCTTTGCTCCTACTGCAAAATAAACAATCCTTTGGTTTTTAAGAAGACTGTCTGATCATTGTATACCACTGATCACTAGTGATTCCCCAAAAGGGAAGAACCACAAGTGCACAAACCCAGTTGGCCTTGCAGAGTAAGAAATGTGGACACAGGTCCCAGTCTCAGAACGGGGTAATTGCACAATTCTGCTTCAAGATAAGTAAAGGCATGATACTCAAGACCTGCAGGGGTGCACTCAGGTCAGAAAGGGGACAGAGGTAAAGCTAGCCTTGTAACCATGACCATAGTACTAAGCTTTTAACCAGCAGTAAAAAGTTACATCTGTTCAGATTACAAACAGCATTCATCTTGATCATACAAGTAATCTGTTTTGTTGTGACACTAGATTTTCTAGGAGGTGAAGAATCGAAGGCCTAAGTATGAATCCAAGACTAATATTTTTCAAACTGGTTTTTATTTTTTAGTTTATATGCACCATTTATAAAAGTCGGTGTAATTTATGAGGATCATACTTTCCAATAAGTATTTTAGGTTGCTTATTTTTCCTCTGAGACACCATTTTAGTTACTATAATCAGCAAAAAGTAGTAATTACTAGTTTTAGAAGAATTATTATGCTGATAAATCATTGTACATGTTATGTGCCGGAACTAACATTTAGAGCATAAAATACTAGAACTACTAAACAGGAAAAACAAATTAAAATACTGGGGAAATATCTTTATGGATTCACAAAGCAAGAAGCACTCTTGGCAACAGTACAGTATTTTCTCAAAATGCAGCACTTACTTTTTCATCTTTTTTGCATTGTATTTCACTTGGTAAGATGCTTGGATTAGTTTGTCTGGGCCACTGTCAAACTGATGTGGAATGACCTTTTGAAAGTGCTAAAAAGCAATTCAGAGAATATGAGTAATTAGTATTGGCAAACATATACTCATGGCTTTCAAATAAGCTTGCATTTAATACTTAAATTGTAAAATTCATCTACCTGTAACATCCCTTCCATGTCAAGTTGCATTAATTCTGCTTGGTTCATCTGAAGAACTGCTAAGCCTACTCGAAATACTATTTCTAAACCCTGGAAACAGAAGGTTTTTTTAAAAAAATTAATTCCAACAATTCCTTAAGGCATTGTCAGTCATATAGAACAATAACCAGCTTACATACTGAGGTAGGGAGCTGGCCCAGCATCCTGGCCAAATCCCAGAGTAAGTCATGACAATATGCCTTCCTAAAATCCCATCTAAGTTACATTCTGTCTTGCACTCTTCACCTCACCCTAAATTTGTGCAGTGAGGATTAAACACTGCCAAAAAGCTACCATCTGCACCTCAGAGGTGACAGCCTTTCAGTGGCTGGTGAAGTAAGCCCACTCACATAAAGGGTACTACACTTGTACAACCTTTCATAAAGTCTTATATGAACTATTTGTTAAAACCAGTGCACCTCTCTCTCAAGAAATGTTATGATATAACTACCATTTCAGAAAGAATTCAAGTACCTATTTAACTAGCCATTTAAGTAGCCCTTTGTCACTACAAAGGAATGAGACACGTTTACAGTATTGAAAACACTTGATGTAGGACAATAAGATGTGCACTGGCACCTAATGGTTCTAAGGGCTGGTCTTCACTAGGGCTGGGGATCAGCTGTAGATATGCAACTTCAGCTACGTTAATAATGTAGCTGAAGTCAGCGTCTCTGCAGCCGACTTACCTGCCGTCCTCGTGGCAGATCAGTGGCGCGCTCCCCCGTCGACTCCAGCTTACGCCTTTTGGCGAGCTGGAGTTCCGGAGTCGACGGGGGCAGCGCTGGCGATCGATTTATCGCGTCCTGACGAGACACGATAAATAGATCGCCAAAAGACCGATAGCTACCGTGTGTAGTGAAGACAAGCCCTAAGAGTTGAGTTTGGAAAAGCAGCATTTAATGCACAAAAAATGTTAACAAACTGAAGCCTATGAAGCTTCATGTTTACATTCTGAATTTGTGAAAAGTGCCAGATTGACAATCCTGCAGAATAACTCTTATTTATCCACAGGATAGATATCACCAGGCAGCTGCTTCCTTCCAATACTTCCTCTGCTGCCTCTATCATCCTCAAGCTCTCTTGACTGTTACCAGAATGCAACATTTCTCTCTATTGAACTCCATTCCTTTACTGAAAGAGTCTAATGTTTAGCTATGAGGTGAACACCTCTCTACTACAAACCAGAGCAGCCCATATCATCCAGAGCATGAGTCATCAGTGGTCAGCTTTTCATTGCTTTTTCCCCACCCACACTAACACTTTTGACTCTGGTATAAGTTCATCCAAAATAGATTAGCTTTTTCTTCACAAAATACATACAGAGAAAGACTGGTTCCCTAACAAAATCATAAGATGCTTACTTTCAAATCTACATGCAAGACTTCCCACCCCACCCCCGAAAAGTAGAATTTATACAACTACCTAACTGATAGCATTTAATAGCTCATGTTGGAGTGGTGAATGTATTACAGATATTTGCTTACCTCAGACATAAAGATATCAAATATTCTTGTTGCAATTGGTAGTGAAAAAGTTGTAAGAAAGATAGTTAAAAACCACGATGAAGCATACATAGAAGTATGGAAACTCTGAGACTGAAAGTGCACATAAAGCTCTGGTAGCTGCTCCTGGGAGAGAGGATCAGAAAGTACATATTAAACAAGAGCTAATGCCACCTCTTACAGTATCAGTTAATGGGGGAAATTGACTGACACTGACATTCAATCACTGACATTCAATGAAGAATGCATGGCCAAGGTTTTGTAGGATACAAAAAGGGTTTAGGTATTTATACAGAATACATAGTTACATTAGAGAAGATTAAAAATAAGGGGTACTCTAACTTGAGGATTTATACAAGCCAACCAGTGCATGACAAAGCAGATAGTAGGCATATTACATTGGTATCTTATGGGATTTCTTGAAAACTTCCTCTGAAGCACTGGCACTACCCATTGTCAGAGAGACTTCAAGAGCAAATGGATTAGTCTGATCTTGTATGGCTGTTCCTATGGCCCTAAATATTAATAATTTCTTGGGGGGGAAAAAAAAGCTCTCCCCCTCCTCCTCGGTTTATGCAGTAGGAGTTCCTCTTGCAGTTTTAATCTGCTTTAACTACTGCTTATAAGCAAATGTTTTGCCCAATATCTGAAAAAAATATTTCGTAGTACAACAGAAGTAGGCTAATAAATAAATAAATACGTAGGATACTATACATTTAACAGCTTTTACAGTTACCTGTATCATGTATTCAAATTGGTACATACAGAGGCCCAGCTCAGCCATACTCGGTTTAAAGAGTTCTCGAAGTCTATAATCTTGCATTAATTTGACAAACACACAAAATGCTTCCTCTTCTGGCATCTATATTAGACAAAGGCACAATAAAAACTTATGGACACAAGACAAGACATGCTAATTTTATTTTCATTGGACTTGTAACCACTTAGGGCTTACCCAGAGGTACTCTGGCTAATTTAGGATTCATGCTGTAGTTATTCAAAGTAAATGCACATCCCTGGTCTGATAGCATGAACCTAAGAGAATCTACATAGGGAACAAATATACAACAGGCTCTTCAATTTAGTAGATAAACAAATACAATCCAATAGCTCGAAGCTTAAGTAGACAAACTCTGACTGGAAAGAAGGCATACATTTTTACACTATTGGAACAATTTGCCAAAGGTTACAGTGGTTTCTCCATCACTGATTATTTTTAAATCAAGACTGAAAGTTTTCCTGAAAGATATACTCTAGGAATTATTTTGGAGATGTTCTAGGATTAATACAGGAGGTCAGACTAAATAGTCACAATGGTCACTACTAGCCCTGGAATTTATAAAGCCTATTCTAATCTAGAGCACTAAATCTCAAAGTGTGAAATAAAGAGACAGCTCTGAAGTTTGATGCATTAATTCAAATGAAACTGTGGTCACTCAGCCATTAAGGTCACTGAAAGTGAAATGCGCAAGACCTATAGTAACACTGAAGTAACTTTCGAAAAAAAATTGAGAAATAAGTATGCCTTCTTCATTGAGAAAGGTCACTCCTTATACGAGGTGCTTCCTGGGAAGGACAGAAGCAAAAAACTAATTTGACTAAAATAAGTTTACATGTGCTTGAGTAGTGGTGAAGTATCTGGCAGTCCACTGTGATAAAGAAATTATGGAAAAGGAAATATACAGAAAAAGAATCCAAATCACATGGTATTATGCTGTGTTAAAACAGAGGTTCTACACATTTGACATAATACTCTGTTTACCTGCATAAGTAGCAGCCCAACTATAAAAGCACTTCCTTGACAGTATCCAACCTCACGATCCACTAACGAATAAGCCTAGAAGATAAGAGTCTTTAAGATCTTGGAAAGCAACAATTAACACACTTATTTTCACACTGGTTGCGGTTTTTCTACTTTTGTTTCTAGCTGCTAAAGGTAGGTCAACTTTTACCCAACCCTCTCAGTAGGCAGAAGCTTAAAATGCCAAGAAAAGTGACTTGTGCTTAAACTGAACACAATATTTGAGCGGTTAACTTCTGAAATAAAACAGACACTGTCCTTCCTGTTGGAGCAATCATCTGACAACTGAAGCTATTTTGGATCAGTGTAAGAGTAAGCTCCCAAGGACAGATTAAAGGTTTGAAAGATTTTCATTTTGTAATGAGTATTTTGAACATTGGTCATATTCAAATAAGCATTTCTAGATGCAAACTATAAAGGCTTTTTAACTTCAAGACGGCAGCAAATCCTTAATTGATTTCAGTGTAGCAAGACTCTGCAATTCCTAATATATGGAGATATGCCTAACTCATAGAACTGGAAAGACCTTGAAAGGTCATTGAGTCCAGTTCCCTGCCTACACTATCAGGACCAAGTACTGCCCCCACAGATTTTTTTGCCCCAGAACCCTAAATGGTCCCCTCAAGGATTGAACTCTCAACCCTGGGCTTAGTAGGCCAATGCTCAAACCACTGAGCTATTCCTCGTATGTAAACCACAGATCTATTATATTTGTAAAGTTATGGATTGTGTATGGAAACACCCACTCAAAACTGTGCCTTTGTTCAGCCATTAGTTATGTATCCTCAAGCAGGTTCGGGAAAAGGGTCCTCCACTGAAGCAGTTTCAAAGTCTCCTAAACTAAGACATTTTACTTGTGAAATTGAAGGACCAAAGCTTCATGTTTGCCAGGTTGTTTCCTTGTTGATGGCTCTGTTCATGGCAAGTTTACATTAATCATTTTTTCTTAACTGCCCTAGCTGAGACAAATGGCTGGAATGATTTCCTCTCCCTAGCTTGCTTGAAATAGATCATGATAGCAAGGGAGCAACATTAACAGGATCACAGCACTTGTAGATATTTCAACAAATGATCTGGCCTTCTTTCCTTCTCTGAATTCCTAATAGACTACAGAACTCAATTTAGAGATCAAATGATCTAGTGGTAGCATGATACTTCAGAGGACTGAGCTCAATTCCATGTTCCCTAAGCAAGCATAGAGCACAAGCATTTCATGTTATTTCTGTCACACATTTCTGAAAGGGAAATTAACCAGAGGAATTGGTTAATTTTAGGGAGATACAAGAGCAAACCTGGGCAACACATCACCCCCAAATCCCTCAGCTGTGGTGACAGAACCTGGCCTACAGAGGGAGTAGCTCCTGTCTGCAGCACAGCTTGGCGGGGGGGTCGGGGGTAGATTTCACCAAGGAGCAAATTGTATGGAGGTAAGAGGTTGACACAATTTTCATAAGTTTTCAGTTGGCTCTTTAGCTTTTATTTAAAGTAGCTGAGGGTTTACTGGGTTATGGGATTTGGCAGCAGGCCAATATGTCTGCTGAGTAAGGATTTCAGGAAACTATGGGGCCTAGAAAAATCTTTTCTTCCTGAAATTAAGCCTCAAAATAGCTAACTAATAAATGCAAGGAAATTCTGGATAAAATGTTACTCTGAAGTTACAAGGCATCTTGTTCTTCAGCACTGTAGCAATCTCAAATCAGTCTCAATGTTTCCTTCACTTTGTGCTGCAACACCTAGATTCAACAGGATTATTTGAAGACTGAATGATGCTAATTTTCAAGTTCTTGTTTTAGTCAATTGTCATAATGTTTGTTTTGCTTTACTGCACAAGCTATTTCCATTATGCTGTTAATATTTAGTACTGATTTTCTCTTAAGATTAGCTAATCAAGTAAATGTTTTCTAACCATACAAATATCTGCAAGCCATCTTTGAAACTGTGCTATCAAGAGGTAAAATAATTTTTATACTAAATTACAGCCTTGAAAGTTCTATTGCTGAAGACTAGACACTCAAAGATGATGCAACATGGGTATCTTATTTTTCAAGCCTCCAATATTGTATATTCAAGAAGAATCATTAACTTACCTTCATAACATTAAATAAAACCTCCTGCCCAAGACTGTCTTTTTCTTTAAAAAAATCATGTTCAGGATATGTTCTAGCAATGTCCCTTCTTATCAGTTTTTCACAAGGAGAAGTCATTTTCAAAAGCTCTGAATATTGATCCTTTATTGGCATGCTTTGAGCAGTGCATAAAAGCTGCCAAACTATTGCTCTAAAATGATGGGGTATCCCTTTTCGAACAAGCTCCTAAAGCATAAGAAAAAGGAAAGCAAACTCATTAATGCTTCCTAGAGTACAAATATGTAAATTTCTAAAATAAACTATAATGAAATTATGTTAAACCTCTTTTATGAAGGAAATTTCTCATGACTTAAGATGTTGGTTTACAAAGGAAAAGTACATTACAAAACAACAACATAGTCCACTATATGCGTTTGAGAGACAGGTGTTTAAATGGTGATGCAACTAACCTCAGCTTTATTTCACTTAATAACAAAAGAAAGGAGCGTTGACCGAGAAGATGCCAAGAGTAAGATTACTATACAACTTAATCAATACCATAAACTTCGTAAGTGTATTTTCAGGAAATAAGTACTTCCACTCAGTAGTCTATCAAAGCAGGGTACCTATCTTCTGAGCATCTAAGCAGTCGCACATACTTTCAGCCACCACCACTACATGGCTACTGTGCACCAGAACTTAACTGATGCTGTTGTTTTAACGTTCCACACCAAAAAAGTAGGGTGGGGGGTTAAAGAGATAACACCCTGTTACATTTGTAACCTTTGATTCAGAAATGAGAAATCTTTGGTTGGAATAAATCCAATGAGCTAAAATTTAAAGAGTAATTAATAACCAACAAAATGGTTACATTGTATTATTAGCCAATAGTGATATTTGCCAAACTTATTTTAGGCATGTTAGGCTACAATGTGAATGTACAATGGTACAATTAAAGTCCTACTTCTACATTATTCAGCTAGACAATATCTACGGGAAATTCTTGATTTTTTAAATTTTTTGCTTAATTTCACTGATGTCAGTGCTTCAAATTCTTTTAAAGCTATTTGAACATGAATTCAGAGACAAAAGCATACCAACAGGGTAATATGTTCAGGTTCTCTGACCTTTTTGGGTTCCATGTTATGGGACATATAAATGCTCTCATAAGCTACAGACAGCTATTACACAACACAAGCTTCTCCTGAATAAACTGGTGTACCAGGAACAGATTCTTGGAGCCCTTAACAACTTACTTACATATTACATACTTAATTACACTCATTCCAAGGGTGCTCAAGTATAGTACTTGTATTTACAGATCTGTCAAGAAAGACCGAGCCACTGTATAAGGAGTTTGGCTGCTTGATAAAGACTAAGAAAGGGTACAGCTCAGGAAGTTTAAGAAAGGCGGGGATTACCATCAGCCACAGAGCCATTCCCTCAACAATGCAACAAAGTTCCTTTCCTATGCATTTTCTTGCACTACATCATTTGCTCTGTGAAAGTTCTTGATAATCTTCTTTTATCTAAGTATTCCTTTCACTAAGAAAATATCAAAATGCTGAAAAGGAAAAAAACTTGGTAGCTGTCATTGCTGTAAGTTTATTAAATAAGAATTATGGTGAAGTAGAAATATCTCCATAGTTAAGGTTGAAATCAGGACCTCATTATAATGCTATTTCAAAACACCCTTGCAAGTATCGGTCTATTAATTTAAGGGATAAGTCTTGAAAATTATTTGCCCAAGTCTTATGAAAGTTGCAATTAGAAGTACCTACTCAAGTTAGCTTCATGTTAAAGATTTTGAAGACTTCCTCTCTATTTGCCAAAAAAAGAAAAAATACAAAATCATTCTCAGCACTGTCTCTTCTGGAAGTTTCCAAGGGCAAGGACAGCATTTAAAAAAAGTAACAACTTAAAAAAAAAAACAAAAAAAAACCCCACAAGTTTCTTGGTGAAGTCAACAAAGAAAGGAATGTAATTAACAAAGAATCTTCACTACAGCAGGAGCTGTTCTGTAGCTCTAAAGCAGCGAACTCAGTCCTTTAATCTCCCTAAGGGAGCAGGCCCCGCTGGAGCTCCACTTTAGGAGTATCTTAGTAGCTCTGTACTGATGATCCCTTGCTGATTCATGCTTTGAGGTGGACGAAAGTGCTAAGGATGGAACATACGTCAACCTGCCTGAAAAAATAATGTACCATATGTTTACGTTCAAAGTCTCAAAAATTTCTCCAAGCCTCCGAGCCCAAGGTCAGCCTTCACAGCCAAATCTGAAGATACCTCTGCAGCCAAAGCCATGCCTGCTGGCGTTAATGAGAAGCTGTTGCATACTGTATTTCATTGTAAAATTGTCAATCTTGTTACATTTTTAAAAACTAACTAGTACAGCTGGCTGATCAGCAAAAGAAAACTCACTGAAAAGATATTCCACTAACACTCGTTAAATTTGTGACTATGTTCCCTAAATGGTATTTTGACTAGTTTTATAGTTGGTGAAAATACCACAAAAAAGTGTTTAACATTAGTTTGTGACACTAAAATACTTTCACTGTATCCTACTCAGATGCCCTACTTACTACATTCTCTTGCTTTTGTCTGGTCTTCCCTCCTCTTGACTTCAAACTACTTTCTTTCTTATCATCTATTATGGGTGCCTTTTCACAAGCAGTCTTTGTTGTGTGAGCAGATAATCAGTTTCCTCTTTTCCTTCTTTTCTCTGACCTCAAATCTCTTTCATGTTCCCTTTCTTCACAGCTGCCTCCCCCAAAGAAATTACATTCACACACACCAGTCTTTAAATTTCTCTTTCCCCATCTCTGCTTCCCACTTTACATGCACCCAACCACTTACATGGGGTTTGAAAGTTATTTAACATCTAGCAGAACTAAGGCTACTTGCCATCTTCTATATCAATTTCTGGCTAGATCCAACTGTCACAGACCAATGCCTAGTTAATAAATTTTCCTCCCACCTACCCCACTCCAAACCATTGGAAAAGGGAAGGCTGCTCTCCCTGAACCCTACAAAGTAAGGAGCCCCTGAGTATCATATCTATTAAACAGAGGTTAATAGATTCGTCCTTCCCCAAAAATATCAGGTTAGAAAAGAGGAAAACCATCCTCTCCCTCTCCTCTCTTGTCCTTTTGGCTGATGCAGAGATAGTAGAAGTAAGTCATCTCAAGCTATTCTATCCCTTCTACAGACCCCCGTGAGTTCTCTACCCCACTGAAGAGCTGAAATCGACCAGCACACAGGACTCTGTACAGCAGCAACAAACTGACAAAACTCTTGTCAGTTCTCCCTGGGAAAACAATACGGCACTGGTTTATGCTGGTCATAGTTAGATTATATTTGCACCTATAAGGTGCTAGAAACAAAGTCTGCAAAACTGCTTACACTTGCCAGAAGAAATATTCCTACTTGCCCCAGAGAACTGGGCTGTCTAGTCTTTTTTTTTTTTTTTTTGACAGATGTTAGGTGAGAGATCTGATATATCCTCACCTGCACAAGTGTTGCTCTGCCACACGCCATTACATAAGTAGCATGGGCTCCGAATATGAAGTATTTTCTGTCTTCAGAAATAATGTTAAGGAAATGAGGAATCTTTCCTAGTTTCAATGAAATCTTCCATTGAAAATGGATTGCAAAGTGATATTCTGGACATAC
Source organism: Dermatemys mawii (assembly GCA_007922305.1). Classification (NCBI taxonomy): domain Eukaryota; kingdom Metazoa; phylum Chordata; order Testudines; family Dermatemydidae; genus Dermatemys; species Dermatemys mawii. The sequence goes on along the minus strand of ML677352.1, from coordinate 20,146,662 downwards.
TAAATATGTCTGGCATTTCATAAGGACAGACTGCGCATACAAGTCTGACAGCTCAAATAGGACTGATGTTTAACATCGTGATTCATTTTTTGAATTAATCCCATGAGTTAACTAACTGCAGTCAGTCAACAGCCCTAGTTTCTATCACTTATTTTCTGAAAAACATGGAAGACCAACTAGAGAATAAACTAAATAGCACCAGGTGCACTGCACTACAAGTGTCCTATAACTGACTAATACCTTAATTTGCTTTTCTTTCTTTTTGTGTACATCTTCCCATTCATTTACAATTCTTCCCCAAAGGATCCAGGAGTCTTCTTCAAGATGGCTGAGGTTGCTAGAAGCTGATGAACTAGATACAAGGGAGGAGCCACTGTTTCTTCTTGACCCATCTACTGAACGCAATGATTTGCTGTCTGTCTCCAAGAGTCTGCAACATACAAAGCTAGTTAGAGTACTTGCCATATTAGATTGCATCACTGTTGATAATCAAATTGTTTAAAGGAGATAACTCTTCCACCCTTTCTTCATAGAATGTATCCAACAAATCCATTCACGCAAACTGTTTTACTTAACATGGTTTTGTAATGAAAACTGTAAATGAAGTGACATAACTACAACCACTCACAGGCTCGGAGTAGTTAAGCTAACCGGAGAGCTCTCCCCTATTTGCTCATAGTGCCTACGTTACGGAGCTTACGTTGGTGCACCTGCACTAATGCAGCTGTACCACTATAAACTCTCTAGCAGGCCTGCACAACTCAGAAAGCAGCGAGGGCCATATTACTGCAAAAAACAGCTGCAGGCTGAAAAGCCCCGCCCTTGCTCCGCCCCCATCCGCTTTTCCCCACCCCACCACTTGGCTTGCCCCACCTCTGCTCATCTCCCACGGGCCGCACAGTGAGCCCGTGCGGGCCGCATGTGGCCCCCGGGCCGCATGTTGTGCGGGCCTGCGTCTCTAGCATAGCCATGTCCTTATTCCTCTGTGCTTCACCAGACAGAGAGATGAACAATTGAACCTGGATTCATCCCCTGCTTCCTGTTGGCTACTAATTTTGTGAAAAGCTCAGGGCCAGCAGGCACTTAAGAGCCTGTGAAAAGTGCCTGTGAAAAGCTCAGGGCCTGCAGGCACTTAAGAACCTGGGGCCTCAACAGCTCTCTCCAAGTAACAACAATCCATGTAATAAAAATAAATCCATTTACTTCAGTCTAGGTATTTGGTAGGAAGCAAGAGATCAGACCACACTTAATACACTGTGGCCTAGACATCTATGTTCCACTTTCACTTAGCACTGGGGCTGTATTTATAGGAAAGGGGGACTGCTATGAAAGCAAAGACCCAAGTTGAGTACATTCTGATGTTCCTGTGTTAAAAACCACCATATTGGTGAGGTTGATTTGTTAATTTTTTTTCAGGAAATTATAAGCCTCTGCACAGTATTGACCATCTATGTGCATAAATCTCAGTGCACCTACACATTCTGAATTAAATGTAAATATCAGGTTCTCAGCTAGAATAAACATTGTCTTTCCCCTTCTTTGCTGCTGCCCATTAGTATTTATAAAAATCCTAAGTATTATGTAAACAAAGCATGTATCAGAATGTGATTTAATCCATTAAAAGCAACATCTTACAAGTGCGATCTTTGCAGTTTTATTATTTTCAGCTTTTGAACAAAAGGCTTAAAAGTAGTAGTGTGTCCCTTTAACCTCAATGGGACCAGAAGTTTAAATCTGAATTTAGTCCCAATTAGTGAAAACAAAGAGTCTCACTTTCATAAGAAAAACTCAAAGCTGAGATGTACGGAATCACTAGTCAGCTGTATTATATACATATGAAAATACATTTTTAAACCTCTACAAACCTATCATGCTCCACTACAGACTTAAAAACTAGAACTGCTTTTCTCAACATGCACCATGCTAAAAACGATCAGACTCCAAATTACGTCAGAGAGAAGAGCTATGTGTACTTTTAAAGCACAGAATATTTTAAGATTGTAAAACCTAAGGTTTTGACAATCCATGTTTTATTTTTGCTCAGTTTCTAAGAAATTCTACTACATTTCTATTATAATTTGAACCTTACCTTACCAAATCCATTGCCCTCAGATTTGTAACATCTAGTTTCTTTATATTGTAAGTAGTCACTAAACATAGAACACAAACTGCTTAGATTCATGTAAAACCCTATCAATGATTTACTATCCACAAATAGATCCTTTGGACTGCACCATTCCAATCCATTTCTTAGGAGGCTTTCAATAAAAAAGTGGATAGTTTTGCTAACTTAAGAGGCTAAAACCATATAGTTTGGTTGCAGGAAGTTTCCTTGTGTCTCACTTCTCCTTTGGTTCTTTCGCTGTAGCTTGAACTGTTTAATTCACCTATATTCCGTGTCCTCATACATAGGTCAGTTTCTCTCTCACGTAGAGATGGAAATCTGAATGTATAGATATCACGAGCACCAATTTGTCTGGTGAGCAGAAACCAGTATTGCTTCCTAGGTTCAGAGTTCAATTCTTTACTTCCAAAGAGCAGTTATAGTTTAAACAAAAAAAAAAAAAAGGTAGCAGATTCAAAGTTTTGTGACAATACACTGCAGCTTTCAAGATGAGTGCAGCAACTCCCCTTCGAAACAGTGTAATCTTGATGTAAAAAAGCAAGCTTGGTTTGAACTATTTGAAGGAAGATAAGCAACAGGACTCCTTACTGCCTATTGAGCGTGTCATAACCAATAATGGAGACCTAGTGAAATGTATGTAAACTTCACTAAAGTTAAAATAAAAATGGCCAGTTTTCAAGAGACAAGGAGAAATACTCCAATCTGCAAAACCAAGATGCCAAGCGGGTAAGATAATTCCATTTATGGAAAGTTTTGAAAGCTGTCTGAAAACTGTTTGCTAAATTAATTTATTCAGACTTTAAGGGTCCATGTCTTTACATCAAGTGCTGCTTTGTGAAATTAAATAAAAACATGTTCTTAAAATGTCAGCTTTTCTGTTACAGGGGGTCTGGATCTCTGCCCAGAATTCACTGTTCATACGAAAAACTACTTAGAGAAAGATTTACCAAAAGGCTGGACTAAAACCAGATAATCAGACAACTAGAGGTCTGAGGTGCTACTGACCACCATTTAAAAGTCTTTGTATCCTGGCTCATTGTGGGCTTTTCTGGAATAGTCCCCAAATGAACAGAGAAGGATAAAACTAGATTGTTTAGGAGTCACAAGTCTGCATCCTTTCATATAGGTTTAAAAGCCAGCATTAATATATCACAAACATAAGAAAGGCCGTACTGTGCCAGACCAAAGGCCCATTTATCCCAGTATCCTGTCTATCAACAGTGGCCAATGCCACGTGCCCCAGAGTGAGTGAACCTAACACATAATGATCAAGTGATCTCTCTCCTGCCATCCATCACCCCCCTCAGACAAACAGAGGCTAGGGACACCATTCCTTCCCCATCCTAGCTAATAGCCATTAATGGACTTAACCTCCATGAATTTATCCAGTTCTCTTTTAAACCCTGTTATCGTCCTAGCCTTCACAGCCTCCTCAGGCAAGGAGTTCCACAGGTTGACTATGCACTGTGTGAAGAAGAACTTCCTTTTATTTGTTTTAAATCTGCTGCCCACTAATTTCATTGGGTGACCCCTAGTTCTATTATGGGAACAAGTAAACAACTTCCTTATTCACTTTCTCCATACCACTCAATTTTATATACCACTATCATATCTCCCCTTAGTCTCCTCTTTTCCAAGCTAAAAAGTCCTAGCCTCTTTAATCTCTCCTCATATGGGACCTGTTCCAAATCCCAAATCATTTTCATTGCCCTTCTCTGAACCTTTTCTAATGCCAGTATATCCTTTTTGAGATGAGACCACATTTGTACACAGTATTCAAGATGTGGGTGCACCATGGATTTGTATAAGAGCAATAAGATATTCTCCATCTTATTCTCTATCCTTTTTTAATGATTCCTAATATCCTGTTTGCTTTTTTGACTGCCGCTGCACACTGCATGGACATCTTCAGAGAACTATCCACAATGACTCCAAGATCTTTTTCCTGAGTAGTTGTAGCTAAATTAGCTCCCATTGTACTGTATGTATAGTTGGGGTTATTTTTTCCCATGTGCATTACTTTACATTTATCCACATTCAATTTCATTTGCCATTTTGTTGCCCAATCATTTAGTTTCGTGAGATCTTTTTGAAGTTCTTCACAGTCTACTTGGGTCTTAACTATTTTTGCTGATACTAAACTGCTCAACTTTGCCACCTCATTGTTTAACCCTTCCTCCAAATCACTGATGAATAAGTTGAATAGGATTGGTCCTAGGACTGACACTTGGGGAACACCACTAGTTATCCCTCTCCATTCTGAAAGTTTACCATTTATTCCTACTCTTTGCTCCCTGTCTTTTAACCCGTTCTCAATCCATAAAAGGATCTTCCCTCTTATCCCATGGCAACTTAATTTACATAAGAGCCTTTAGTGAGGGACCTTGTCAAAGGATTTCTGGAAATCTAAGTACACTAGGTCCACTGGATCCCCTTGTCCACATTTGTTGACCCCTTCAAAGAACTATAATAGATTAGTAAGACATGATTTCCCTTTACAGAAACCATGTTGACTTTTGCCCAACAATTCATGTTCTTCTATGTGCCTGACAATTTTATTCTTTACTATTGATTCAACTAATTTGCCCGGTACGGATGTTAGACTTACTGGTCTGTAATAGCCAGGATCACCTCTAGAGCCCTTTTTAAATATTGGCGTTACATTAGCTATCTTCCAGTCATTGGGTACAGAAGCTGATTTAAAGGACAGGTTACAAACCCTAGTTAATAGTTCCGCAATTTCACAACTGAGTTTTCAGAACTCTTGGGTGAATGCCATCTGGTCCCAGTGACTTGTTACAGTTAAGTTTATCGATTAGTTCCAAAACCTCCTCTAGTGACACTTCAATCTGTGACAATTCCTCAGCTTTGTCACCTACAAAAGATGGCTCAGGTTTGGGAATCTCCCTAATGTCCTCAGCCATGAAGACCGAAGCAAAGAATTCATTTAGTTTCTCCGCAATGACTATCATCTTTAAGTGCTCCTTTTGTATCCCTATGATCCAGGGGCCCCACTGGTTTAGCAGGCTTCCTGCTTCTGACGTATTTAAAAAACATTTTATTATTACTTTTGAAGTTTCTGGCTAGCTGTTCTTCAAACTCCATTTTGGCTTTTCTTATTACATTTTTACATTTAATTTGGCAGTGTTTATGCTCCTCTCTAGTTACCTCAGTAGGATTTGACTTCCACTTCTTAAAAGATGCCTTTTTATCTCTCACTGCTTCTTTTACATGGTTTTTAAACCACGGTGGCTCTTTTTTAGTTTTGATTTTGTTTTTTAATTTGGGGTATACATTTAAGTTGGGCCTCTATTATGGTGTCTTTGAAAAGTGTCCACGCAGCTTGCAGGGATTTCACTTTAGTCACTTTATCTATTAATTTCCGTTTAACTAACCCTCTCATTTTTGCATAGTTTCCCTTTCTGAAATTAAATGCCATAGTGGTGGGCTGCTGAGGTGTTGTTCCCACCATAGAAATGTTAAATGTTGTTCCCTCCATAGAAATGTTAAATGTTGTTATATTATGATAACTATAACAGGACCGCTTGGAAATAGTGACCTCTCAGACCAGTTCTTTTGATTCACTCAGGAGTGAATCAAGAGTTACCTCTCCCCTTGTGGGTTCCTGTACCAGCTGCTCCAAGAAGCAGTCATTTAAAGGATCAAGGAATTTTGTCTCTGCATTTCATCCTGAGATGACATGTACCCAGTCAATATGGGGATAAATGAAATCCCCCATTATTATTGAGTTATTTATTTTGACAGCCTCTCTAATCTCCTTTGGCATTTCATCGTCACTACCACTGTCCTGATCAGGTGGTTGATAATAGATCCCTATTGTTATATTCTTATTAGAGCATGGAATTACTATCCATAGAGATTCTATGGAACATGTGGATTCATTTAAGAGTTTTATTTAATTTGATTCTACATTTTCTTTCACATATACTACCACCCCACACCCCCACGACCTGTCCTGTCCTTCCGATATATAACCAAGGAGCAGGTTAGATGAAAGCCTCAGGACTTCAGACTCCCTCTTTAAACTATGTCCCAGAATGTCATGTGCTCCAGCATCAGCTGTTACCACAATTCTAGAAACAATGTTTAATGATTTCTATAAAGCTAGGAAAGGTAACAATGTTTTAGAAGTTCTGAAAAAGCAGATGCTGTTTTAAATCTCAGATTAACAATATTTAAAATGCACATTCCTTCCCCTGTAGCTAGCAGTTTTAAACTGAGTCAAATATTGGTCCAGGAAAAACATTACCCCTTAATAGTTTCTCTGCTATAATTTTAATAAGTCTTTTAGTTCTCATTTTACAATTTCAAGAGCAAAATATGAAAGCCATATTTCCCCACGCACCTGTTCTGTTCCTCTAGTTTAGCCAATAATTCTAAATCATCTGGACTCAACCGTGTTGGTGAGGATGGTGATAGTGCTGGAGTAGAAAGAGTGGTAGAGGAGGATGTAGTGTGTAATGAGGCAGATGGACTTGCCACCTGACTGGCCATTTGACTGACAGTATGCGATACAGTGTTCTTCACCCATGAGAGAGTAGAACTCAGCTTTCCTGCAACCTTGTCTGTCGCCACCTGCAAATTACAAAAGGAAAAGGGATGGCAGAGGTTATTTTTGTAGACTTTGGTCAGCAAGCCCATTCAAATCAGTGGAAAAAGTGTTTAGTGGGACAGCTGTAGTCTATAAACAAACTGAAGTGTTTGTCATGTATTTTGCAGCTAAGGAGTGTGACTTAAGGTTATCCTGTTTCCCTGAACTCCCAAAATTTGTTGGAAGCAGCCCAAGAGAAAGGTATGGGATTATGTTAAGAAACTATGAAAGAACAAATATAGAAACTATGCAGCAGATACACCAAAAGGATATCAAGGAAACTAGCCAAAGATAACCACAGGACTAGTCTTTTCTGTGTAGTGCCTCTGGATCCAGAACTGCCTTGTACCTCTGACACATTAGTGACATCCTCTCAATCTCTCGATAAAAATAGTAGTGCAAAAAATTCAAGTAAAGCAGGTAAAATGGCACTGACTTTACCCGAGGACTGACATGGAAGGAATTTATGAATAAGCACCACAAATGTTAATTTTTCTCTTGCTCTCAGCACCCTCTCCAATCTCCAAGATGGACTGGCTGGAATTTTGGCTAAAAGAACCACAGCTAAAATTCAAAGATAAAATGATCCCGAGATCTCTAACAATGGGTAATGAAGTAGTCATTTTGAAATGAATCTAGATACTAGAACACAACACAAGTCTACTCTCACAAGTGGGCTAGGGAAGGACTACTTGGGAAAACCTTAAGCTAGACTTCTCAGAAAAAAGCAAAGGAGACTTTTTTTTTTTTTTAAATCAAAGGCCTAGTCAAGAACTTCCTTGAAGCTCTACCACTGAAAAATGCAAAAGGCTTAGATTTTCCTCAGTGGCCCACTTCCTCAGCCACAGAACATCTAGACTACTGACAAACCTAACTCTTATCCAAGTTGTCCTCCAGAAGAAAACTTGGGCCACATCTGAAAATGCAGAACAAAGATAGCTGGCACAAGGTCTGTCAAGGAGACTAGACTGTAAAAGAAATTTTCCTTGAAATCACACTGCCAGAAACTACCAATCTGACATATGTAGAATTCCTCACATTGATAGGTTGACATGAACAAATCCTATTAAATAAAGCTTACCCAATAATACCAGCTTATAGCAAACATATCAAACAATTAGAACCACAAGGAAGGTGTTCCATCCCCCTCCCTGAGATCTTCCATTCAAGAGTAATTTAGACAACTTCCATTTCATCTGTTGGATGACAAACAGCCACATGTTTTAAGGAAGGCTTCAGATTTTCAGGTTTAGCAGTAGCTAATTGGCAGCCCTTCCTCAGGAGCTTGGGAGGGCAGACTGGAAAACTGCCCAATTTCATAAGCCATGTTTCTTTTGCTAACTACCACATATTTCAAACCAATACACAGAGAGTTGTGCAGTGGGGAGGTTTCTTACTATCTGAAAAGCAAATATAGTTTAATTCACTTCAGAAGCAAAACCAAATTAAAGGTACTTTAGTTCTGAATGACAGCATCCACACAAGGATTTAATGCAATTTAATTAATCCACTTTGAATTCACATCTTTTGAATAAATTTTCCTCAGTGTCTCCATGTAAACAAGCCCTCTTGTCTACATGGGCATTGTAATTCTGTGCATGTGTATGCTCAAGCCACATTCCTTACAATTTAACATGGTTTAGAATATTCGGTGTTTAATGAAACAAAGTTAAGTAATATACTAGATCTTGTGTTTGTTCTACCATCTTTCCCCCTCTTCCCTGTAATGGATCATTGCATCTTTGCCCACACAGTTGCCAGTGTTTCCTCCTCTTCCCTACTTCCTTATATTACTCATCTACGTGTGTTCCCTGATTCCCAAAAGATCTCATTTACACCACACTGCCGTTTGCTAACTTTTCCTGTTAATCTTTCCTTCACTCCCAGAAGCATTTCAGTACTGCACTAGCCATCCAGGAGCCATAAGACTAAACCTATTAAATAAAGCGTGATCCAGAAGATTGGGTCCTCCAATAATTAGGAGTAACATCCAGTGAAAAAACAAACCTCTGCTCCAGTATGGGAAAAGTGAGGGGTAAAAAGTCTTAAGAAAATCCCCATCTTCTCCCACCTCCCAGCATAGAGCCTTCTGGCAGCTCTGCTACACAACACCATACCCAAAGTCTTTTGATTCCTGGACTCACTTTTGCTGTAGCTTGGGGAAAAAGCTGAGTGAAATTGACTTGGTTGTGAGTCTCAATGATTACTGCCCATAAGTCCTAGCAGCAGCTGTGAAAATGGACAAGACTGGTAAATTCTCACTTCATTGCAGCCTGGGAAAGCTGAGCAGCAGAGGCTCTAGTAGTTCATCTTCAGGCTCTGGAAGACAACACTGCATTGGCTACACGCTTATAATTGAGCCATAAGGGATAAAAATGTAATTTAATGAAAATTTCTATTATGAAGATACTGATGGAACCTGACTGGGAAAGATTTTTACTTGCCCTTTTCTGACATATAAAGACTGGTTAGAATGGAGGACTTGGTAAGGAGAGCCCAACACAACACTGATGATTGAAGCATGGAGATATCTATTGAAGCATCTGCCTCCATCAAAAGATGATTAGAAGAAAGTCCTTCCGTCTCATCTTTGGATATTGAGGTAAGCAGGGAGACAGACCAGTACTGCAGTCACTGAATAGTAAGTTCACAACAAATTTCTATATGCAAGACTCTTCCTTCCTGCTGATGCTGTGGCCTCCAAATCCAAGTCATTTCAGGAGACAATAGGGTAATAAAGACACAATGGGGATGTTGCTGTCTCATTGCAGTGAGCGAGCTACAAGAGTCAGCAAGCTATCAAGGCTCCAGTGTGCCAAATGCTTGTCTCAGCTGGTAACTGTTGCCTACAAATTTAAGTTACAACCATTCCAGGTTGGGAGAGCTCCATCTGTAAGACTCAAGATTTCTAAAATTATTTGTCAAATGTTTGATCCTATAATCCTTTATCAAACAGCAAGTTAGCAAAGGGAAGGATCAACTTGTAGTTAACAACAGGAAGAAGTCCTGAGTAGGTTCTATACTTGAAGTGTGACCATGGGCAAGTTATTTTGCCTTGAAATTTCAATTGCCCCATTTTTACAGACATGCATTACATTAGATATGTACTTTGGAATATCAAATTGGAGGCTTTATATAACTGCAAAGCATATTGGAAGTTATGCAATAAAAAAACAAGTTAAGCAGCTGAATTTTCACAAAGCAGAACACACACAGCCAGTCTTACAGTGTTTCTCAAATGTGGCAACAGGGGCCTTTTTATGCAACCACAGCCTCCTGGGCTGTGATGGGGGTGGGAGAGGGAGCAGCAGTGACCCCTCTACTCCAGTGGCCACCAGTGGGGGTTGGGCCTTGTCCCCCTGGAGACAAACGCTGGTGGTGCAGGCAGCTGGTGAGTTCTTCACTTTCCTGGGGCCGGGAGGCTTCGGCCACATGACTTCAGGCTCCATCTATGTAGTGGCAGGCTCTTGTCCCAGGCTCACCACCCATACCATCCCTGCGACCTCCTTACCCACCTCCTCATCCAGGGCTTAATTTGTCCCAGGGCTTGCTGGAGCTGAGTAAGTCCGCAGCGAAAAGTGATATCAACAAAATACAAATAGCACTTTTCACAGCAGCAGACTTAGCATCTAGCAAGTTTTTTTAAAAAAGCAACCAAAAAAGCAGAACCACCAACAAAAAGACAAGAACATGCAAAGCATTTATTTGTGTTTCTATTCTGTTTAGGCCCCGTAAAGAATAGAGACTAGTGTACGTTATTTTTATTACAGAGTCTGAAAAAAAAAAAAAAAACCCTACATAAATACATTACAATGATTTGGTCATGTATATATAAGCATATGTATTTGTTTTTCCTAAAGTTAACTGTTTTAGGAAAAAGTCAGCGCAGCCACCACCAAGAGTTGGTGGCCACACTGAGGCCACCGAAAAAGTGTGTGTTAAGAACCCTAGAACACTAGTATAATTATCTTCATATTTAGAATAATTTTAAACATTTATGCCAAGTTGGGTATCTAAAAGCTTACCACAAACCAATTTATTTAAAATCAGAAAAGTTCATTACAGCCATGAAAATAAATTTAGTTTCAAAAACCAGTTTAGTAACTCTATGGAGTCCACCAACAAAAGCAAAGCTAGCCACATTTCAGCTCTAAGCACCAAAAAAGTTTCCTACAGGAAAAAAAGAGTGATTCAAGCTTTAATATTTCTGTCCTAGACAAGAAAATGTTACATCATTACAAATTTCTAGGATTAACAGAGCCAAAACATCTTATGCTGTTCTTATTTTAAAAACATTATTACCTAATAAAATAACTTGTTAGCATAATTTTCTTAAACATCCTTAAATATCACTTTGCCTTAATCAGGCAAAGCAAACTGAATTAGTTAGGAACACCACCATAATTCTCTGATCAACCCAATGCTCCCTGTTAAACCTATAAAAATTTGAGTGCATTCAGGTTTATTGGGATTTCAGTTAACAGTTCTAAAAGCGAAGGGAGTTTAATTTAAAAATATGTTTGAAGCAACTATATTGTTCCAGGCAATGGTTCCCATTAGTGGTCTACACAGCACTTGTAAGTCAGTCGTATAGTGAGGATGAATCATTAACAGCTGCAAATACAATATTCCATGTAAGTGATACCTCTAATAACCACAGCAGTGCGGACCTATCATGAATGGAAGGGTAGATGACCCATGAGATGTGGTGCACATAACAAAGAAGTTTGGGAATCCCCAGTTTGAGGAATTGGTAATTCCATATGGAGCCATTCCCTACTGAAATTCCTCAAATCCAGCCCAGCTCAAGTCAGTTGTTTCTATCAGTTAAAGAGCCTACATGAAATAAACCAGTATTTTCAGCCCAGTCTGAACCACCCACATTACAAAATCTGCAGTCATAATTGACACAAATTAGCATCTTAGCCTTAAGAAACGTCAAAACTGCAAGGTAGAATGTCTGAGTCAACCTACTTCCCCCCCAAACAGTACAGCACACTGAGAGAATACTATGGAGAAACCTATCCTGACAATGTCTGTATTGTATCTATGTAATGAACATAACTTCATTCTTCAAAGATGTCAGCCCCACATCTGTAACGAGGGCTAAATTCTAGTTTAGAAGTGTAAGTAGTAATTGTTTAAACAAAGGCTTGATAGTACTAGTCACTAATTCTGAATTGCTTTTGCACACAAATATGTAAATTTCAGTGTTCAGGGTTCATTCACTACCTTATATTTCTTCACATTTTAGTAGAATTAGAGTTACTTACAGTTAACCTGAGGGGGGAAGTTGCTAAAGTAAAATGCAAAGCTGCCTTGCCATCTTCCTCTTTCAATTAGACTTCAAACTGCAAGAAAAGCAAATTACAATTTCTTCTGAACTACAATGTTACTATTAAATAATCCAGTAAATTCAGTGCTTTCACAGCAGGTTAAAGTGCATGTCTAAAAATTCCAAAGTTATTTTGTGTCAGCCTTAAACCTTTTACTTGCTTTGTAAGTCAAACATTACATTAAAAGCTTTTAGATTAGTCATAGGAATTTAATCTAACCCAAAAACACAAAATTAAATCAATATACTACAATTTAAGAACTTCATTTTGTTGTCAGTTGGTCTGATATTAAAGGGAATCTTTATGTAAACAATGATCTACTGCATAAGCATATTTCATTGCAAAAGTCCACTAGTTGCAGAAATTAGCCACTAGACTTGAGTTCAGCAAACAAGTGAACTGGAAAACTCAAGACCCACGTTAAATGCTCAACTCTGACTGCAGCTTTGGACAAGTCACTTAACTTGAACGCACCTCAATTTAGCCACCTGTAAAATGAGGATAATGTTTACTCAGCTTTTGTAAGACACCGAGATCCTGATGTGAAAGGTGAAGAGCAACACCACTCTTACAAAACACAAACTAGGCAAACCAGTTTATGAAAACAGCATAATGCAGCCCATGATTTTTCCAGATTACCCTTTTTACCATCTTCACATGCATTCTGCAGCAATTAAATACTTAGTATCTTAAGGCTCACAGGCATAAACAAACAGTATCATTCCAGAAATTGATTTTTATTACTTTATAATATCTAATAGGGGTTTCAAAGAACATTAACAAAATATACAAATTAGAAAACATTGATGCTCAAAGTAGTTTAGAATTGGCAGCATATAATTAAAATTTGATTTTAATTCCCAATTCATTTTCACAAGAATATTGTTCTTATCTACATCAATGAAGTCAAAAACAGCTTTAGCTATTTGAACCGTCTCCACCTAATGAAGCTGAGTTAAACTGCATTCTGTTAATGCTTTACTGTATTACTTGAAGCAACACCACACACAAATAATTGAATTCATTCTCTGAACTGTAAAGCTAGACTCTTCTATAGGGCTTTGTCAGCACTAATTTTAGGTCCAGATTCATGCTCAAAAAACCAAAATAGCTAATGGAATTATAAGATTGTTCCGCACTTTTATCATGTTTCCATTTTCCCTTTTCTTCCGTGCTTTTATGTATTTATCTCATGTTATAGCCTACTTCCTATAAATGGAAACATATTCAAGGAAGGGTTTTACTCCTTACGTGTTTTGCCATTTCACCTCACTGAAAACTCATTAAAGAACATAATCTGTAAGAAACCATTTAATAACAAAACCAAGACCTTACACAGTTTTTCACATCTGTAGCAAAACATGATAACAAGAACAATGATAGCATAGATGTGAACTTAAAAATATCGCTTTCCCCTAAGGAAGAAAAACTAGTCAGCCCTGGAGACATTGAAAAAATTGCACCCGATGAAGTGTGCTATAGCCCACGAAAGCTTATGCTGAAGTAAACTGGTTAGTCTAAGGTGCTACAAAAGATCTTCCTTGTCTCATTATTGAAAAAATGGTTTCAAGTGATATTTCACTGATCTGTCACAACCCACATCACACTGCCAAAGCTGGGCTTACTACTCTGCACTTCGAAATTTCACAGAAGGAACATGCAGCATGAAAATAAGCATGCTAAGTGCCTGCCAAATAGTGGTTAGCTTATAGTGTGGTGACCAGTTTCAAAGTAGTAGCTGTGTTAGTCTGTATCTGCAAAAAGAACAAGGAGTACTTGTGGCACCTTAGAGACTAACCAGTTTATTTGGACATAAGCATTCATCAGCTAGAACCCACTTCATCAGATGCATAGAGTGGAACATACAAAAGGAAGATTTTATATTTATATTCATACACACATATATACATACATACACACAAACGAAAAGGTGGAAGTTGCCATACCAACTTTAAGTAGCTTAATCAATTAAGGTGAGCCATTATCAGCTGGAGAAAAAAAAAAACACACACACACTTTTGTAGTGATAATCAGGATGGCCCTTATAGGACTTAGTCACATCAGCCACACCATCAGGGGCTCATTCACCTGCACATCTACCAATGTGATATATGCCATCATGTGCCAGCAATGCCCCTCTGCCATGTACATTGGCCAAACCGGACAGTCTATACAAAAAGAATAAATGGACACAAATCTGACATCAGGAATCATAACCCTCAAAAACCAGTAGAACACTTCAATTTTTCTGATCACTAGTAAAAGACTTAAAAGTGGTAATTCTTCAACAAAAGAACTTCAAAAACAGACTCCAGTGAGAAAATTGTTGCACTGGAATTAATTTACAAACTGGATATCATTAAATTAGGCTTGAATAAAGACTGGGAGTGCCTGGGTCATTACATAAATTGAATCTATTTCCCCATGTTATGTATCTCCCTATTGTTATTCACACCTTCTTGCCAGCTGCTTGAAATCAGGATAGCCCATTTCAAGCAGTTGGCAAGAAGGTGTGAATAACTAAAAATGTAGAGTGGATGCAGGAAACAAGAATTGCCCACTCTCCATGTAACCCATCTATGTAGGTTCTTATATTGGAACTTCTGCTATGTATCGGAGCACCTAAGGTTTGAGCTTATCTTCTGTCTACTCCTGGGGGGATTCTGCACCACTGTGCATGTGCAGAATTCATGTCTCCCACAGATCTCTGTTTCCCTGCAGCAAAATTACTTTCTGACAGGGAAACAAAGGGAAGCTGCAAGAGGAGTCACGCATCACTTCCTAGCTGCACAGGTACATTGTTTCAGGCACCCAGAACCACCAATGGAGAGGCAAATCACTGCAGAGCTGGGAAAACCACAGCCAGTCACTCCTACTCTGAGCCAGGTTCAGCTGCTAATTCTGGCTGAACTGAAGGAAGAGGAAGGGACTTCCTCTTCTCCTGCAAGGAGTGGCTGAAGCTGTGTCAGACCCACCCCTAGAAAGCTCCCACAGCTGCAGGAAGCTCAGCATCTTCACCCCATCACTCCTCAACTGCAGGGGGAAGAGGTCACTGTACAGGGAGTTGCTTCCCATCTGCCCAACTCCTGTGCATCTGGACCTCCCATGCCCATACCTGAACCCCACCCCACTAAACCTCAACCCCTACGTCTGGAGCCACCCTGCTCCCAGGCCCCCTGCCTCTAAATCCCCACTCCTGCACCCAGACCACCCCCCACCTAGCTCCCTGCTCTCAAACCCCCACCCTGACAAGCCCCATCCCGCCGCATCACTCTGAGCCCCTACATCCAGACCCTCACACCACTGACCCCCTCCAAATAGTTGCACCCACATCTCCACCCCATCAAGCCCCACTCCCCAGCACCCAGACCCCCCCACTGAGACCCCCACACCTAGACACCCTATCTGTATGACACATGCATATGTGTTTAAAAGACTCTTTTAAACACACATATGCATGTATCAAACAGATAGCATCCTCTGTGCTCTCTTGCAGTGAAGGCATAAATTATTGCTGCTTCAGTTTACATACACATTATAATAAAGATGAATAATACACATCCCAGGATGCTGTAGGAAGTGATTAGATTGTTAAAGGCTTGGAACAGCTTTAAAAATGCTAAGTATTGCAATTCATCCACATATAAATGTAGACAGAACCAGTACTTAAGGAAAAGTACAGCTAATATGATCACTGTACAGAGACAGTCTTCAATGCCGCTGAGTAATATTTCCCATGCAAGCAAACATCTTGGCTTGGAATGATGTACTGCACGTGCCTGAATGAAGATGAGGAAAGATGTAATCAGCTTTTTTTAGGGGAAGACAAATTAAGTAACTGGGAGGAGATCAGTCTCATCCACTTAATAAAGTCAAAAGAAAATAAGGCCAAGATTACATCAACACAGTTCAAAGATCCAAACTGGGGCAACAAGAATCCTAATTTTACTCTAATAGTTATGGAATACCCCACTTCTACAACCATTCATAAATGGCATTTAAAGGGAAGTTTAGCTCTTGCTAACTCTGTTCCTGCAATATCCTATCACCCTACCTTCAATTAAACAAACTCCTGAAGCATGCAACAGAACTGTCAGTTTGTCACTTTATTTGTCTGCAAGAAGGGAGAGATCATCCCTTCCACTGTGTGTGTGTGTGTCTTTAGATTGTATGCCCATCCCCTTGTATTTGTGTTTATCCTAATTCTGGTCTTTGCACACTTGTACTATAAATGTTTTATAAGTTTGCTGAAGTTATTAGAACTTTGGCAATAAACAAGAACAGAAACCAATTGTTTTGAAGCCAGATCAGAGAGTGAGGCTGGAGTGGTGTTAACTGTATATTTCAGTTTTTAGGACTGAGCAAGTTTTCCGGTTTCATCCCCTTCTCACCCCAACATTAAAGATCTGATAACTAGGATCAGAGAAGGCATACAACAATCTTTTCTGGCAGAGCTGGGAGTAAAACCCAGGTTACTACTTTGACAGAATCGAGTCTCATTCACTTAGCCATATCGTGTCCAGAAAGATTAGGTTTGCTATCCTTTAAAAATAGAGATACTTCTGCGTACCCTCCATTATAAAGCATTGTGACACAGATTAATGGCAGTCTTGAATTAAATTAGTAGTAGTAGTGGTGGTTTTATCATAGCATCAATTCATGGACCTGGACCCCTTTGTGGTAGGTAGTGCCCAAACAAAACAAAAAAGGCAGTTCTCCTTAAAATAAAAGGGGACACCCACTTTAGGTATCCTTTAACAGATCCTAATTCCCACACACCAGATCCACCACTTTCATTGCCAGACTCAGACCTCGCACTTACCTAGAGGAAAACACACCACACACGTCCAACAGACATGTTGATGCTGCTGAAGTCAGAGTTAACGTTTTGCAATCTAGTATAAGCATTAGGAAAGTGCCATACCTATTGTATTGTTACTGTTTGTAGCAAAGGTGAAAGAGTCTTTATAGAAGGGCAGAGTCTGCCAGCAAAAGTGATGAATGAGAATTAAGACATGTTAAAGCAGGGGTGGGCAAACTGTGGCCTGCGGGCCATATCCGGCCTGCGGGACCATCCTGCCCTAACCTTGAGCTCCCAGCCAGGGAGGCTCCCCATGGTGCTTCCCCCTCCACCCATCTTCCTCCCTCTCCCTGAGCCTCAGTGCGGGCAGCACTCTGGCCTGCTGCTCCTGGGCAGCAATGCAGCAGCATGGCTGACTCCGGCGGGGCCTGTGCTCCTGCCACTCTGAGTGGCATGGTAAAGGTGTGAGAGATCCAGTAGGGCAGCGTGTCTAGCTCCAGTGGGCAGCACGGCCTCTAGACAAGCTGCTCTGAGCAGCACGGTAAGGAGGCTGGGGTCCCAGATAAGGGGTGGGAGGTCCCGGATAAGGGGCAGTCGGGGGACAGCGAGTGATTGAATGGGATGGAGGTTTTGGGAGGGGTCGGGGGGGTTGGATAGGCATGTGAGTCCCAGGGGTCAGTCAGGAGGCAAGGCAGTGGATAGGGGTCAGGGCAGTCAGGGGATAAGGAGCGGGGGGGGCAGTTAGTATGGTGGGTCTTGGGAGGCGATGTGGATAGGGGTCAGGGGACAAGGAATAGGGGGCTTAAATATGGGGTGGGATTCCGGGGCAGTCTTGGGAGGGGATGGTCAGGAGACAAGGAGAGGGGTGGGGGGGGTTGGAAGTTCTGAAGAGGGCAGGAAGAGTGTGGGGGTCAGATAGGGAGCAGGGCCAGGTTGTTGGGGGGTGGAGGGAGCACAACCTTTCCTACCCGGCCTTCCATACAATTTTCCAACCCCGATGTGGCCCTCAGGCCAAAAAGTTTGCCCATGTCTGTGTTAAAGGATCATAAAATAGAGGAAATGTCTAGTTAAAAGTAAGGATTTGTATGGGTAGGTGTCCACCTGAAACCATAATTAGTTTTAATGAACTTTCTTTGGGGAAATATACATTTCCTTTAAGTATCTGAAAACTGCTGTCTTCCTCAGTATGAAATCCTTTCAGTCTGTTTAAAGATCAGGACTTTTAAAGCCATGTTAGTAGTTCATGTTACTAAGTTTGGTACCAGACTTCCAAAAACTCAAAGTGATGGATGTGATATTAGATTGCTTTTCACTAATGAGATGCAGTAACAAGGTTTTCATGTAATCACTTAATGTGATTTTGTCTCTAAATTAAAATTCCATAGAATCATCAGCTACTGTTACAAAAGAAACTGAGGAATTACTAGCATAACGTATCAGCTACTGGTGACATATCTGCATGCTTTTGTAGTTCATAAAACCATTCCTGTCCCGAGTATTATCAACTACTTCAAAATTCTGTATATATTTAACCAGGCTGTAAAACATATGTTATCACCACCACTATGCATCATTGTGTGTATCTGCAAATAAGTTATACTGAGTAACGTGTGTTTTAATTTATATCAGATCAAGTTATATAATACATCATTACTTGCTCTTGTTTTATTACACATATAATATGGTATGTTGAGCTGAGGTTCTTTGAATTTCTAATAAAGGAATCTAGAGAGATAAGAGCATAGTGAAGGCTTAAGTCAGGCCTGCACAACATGTGGCTCGGGATCCAGATGCGACCTGCACAGGCTCACTGTGTGGCCCATGGGGGATGAGTAGGGGTGGGGCAAGCCAAGCAGTGAGGTGCGGGGGAAGCAGAGCCAGGCGGGCAGGAGCAGCAAGCCAGCACATGGGGGAAAGGTGAGCTGGTCCAGAGGGCGGGGGGGCTGAGTAGCTGAGCCAGGGAGTGGGGGGGATGTGCAGGTGAGCTGGTGGCAGGAGAGTGCGGGGGGAAGCGGAGCAGCGAGCCAGCATGTCGGAGAAAGGTGAGGCTGGGGGGTTGAGGAGCTTGTGGGGGTTAGGGCAGAGCTGCATCGTGCTCCTGCGGGGCAGCGCGTTTGGCTCTGTGCTGAGCCAAACATGCTCCCCCTCTTCTCCAGAGTAACGTCGCTGTATGGGAACACTTGGGGGAGGCTACATCGCGGTCCTCCCCTCTCGTGGAGTAGTGCCGCCGCACAGCAGCAGTGGGTTGGATGGGGCATGGGAGTCCCAAGGGTCTGTCACAGGGTGGGGGGTTGGATAGGGGTCGGGGCAGTCAGGGGACAAGGGAGTTGGGTAGGGTGTGGGGTCCTGGGGGGTGGTTAGCGGTGAGGCATCTCTGGAAGGGGCAGTCAGGGGACAAGGTCGGGGGGGTTGGATGGTCAGGAGTTCTGGGGGGTCTGCCTGGGGGGCAAGGGTGTGGATTAGGATCAGGGCAGTCAGGAGACAGGTAGGGGGTAGGATCCTAGGGGGCACTTAGGGTGGAAGGGTCTCAGGAGAGGCAGTTGGGGGACAAGGGGCAGGGAGGCTTAGCTAGGGGATGGGGCCCTGGGTGGGGAGTGGGAGGGAGTGGATAAGGGCGGGGCGAGAATGGGGCTTTTCGACCCGCAGCTGGTTTTTTTGCAGTAATATGGTCCTTGCCGCTTTCCGAGTTGTGCAGGCCTGGCTTAAGTAAAGAGGAATACTAAAGGGAGACCAACACCTCAGATTACATTAAAGTTTTTTCCATAAACATTTCTGGATTGTGTATTACTCCTTTACATAAAACCCAGAGAACTACTTATGACTGCAATTAACAAGTCAGACATATTTTCCCATTTGTTAAACAGAGGGTATTCATTTAAAGGGTTTATTCTTAGATGTTCCTCATTTTATGTGTACCAGGAAATGCTTTTAAGTTAATCAATTCCCCATTTCACTGAACTGAGAAATTTGTATGTGTTTTAGCAATTAAACAGCATTATTGAATAGCTTCCTAACTACTTTACAGAGTGTCAGCTGCTCAGATCACATTTCATTTTAAGGTGAACAGCAAGACATTTAAAAATACTACAACAAATACTGTATGCTCTGTAGTCTTTTCCAATCAACCTTAAGAAAAACGAAGTAATAGTTCCTCAGTAGTGCATTTAAGGAATTTACCTAAATATTCAGAACACTTGCCATTTATAGACTTAGGTAAATTCTTAAATATTTTGAGCTTAAGTTTTCCACAAACAAGAAAGACAGCTGCCCTGCACGGCAATGGGCCCACTTTGCAGCCTGATACAAAAAGGTAGATGGCCACAACAACATTCATGGAAACTGCACTATGCCCTTTGATTCTTTGCACTGGTAGACCTCAATCCTGAAAACACTTGTGCTCAACTTTACTCTTGTGAATGAAGGCATGGAGGCGTCTTTCTGAGGTAGAAGATGTGGGAAGAACAACTCTATCAGTGATGACCAATGACAGTTCTGCAGAATCTATTTAAAGAAACAAATTGCAAGACATTGCAGTACTGCTGAATACAATAAAATGTTACTTGAATTTCTGGGGGAATGATTAAAGTCTTATCAGTTTCCAAAGACTTATATAAATCAGAGTGGAGGACTTTCAGTCTTTACCACTAACAGACATTTACAAAAATATAGTCTCTTCTCACTCAACCACTAACTTCCACAATGCTGCTTCTAGTCCATTTATTTTTTGGACTGACAAGGATATCTATTAAGGAAATCAAGAATGCAGCAAGACAGTGCCAAAAAGCCATTGCAAGACTTGCTTATAAGTTAATTATGTACTGTACAAATGGGAAAATACTACCAAATCACATATGTTGATGTTCTAAGAAAGCTTCATTAAACCAGAATTAAGATGGCGCATAACACTAATTTGAGGGTGAAAGTTCTTATCAAAACAAGCATTAGTAAACCAGGAATTCTGCTGGTAAGTTTAAAAAACCTCAAACATTTGGCAACATGGAAACCCAGCTAAAGAATACAAACAGCTCAATTTTACTTATAAACTGTTCATACTTATAGGGAAACAATCTTTACAAGACAACTTGCATAAAACAACACATAGGTTGGAATCAGAATTTACTATCCTACTGCTAAAAAGTGTGTATGTTTTATTTCAAAAGTAGAGTGAATTCTACTACCTAACATGATCAGCTGCAAGGACCAGAAAGAAACACCCCTCTTTTATATGGAGGCTAGACACAAGAAGATAGGCACTTCATAAGATCCCCTCTGAAATGTCAGGTAGAGGCCACTGCTAGATAAAAAAAACCCTTGTGAGCAAATTGTCTGTTCCAGTATAGTATTTATTAAGTTTTCCTGGATGGAACACTTCAGAAACACTTCAGCATTTAGTCAGCTTATATAAGCTACACATCCAAGTAACGTGATGGCTCAAACACATTGACAGAAAAATGTACAGGATGTAACTTACATGATAGCAGGTTTAGACAGGAGGAAAAAAACTTCCTCATATTACCAATTTTACACTGGAACCAATGCTGAGAGCAGCAACTGAAACATCAAGAAAACCGTTTTAAAGACATTAGGTAACAGTTATACACATAATTACCTGTGCTAGATATTGGACTTCACCTAAAATGTCCCTTCTCCCTTCCAGTTCTAGATTCTGAAAATGAAATGCATATGCATATGAAATACAGACACCAGACAGCATGGATTTGTCAAGAACAAATCATGTCACACCAACCTGATAGCTTTCTTTGACAGGGTAACAAGCCTTATGGATAAGGGGGAAGTGGCAGATGTGGCACATTTTGACTTTAATAAGGCTTTTGATACTGTGTCACATGACCTCAAACAAATTAGGAAAATACTACCTAAATGGAGCTACTATAAGGTGGGTGCATAACTGGTTGGAAAATCATTCCCAGAGTTATCAGTGGTCCACAGTTATGCTGGAAGGACATAACAAGTAGGGTCCCAGAGGGATCAGTTCTGGGTCCGGTTCTGTTCAATGACTTCATCTAGTATTTAGATAATGGTAGAGAGATTTCACTCAGTTTGCAGATGATACCAAGCTAGGAGGCGTTGTAAATGCATTGGAGAATAGGATTACCATTCAAAATAATCTGGACAAACTGGAGACGAGGTCTGAAGTAAACAGGATGAAATTCAATAAGGACAAATGCAAAGTACCCCACTTAGGAAGGAGCAATCAGTTGCACACATACAAAATGGGGAGAGACTGCCTAGGAAGGAGTACTGCGGAAAGAGATCTGGTGATCATAGCGGATCACAAGCTAAATAGGAGTCAACAATGTAACACTGCTGCAAAAAAAAGCAAACATTCAGGGATGTATTAGCAGAAGTATTGTAAGCAAGACAAGAGAAGTAATTCTTCTGCTCTACTCCACGGTGATTAGGCTTCAACTGTAGTACTGGGTCCAATTCTGGGTGCTACATTTCAGGAAAGATGTGGACAAATTGGAGAAAGTCCAGAGAGGAGAAATGATTAAAGGTCTAGAAAACATGACCTATGAGGGAAGATTGAAAAAATTAGGTTTATTTAATCTGGAGAAGAGAAGACTGAGAGGAGACATGATAATACTTTTCAAGTGCATAAAAGGTTGTGACAAGGAGGAGGGAGAATCATTGCTGTTCTTAACCTCTGAGAATAAGACAAAAAGCAATGGGCTCAAATTCCTGCAAGGGAGGTTTAGGTTGGACATCAGGAGAAACTTCAACTGTCAGAGTGGTTAAGCACTGGAATAAATTGCCTGGGGAGATTGTGGTATCTCCATCATTGCAGGTTTTTAAGAGCATGTTTGACAAACACCTGTCAGAGATCGTCTATAACATTGGTCTTCAAAGTTTTTCCTCCATGGCCCCTTTTCGTGGAGGAAAAACTCGCACAGCCCCCGTGTGGTATGTCCGCCAAAATGCTGCTGCAAAAAGCAGAAGCTTCTGCTTTTCATGGTGGCATTTCAGCGGGACAAAAATAGACTGTCCGGGAGTTCAGCGGTCTCCCGGGCGGGATCGGCAGCGGTCTCGGTGCCTCGCGCACTCCCGGGGGTGGCCTTGTGCACCCCATATTGAAGACCACTGGTCTATAATACCTAGTCCTGCCATGAGCACAAGGGACTGGACTAGATGACCTCTTGAGGTCTCTTCCAGTTCTGTGACTGACTCAAGCTTCCTTATACATTATGCCAATACACTCTAGTCCCAACTTCCATTACCCCTTCTATTCCATTTAGCGTTCTTCCAAAAACGCAGAAAGATGTGCATGTTGGCTACAGCACAAAATAATGCTAAAGAGCTTATATGAAACCATACTAGTTTTCCATGGTCGACTAAACCAAAATTTACAAACAAGTAAACCTATAAATAGGTAAGAAATGCATTAACTCTGTGCGCCATCTAAAAGGCAGTGTGCTACGTGTTCAGTTCTTGAATAGTATTTTTCATTACTATTCACTTCAGGAAAAGTTGAGACCATGCTATTTATTTTGGATATGTTGTACAAATGTACATAAAAGGTACTATTTTACCAGGCCTTCAAGAAGCAGGTGAAAGAGAGATACTTATTATAGGCTACTTCAGTAACAAGGGGTTACATTTATTAATTTACAAGTTTTTAGTCTTAGTGTACATGTGCCCAGAGTATGCTGTATGCAAGAGCATTTTTTTTTAAAACAATGAGCATTTTTAATGGGGAAATTTCTGAGAAAAAAATCTACATAAAATCTGGAGGTCTACTAACAATTAGTAAACTGAAGAAACAAGTACAGAACACCCATTTTACAACTGAAGACTATAAAATGGGAAGGAAGTAGAAAACAAGCAACATGTAAAAAAATTAGTTAAAAATTGGTTTAAATAAGATTGTTTTGAATATCTTTAAATCCCGACCTTATATCTCTGCACTAGCAGGACAGAATCTCTCTTCCTGGTAAAGGAGGCTTTTCAGGGAAAAATCCCATTATAGGGGGGTTTCCTCCCAGTTTCATTTTGCTACCAGTCTATTTACAACCACTGTTAATTAGACGATGACTGTAAGCAACTGATACTGTGTGTTAATGATAAATGCAAGTCACTATTTTTGTCTCTTCTCTATTCCTCTGGACCACAGGCATCTTTTCCCCTCAATATTTCCTCCTTCTCTCTACACCTCCCCCATTCCAACCTTTCATTTTTTCCCACCAGTCTGCTTCCTGCTCAAACACATTAAGAATTCCAACACCAGGCAGCACTGTTTCATACCACCTAGTCCCCTGTTCATGTTCCTCCAACTCCATCATACCTCCTTCCAGATCCCTCTCCCTCTACATTTCCCCCACAACCCATACTTGAAGCTGTAGTCTTAATCTGTATATGTGAAAAACCAACCTGTAAAAGCAGAAAGACTAAAAGCAGAGAGTAGAAAGGAGAAAGGGAAAATAAAATATGGCACTTTAAGGGACACATTCCTTGGCAAAGCATTTCTCCAGCACACCCCAACAGATTAGTGAATGAAATCCCAAGCTGTCTTTATTCTAGCCCAACTCTTCTCCTCCCCTACCTCTCCTTCACCCCCTCCCCCCATCAACAGATATGTTACAAAGAAAAAGAGTCAATTTAGCAGCATTTAGTCCTTACATTTCCTAGTTCATTCTTGCTTCATGAAACCTTGGATAAACTGAACAGGCCAAACATTTTCCTCTATTTTTCCTTCTCACACCCTCTCAACATTCCATTGGCTCATTTAATACCCCGTTTTAATGAGGTCTATGAGGCCCTTCCTGCATCTAATTGAGAGTATCACAAGAAGTAACAAAAAGTCCTGTGACACCTTAAAGACTAACTAAAGTATTAGAGCATAAGCTTTCGTGGGCTAATATCCACTTTGTCGGATGCATGCAATGGAAGTGGGTATTAGCCCACGAAAGCTTATGCTCTAATACTTTAGTTAGTCTTTAAGGTGCCACAGGACTCTGTCACTTCTGCAATTCCAGACTAACACTGCTACCTCTCTGATTCTTCACAAGTAGTATTTATTCCTACTATGGAATTAGCTCTCTATTCTACATTAGCCCTCCATACCCTGAGCCATTTTGGAGCTATGAGTCAAGAACACCTGAAGTCCTGGACAAGCATGTAAGTTTTCATAACAAGACTCCAAGTGTTTAACCAAGCTTTTTTTGGGGAAAAACTATCCTAGGATTTCTTGAAGTATATACATTTTGGTAAGATTTTGCTCTTTTTGGGTAGTTGGGGGATTGGAAATTGAAATAATGGCAAATCAGTTTCAAATTTCACTATGAAGCAGCTAGCATGATCAGATAGCTAGGGTGAAAAATCAGAACAGAGGGTGGGGGGTCAACAGCATCTATACAAAAAGCCCCAAATATTGCGACTGTCCCTATAAAATCAGGACATCTGGTCACCCTAGAAGCAGCTCCCTGTTTCAAAATAAAGAAGAAAAGCAGGAATTATATGCACCTCAACAAATAAGATGACAAGGAAACAAGCTGAAATACAGAAAAAAAAACACAACTGTTAAGGACTCTACACTGACCAACCATAAGAGACTTCAAATTTTCAATTTTATCCATATTACATAACCAGAACAGTACAGGCTATGTTTGAAGACAAGAAATGATAATGAATGAAATATTCAAGAACCAAAATAAAGCTATGGAAGAGTGAAACTCCCAAGCCTTTTTGGTTTAACAGGTCAATTTCATTTTATCAATCTAAATTACTCTCACCTAAGACCATCAACATTTCTTTTGGACAAAAGGAGAAAGCTCTTTTTAGGTCACCTCTAAAGACGGCTGACATTTCTGTGTGGATGCTATTTCATTGTGAAGCTATAAGCTAGCCACTTCCATCTTACTTAAATCACCACAACCCACCACCTTTAAAGACCACTAAATCCGAACAAACTGAAACCATGCCAGCAGTTAATTCACACCCCCTAAAACAAGAGGAACGTGCAACAGCAGAATATGCCGCAGTGGAATCTCCTCCTTGCACGACTGAAGGAGGCGTCACTGGGATGAAGTCCTAGTGCTATCCGAGAGCATCCTACCCGTTGGGCTCTTCAGTGGGGCTGGGACAGCGCGTTCACACAGGGTCAGAGCAGGGCTGATCTCTCGAGTTACTTCTTGCCGTCAGGAAGGAGATTTTGTAGGAGAACTCAAAGCAAACCCAGCAGAGAAACAGCCTCACCGCCACCTCCTCCCCCCAGCCCAGGGGACTCCGGCGGGCCACTCGGGGGCTGCCCTGCAGCTGGTTCACCGCCTGAAACCGAGAGCGCCGCTCCCAGCCCCACACGGGGCAAACCCCAGCTCGCCGCAGTAGGCGCCGCCGCCCACGTTCCGGAGACGGCAGGGCGAGCACAGGCGGCTCCTCCGGCGCTCGCAGGGAGGCGGATCTCCTGGCTCCGCGGACTGAGCAGCCGAGAAGCCCATCGCCAGCGCCGGCCAAGGCGAGGGGACGATCCGGGCCGGCCCCCCGGGGAGCAGGAAGGGAGAAGCGAGAGGGGGCGGCTCGCGGCTGGAAGCCGGAAGGGAGCGCGGAACCGGGCAGGGCAGGTCCCCGTCGCTCCTCTCCGGCCCGGCGCCGCCCGGGCTCTCCCCTCGGGGATCCCCGGAGAGCGCTTAGGCCCGGCGGCTGGGTACGTCCCCACCCCGGCTATCCCCGCTGAGCGGGGCTGGGGTATCGCCCGCCTGCTCCTCACCTTGGAAGCGTTGGCCAGGGGGCCGGAGCGCGAACATCGGCTTCCCGTGCAGCCCGGCCCGCAGCCGCCGCCGCCGCCTCGGAGCTCCTCGCCCCCGAGCTCGCCGCGCTCCCCCGACCCCAGGCAACCGGGCCACGTCCCTCCGAGAGCCCGGCGCGCAGGCGCACTCTCCGCCCAGGCCGCCGCCAGCGAGCCACCGGCGGCCGCGAGGACACCTCCCTCCCCCGCGCAGCAGAGCGCCGCCGCGGGGCTCCGCGCCCCTCACACAGAGCAGGGGGCGCCCGGGGCAGGGACTGGGGTCAGCTGCCGAGGGAGGGGCGCTGCCCGCCTCCCCTGAAATGGAAGAGGGCCAAGCGCCCCCAAAGGCCCGGAGGATTGAACCGTACGCGGTGGGGGGGACCCCAGACCAGGAAGAACAAGGGGGGCTGAGACTTGAGAGCACTGTCTGCAGGGCTCCCCCTTTGTGGAGTCCTCCCAGGGCAGCAGCCACTGCTCCAGGCCCATCTCCCACCCATGGCCATCCTGTTGGGTGGCAGAGGTTGGAAGAGAGGTACTGGCTCCAACGCAGTGGCCGAAAGGGAGGAGAATTGCACAAAAATATGGCTCATGTTGCATATTCCCCTGATTTCAATGCCAGTTCTCTGCTTTTGTTAAGTAGTGGCTATTTTAAGTTATTGAAACCAGCTTGTCCTTGGGTTTAGACACAGACTAGGAGCAGCCCTTGTTTGAATCCACAAGCCACCATGCACTAGTCTCATTTAAACTGTTATTGCCATCACTGTACTCCCCAAAAAGGCTGTTCCCTCCCCCAAGGACGGTGTACCTCAAATAGTAGTTGATGCCTTCACCATTGCTAAAATTTTCACTGGAATCATGTCAAAAACCACAGCAATTGCAGAACATAGCGGCCACATTTTTCCTTCTATAAAAGGCAGTATATCTGTTTGATACACTTAGCATGTAGGCTCTTATTCCTAGTGTCCTGTATATTTGATGCTATATCTAAAAATGCCTTTGTTTTATGGTAATACCCAAAGGCCTTATTCAACACTGGAGCCTATTTGTTGTATTTACTGTATTTAGCATAACCTGCTCAGAGAGCCTTGGTTTTAGGCAGCGTACAAAATACCAAGGGACAGTCTCTGCCCCAATTCTTCTAGAGAAGGAGTCCCTTCAAGTGTGCTAGGCACCATACAAATACAGAAGGCTTTCATTTTATTTCTAATAACTATTACAAAGCACCACATGAAGCACTGGAAGTTTTAAGGATGACCCTAGTTGGTCTGTATAAGTATGTTACAGAGTTAGACACAATAGTCTGAAGAACAGCAGCTAAAGGAATTACACAGTTTAATTTTAACTACGAAAGGAGTGTATACATTAATAAAAAACAGACCCTTAAAAAGGCAAAGGAATTGCTTCCAAAAAAAAAAAATAAAACAAAAAACCCCTACTGTAAGATCATACCCTAGGTTGCTGCTATGACTTTCTATTCCATGAAGATTATCACAGCTGTGATTACAATAAAAACAGAATTAAAGGTATTGAAAAAGGATAAAAGAATAATTTATTGAACCAAGGATCCACAGACATAGTGGGCCAGGGCCCCATAGTACTAAGCCTTTTAGAAACAAACACCAAAGAGGCAGTTCCTGATCTAAAGAGCTTACAGTTTAAGCAATAATTAGATTACTCAAACAGGTTTCCTTCCCGATATTGGCAAGGCATTTCCATCAAGGATTTATGCACTTCTTTGTGCCACACAACATAAAATTGAAGAAAAACACTTAAAATC
The DNA here is from genome assembly GCA_007922305.1 of Dermatemys mawii. NCBI lineage: Eukaryota > Metazoa > Chordata > Testudines > Dermatemydidae > Dermatemys > Dermatemys mawii. The sequence continues at coordinate 20,118,269 of ML677352.1, read as the reverse complement.
CAACACAAAAACTGAAGGTTTGATGATGGTAAGCTGTAAAGAGAAAAACTCAAATATAAACCCTTTCTAATCATAAGGCATTGCCTTCAGGAAGCAGTTTTTTATTACAAAATGAAACATCTTTGTTTTTACCTGCTTGAAAACATGGCCTCTGGGGATAGCAGTCATCTTGGCAGCAAACATTTTAGATAGAGAGAAACTGAGAAAAAGGATTTGGCCTGAATTTATAGCTGACTCAGAGGGGTGTGGCAAGTGCCTCCACCTAGATTTACCCATGCAACTCCCTTCTATTCTATTCATCCTATTGGGATGTAGATAATATTGAGACATTGTAGATGCAAAAAGGCTCTACCTGAAGGGAAAAGGGGAAGTTAAGTTATTTTTTTCTTGTATAATATTGGTTGGGATATTTTTAACTATAGATATATAAAAATATAAGACCCTTATGAGAATTCTTATTGAACAGCAAGCATTTATTTAGACAGGCATACTATAAGAAAAGAAACAATGCTATGAATGGTTTCTTCCTGGGGAAAAGAAAATAGGCTGGAATTTTGAACCCTCTAAAGTTCTAGCCCACGCATGGTTAAACTATTTCTGGAATTAGTAAAACATAGAGGTATAGTACTGCCTATTTAGTATAAGAAAATATTATTTCTTTATTTTTCCTTTCGTTACTTGAGTAATTGTTGCAGCAAATACCAAGATAACTTCAGACTTAGATTATTTTGTTTTTATTTGTTTTGTGTTTGTATTGGTGTTTACAGATTGGCTTGGGAAGTTTTGTTTTTAAAGAATTTGTGTGTATATATATATGTGTGTGTGTATGTGTGTATATATACACACACACAAATTAAATATGCAGTAATAACTCCATAGTAAAGGATGAGTTGAGTTTTGCCTTTAAAGCAGCGATTCAACCTCTGGAAAAATAAAGCCTACCCTCCCAAAAATTACACCAATTACTCTTTGAGTGCAAGATGAATTTTCTGAGAATTTACATATGAAACTGTTTAATTGGTTTAGGAATTAAGAACTGGTCCCTAAAAGGTCTAACACTGAGTGCTAAATTTCTTTAGGTTCCCCTAATGACTGCAATAAGTGTATAACACAGACTCTTCAAACTTACCAGAGAGCTAAAACTCGCAGAACTCTTGTGTGTAAACTATTTTTGAATAATTTATTTTAGGATTAATGGTTATTTTTCCCATTGTTCTTCATAACAAAAAGTATCTCTATAAACAAAAGCTGAAAATATAATGTAATCTTTACAGCATTTTAGAAATAAATGGAGGAGAGGACTTCTACTTGCTGTTATTTGTATTGTTAATTTACCCTGTCACCAAAGAACTCCTACCTGTCCAGAAGTTTAGGAAACACACTTGGATTAACTGACAGTTCTTCATGTCCAGAGAAGTAGATATAAATCCTGTTTTGAAGAACATTGTGTAATAATGTGCCTAAATGTATTTTTTAGATACACAGATACAGTTCCAATTTACATCTATTAATGCAGGAGCTATTCCGATAGATCAGATGAAAATAAAGCACTCAAACTTATTTTTAACAATAATAGACTTTAAAAAGTCTAAAATGACATTAAAATTATAATAGAAACCAATAAATGTCAATACATTTTAAGAGTCTAAGCCTTTAAACAACTCACGATGAGCAGATGTCTATATCCATGCACAGCAGCTTTGTGTCTTTGTTGGTTTTGTCATTTATAACCCCAGCCAGATCAGGGCTTTATTGTTCTAGGTGTCTTACAGGTCATGATAAAAGCAAGTCCCTTACAAAGAAAGCCCCTCATCCTGCAATTAGGTGGGTGCTTAACTTTACATGTAGTACTTGCATGCATGAAGTTAAGCATGTGAATAACTGTTTGAAGGATCAGGGTCTTGATTAAGGCTGTAACTGCATTCTCTCTCTTTTTCATTATGTTATGTCCTGGTGCAGTAATTTAAGGATACATGGATAATTAAAAACCTCAATTATTTACTATGTTTGTCTGTTGTAGTAGAGTAAACCTGGAGGAGGGCCAAAGTGGGAGGGGACAGCATTTTAAATCCATTTTTGCCTAGTGTCTCAATTAAAGAAAAAAAGTTTACATTTATGGCCTGTTAAGCTCAGAAGAATCTTTTTTCAGCCAAACAAACACCTATACTTCCCTTCCAGCTTGCTTTGAATGTGAGACTGCTGAGGTTCAACTGCCTCAGTAATCCATTAATCTCATTGTCACACACATGGGAGTAAAACTCAAGCATAGCCTGACATACCAGCCTCACACAGAATAGGAAAATTAAGATCCTTCCCATAATGCCTTGATATGGAAACTATTGGGAATTTCCTGGGGAGCAAACCCATCAGTCCTTTGTACATCTGTACTGGCCCTGGTGTTTGCTCCAGCTGAATGCTGATCTGCGGGCTGGGGGTGCCGCTGCCACACTCAGCTTGTTGACACAGAGCTGAATTACGCCATTTATATGATTGCTGGCTGTTTGAACTTCCAGTCTGTACGTGTTAGTGTACATAGTTCAGCCAGGCTTTTGACAAGATCCCATTACTGTTAGCTCTTTCTGGAGGACTGCAACAGATAAAATCAACCTATTACATCTCCAGTTGGCTGATACCCAAGTCTCAGAACAACACCCTGGGCCAGCTCAAATGTTTACGTACTTGAATTCAGGGAGGAATCCCCCTGAAATGGTCCAGGATTTAGTGCTATGGCTGATCTCTTTAGTGCTATGGCAGCTCATGTACTCTTGGATAAGAGTGTTACTGGCCCTTTCCCATGATCAACAAGGAGATGAAGCTGGGTCTGGGAGTAGGGATCATGTTATGGGACTTGGGGAAGCAGATGAAGCTGGGAAGTAGGAGGATGTGATTTGAGGAAGCTGGTGGGGATTCCAGAATGACTGCAGTATCCACCCTGGCATGAGGAAGGTTGCAAAACTTATGAGGTCTGGAAATGCTCTGAGCTTAGAGGAAAGGGGAACCCTCTTAGTTTAGTAGCTCTGTTGGGATACAGGAGCTGCTGAAGCCAAGTGAGTTGCAGCCCAGCTGTCTGTGCTGATAACATCTGCATTGGGCATGCACGGGCACCCCAGTTATCTTAAATCTGCTCCCAGGGAGACATACTCAGTAAACCCAGACAATCTGAGATTATGTTATCCATTCACGATAGATGTTCAGATACACCAGCAGTGATTACTCAGACTAAAATTCCTTACTCTTGATTGTACAGTAGTTGCATCAACCTTGACTTTCTTGTTGCACAGCCAGACTTAGGCCACAGAAAGAGCTGTATTTTACAAATTCCGGATTACACAAATAACTAGGGCCCTACCAAATTCACAGTCCATTCTGGTCAATTTCACAGTTACAGAATTTTAAAAATCATAAATGTCATGACTTCAGTTATTTAAATCTGAAATGCCATGGTGGTGTAATTTTAGGAGTCCTGACCCAAAAAGGAGATGTGAGGGGTGTCACAAGCATGGGCAGTGGGTGAACCCTAGCTTTGGGGAGGCAAGCTCACCGGCCCCAGCTTGGCCCCAGCTTCAGTCCCAACCACATCGGGCTGAGTACCAAGCCGAGCCACTGGCTCCCCTGATCTACTGCCCCTCCCCCGAGTTAGGCTGGCCGGCCTTCCCAGCACCAGGAAAGGGCAAGTTGCCAGCCAGTCCCTGATGGCCCCCCACTCTCCCAGAGTCGGGCTGAGCTGCCAGCATCTCCTAGCAGGCAAGGCCAAGCCGCCAGCCGCCCCAAGCTGGGCTGAGCCGTCAGCACCTGAGGAGGAGGTGCTGGGGCTGGTGGCTTGGCGGGGAGGACCGGGACCTAAGAGAGAAAAACAGGTAAAAGCCTGATCCTAAAATGTGGTGAGTAGTATCAAGTTCCATGGACTCCACTGAGAAAGACCGGTGCTCAGCACCTCACAAGATCATGCCCTGAGTATCTAAACGATAATCTGAATGATTATAAATCCATGCTGATGATTGTTTCAGAATAAAATCTTACTAAAGTTGATTTTCCCAATAGTGTAAAATTAGTGGATTTTTGTGAGCAATTTGATAACAATCTTATTCTCATGATACCACACTGTCACAGACTGAAAAACTAAAGGAAAGACCATAAAGAAAAGATCAAGAAAAACAGTAATATATGCAGTTGTGGAGGTATTTGAGGAGAAACCATAGGGAATTGTGTTAGGCCCTTCATATTTAATAATAATATCTAGCCCTTTTATAGTTCTTTCTGTCAGGAGATCTGAAAGCACTTTACAAAAGAAGCAAGTATCTTTCCCCCACATTTTACAGGTGGGGAAACTGAGGAACCTAGTGGTGCAATGACTTGCCCAAGATCACTGAGCAAGCCCATGGCAGAGCCAGGAAGCATAGACATTACACTTGAGTCTCATTCCAGTGCCCTAAACACTGTAACATACCCTAAGATTTAAAATCTGCATTAATGTCCTTGGAGATGAAATAAACAGTCCATGAACTTCATTCCCAGAGGTTCCTTGTAACAGAGTGCTGGTTACAAAACCCAGAGCCAGACTTCTATTAGAGCATCTCCAATGAGGAAAGGGGAATTGGAGCTAGCTGAATAAATCCAAACCTAACTGGCAAATGGGGAACAGCTGCTGATCTCATCAACCAGGGGCCACATAAAGGCTGGCAGGAAGGAAGCTGCTATGGGAGGAAAGGGTAGAATCTGGGAGTTAGAAGTGGCTAGTTACAACCACAAGGTGGTGGAGGTGGCTTTTATTGTAAATAAAAAGCATGGGTGATTGCACCAAAACAGTGGTCTCTGGCTGGTTTTTGTATGCAGAAGATAGAGGGGGTCTCACTGGTGCCTTATTATACTCCTACATTAGGGACAGTTGCAAACACTGGCAAGAGACCTAGAGAGTTTAGCAATAGTGGTGATTAATTCCTAGTATAAAATCTTTCAGAGGAAATACATAGTATTTCCAAATAGGAGGGACATAATCAAGCATTCTCATTCACCACTTTCAATTGAATTATTTTCATCTTCTCTCAGTACTGTCCTAATTTATAGGGGCCTAGCTGTTCTGCTATAGTTAAGGTTGAGGAGTCCTTTCTGTTCAAAGGACAACTCTTCTAAGTACTCTAAAGTCTGCATGATTATTTGGATTGCATTGAAATTTGGTGTGCCACATGGATGAGCAAATTAGGTTTAGTGATTCAAATGTGGGATCTCAAATTTGACACAGGGGTTCCCAAGACATAACCCCTCAAAAATCTCCACTTATGCTTGACAGATTCTATCAATATATGCAGAGATGTACCCATTTTGGTCCCAGGATATTAAAGATACAAGCTGGGTGAGGTAATATCTTTTGTTGGACCAACTTCTGTTGGTGAGAGAGCCAAGCTTTTGAGTTTACATAGAATTTAAACAGATGTGAAGAAGAGCTCTGTGTAAACTTGAAAGCTTTTGTCTCTCACCAACAGAAGTTGGTCCAAGAAATAATTCCATCAATGTTTTTTTACACACAGCAGAGGATCAGACCATAGCTTGGTTGGGCCCCAAAGGGTCTCCATCAATTGACATTTACTCCACAATATTGAATGTTACTCAGCCAAGAGTTACAATGTACACATGGGCTCAAGCCTAGTGCTCACATGCTAAATGGATTCCATGGTGCATATATTGACAGATTACCCAAGAGGGTTAGGAGCCTGCCAATTTTCACATTACCTGTGTGGCTCAAAGGGAGGAGTTGTGGCCATTGAATGTGTGCAACAGCCAGGCATTGTAAATTTTGCCACTCTTGGCCGAAATCTGAAAGTGAAATGTAGGTGTGTTGCTACCCTCTGTCAGAGATGGTGGGGTGTTGTTTTGAGGAAACGTAATCTAAGTACAGCAGAAAATTCAGAGGACACTTAAACTATTTTGAAAAAGAAAATAAATTACTAGTGCTTGCTGAGAGGGAAGGGGAGACCAGAGGGGCAGAGGAGTTGGGGAAAATATGGGGACAGCAGTTTGGGGCTGCAGTGAGAGCAGGGGGACTGTGAAGAGAGAGATAAAGGGGGATGGGTAGTAGGGGAGAGAGATTGAGGGCACAGGTCAGGGAAGGGAGGATTGGGGAAGTGGGAGGGGACAGGTGGGATACTGGGGCATGGATGACATGGATGGCAGGGCATGTGAGATTAGGAGTGGGTGATACCTGTCAGACCCACATTTTCCCATTGTGTGTGCCAGGATCTAGGGGAGCACTGCCCCTCTGGGATGTCTGAATCCCTCTCTCTGCCCACTACGAGCCAGCATCTTGGGAAGTCTGAGCCCCACTCCCTGCCCCCCATGTGATCTGACTTTTGAGGAAGCTCTGATCCTCTGGGTGGGGATTGGAGAACATGCATATTGGGAAGCAGCACCAAGAACACCTTGATGAGACTGGGGTCAGGAGCTGATAACATGCATGCTTGGTGCGTATCACAGGCTCTCAAACATTGGCAGTGGGGAGAAGGAATGAAAACACTCACTGAGATGAATAAAGCAGTTCACCTATCTCAGAGCTATTGTATCAGGCTGCATTCATCTCCTTAGGGTATTCTGAGACTGACATGGAGATGAATTGACTACCTCACACATCTCTGAGCCTCTTATGCAGCAGATGGATGTATAGAGCCCTTCCCTTCCATCCTCTCTCTCTCTCTCCTACCTAAAAAATCCCCTTTTCAGGATTATTGTTTTGGGATTTGGCTATAACAAAGCAGTTGCTGGTGACTAATTTCTTATTTGAAGTCTTATAGCAGCACATCAGCTCTGCTATGATGAACATTGGCAAACCCTTTATGTTTAAAGAATGATATTTCTAAGTGCTCTAAAATCTTCATGCTTAGTCAAACTGAGTTGAAATTTGGTGTGTTTCTTGGGCAACTGGTAGGATTAGTGCTCCAAATCTGAGGTCAGTTGAGCCAGAGGCTGCTCTAGCTTTAGGCAATAGAGGTATCTGCCTATAGTGACAGATTTGGCCCAGTTGCCCTTCTGTCATGGCGCAGGGGTATCCAGGCCCAAATCTGAGTGATGTTGTGACCCCATGTGCCAGTTCGCAACACCATTCCCTTACCTTTGGTCCAGTTGCCCTTCCATCATGATGGAGGGATGGCTGGGTGAAATTTGAGTGGGATGGGGTGCCACGCTGAAGAGTTGTCAGGGATGGCAGATTGCCTTGAGCAGCCTCCGATTTGAGCAAGGGATTCCCCTGGAAAAAACCCACCAGCATTTCATAAAGTCAGCACATTCTACCAACATTTTTTGCACACTCTTGGCACTCAAACCATGACGTTGATTGTCTCTCGCTCAGCTATCACTAACATTTAACCTACCTGGTGCATGGCACCTACCCTTTGGCAAAGCAATATTGAATTTGTTATTAAAGAAAAAGTTAGGTTCTCTAGATTAACCTATGGGACTCAGGAGTCCTGGGTTTTATTTCTGGCTCTGCCAGTGACCTGCTGGGTGACTATGGGGGAATCCCTTCCCTCTTGGTGCCTCTGTTTCCCCATGTGTAAAATGGGGATGATGACAGTGACCTCCTTGGTAAAGTGCTCTGAAATCTGGGAGCCCCTCAAACCTGGCCAGGAGCTCAGGGGCCAGTCAGGAAGGGCCCGTGGGCCGGATGTGGCCCATAGTTTGCCCAGCCCTGCAATACACCCATAATACACATTCGCAATCTGCCTTTGTCGATAGTTCATGTCACTCAAGGAACAGGGTACATGACAACTGTAGCACAGAGTCTAATGTCTTCTCTTTCCTAAGACAAAACTTGTGTTTAAATGAGTTACATAGCCCAGTTCTACATTCAAGAAGCCCCTCAAACAACCCCACTCTTAATCCATTTTACAACCCCTTCACCTCTTTTTCAACCCACTCACTCCTCCCTACAATATTCAGTCTAACACTATACTTTCACTTATGGAGCTTTAAACCCACAAACCATGTCCCATAACCCATATCCCCCCAAAATGATGGTAATCCCCATGGCAAAAAGACCCCTGTACTCCATCATTGACACAACCTACAGAACTCAGCACTGAAATGATGCCTATCTCAAGGATGCACCTCCTAGGGTGATGAGATAGCAAGTGTGAAAAATTAGGACAGGCGGTGAGGGGTAATAGGTTCAAATATCGGGACTATCACTATAAAATCAGGACATATTGCCACCCTACTTCCACCACACAACCGGGGGTGGGGGTGGAGTGGGGGCGGAGAAGAAGGTGATGGTCAGATCAACCACAGAATTCCTCATATTCAATCACAACCCTGCCAAGATTCTCCAACTAATCCCTCCACCATTCAGTATAAGGCCAGGAACATAGCTGGAGTGCAGACAGATAATTGCCACTGGCTTTTGCCTGCTCAAGGGTGGCAGACTTAAGGCTGCGTTGGCATGGACTGTAACTCTCTATTTCCTGATTTTCAAGAAGTTTAAAATACCTCAACTCTTCATTTGTGGTTCAGGAAGGGGTCAAGGTACCACAAAGCAACCATAATGCTGTGTTAAGGACGGTCCTGTCAGTGACTATTATTGTATGTAACCAAGCATTCCAGTGGCTGCAAGGAAGATGCACAAGTGTGAGTGACGTGTCCACAGCTCTTAAGAAAGGAGCCACCATTGGCAGAAAGTAAATTTCAAGGGGAAGACAAAGCTGAAGTAATCCAGGAGGAAGGGAGTGGGAGTCCTGGGAGGTGGGGGGGGGCTGCATGAGTTTATTCCAGGAGCAAGGGAATCCCGCTGGCTTCGTGGGAGAGCACTGGGGAAGCTTGGATTATGAGGAGGGAGCCTGGAGAAGCCCTGGGAGGGGTGAGATGAAAGCTTGGAGGGTGGGGAGCCAGGGGACGCCTGTGTGTGTCCTTGGGTGCCCGGGAAGAGGGAGCCTGGGGACCCCTGGGTGGATTAACAAATAGATGGGGACGTGTGGTATCCCAGAAGACTCGATGGGGAGCTCTTCAGTAAAGTCAGTCTAGAGCAGGCCTGCGCAACATGCGCCCTGGGGGCCACATGCGGCCCGCACAGACTCACTGCGCAGCCCGCGGGGGGTGAATAGGGGTGGGGCAAGCCAAGCAGTGGGATACGGAGAAGCAGACGGGGGCGGGGCTTTTCGGCCCGCAGCTGGTATTTTTGCAGTAATATGGCCCTCGCTGCTTTCCAAGTTGTGCAAGCCTGCTCTAGAGAGAGACCAGCTGAGCAGGGCCATTGGCAGGTGGGGCGTGGCCATCCCGGGGAGCCGAAGCCTTCCTCTGCAGAGCTGTGCGATTTCTCTGCCTTCCAGGAGGGGGCACCAACTTCCGTTCGCGCCCCTGGCGTGCAGGGCGGCTCTCTCACGCGGCGACGGCTCCCTCCGCCTCGTCGGCCAGGCTAGGTGCTGCGGCTGCGCAGTGGGCAAGGCCTTTTCCCCCACTGCTACGAGCTGTGGACGTTGCGCTGAGCGGCCCCCGGCCTAAGCCGAGACGGGACAGAACCGGGCGCAATGGTCAGTTCCGCGCGCCAGGGCCCCAGCGGGGGCCGGGGGGATACGGGCCGGTGCCCCTCGCTCGCCGCAGCCTCCAGCGTGGCCCCCGCCGGCCCGATGGACTCTGATTGGGGAGGCGCCCGGGCCCTGCTGCAGCAGCTTCCAGCGTGGCCTAATGGCCGCCCCCGCTTCCCGGGCCCGCTGCTGCCGGGACAGGGCCGGCGGCTCCCCGGGGCCGGTACCCGCTGGCGCGGGCCTGGGAAAGCGCCTCAGCTGCTGGCTCCTCAGACCCGCTTCGGGTCCTTGTCATCGCCCCTTCTCCGGCCGCGCCGGCTCTCCGGGCTGGGTGTCTCCGCCATGTCTCCCCGAGGGCGGCCAGCGCTGGGCGGTGGAGAGCGCTGGGCCCTGTCTGCGAGGCTCCGCATGGCAGCCCTAGAGCCGCGCATGCCTGGCCCCGGCCTGGCGTACGGTCAGAGCTGTGCTCGGCGCTGCCTGTAGCTGCGAGTGCGACGGAGGGGTGGGGGGAGTAGGGCAGGGGGTGTTTCTGGTTTATATCACCGGGGGGAGAGAAGAGGGCAAAGTACTTGTTGTTTCGGTCTCCCTGGGTTGCTGTGAAAGTGCTCCATGCCCCCTCTAGCAACTGGCTGTTGGCTTCAAATTTGGCAGCGCTAGTTTCACACCAATATTCTCTTCCCTCACTGCCACAGGTGGGCTGTGATGTAAATGTGCCAACTTAGTGTGATCAGTAATAGGTAGTGGAGACTGGTTGGAAGTTTTCTTATCATGTTGAGGTTAAAGCTGGTAATTGTCCTTTTGATGCTATTGCCTGGCTCAAGTGATTACAGAAAGAGCAGGTTTGATTGTGCAAATAATTGATTACAAATTACATGGTAATAAGTGATGAAATTGGTTTATTTGGGTAATGTAGTTTTATGAAGCATCTAATTAATGAGTACGTATACATCTAATGAGCCTCTGCTGTATTTTTCTACTTCACATAAATCCACATGAAATGAGACAATAAGATGTGCCTTAAGTTAGAATTTGAAGGTTCCTTCCCTCTTCCCTGGAGATAACCTCTGATTTTTAATGTGTTTAGTCTAAGAAAACACGGTATATCCTATCTTTTCAAACCACCACCACCCTGACACGATAGCCATCAGTAGACTTCTTGGTGCTGTGGTAATTGTGTCCAATTGTAATTATGTTTTCTTTGTTCAAGGGGTTTGTGAAAGTTGTGAAGAATAAGGCCTACTTCAAGAGGTACCAAGTAAAATTCAGGAGAAGGAGAGGTAGTTAATTTTTCTGTAGCTCAAAGTAAACTGTATCGATGTGTGTCTTTATTGTTTGTTTCTTGTGTCCATACTAAAACTATCCTCTTTTCAGAGGGAAAGACTGATTATTATGCCCGTAAGCGTTTGGTGATTCAAGATAAAAACAAGTATAACACCCCTAAATACAGGATGATAGTACGCATTACCAACAGAGATATTATCTGCCAGGTAAGGATTTCTTTGCTTACTTTGCTATATGAAAGCACTGCCTTTTTTACCTTTACATTGAGGAGGAAAAAAAGCACCTCTGTGTTCTAAGGCCTGGTCTAACCACAGTTTTTGTTGTGGCATAGCAGCGTCTGTTAGGAGTGGGATTTTTATCATTATAGATAAATTACTGCATTTATATCATGGATGCAGTTATACAGGTATAAATGTGCTTATTTCCAGATGGGGAATAAGCTCTCATGGTACAAATACAGATGAACTGATGTAACTGCATCCACACTTAGAGGCAGTTCAAACCCTCACTGCTGAAGCAGAAATGAAGAGGTTTTCTTAATCTTGAGTGCTAGTTTTCAGTTCAGAATGAGGCACACTGTGAGCTATACCCATCTTCCTGAGGCAGAAAGAGGCAAGACTGACCATGTGGTCTTGTCAGCTGGATCTTGCTCCTTCACTGTTGTGGAGTCTCCTCTTGCATCAAAACATTCTCTTGGCTCCAGAAGCAAAAGTCCTTTTAACAGCTTGTCCATAAAATCCTGAATCATAGGATTTAGTTGGGGATTGGTCCTGCTTTGAGCAGGGGGTTGGACTAGACGACCTCCTGAGGTCCCTTTCAACCCTGATATTCTATGATTCTATGATACCTTTTTAATTCTGCGTGAATAGACTTATCTGTGCAAATAGAATACTTTAAGCTCGGAAACTTCATGTAGGTTGTTTTTAGAGAGAGTCCTTAATGAGGACTATATCACAGGCCAAGTTTGAAGAAAACAGGACAACAGATAACTGCAATAAAAATGTAGAATATCTATAAATGCCACACATACCCTGTAGTCCTCCTCAAGTTTTTAAAATCATTTTCTTTCCTCCTGATGTCTGAAAGTACCACACAAATAGAGGAAATATCTGAATGCAGATGAATGGTGAAGTTGACAGCAATTACATCTAGTCAAATAAACAAAGGTGAAACTAAGAAAATAACTTGTTGTCATCTTAGCTATTGTAATGATAGGTTGTGGGGGTGGAGTTCAGATAGAAGTGACTTTGTTTTTATTTGTCAGTTTAGCTTTGGTGCAATAGAAAAAGCAGTATTGAGAATGCATTATCACAGAGCTGTACGTCAACTCTTTATATTTTTTATACTTTTGAAATTTTGAGGTTTACTTTTAAACCTTTCATCATCATGTCTTAAATGAGGAAAGATGAAGAATTTATATCTGAATTTATGTACTCCAAACCTGCATGTGGAAGTCTTACAGTACTCACATTGACATTAGTAGGATTTCCACATGCAGATGGGAGGCAGGTTTGTGCGCACAATATTATAACGGGTATGAAAACACTAACGTTTATTTTGTTGTCAGATTGCATATGCCAGGATCGAAGGCGATATGATAGTCTGTGCTGCTTACTCTCATGAGTTGCCAAAGTACGGTGTGAAAGTTGGGTTGACCAATTATGCTGCAGCCTATTGTACAGGCCTGCTGCTGGCCCGCAGGGTATGTACCCGCTAAACTTATATCTAAATGTCAAAGGGCTTGCTTCAGTAGCTGGGCAGAAAATAAAGGAGTCTGTCTTACAAAACCGAGGGTTCTACTTATGTGTGTACTGCTGACTTATTTGGAATTGTGTTATAAATTTTTATTTTTAAAAAACCCTGAATTTGTAGATTTGATTTGATTGCCCAATGTGGTTGTCCAATAAACATGGGTGGGCTAAAGTATGCACAGATTTATTTAGTGGTTGCTGTTAAAACCTTCTGAAAGTAAGATTAGTATGCACTATTACTGACAAAGCACCAATGTAGAATCCCTGGGTACTGCCACAAAAACAGAATCAAGTTTTATGATGATTGTCTTGCAATAATCAAAGAACCTAAATGTGGAGAGAACTCTGGAGGAAGACATACTTACACTGTACTGTTTCTCTTTGGACCCACCCTGTTATCTTTAACCTGGCTCTTGCCTACCTATTTATACCTGCCCCTGGATTCTTCCACTGCATGCATCCGACGAAGTGGGTATTAGCTCACGAAAGCTTATGCTCTAATACTTTAGTTAGTCTTTAAGGTGCCACAGGACTCTTTGTCACTTCTGTACTGTTTCTGTTACAGCTTTTGAACAAATTTGGCCTTGATAAGATTTATGAAGGCCAAGTTGAAGTGACTGGTGATGAATATAATGTGGAAAGTGTGGATGGGCAGCCTGGAGCTTTCACATGCTACCTGGATGCAGGTCTTGCCAGAACTACCACTGGAAACAAAGTCTTCGGTGCGCTAAAGGGCGCAGTGGATGGTGGCCTGTCCATCCCTCATAGGTAACTTAATCTCAGATAAATTGGTCAGAGGAAAATTTTGAAAAGTGAGACTTCATATCTTTATATGCATTGGAGTGATATTTTAACTTCACCTTAGGTTAGTTGCATTCAGTGTGGAGTGACCCTGTTAGTGTGATAATTAGGTTTAATCCAAGTTGTATGTACTTGTTTTCAGTAGATGTCAGAGTACAGACGCATTTATGGGCAAATCCACTTAACGCATGGTACCGCCATGCCTCCCAGTGCTACCTATTTAACACGCGAGACTCGTTAACATGCGGTACAGGAACTTGCTATGTAGCGCTACAGATTTGCTCACTAACTCACTGACATAGAAATCGACAGGAAGTGCAGAGCGGAAACGTGTTGTAGGCCTATAGGTATTTCCTCTTCCTTTTGATTGCCGATATTGGTAAAGACATATTACGCCCGCTTCATCATTGTCATGCTAGAGATAGATATGATATATATAGTAGTTATATAGTAATAAATATATTTACGTGAAAGTGGTTGTAGGGATTTACCGATACGGCTCTGGCCCGTGGAAGGGACGAGGCCTCGGGCAGAAGGGGTATAACTGGGGGTCAGAGCCAGGCCCAGCCCACCCAGTACCAGTAAGTGCCTTTCCCTCCCCCCCCCCCCCCCAGGGGAGGGGAGGAAAGGAAGGGGCAGGTTTGTTAAAGGGTCCTTTGCCACGGCAGCGCTTTAATGTTGCTGCCGTTTCCCCCCATTGGCAGCCCTGCCAGTAGGGGGCACGCAGCAACATTAAAGCACTGCCACAGCAACACTTTAAAGTCCCTGCCCCTTTTCCCTCCCCTGTCAGGTCCTGTCCGTACAGACGCTACCGGCAAGGCTGCAGGCTGACTGCGGGGGGAGGGGCAGGGACATTAAAGCACTACCGCAGCAGCGCTTTAATGTGGGGTGAATAGGTCCGGTATGGGTTCTTATTGGTACGTCGTATCGGCTCACTTTCACCTCGTGTATACTACATTAGATACCTTAAGATATTTCAGCATGGCCCTCTTAACGCACGGTCCATTAACACACAGTCGTGATGGCTTGACTCCCGACATCGTAAGTGGGTCTGTACTGTATTGACATTCCTTCCAAGGACTCTTGAAGTTAAGGGAGAAAGATTAAAGCTTATTTCCATAGAGGTTACTAAATACAGCAATGTAATCACTTTTCACTTTGAATATTTAGTAACTGCAGTTAAGCAAAGTAAACACTTCTCACTGTTCATATTGCCATAGAAACAGTTTGTAGTAATGTGTAATTCTTTTTAATTCTCTTCCTTAACTCCTATTTTCAGACTTCTTATGTTAAGAAGCTATGTACACCAGGTTCAAACTGATCATTGGCCTTAGGCCCTCTATACAACTATTAGTGGAAACTTGGGCCAGAATCTAAAATCTGTCTGTAGTGGTTGCACAGATTTCTGTGTAGAAGTCCTGGCAACCTCTGCTTTAAACTAGGACCAGTGAACGATCGTGACTGAAAGTTGTTGTCTGATTTACCTAATTTTGACTGTTGATTGCTTCTATGAATGGAGTTGTGAAAAAATAGTCTGTAAATAGTAGCTGGGATAACTTATTGGAAAAGGGGAAAGTTCAGTATTGCTACTTTCTTTTTTAGGTTGTCAACCTTCTGTCTGTTCTTTAACTTGGCTGCTATATGATGATACCCCAGTGACTGAGCAGTCTGTAGTTGGTCCTCGGTCTGTGTATGATGTATGTCATTGTTTCAAGACGGGACTGATGGCAGCTGAGGATGTCAATTTGCAAGTTGATTTCTTAACTTTGCTTATAGAAAGTATAATCTGTCAGCTAGTTTAAAATTCTTTGGTCACACTTTCCAGCTACCTGTAGGGGAGCTGTATTGTATCAGTCACTTGAGACTTGTGGAATGCAGTCTCTGAATCTTAAAGAACTTCTTAAACCAACTTTGATTAGGTGATGTAAGATTCTAGCCACTAACCTATAACTTGTGTTTCATAGTACCAAACGTTTCCCTGGCTATGACTCGGAAAGCAAAGAATTTAATGCAGAGGTTCATCGCACACACATCATGGGTCAGAATGTTGCAGGTTATATGCGTTACCTGATGGAGGAGGATGAAGATGCTTACAAAAAACAGTTCTCCCAGTATATAAAGAACAACGTAACACCTGACATGGTAAGATATTGTTTGTCTGTAAATTAATTGCATATTAGTAATGGCACTGAAAGATAATTTGTCTTATTTGAAACTGCTGCTAGTGATCCAAATACTTTGCAAAATAGTAATGAGGGCCATATAGATGACATGTTATCAGACCACGAGGTACTTCCAATGCCAGGCCTCTGCAAACCTAGCACTATGATTCTTGAAAATTGGACACATTTCCTGAACCCAGAACAGCTGGTAATGAAGGCCAAATATATGACTTCTCTTGTCATACTACATGCTTCATCCACCAAAAAGATGCTAAAGGTGTGACATGCTATCAGAAAGCTTAACAGCTTGTTAAATGTCTTGCTTGACAAATATCAGACCAAGGAACTATCTACTCCTTTCCATGACATTGTGTTCTACCAGAATACTTTATTACTCTTCCTCTTACTAACTCTTCCTCACCAATGTTTTTTTGCCTATGCCATTGTCCTCCTGATTCTCTGAGAACCTTCTGTTTGTATCACCTGAAAAAGCTGATTAAATAGCAGTACAACACTTACCTAAAAAACTAAGAAGTAAGTATTATGCTGGTATCTTGTAAATCATTTTGCCAATATGTCTTAACGTCTTGTCTTAAAATAACTCCAACTACATTTTAGTATACCAAAATTAATGTGAAACTTTGGCATTTACAATCTTAACTTTTTTATTCTCTGAAACAATTTATGCAGTTTATATTGCCATGAAATCTGTATTCATGCTTTCAGCAAGAACTCTTTCTTATTGCCCATGCACTGGAGAGGCTAAAGAGCTGTTAGCTTTCAAAATCCTCTCCTCCTGGCATAATTTAAACCACCCCCAAGGAGGGCGGCAGCTGTGCCAGCGAGAGACACTCTCCTGACAACATAGCACTGTCCACATTGGCACTAATCTCCATTAAAGAATACTTATGGTACACTTCCATGTGTGCATTTGCCAGGAATATACTGCAGTCATGAAGGAAGGAGAAAGGTCCCTAAGAGGTGGTTTAGATGCATTCTATGTTTAAAGAGAACCTCTCTATTAGACAAGAAAACATACCTAAAGCATCAGAATTGTTCCTTAATAGTGGCTTAGTCTAGTGCATAGAGAACTTTATTGGAAGTTGCGGACCAGGGTTCTATTCCTGACTGTACTGCTGGTATGCTGTGTGGTCTTGGGCAAATCACTACTGTTCTGTGCCTCAGTTAGCCCATCTATAAAATAGGGATAAAGATGTTGACCACCTTTCTAAAGCACTTTGAAATCTGCAGCTGAAAAGTGCTATTTAAGAACTAGGAATTTGTATTTCCAGATTTGCTAAGATGGAGGTTCTCTGTTTAGAGATGGGCTTTAGTGCAGCTATATTCATGTATATTTCCCTTACCTCCCACAACTAAGTGACTTCTGATAGGATGACCCAACTGATAAATCCATCAGTTGCATGGCTTAAGAATTAGTGACTCAGACCCTGCCATTCTCTCACCCATGCATTAACAATAACATTTCTATCTTTATTGAGCCATAGCTGTACAAAATACTCCCACTATTGTGAAAAAATTACATATTTTTTAGTTCAGATTACTTGATTCACACATTACTGCATTATTGTTAATCACTAGCTTGAACTAAAACCTAACTAAATGTTCCCTCAGACATGTATAGTCTTTGGAGAAACTAGCATGACTTGAGTTTTCCTCCTTTGCCTGGGGCATGCTAAACATTCCAGTTTCATTTAGAGAACTTCCTGAGCTAGTTCTTAATTTAGGTTGAGGGAGGAGACATTTTGAAAAAGTGATGTACAGAACATGGATAGATTTCAGAGAAAGGATGATCTAGTGTTGAGGATGCTTGCCCTGGGTTTCATGAAACTCTGGTGCAAATCCCTGTTCCCTTGTAGACTTCTTATGATCTTGGCAGACTAACTTAGTCTCTCTGTGCCTCTATTTGCTGCCTGCCACCGGTGTTGGGAGATTGTGCGGTGCTCATACTATGCTATAGTAACTGGTGGGACCATCTAAGCACTGTAGATAGAGACCAGAGACTTTCTCCCCTCTAAGAAAAGGCTTATTTGGATTCCAAAGCCAGACATGCCCTTAGCCAAAGGGTGACTTTTTTTGTGGTAAGGTCCTATTTCCAGAGTACAAGATTGCAGTGCTGGTTGAAGGGTGGCATTTGATAGGTTTTGCGGAAGAAAGTTTCTAGTGTGAAATCTGTAGTGCATGACTGTGTGCACAATTCCTGTGGGAGCTGCAGGCTTCTTGCCTTTCTAAGGCGCTCCTTTGAACTGCACCTTAGGTTTGTTTACGTTGGCACTTTGGCATTCAGGGATGTGAAAAAACACTCCTGAATGACCAGTTTTAGCAATGAAAAGTGCCAGTGTGGAGAGCACTGTGTCAATAGGAGCCACACTACCAGCGACGAAGCTACTGCCTCTTGTTGGATGTGGTTTTGTCTGTCAGCGGGAGAACACTCCCAGTGACAAAGAGCGGTCAAACAGCGCACCTTACAACACCAGGGCTGCAGCAGCACAGCTGTGCTGTTGTAAGGTGTGCAGTGTCGACATAGCCTTGCTCTGTTCTAAGTTTTGCTTTCTGGGAGGAAGACCTTGCACCTTAGGAGGCTGTGTCCTGTTCCCAGTCTGGTTTAGCCCTCTCTGTAGGACTGTTACAGATGTTGAGAGATCACATTTGACCTCAGTCAGTATTTCTTCTCTACTCACTGGTATGTTCTTGGCAGTGGGATAATTCCCAACTTGTGTGCATTGAATGAAGTTTTAACATTCATGACTTTATGGACTACACTGTATATCTTGCAGATGGAGGAAATGTATAAAAAAGCCCATGCTGGTATACGGGAGAATCCAGTCCATGAAAAGAAACCCAAGAGAGAAGTCAAAAAGAAGAGGTAAATTTTTCCTTCTTCGAGTTAGATGTGCTGTTACACAGCAAATTTCAGGCGCTGCAGTATTAATGTTAATTAATTCCTCCAGTCCCTGTTTAGTGTTGAAACTAACTGGATGTTTCAGAAATGATCTAGGACAGGGGTTCTCAAACTTCACTGCGCTGTGACCCCGTTCTTACAACAAAGTTACTACATGACCCCAGGGGGAGGGCTGGAGCCCAAGCCCCATTGCCCTGGGTGGGGGTGGAGCTCGGACTTCAGCTTCAGCCCTGGGTCCCAGTAAGTCTAATGCTGGCCCTGGCGATCCCATTAGGAATCCTGACCCACAGTTTGAGAACTACTGATCTAGGAGCATAACTGGAATACTGGATGAGACTTGAGGTCCATCTAAGCTAGTCGCCTGGTGGAAGGTGCTGCTGCCACACATCTGCTGCCAGGGCTACTACAGTGAAAAACATGGTGCGCACTCATAATGTGACCAAACCTTGTTGTATATTAACTAATCCATTGCCTGGACCACTGAAAGAGTGCTTTAGAAAGTACTTTCTGAACTGCTATTTCCCAGGCATAATAATCTAAATCTCACACTTATTCCTTACGGTCATGTAACTCCTGGTATTCCTGCAGTTAGATTTACTATTAGTGCTTTGTGTATTTATACCGTTTGCATTGCAGATGGAACCGTCCTAAGTTGTCCCTTGCCCAGAAGAAAGATCGTGTTGCTCAGAAGAAGGCTAGCTTCCTCAGGGCCCAGGAGCGTACAGCTGACAGCTAAGATATCCTCCACAATTTTCTATGGAGACTTTGAAAAGTACAATAAATTTATTGAACCAGCAACTGTGTAGCATTGGCTTATTGACATTTGATCTAAAGGTGCTTTATCTAAATGAAAGTCCAAACAACCTGTCTGAAAAAGAGGCTTACAAAATATTCTGCATCATTAGAACCATGATGATTGTCTTCAAGGTAACTTAGTATGTCTAAGGATCCAACTTACTGTATTTTACAGAGCACAGGATGTTTTAAAGTTGCATTTTGTCATCTATTGATTTCCTCACCCAGTCAATTTTTGGCACTGGCTCTATTTCTCAGTACACTACCTTTGTCTGGAGTTTCACTGGAGTTTCAGCTTTATCAATTGGAAAGTAAGACGAGGTTTTTAAATATACTTTGCTGACAATTCTTAGGTATTTGGTGAGCCTTGATAACAGCCAAAAGAAAATTAGTGTTAATGTATGTACATGATTATCCATTCCTCCGAAGAAAGAATGTGTACTTAACAGAGGCAATCAGCATCTCCTGTAAACTGCACATGTGTGGCTGCGCAAGTCAGAAACTTTACCTCTGTCTCCTCTTTGTGGCCCCAGCAAGGCTGTTGTCTGTAGAAATGGCTGTACTCTGCTCAGTGCTGCGAGACACTTGCCCCTGGCATGAAAGCCCTCCTCCTCTTCTTGGGGCCACATCTGGCTGGGAGGAGGAGGTGGGTCAGCTCTAGGAACAGCTCTGCAGTATCCATCCAATTCAGGGAGGCTCTGGAGTTGCAGTCTGAGGGGGCCAAATCTTCACACCCCTGCCCACCAGTTGGTTTCCAGAGATGTGGCAATTGCTCCTGGCACAGTGGGTCAGAATCCACTAGCCTGGGAGAGTTACAGTTTGATGCACATAGACCCCTTGCAGAGACTCCTAGCTGGCACATCCCACCCTCAGTTGTCCTTGGGCAAGTGTAAACTTCAGTGAATTTGGTAGCCCACTCAGTACCAAGAAAGTGTAAAAGAATAGTGGTGGCAATGCTAGTGCCTTCTTGCAGAGTTTTCAGTTAATTAGCAGCAAAGTAATGCCAGTGCTGTGCAATGAGAAGATTCATGGAATAATTTAAAAAAAATCTCCATGAAAACTAGATAATTGAAACAGTGGGGTACCTTGTCATGAATTATCCTACCAATTTTAATCTCTAATGTTCTTTGGAATATTCAGTTTCATTTGGTGCAATTTCTGTTGAAGGGAGGATGTTGAACACTGAAAAAAAAACAGTACTGCCAATCATACTTTTACTACAGGCTAATTCTGTGTTTTAAAACCTTGCTTAAATGAATCTGTTCCTACATTTTAACTTTTATAATTCCAAACAGTATGAAAACTGAACATGGATTGTCTTCCAATGAAATTAAGCAGTAATGAGCTCATTAAGGAAGAATTCAATTGTCAGGTGAACTTAATGCAAAGGAAAAAAAATCAAGTTTTACAGGCTCTGTTGAGTGTGTGGGGAGAAGTAATGGTACTGGTGTAGTCTGTTTGTTTACATAATTTATAGTCAATTTAGTAGTTTTTAATCTAACTTGTTTCAAAATTTGCAAGGTTACCTTGAAATTCTGTGTACACACATGTAAGAACTGCTCTTGTACCTTGCTAAAGGAAAGTTGTGGCTAGTTAAATGAATATTAAGGCCACCTGTAGTGGGAAGGGGATGTAAAATATCATGATTTAAATATTGGTGCTGCTATAGTTTTTGTAAATCTACTTAAAAAAAAAAAAAAAAAAGCTTCCCTCTATCTTTGCTATTGAAACAAAGTTTCATTACCGCTAGGTGCCACCCTTCCCTCCACTAGCAGTCTAGGGTTTTACAGTGAATGTGTACATCATACAAGAGAAGCTATAGCATCTCAACTATTCCCTCTAGGGGAAAAAAAGTATTAATGATTTGCCCTGTAACTACTTGTCTTAATGGAAATTTATCCCAAAAGTCTTAATCTGATACACAAGTCCTGTACTATGCAGAAGTTGGACCTAAATTTGGCAATGGCTTTAGTGATAGTCCCATTTAATTATCACCTCTGTAACAGCTGGTATTAAGTTTATTTACACTGTCTCCATACTTTTGATTTTAGTATCAGATTTTTGGGGGTCTCAGGTAGCTTGATTAGAGCTAGCTACAGATTCTAGTGATGCTACACTAGTTTTACAAGCAAGCTGGATTTTGTTACACAGTCATGAGAGTTGGAAATTTTGAAACATAAGAACATAAAGGCCATACTAGGTCAGACCAAAGGTCCATCAAGCCCAGTATCCTGTCTGCCGACAGTGGCCTATGCCAGGTGCCCCAGAGTGAGTGAACTTAACAGGTAATGAAGTGATTTCTCCTGCCATCTATCACCCCCCTCTGACAAACAGAGGCTAGGGACACCACTCCTTACCCATCCTGGCTAATAGCCATTAATGGACTTAACCTCCATGAATTTATCCAGTTCTCTTTTAAACCCTGTTAGAGTCCTAGCCTTCACAGCCTCCTCAGGCAAGGAGTTCCACAGGTTGACTGTGCACTGTGTGAAGAACAAAAGCTCCAGGGCATGATTCTACAACTGAGGAACACATTAGGACCTGCTGTTAGGTACTTAAATTCCACTAGCTACCCAATTAGAGGCCAGGGGTTTAAAAAGCATCCAGTAGTGCTTTCCATGCTCACTGGTTACTTTTTCACTGAAAATAGTGTAAATTTATAAGTGGAAGAAAGGTGCCCAAGGTTGGTGACTGAGGGGTTGGCTACACTTGCAAGTTAGAGTGCATGAAAGCTGCCCAGTGGGCTCTAACTCACTCCCTGTTCACACGGGCAAGGTATGTATAATGCTCTGACTTCACTTTGAGAGGAATAACATCTGATGCCTCTTGGCTGAGACACCTCAGCATCAGTGTGAAGGAGGTATTGCATTACTGTGCTCTGACCTCGAGAAACATCCCATAATCCCCTTAAGTCAAGTGGCTGCTCTTGTGATTGTTTTAGAATGGGCTGATATGCCTTTCAAAGCTCTGTTTCTGACAGCTGGCCTGCTTATCTGCTCTGGGGCAAAGCAACCATTACTGAGGAATGCTGCTTGCTTTGAATAAGTGAGAGAGGCAGGGGGAGTCAATTTCAAGACAGCAGGCTGCCTCCACACCACCTGAAACACACACAACACACACCCTGTCTCACTCCATCCCACCCCCTGCATTTCAAAAGCACGTTGCAGCCATTTGAACTCTGGGATAGCTGCCCATAACGCACTGCTCCCAATGCTGCTGCAAGTGCCACAAATGTGGCCACGCCAGTGCACTCGCAGCTGTCAGTGTGGACAAACTGCAGTGCTTTCCCTAGTGCGCTCTCCGAAGGCTGGCTTAACTCAAAGTGCTCTACATCTGCAAGTGTAGCCAAGCCCTAAACTAAGCTGCCAGTGGTCTGTTTCAGACAGCAATTTTTTAAAATGAAAAGTGAATTTGTAATAGTACTTAAAAGCACATGCTAATTTTAGATAAATTAGTCCCACTGATTGTGCTTACTTAACTACCTTGTAGAGAGGCCATAATCAAAAACTTCAGATGCTTTTAGTAATATTTAGTTAGCACAATAGGAATTTATACTTGATCTTACAAATGATCAATACAGATTCGCTACAGTGCCTGCATTTTCAGAACATTTGAGTTAAGGGCTCAAGTCCCTTGAAACACTTTAAATAATTCAACTGAATTAGTAATGTATTGAAGGGATGACTATTAAGAATAAAAACACCCATTAATTTGACACTCTCTGCCACTGACAATGGAAAAGCACGATATGATTTATGTATTCAGTCTAAATGTTTCACTAGGGTTCAGTTAAGTAACTTGCTCCTTTTCTATAATTTAAAATAAGAATCAAATTGAAGCTGGACATCTGAAGTTATCTTAAGATAAACCTTCCTTTTAAGAAAGTCTTTCAAACATGCAGTGTTAATTTATAAATAAATACTGCTATAAAAGAGGGAAAGGATTCCTTTGATTTATTGTAAACAAAACTCTAAATGAAAGCTCCTGCAGGTGATGCAGTAGTAATCAAAATGTACAATAAACTGCCTTGGCAAGTTTCCAGTTATCCAAAAAAAACATTTAAAATATCCACACTATTTTGTTCAATAGTTTCAATGCCTATTAGCCATAATAGTATTCACATTCAGATATCTGGTAAGAAAAGGATATACTTAATGTTTGGTTTCTTTACTAGTTGCAAATGTATTAGCACCTCCTCTTGGAGGGCAGATCAGTCAACTTTAAGGAGACAGCAGAATGATAGACACTGCAAGAGTCAAAACAACTGAATATTTACAAAAAAAGCAAAACCACACCTGAAACAAGAGAATTAATACTTCCCACACTATACACAGAAGGAAGAAAGATGATTTTACCTTCTAAGTATGTTTGTTATATGCCTTCATGAACAACACTTTTGTTGAATCCAGATACTAATAATCATTTAAGAAACATGTTTAACACAAAAGGCCTGCAAAGCAGTAAAAAGAATTAACACACTTTAAATAATACTTTTTAAATAAAAGTTTTTTCCTCGTCTCCCTTGAACAAAAGGTAGAAGTGAAGTAAGTGCTTATGAAGGATTAGTAATGGATGAATACCAAGCATGGTGTTCACAAGTGTTTTCCACACAGAGAATTTTGCAAACTCATTTGTGACTTGAGCCACTCCTGAGCAAAGTCGAGAACTGTGTGGAATGTGGACAAATGGGAATTATAGTGAGATCACAAGTTATTTCCCTCATGATCCAAGTCTAGTATTCAGTCATTGCTTCAGAGCTGCAGAGAATAACCCTAGCACCTTGCAAAAATTTAAACAAGAACATTCCAAGGAGAATATTTCCAATAATAAACTATTGATTTAGTGCTTAGAGTAAGGAAGGGCACAAACAGAAACAAAAAACTCCATATCTAAACACCTCTAAAGTTTATCCAGATCAGAATCTAGATCAGGTGTGGGCAAACTATGGCCCATGGGACACATCTGGCCCACAGGACCGTCCTGCCCGGCCCCTGAGCTCCCGGCTGTGGAGAAGAGCCCCTCCCGCCTCCCCTGGAGCCACGCCACTGCACGAGCAGCACTCTGGAGGGCAGGGCTGCGTGCTTTTGCAGATCAGCATAGCTCTGAACAGCATAGTAAGGGGATCGAGGGGAGTGGATAAGGGGCAGAGGGTCTCAGGGGGCAGTCAGGGGACAGGGAAGAGAGGGTGGATAGGATGTGGGCATCCCGGGGGCTTGTCAGGGGGCAGTGGTGTGGATAGGGCTTGGGGAAGTCAGGGGACAAGGAGCAGAGGGATTGGATGAGGGTGGGGGCCTGGGGAGCCATTTAGGGGCAGAGGGTCCTGGGAAGGGGTGATCAGGGGACAAGGAGTAGGAAGGGTTGGAGGTTCTGAGGGAAGTGTCAGGGGCAGATAGGTGGTGGGACAGGCTGTTTGGGGAGGCACAGCCTTCCCTACCCGGACCTCCATACAGTTTTGCAACCTGGATGTGACTCGGGAGCCAAAATGTTTGCCCACCCTGATCTAGATTCTGTCCTGTGGCTTAGGCCTAGCTCTAATTTAGACATTTGTTAAAGGAAACCAGGAGAGAGTAAATGCAGGACTGATCTTGCCACACAGCCTTAGCTACAGAATCAAACTTTAAGACTAGATTGGTGTTAGAAATATAGTTTTAGATACTCTAAACCTTTATTATGAGATCTCCATTATAAAGGCTACCACACTGCAGCTACTAAAACTATTAAAGTTCTTTAACTCCTGACCCTTTTAGAAGCAGCTAATTCACAAAATCCCTGGCTTCAAAACTGGCTACTGCTTAACTTTCCTTATATCCTACTGACATAAGATGTAAGAGATATACTGAGACTCAGGCTTTGTAGCATCTCTGTTTCCCCACTGTGTAACAGTATATTGTTGCTCTAGTATATGCAACTTTTAAAAAATATAATACATACAGTAACTCTTCACTTAAAGTCATCCTAGGTAACGTTTTGTTGTTACATTGCTGATCAATTAGGGAACATGCTCATTTAAAGTTGTGCAATGCTCCCTTCTAACATCATTTGGCAGCCGCCTGCTTTGTCCACTGCTTGCAGGAAGAGCAGCCCATTGCAGCTAGGTGATGGGGGCTTGGATCCAGGGTGGACCAGCAGCCCTCCTGGCAGCTCCCCTCTCCCCTATGTTCCCTGTTCAGCAGCTGCCCACCAAGCTATCAATTGCTAGCAGTTCAGGGTCCCTCCCCCACCACTGCCATGTGCTGCTCCTGCCCCCTGCCTTGGAGCTGCTCCCCAAGACTCCCGCTTGCTGTGCAGGTAGGAGGGGAGGAAATGGGGGGCTGTCAGGGTGTCCCCCACTCCCGTGCTCCTGCACCCCACGTACTACATCTTCCATAGAGCAGGGGGGACACACAACAGGGCTCAGGATTGAGGTAGCTTCCTGGCAGCAGCTGTGGTCTCAGCTTGCTAATCTAATTAACAAGGCAGTGTACTTAAGAGTGGCATCAGCGTACTTAATGGGGAAATGCACGTCTCTCTCTCACACACAGTGTGTCTCTGTCTGCCATGCTGTCTCTTCTCCCTCCATTCCTGCTGCCTTGTAGAGTGTGAGGCTACATTAACAATGAGTTTACCCTTGAGGGCTCAGCCAATTGCTAATTTATCATTTAGCAGTAAGGCATTCCCTGGGAAATATTCCACCCTCTGACTTCACCACCTCAACCAACCTTCACAATCATCATCACTGCATACAGTATTAAATTGTTTGTGTGAAAAAAATTTCCCTGGAACCTAACCCCCTCATTTACAGTAATTCTTATGGAGAAATTGGATCCACTTAACATCGTTTCGCTTAAAGTCGCATTTTTCAGGAACATAACTACATTGTACCAGGGCCTTTAATTAAGGACTTTCAGCTAATGTGGTAACATTCAAGATTATGCAAGTATGAGGTAAAAAGGTGTATACAAACAAAATCTAACTAAAAATCTCTCATACTAAAATACCCAGTTTTCTAGAATAAAATTTAATTGTCACACAGTTTAGCAAATTAAAAAATTTCCATTGTGCAAATTCTGTCATGCTAAGTTATTAGTAAACTTCATCCTCAAAATGTTCAGTTCATTCAGAAGTCTCTTGGACTCAAGCACATTATTTCTAATAGTGGTGAGTCTTTTGGCTACCATTTGTAAAACTACTTGGGAAAAAATAATTCTAAATGGATATTTACAAATGAATATTAGTCACAGCATTAAAAAAAAAAGTTAAATTAGTCAATATGGTAGCACAATGAATATTGACAAACAGGAGATCCCAGTTTAAGATCTTCTGCCAAAGTACAAAGGGAGAGCAAGCATGTGGTTTTTTATTTCCATGATGGAGCATTCTAACCACAAGGCTCTTGTAACTTCTGCCAGACAATTCATTAAGTGGCACATTCTATGAGAAGCACTATAGTAGCAGTGTTTGCTGGAGTAAGAGTTAGGAAAGTTAATGAATTCTGAGCTAAGAAGAAATATTTAAAAAATGCCAAAGATGCATTTGATAAAAAGTGGTAAATCTCCTGTAGTGGCAACAATGTTTTCTTCTGTGGTTAAAAATACTAAGAATCATTTGTATGGGATATTTTCTTCCACAATAAAGTTTTTAAGTTGTTTAGAATTAAAGAATGTTCCATTTCCATCTGGTTTGCTGTGACTTTAAGGGCAATACAAGAATACAGTTGTTTCTCTAACTCTTCACATATTTCTGACGGAGCACCGCGAAGCAGATAGTCTTTTAGTAACTGGCATACTTTTGCCAAGTTGGGCTGAATTATTTCTGTGGTACATTTCATTTTACTTAGGTCACATAGAGTCCTACAGTCTGTACCATAAACACAGTCCAAGTCAGACTCACAGTGACGATCTTTGATTAATTCCTTCAAATTAATTTCTGGCACAATTTTTCTCATGTCCACCATTTTCAAGTCATATTTATCATTATAACCCAAGTTTTTGGCACTGGTATCACACATAAGAAAATTCCCATAAGGTCCATGAAAAATGTCTTCCACAAATTCTAAAAGCCCTATAGCTATTTTTGCCTTTCTAGGCCATGATGGAGTAAACCACTGGTCCATGCTTCTTCTGAAACTAGAGGGAATGAAAAGTTCTAAGATCCATGGAAGGCTTATTCCATAGAGAGAGGTATATTCAACTCTTTCCATCACATAGAGGTCTCCACAAAACCCCATCAATTTTGGGGTGTGTTCTTTATCCTGGAGGATCACCATAAGCAGAAACTCATTGAGCTGCAGAAGAGCCCATGCTGACTTTGCTTCTGGTAAGGAAACCCGACCATCTTTGTTTCCATCAGCAACCGATAGAATGAGATTAACCAGTTCAGAAAGATTTCCCTGTTCACCCAACTTTCTCTAGAAAAAAACAAATATATAATTTAATTCTATATACATTTTTCTTCTAAAAACTATTAAACTGGTTACCTGCCCTGTGGTTTTTATATTCAATGAAGTATTTTACCCATTCTACACAGCTGCATGTGGAACCTACAGCAGTGTCTAGTCATGCTCTGTTTTTTTCTGGTTTCACTAAATGATATATACGTAGCGGTTTCTAGGATTATACTGAGTGTTCTTTTCATGTGTATGGTGCATTGAAAGTATGTGTTTTCTTCCATTTCAAAGTGCTAAAAATTCATACCTTGTCCTTAGTAAGAAAGTCTTGTAATTAGAACCGTTGATTAACTGCAGTTAACTCACATGAGTAACTAAAAAAAAATTAATTACACTTAGACAATAGAAAACTAATTGAAATTTATTAAATATTTTGGATGTTTTTCTACATTATCAAATGTATTGGTTTTTTTACAACGCAGAATACAAAAAGTGTACAATGCTTACAAATATTTGCATTGTAAAAATGAAAAACAAAACTAGTAGTATTTTCAATTCACCTCAGACAAGTACTGTAGTGCAATCTTTTTATCATGAAAGTATAACTTACAAATGTGGATTTTTTTTTTTTGTTACATACTGGACTCAAAAACAAAGCAATGTAAAACTTTAGCACTTACAAGTCCACTCAGTCTTACTTCTTGTTCAGCCAAATGGTAAGATAAACAAGTTTGTTTATATGTATGAGAGATACTGCTGACTGCTTCTTATTTACAATATCACCTAAAAGTGAGAAAGGGTGTTCGCATGGCACTTTTGTAGCCAGCGTTTGCAAGGTACTTACGTGCCAGATATGCTAAACATTTATATGCCCTGTCATGCTTTGGCCACTATTCCAGAGGACATGCTTCCATGCTGATGATGCTCGTTAAAAAAAATGCACTAATTAAATTTGTGACTGAACTCCTTCGGGGAGAATTGTATGTCTCTTTTTCTGTTTTACCCACATTCTGCCATATATTTCATGTTATAGCAGTCTTGAATGACGACCCAGCACATGTTCGTTTTAAGAATGCTTTCACACCAGATTTGACAAAATGCAAAAAAAGGTACCAATGTAAGATTTCTAAAGATAGCTATAGCACTTGACCCCAGGTTTACAAATCTGAAATGCCTTCCAAAATCTGAGAGGGATGAGGTGTACAGCATGCTTTCAGATGTCATAAAAGAGCAACGCTCCAATGCAGAAACTACAGAACCCGAACCACCAAAAAAAGAAAATCACCTTTCTGCTGGTGGCATCTGACTCAGATGATGAAAATGAACATGCGTTGGATCATTATCTAGAAGAATATGTCATTAGGGTAGACACGTCTTCTGGTATGGTGGTTGAAGCATGAAGGGACATATGAATCTTTAGTTCATATGGCACATAAACATCTTGAGGCACCGCCTACAACAATGCCATGCAAACACTTGTTCTCACTTTCAAGTGACACTGTAAATAAAATGTGGGCAGCATTATCTCCTGCAAGTTGTAACCAAACCTTGTTGTCTGAGCGAGTGGCTGAAAGAGGACTGAGTAGACTTGTAAGTTAAAAAGCTTTACATTGCATTCAAAAATAAAAGTTCTTTTTTGTACATAATTCTCCATTTGTAAGTTCTACTTTCATTATATAGAGATTGCACTACAATACTGATATTAGGTACATTTTAATATACCATTTCTTTTGTTTTTTTACAGTGAAAATATTTGTAATTAAAAATAAAGTAAGCACTGTACACTTTGTATTCTGTGTTGTAACTGAAATCAATATATTTGAAAATGTAGAAACCATCCAAAAATATTTTAAAAATGGTATTCTATTATTATTTAACAGTGCGATTAATCGCTTGATTAATCACAATTACATTTTAAAAATCACTTGACAACCCTACTTGTAATAAAAACATTTTGTGGTTCTTTTGCTAGAAAAGTTTTGAGAGTTCAAACAACATTTCATAATCACTAGAGCCTGTTTTACTATGATTCATCTGATTAAAGCTTGCATCTTGCAATAGTGACAAGAGATTACAACAAGGAATACAATAATTTCTAGCCAGTCATAAATATGTTTTTAATATCTCTTCGTACTACTCCTATACTAATAAATGTACTTTCATACTTAGTTCTGTCACATACTATAATAACTTTCATTTCACTGGTTTAACAAACCAGCAGGACTGCTGCGCTTTAGAATGGGGAAATTCTGTCTTTTCTGGAATCAGAACTGTGCTACCCACATCTATGACCAGTATACACAGGCCATTTCTGATATTGTCCTACAATTACTCTAGCATCTTTGCAGCTTCGCCAATGTTAATTATATGGGAAAACCAGTCACCAACATTCTTACCATCGTTGCATAGACCTGCTTTGAGCAGGGGTAAGTGACACTTGTAGATCAGTTGTCAGGTTTTCCGATTGGTTTTAAAACTCACACTGCTACAGTTGCTATCACTACTGGAGCTACTAAGTGACAAAGTAATGGAGAGAGAAGTTCAGTGTAAACATATCCTTAAATCAATGCTTCTGTACTGGGAAAACTTGGCTGTAGACTACTTAGTAGGATAGGAATACTTTTAGTATAGGACAGAAAAAATGCAGAGGAAAAGATACTTATTTCTCTGGTCACAATTCTTAACAAAACTGATGCTAGCAGAGTTCTATAGAAACAGTACTTGAACACTGATTCAATCCCAGTATGAATAGGGCCTTAGGGACACCATTAGCATTATAAATACAACCATGTCATGGGACCAGACTACAACACAGTTCCAAGTAGTAGTTTAAGTAAGACTTTAAGGGTCAAAAACAGGTTCAAGCCTTAAAGCTTCCATTCCATATCATGCCACTACAACCCCTCTATTTTTGATTGTCTCTAACGTAATTCTGGGTCTGAAATTTTTCATGCTTGTATGATTTACTCACGAGCAACCACTGTAGCCTATAACATAATTGAGTTTTTCCACAATCAAAGTAGATTCTTAAAGTGAACAAAATACACAAATAGCCCTCCCCACCCCAAAAAAAAAAAAACGGGGGGGGGGGGGCATCCCTAACCTAACTGGAATTGTAGCTTAACAGGTTTTGACTTTACATTTAGCTTGTCTACTCTTCCTGCTGAAAACAAGTAAACACACACAAAAAAAAAAAGAGTAAGGCAAACAAAAAAATAATAAAAAATAAATGTGGTGAGAATCAGCACCTATGCTCATTTTATCCTCTGACATATACTTACCTTAAAAAGACCATGTACCATTTCTTTGAATTTCTGAACAGTAGTTCCTCTAGTTGGTTTATCAAACAGAACTATTTCTTTTCTTGGTTCCGGTTCAGTTCCAAGATCAAGATGAATAGTTTCTTCCATCTGGCATTTTATGACACCTTGTAAATTACCCCAGATTCCTAAATACATCTATGCAGAAAAAAGGCAATGAGATAATTACATAAAGTTTTCCTCAAAAGCTCTCCTGTCTCCTACTGTCCTGAGTCAGAATGCTGGGTTTGCTCACAGAAACTGCAAGGAGCCAGCATCCAGATTGGTAGTGGCAGGTCCCTGTACAATGTGCCACTTTAAAATATATTTAAAAGAGACCATTGCATCCAAATATGATTTAAAAGAGCAACAGACCCATGCTCCATAAAAGTGTGCTTTAGACCAAGCCTGCACAACTCGGAAAGCAGCGAGGGCCATATTACCGCAAAAAAACCAGCTGCAGGCTGAAAAGCCCCACCCTCGCCCCACCTCCCCTCTACTGCCCCCGACCCCACCGCTTGGCTTGCCCCACCCCTACTCACCCCCCGCGGGCTGAACAGTGAGCCCGTGTGGGCTGCATGTGGCCCCTGGGCCGCATGTTGTGCAGGCCTGCTTTAGACAATGGCATCAGCACCTTCTCCAGTAAGGCTGATAAGAGGCATTTATTTTGGTTTGGTGATGCAGGATGGGAGAGAGGAAGCACACTGTACAGGAACACAGGCACTCTGTCAAAACCTTTAATGGATCTGGAGTGTCAGCAATTTTGGAAGTGACTGTGTGTCACGTTGCTAAAATTATCTGGGATCATATAGATCATTGGTGCAACCAAGGTCCTGTAGGGGTACCAAATCTTATGTAAAGGGAGTCATATAAGGTGTCTAAGACCAGGTTATGGTTTGCTAATTATGATTATGCTATTTGTATGTGTGTATCATTTTTGTAGTTAAAGTTATCAATGTTGGCTATATAATGTCTGTATCTCAAACTTATGCTCTGCTTGTGGGTGAAATCCCAGACAAAAGCTCTAGCTCGCCTGTTTGATGGCCCATTAAGGACTATCAGCTACACAATGGACTCATTGGGAGCTTGGAATGCTCCAATCCACATGAGAAGTCTGGCAAGGAACATGCAAAATAGATGGTGGGCGATGGCCACCGCCTATGAATCCCGAGTCATACACGGTCATGTGATACACTCACATGACTCCAGAACTGGATGGGGCTGGACTTTTCACAGCAAGAACAAAGGGGTTCTTGCACCTGGGATAAACTAAAAATAAACCTGCTGCAGCTCCTCCATTTTTGTCTTCAGTCTCCAGTAGGGTGACCAGTCAGGAAGTGTGAAAAATCAGGACGGCGGTGGGGGGTAATAGAAGCTTATATATGAAAAAGACCCAAAAAATCGAGACTGTCCCTATAAATCAGGACATCTGGTCACCCTAGTCTCCAGTCCTGCACCTACCTCTGGATGGGATTTTGCTACACATGGAAGCCTTGGCCAAAGGACTGATGACCCATCCCTGCAGGGGATGCATTCCAGAAACTCTGATTTGAACCTGCAGTTTATTCTACCTCTGATGCAAGCCTGAACCCAGGAATTTGCCATTACTGCATGTAATTGATTTCTTTTAGCCATTTCTAACCCTCACCTATATCTTTTTCCTTGTATAATAAACCTTTAGATTTTAGATTCTAAAGGATTGGCAACAGCATGATTTGTGGGTGAGATCTGATTTGTATATTGACCTGGGTCTGGGGCCTGATTCGTTGGAATTGGGGAGAACCGTTTTCTTTCTTTGGGGTATTGGTTTTCATAACCATTTGTCCCCAGGACAGGTGGCTGCTGGTGGTGATACTGGGAAGCTGAAGTGTCTAAGGGAATTGCTTGTGTGACTTGTGGCTAGCCAGTGGGGCGAAACCAAAGTCTTTTCTGTTTGGCTGGTTTGGTTTGCCTTTAGGGTGGAGAAACCCCAGCTTTGGGCTGTAACTGCCCCCTTTGGAGCAATTTGTCCTGATTTGACACTCTCAACTGGTCTCACCAGGAACAGCACCGTCACACTGTGTAATGAACATAAGAATAACTCTACAGGGTCAGATCAAAGGTCCATCTAGCCCAGTATCCTGTCTTCCGACAGTGGCCAGTGCCAGGTGCCCCAGAGGGAATGAACAGAACAGGTAATCATCAAGTGATCCATCCCCTGTCACTCATTCCCAGCTTCTGGCAAACAGAGGCTAGGGACACCATTCCTGCCCATCCTGGCTAATAGCCATGGATGGACCTATCCTCCATGAATTTATCATCTTCTTTTTTGAATCCTGTTATGGTCTCGGTCTTCACAACATCCTCTGGCAAGGAGTTCCACAAGTTGACTGTGTGTTGTGTGAAGAAATATTCCTTTTATTTGTTTTAAACCTGCTGCCTATTCATTTCATTTGGTGACCCCTTGTTCTTGTGTTACAAGAAGTAACAAACAAAACACTTTATTATCTACTTTCGCTACACCAGTCATGATCATAAAGACCTCAATCACATCTTCAGTCTCTTTTCCAAGATGAAAAGTCCCAGTTTTAATACTCTCTCTTCACAAGAAAGCAATTCCATACCCTTAATTATTTTTGTTGCCCTTTTCTGAACCTTTTCCAATTCCAATACATCTTTTTTGAGATTGGGAGACCATATGTGCACACAGTATTCAAGATGTGTGGGCATACCACAGATTTATATAGAGACAACAAGATATTTTCTGTCTTATTATCTATCCCTTAATTATTCCCAGCATTCTGTTAACCTTTTTGACTGCCACTACACACTGAGTGGATGTTTTCAGAGAACTATCCACAGTGTCTTCAAGATTTTTTCTTGAGTGGTAGCAGCTAATTTAGACCCTATCATTTTATGTGTATAGTTGGGATTATGAAATGGGATTTCATAGCTGCTCTAGTACAGGGTCCACACCAAGTGTAGGTTTATTGTACATTTAAAGTTTCATCATTTTTTAAATGGCATTTGTAAAATTAGAGTAGAAAGTGTTACACAGTATTACTTAAAGCATACATATACATCTGCATAATATGATATACCAAATCATCTAATACACTAAGAAATACCAAATCTATAGATTTATTGAACTGTAGTATTTATTTTCATCACTGTAAAAAGATAAATCACTGTCCTCATTTTCCCCACCACCAATTTATCACAGATTTGCTGAACCGAGCATATTGAATTTAAAATGCCCAGAGTTAAAAATGATTGAGTGGCAAGCATCCTATTTCACGGAAACAAAAATGTGAATTAAATACAAAATCCAGACAAGCATCATCCTTGTAAAATGAAATCAAACATTATTCTGAATTGTTGTCTGCTGTGCCTAAGCCCTGGTCTACACGGGGTGGGAATCGAACTAAGATATGCAACTTCAGCTACAGGAAGAAAAGGGAAGAGAAACTTTACCATTCTTCTTGAAATTGTTCTACTGACAGTGGGGCTTGCCTATGGATCTCCATAGATACAATGAGATCTTCAGAACTTATGCACAGCTACTCTGCTGGCTCATCCTTTGATAACCCATGTTGCCACCAGTAACTCAGTTGCAGCCACAGAGAGGCCTAGAAAGAGTTAACATAGTTTGAAGCAACATGTACTCCTGCTCATATAGCACTGGTCTACACTGGGAGGGTGGGAAGGTAACAACCTAAAATATGTAACTTCAGCTACGGGAATAGCGTAGCTGAAGTTGGCACGACTTACCACGGCATCTTCATGGTGCTGAGTTGACTGCTGCTCCTCCCCCATCGACTCCGCCTGCATCCTTCGCAGTGCTGGATACTGGAGTTGACGGGAGAGCGCTCAGGGATCAATTTATTGATACTAGACTAGATGCAGTAAAATCAATCCCCAAAAGATCAATCGCTACCTGCCAATCCGGCGGGTAGTGTAGACCTGGCCTAAGAGAGAGTGTTCTATATTGGTCAACAGCTCAGATTTTTCACTTTTAGAATGGGATTATAAATGCTGTGCCATAGTTTAAAAATTCTTATCCCTTGACTACCTCAGTGAGAAAAACTTTAAATAAGTAAAATTTAACTGAAGTCAAGTCATTTTACAATAAGGCCTATTTAATATTCTGCAAAAACAAACAAACCCCAAACTTGTTTAGATAAAGAATCATATGATTAGTTCATATAAATAAAGTCATACCTGGTTATTGGGTTCTGTTGACAAACATTTTCCAAAATACAGAGTTTCTTTAGCGCAAAGACTACTACATGCTGATCCATCAATAACTCCAGTCTTATATTTATCACACTGAAAGACAAAGGGGAAAATAGTTTCTAGAAAGAACTGAAGAACAGAAAGAGGAAACAATACACCTGTTGTTTTTTCCAATATCTATGCTTTTGTCTTGTAACATGAGAAGAAAGCTGTACAAACTCTGAAATGTGTCTGGGGTACGAAAAATATTCAGACACACTCCAATTCTGAAAGTTGCTCTGCAGAGGTCAACCCCTTGCATCTGCACAGAGACCTTATATAGAACAGAATACAGCAGAACGTTGAAACTAATGGGGCTCTGTGCAGGCCCAGGGGCCTACCTGCATGGAGCAGTTTGCACGATCAGGGCCTTGTTGGGTAAATGATTCAAACTGGGAGACAGACTGGGAGCTTTTAGTCTTGATCAGAAGAGACTTATCGAAAACAACAAACAAAACTATATGCTAGATAGTGCCAAAAAATGCCTTTTGGGTGGAGGGAGAGACGGAAAATGTAAGAAGCACAATGACTGCTAATGTTTCAGATTTGTAAAGCATCTGCTAACATGTATCTCTACTTTTACATAGGGGTCTGCTAATGTGTATCTCTATTTCCATATGAAATCCTCAAATTTCACCATTCTGAAAGAATAGAAAAAAGGAACAGCCTGCCATTGAGTTCATAGCATTTATTTTAATCTATACATTCTTTCAGCAAAAAAGGATGTCTATGCTTTGCTGTAGGTACTCCAACACCTTTTAAAAATACAAGTACAAAATTAGATTATTCTAGCAACTCTCCTTTGACCAGTAATTAAGATATAATAGCCCAGCAACCAAAAACATATTTAAGATCTTTACAATCTTCCACCAAAGTCCTTCCGCTCCCTCGCAGGCAGGGAAAACAAATGGACATGTCCTAAAAAGCCAATAAACTAAAATGATTTTGGATTGTGAAGGAGAAAGTTTCAAATGTACAGAAACCCTGTGGAGGACACACTGCCAGCTGCTCCTCTCTTATAAGAGTGACATTCCACCTGAGTGTCTTGTGGGTACTCTTGTAGCATGCATCCTTTTTAACTCATCAGAAGGAGTTAAACAAAGGCAGGGAAATCACTAACTTAAAATTAGTATGTCAATTATGATTGATTCTCCCACAACAAAACTGGTCACAAAGTCAATTTACAACTGAGCCATTTAATCAAGGAGAAAATAAAGTACAAAAATAATTGGTTTTAGCTGTAGGTAATTGAAATTAGGATTATTGTATTTACATAATGTAATAGTTAATATTACTTTTTCATGGAAACTACCGAATAATTCAAAAATAGATTAATAAATGATAAAAAAGCTTAACAATACATACAAATATACTTACTATTATTTTCTTACAGTCATGACCTCTGCATAGCTCTGTGTAAGTGGAGTACTGAACATATATAATCCAACTGCCAATAAATACTACTAACCACGAAATGAAGAGATACTTCATTCGCATATATGACAAGCGAACCTGAAAGTATAAAAGAAAAACATAAAAGGTAATTAATTCAGGAATAGATTAAACTGTTTCCATTGTCCTAACATGATTTGCCATTCATGTCTTTACAAAAACTCTATATAAAATCCAGTCATCTTTTTAATTAGTGTTCTAAAAGGATACTATACATTAAGTTCCAACATCAAACAGAACTGGTATTGGATGCCAACTATAGGGGGAAAAGAAGGCTCTGATAATAGAAATTGGAAAAATGAGACCAAAAGGGAAGGTTAGTAAAAGCTTACCAAATAGTTAAAAATTTTCAACTGCCAAATTTCTACTATTTCCACCTACACCAATCCACCTGGAAGAAGCATTTATTGTCAGCCACTTAGAAGCGCTGGCTAGAAAATCAGTTCCAAAAGAGCAGAAACTAAAGAAAGATGTAACCTAATCCAGATTAAAAATAAATGTAAAATCATGTCTCCATAGGTACTTGGATACACTCCATAAAGTTCTAAAGCGGGTTAGGGAACATATTTTGACACCCATGTACATTTGTCATTAGCCGGGTCCCAGAAAGGATCAGGAATGCAATATGTAGTGCAGAAAGCCTTCTTGTAACGTCATCTCTCCTGTCATTTGGGTAACTGTCAGTCCTTACTTTTGCATTCTGCTAATATTACTTTTCCATGAAAGCAACTGTTGTAGCAACCACATAGATTTTTTGGCATAATGAATGGAAAAGCAAGTGATTGTGAATGGAGAGGGAGGGTGTCCCAAAAGATATTGGATAAAATTGTCAAAAGAACCTAAATTACTCAGGCCATGTCGTCACTACAAACTTAAGTTGATTCAACTTAATGCGGCGGCTTTATGCTGAAATAAGTATATTGCTTGTACGTACTTGGCTGCTTGCATCAGTGTTGCATGTACTCACCAGGGGTGCTTGTTTTAATGCAAAGTATGGTGTGCTGCAGATAGGTATCCCAGTGTGTTATTAGCTACTGGCAGGCATGCTGCCTTTTGGGAAATTTTCAAATTGCATTGTGGAGTAGAAAAAAGTCACACACAGGTGACAGGGAACAAAGGGTCAAGTTCATAACTTGCAACTTTCTCTCTCCCATAATGCTATTCATATCCCATAATTTTCATGCCTTTTTTTAAAATCTACCAACCCAGGCGGGCACGACCCTTTTCAGAGTCTGCAATCTCTTACAGAGTTCTGCAATATTGTCACAAATGTCACTAACATCGGACAAACAATCCTCCAATATTTGCAGAGCTGCAGAATAGATTGCTGAGGGATACAGTGAAAAAACAATTCAAGGTAGCTGGTAGCATTCAAAGAGCAGCTGCAGACAGTCAAGAAACACTCCTGAGCTTGGGAAACGAGCACTAATGGTGGTATTGGACAGTAATTCAATTGACGAGGAGTGGCTGCTTTGAAACAAGCAGCAGGGGCTACAAAACTTCGATGAAAATGGTCACATTCCTGGATCCGTATGCTGACCTAGGCCCAACTCACCAGCACAGGGACACTGTACTGAAAGCTACATTGATAGCAAAGAAATGTGATGATCATGCCATGGAAGCTTGTCACACTGCATTGCTACCAGGAAAATTCAGTGAGGGCCATGGGCATGCAAGTGTGCAGGGCCATTAATAGGCTCCTACTACACAAGGACTGTGAATCTTGGCAATGTGCAGGATAGAGTGAATGGATTTACAGAAACAGGATTCCTGAACTGTGGTGAAGCTATAGATTGCACATACATCCCTATTTTGCACACACATCCCTATTTTGGCACCAGCCGCCTTTCCACAGAGTGCATCAATAGAAAGAGCTACTTTCTATGGTTATGCAAGTGTTGATGAATTACCAGGGATGCTTCACTGCCATCAGTGTGGGCTAGTCAGATAAGGTACACTGATCACATCTTTAAGAACACTAGATTGGTCACAAAGCTACAAGCAGAGACATTCTTTCCGACCAGCAGATTACCACTGGTGATGTTGGAAGGCCACTAGTGATCTTGGGGGAACCTTGCCTACCCCTTGTTCCCTTGAGTATGAAGTCATATACTGGCCACCCTTAAGCACCACAGAGCCAACATGGTTAGTTTGGCAATTGCACAAAACAAGAGAGACAGCTTGTGTGCTCACAAAGCTGGGCAATCAGGAAAAAGCATTTTAAAAATACAGAGGTTCTAAAGGATGGTAGCTTCTGGTCTACATGGCCCCTGAGCAGCAGAGTTCACAATTCTGAGCAGAGTGGTCAGTGTCAGGCATTGGGGACAGTTGCTAGAGAGGACTGCTAGGGACGATATAGGTCAAGCGGCATCTATACTTGCACCGCGTCAAACTCAGCAGATCAATCACGGCTCAACACCATTCCATGAGGTGGTTTTACTGAGTCACTGTAATACATTGCTTACATTGGCTGGAGACAAATTTGAGTATAGATGCACACACAAATATGTTGATGTAAGGCAACTTACATTGACCTAACTTTGTAGCATAAATCCAGCTTTTGGAATCTAAATCCAATTTTCAAAAGTGACATAGATGCTTTTGAAAATGTTACCTTATCTTTATTAGGATGTGACCACACTATCAGAATGTTTGAGAACTCCTGCATTATGCATTTTTTTAAATAATTATTTTGTAAATGTTGATGGCATTAACCAAAAGAAAGCTTCTTGGTCAGCCCAAACGTGGAGTTTTCAAACACTACATAATGCAACAAGTTAAATTGAAAAGCAATAATGCACCTTTTAGCATTGCAACAGTCCTAATGCCATGAGATAAGATTTAAACTCCTATGCCTCCCAAAAGCTAAAGTACATTAATGCTTTACACCATCACTGTGGCATCTTAGCAACTCACAAACATTAATGAGTTTATACTTGCAACATCTGTGTTGAAAGGAAATAGTAACTCCTGCATGTTACAGACAGGAAAATAGGCATAGTGAAATTTAGGGATTTGCCTACATCACACAGGCAGAGTGTGGTGGAGCAAAGACCTAAATCTAGATCTCATGAATCCCAGGCTAGCGCTTGAATTGAAACCATCTGTCCTCTCAGTTTCTTCTATCAAGATATGAAAGTATCATCTTTATTTTTAATATCCATGTCTCCCTATCTATTCCGCTTAGATTTATTTGAGTCTTCCAAGAAAAATGAACATCATGTGGTTCCATGCAAAAATCCAAAGCTTCAATATAAGCAAGAAGTAAAACTTGCCATGAATAAAACATTAAGTGTATTTGGGAAAAACAAAGTGGCAACTCTGAGCCCAAATAGCCATCTTATTGAAGAAATGCCACTTGTGACAACACCTGTGTGACAGACTGCTGTAAGAAACTAAATAAAATTGTCAGACTGCTTTAATGATGTTTTAGCAATCAAAACTTGTTTCTACAGAACAGTTGAACTGTTACACTCAAACTCGCTTAGTGTTGTGCTTATTGTTCCTAAACTGCCAGTGTTGCAAATGAAGTCACTTCAATGAGACAATCAATCATGAAATGTGCTTTATTTATTATGAGAACCATTTCTTACCCTTTACACTTTTAGATTGTCAGAAAGAATAAAATGAATGCAGTTTTCCTTTACTTACAAAGAGAATATTTACCTAGAAATAATAGTCACAGTTGTTAAAAAAACAAACAAACACTTTTACAAAGTATTTATAACTACTGACTTCTCTGAAATTTTCTATGAAAGAGTAAATACCATGGTTTACAGTAACGACAAACTTTTGCTTATGATGCTTGAAAAAGATTTCTGAAATTTTTTAAAAAACTGTTCTTCGGGGACTGTGGATGCTCATCCTATAGTTTAAAAAGATATTACACACCTTTAATATAAATTTTGGAAAGGAACATGAAATAAGATTAACCAAATCAACTCTTACTAAAGAAAGCTGATTTTAAAGATTCAGGTAGCCTAGAACAACTTGAATACTCAAGGCTCATCTTACTTAAACCTAGTTTCTCTCCCTCTCTGCTTCCTCAAATAACTATTTAGAGAAAACTGCAACTTACAACAGAAGAATTATATAGGAACACTAGAATTATCAAAATCAGAAAAAAGGTTCATCTAGTTGAGTAGATAGCACTGACAGTATACCAGACGCTTCAAAGGAAGGTGCAAGAAACCTCATAATGGAATTATTCCTGCAGAAAAGATTTTAATTCTATAATCCAAACAGGTATAGTATCATGGGTTTATATTTTCTCTGAGCAAGAAGAGTCATTAACACTATAAATGCTCACCACATACAAAATTCAAAGGAAACTACTATTAGAAATCTCTGATGGAGAAAGACCTAGGAGAGAACTACCTGTAGTAAGGAGACTGAATTGCCTCTTACCCTTTTAGGTGGTCCCTCCAAATCAGGGCTCAGGTCAGCAATGGGTCAGTGTAAGAAAGCTCACACTGTGGCTGCCTGCATCATATCTGACCTGTGAATAAACAGAGGATTTCAGTTTCCAGATCAGCCAGTTCTTTCACCTTCATGCATGTTAGAACTGATGATAAAATTGAATTTGGGAGTAAACTTTTGATTTTTAAATCATTAGCTTATTTTTTTTTAAGCCTGGTGGCTAGAGTCCCTGCTAGGGAAAACAGTTGGGTTTTTAAATCTTTGGACCTATGTTTTTTGTTATTATTTTAACATCTGCACCTTAAATACAGCAAAGTGTTACCAAAGAATCATCTGAGGGATTGTGAACATTATATTAGATGGTAGTAATGATCTATGCTTCACTAAAATAATATGTTATTGTAGTGAGAACAGCATTGGCTACAGCTGAATTTGCAGAACTGCCAGCAGCCTAACAATCTGATTAAAGATTTCTTATTAAGGTCTCTGCCCAGAGGGGAATTATTTTGGAAAGTTTGAACAAAATCACTTGACCCTTTTTGAACAGATAGGAGGATAGAAAAGTAATACACACTTTTCCCCATTATAAAAATATACTTGCAACTTTTATTAAAATAAAAACAAACATACACACACACATATATATCCACAGTCAAATTAGCTGTGGATTGAAAGTTGAAATTTGGCATAAAAATATGTAGACCTTATTGAAAAGGGGTATCTTCACTTGTTCCAAAGGAAATTCATCATGGTTGTAGAAAAATAATTCGTAAGATACTATGTTATTTTAGATATAATCCTCTAATGTAATTAAAATAATGAAGTATCATAATAAATAGTGCAAGGGGCCACTGCTAAAATTCCATGTGCATCTTAATTTGGTGTTTATTGCTATTTATTCATCCAACCTTAATGTTCTATTAACAGTTTATGGGATTTTTTTTAAGATGGTATGTTATAATTTAATGCTTTCCTTCTAACTTAGTAGAGGTTAGATCTAACAACAGCCTGAAACTATAGAAGGGAAATGTAACTGTCACTAGAGCAGCGGTCGACAATCTTTCAGAATTGATGTGCCAAATGTTCATTTATTTGCTCTAATTTAAGGTTTTGCATGCCAGTAATACATTTTAACATTTTTAAAATGTCTTTCTACAAGTCTATAATATATAACTAAACTATTGTTGTATATAAAGTAAATAAGGTTTTTAAAGTGTTTAAGAAGCTTCATTTAAAATTAAATTAAAATGCAGAACCCCCCAGACCAGTGGCTAGGACCCAGGCAGCGTGAGTGCCACTGAAAATCAGCTTGCATGCCGCCTTTGGCACACGTGCCATAGGTTGCCTAGCCCTGCACTAGAGTAATAAAGAAGTGACAATGCAGAAACTTGAGTACCAAACATTCTTTGAATGACAGTACGCATCTTTAAGTGGATCATAAAGTCAAAATTAATCGCAGTTAACAAAAAATTTGCAATTAATCACTATTTTAAATCGTACTGTTAAACAATAGAATCCCAAGTGAAATCTATCAAATATTTTGGATGTTTTTCTACATTGTCAAATATATGGACTTCAATTACAACATTTTTGATATTTTTTTTATTTTTATTACAAATATTTGCACTGTAAAAATGATAAAATAAATGGTATTTTTCAATTCACCTCATCCAAGTACTCTAGTGCAATCTCTTTATCATGAAAGTGCAATTTACATATGTAGATTTGGTTACATAATTGCACTCAAAAACAACACAATGTAAAACTTTAGAGCCTACAAATTCATTCAGTTCTACTTCTTGTTCAACCAACTGCTAAGACAAACAAGTTTGTTCACATTTACGGGACACAATGCTGCCTACTTCTTATTTACAAAGTCACCTGAAAGTTAGACCAGGCGTCCACATGGCACTTTTTTAGCCAGCATTGCAAGGTATTTAGATACCAGATATGCTAAGCATTGATATGCCCCTTCATCTTTAGCCACCATTCCAAAGGACATGCTTCCATGCTCATGAGACTCATTAAAAATAATGCATTAAATGAGTGATTTAAATCCTTGGGGGAGAACTGTATGCCTCCTGCTCTGTTTTACCCACATTCTGCCATACATTTTGTGTTACAGCAGTCTCGGAGGATGACCCAGCATGTGTTGTTCATTTTAAGAACACTTTCACTGATGATCTGACAAAATGCAAAGAAGGTACCTGTAAGGAAGTGAAGACTTACCAGCGCAGTGCCTCCTGGTGGTCGTCCAAGGATTAGCTCTTTTTCCAGCTCAGAGCGCCCTGTGCAGGCTGGTGGCTCGCCTGCCTCAGGTCCCCCATGTTTCTCCCGGACCCCGGTGTCTCTTTACCTGGGGTGCTGCCCCCTGGCAATACTCCCACACTCTGAGTCTCCCCTCCCAGGGAACCCCCAACCTCCTAATCCCACCTTGCCTCAATGCCTACTGCCGGTCAGCATCTCACCCCTGCTCACTGGGGCAGACTGCAGTCTGTAATGGCCACTCATCATTGGCAAGGGGGGTAGAACCTGCTGCTTCTGCCTAGCCTCAGGCTGCCCCTCTGCAGCCCCAGTACCTTTTGTCAGCCTTGCTCAAAACCTGCAGCCTGGGGGATTGCCAGGCTGGAGCTCCCCAACTTCTCTTGCCTTCCCCCAGTGCTGCTCTACCCTAGGTACCCTAAGCAACCAGGCAGGCAGGCCCTTCTCTCTCCACAGCCAGAGAGACTCCTTTGCTCCTAGTCCACAACCCTCTTATGGGCCAGCTGGGCCTTGATTGGGCTGGCCACAGCTATGGCTGCTTCGCCAATCAGACTAGGTTTGTTGCTTTCCCCCTGCTTTCTCTCCAGGGCTGTTTTAACCCCTTAAGGCCGGAGCAGGGTGACCGTCCCCACTACAGTAGCAATGTAAGATTTCTAAAGATAGATTCAGCACTCAACCCAAGGTTTACGAATCTGGAAGTGCCTTCCAAAACCTCAGAGAGACAAGGTGTGGAGCATGCTTTCTGATGTCTTAAAAGAGCAACACTCCAATGCAGAAAACTACCAACAAAACCCGAACCACCAAAATGAAAATCAATCTTCTGCTGGTAGCATCTGACCCAGATTATGAAAATGGACATGCATTGGTCCACACTGTTTTGAACTGTTATCAAACAGAACCTGTCATCAGCATGGATGCATGTGCTCTGGAATGGTGGTTGAAGTATGAAGGGGTATGTGAATCTTTAGTGCATCT
This sequence comes from Dermatemys mawii, assembly GCA_007922305.1. Taxonomy (NCBI): domain Eukaryota; kingdom Metazoa; phylum Chordata; order Testudines; family Dermatemydidae; genus Dermatemys; species Dermatemys mawii. The sequence continues at coordinate 20,074,030 of ML677352.1, read as the reverse complement.
GGCATGTAAATAACTTGCAACTCTGGCTACAACAGTATCATACAAATGCCTGTTCTCACTTTCAGGTGACATTGTAAACAAGAAGTGGGCAGCATTATGTCCTGCAAATGTAAACAAACTTGTTTGTCTGAAGTAAGACTGAGTAGACTTGTTGGCTCTAAAGTTTTACATTGTTTTATTTTTGAATGCAGGTTGTTTTGTACATAATTCTACATTTGTAAATTCAACTTTTGTGATAAAGAGATTGCACAACAGTACTTTTAATGGGGGAATTGAAAAATACATTGTTTTTTTACAGCACAAATATTTGTAATAAAAATAAATGTAAAGTAACCCCTGTACACCGTGTTCTGTGCTGTAATTAAAATCAATATATTTGAAAATGTAGAAAACATCCAAAAATATTTAAATAAAAAGGTATTCTATTATTGTTTAACAGCATGATTGAGATTTTTTAATCACCTGACAGCCATAATCAAAATGCTTCAAGTGAAATATTAATTCTTTAGAAAATTCACTAGAGATCTTAATACTGTACCTCAAATTGCTCCTCTGAAGAGCTTCTCCTAATGCTCTTTACAATTTGGTTTCCCTACATTAAGAATGGTAGATCCTGGAACACCTTAAGAAGATCTGATATTTGGGGTCCAGATAACATTTTAAAGGAAACAGATTCTCTATTAAAAACTTGTAGGGACTACTAATTTTGTTATTAAATTATACTCAGGGCAAAGAACTTCATCATTCCTAGATTCCTCATCATTCCTGGTCCCCTCCAAGTCTTTTAGTGTGCCTGCACCACTCCTTCACTGAATTAAGACTGAACATTTGAAAAAAATATGCATTCACATTAGGTCAGAACTATACAGTAAATTCTGCAAAGCCAAGAAAAGGTGCGACCATCAGCAGATCCCATGTCCTCAGATAGAGTTGGACAAGTTTTCAATAGAGAATGTTTCCTTTAAAATGTTATCTGGACCCCAAATATCAGATCTTCTTAAGGTGTTCCAGGATCTACCATTCTTAATGTAGGGACAGATAATGGATAAAAGGAGAAGTGGGACAGGGATAGGGCAGAAAAGATAAAGTTTTAGGGGGAAGTGACAGGGAGCAATTGAGAACAGTAATAGTGTCATCCTCTATGGACCACTACTAGAGAAGGATGGGACACTGTCAGTGGATTTCCAGATATTTGCTATCAGCAGAAGAATTATGAGACTCAGAAATCTGGATTCTATTCCAGGCTCTGGAGGGGATCACTCTCTAGTAGGCACAGCCTCCTCCCCCTAAAACTTTATCCTTTCTGCCTTAGCCCTGTCCCACTTCTGGCTCCTCATCCCAATCCTCTCACCTAGCTCCTCAAGCTTCTCCACCTCCATCCTTGTCTCCAGAGTCTCTCTACCCTACAGTTTAAAACCCTTTTTCCTTGCCCAGCCATTTCTAGTCTCTCCCACCCCACGCCCCCAACTTGTTCCTAGTTTCTTTGCTCGAACAGTCCTGGTTTCATCCTTTCCTGGTACCTTGTGCAATTTGCCTGTCTCCTGTTGCCCCACCAGCTCCCAGTCCCCCAGTCCTTATCCGAGTTCAGTCTTTCCTCCCAACCAATGGTGCCTAGTCCCATTTCCTGACCCATCACTTCCCCACACCAGCTCCCATTCCCAGTCTCCTTCACCGCTAATTCCGAATTTCCCTTAGCTTTCCCCCCACCCCTCTCAGCTTCTAGTCCAAGTCCTCCCCATAACCCCCAGAGGCTCTTCGTCCCAATCAACTCCCATTGCCGCCCCATGGTCTGGTTCTTGTCCACTGAATTTTACATCGCTGAGCAGTTATGCTATCTATACACTGTGAGCTCCATCAGGATACAGTCATGGGCAATTCTGTTCAGTACATGGGATCTGGGTTCTACCGAATACATAATAACAATAGTACATATCTGCCTAAGACTGGATTTCAATTATTCCCTTTAAACTATATTGCCCAGACTGGCCAAAAGGAACAAAAAAAAATAATAATAAAAAAATCTAACTTATTTATAAGCACCATCACTTCCAAACACAAACATGCACTTTGGACTAACCGTCACTCTCACTTTAGTTTTGCAGTTCATCTTTAATTTAGTCCTTTACATTAGACATATTTTTCATTTTAGGAGGACTGATTTTAACGGACCAAATGTCCTCCATGGCAGGGCACCAGTATGAAACAGCTCTTCACACAACTCTGGGATCAATATGGCTTGCAAACTTTTTTTGTTTTTTTTTTGTTTTTGGACAAGCAACTTTAGGCAGGATGCCGGAGTGATTTACAGCAATTAAACAAAAGAGATGAAGAATTCTCTTGGGAAGGACTACAGTTGCAGAGCAACAAGTCTGCAATAACATGACGCTAGGGGCAGTGTTTGGCTGAAAAGAAAGGTATTCTTGTTCTAATACAGGAAGACCCTTTCTTTCCTTGGGTTTTTTTAAGAGTGAATCTTTTGCTGCTTTGAAAAGTTTATCTATCCTGCTCTTGATGTAATCTTTTATAATACCTTTAGGAAAAAATGGCTAAGAATGATTTCATCAGATCATTAGAACTTAACGCAATCCTAAGAACTGCCTTCTTGCAGCCTGTTACAGCTTTCTTCATTGCAAAACTCCCCTAGACAGAGAAGATCTAAATAGTGTTTCTGAATTATATTTATTGACAATTCTTGAAAGGCATATTTAACATGCTTTCTTCAGTATTTTCCCCACACAAACTGTGAAAGAAAAATTGGCACAACCGACCAGAAATTACAGCAAGTAAAAGCTGAAGAAAACCTCTTTATCTTACTTTTCTAAATAAAACTTATCCTGGTAAACAGCTACAGGATTTTCTCTTTTGTTTTGTTTGCTTAAAGGCTTTAACATAATGGCTGATCAACTTCAGAACAGAAACAGAACTAAGCCAGAACATAATTTTAGAAAATCTGGTAGAGACTGAGAGAAAAAGAATGTAGGTTATGGAAAGTTTGTGCAATATATTCACTGTGCGAATGATTATTCATACAGATGGATTTCATGATATGGACATGTGGCAATACCCTAGAAAACTATGAACAATCATTACATGATTAGGACTCTGGGAGGGCAAGAATTTTGAGATGAGCCAGAAAGGAAGAAAATAATTCAGAGCCAGCAAATACTGTTTATTTCCTCCACCCTAGTCTCATCAATCCTCGGTTTTGGCCATGAGCCAGGGAACACAAGCAAGAAAGAAGAAGCTTGATGCACCTAAAAAGGCATCTACACAAACATCTTGCCATCACTTTTGCATTCTACTAAAATGTGTGCTGCATGGTAATTACAGTCATCCTCTGGAATGCAGATTTGGTAAAACCTCTGGTAAAATTCAAAGCTGGATGCATTCCAGAGGACACGGGTAATAGCAAACAAAGATATCAGGAAGAATCATTGCCAGTTTTTCTGTAACTACTTTATATTCTTCTGCTATAAGAAGACTTTAAGAAACATGTATCCCTTTGGTTAATTCTACACAAGTGTTTTATCACCATATTACGTAATCTTGTTTAAATAAACTACATAGAACACAGATCTCAGTTCTGTATTGCAGGTTCCAGGTAATGTTTACTATGCTTCCAGCTCATTAATTTTGTCATTTTACCACATTAGCACTTTCTTTTGTTATGAGCTCATTTCTATTTTAAATTATTTATAAAAAGATAAAGTATGTTTTAGCCAGGTTGGTGTGAACACATAACATTTGGGGTTTGTGAATAATGGAGAACTTCAGTTGACAAGGCATGGATGCATTCACGTTTTCTCTAAAAATGGTCAACATACATATTAGACTCTATGACAGTTGTTCTCAACTGATGGTCCATGGTGACTTTTTCAGTGGTCCACATGAATATTGTCCAAAGTTAAATAGTGTGAGCAGGCGCTGCCGTTAAGCTGTTTTACGCTGTGTTCACAAGCACGCCCTGTGTCATCTATAGCGTCATCTAGGACGCGACTGCGTTGTGTTGCCAGTAACTTCCGTCTAAGGCAGATGCACTCATATTTAGAATTTGCATATCTTATCGATATTTTTGGAATCTTGAACAGAATCTTCAGCTGCAAATCTCTTCTCTCACCAAAGCATCATCAAGGCTTTTCTTCACAAATTGGAACTCTAGATCATAAGAATCAAAGGCAATAATTTGGTTCAATTTCCATATGTAGATGCCATGCTCGGGAAAAAGGAAGCCATTCGGATGCAAATTCTTGATCATTTACAGAAGCTATGAGATGAATTCCAACAATACTTTCCGGAAGTGGACAGGACAAAGGATGGATTCTCTTTTATTAGGAATCCATTCAAAACAGATGTTAATAGCATTCCAAAGGATCTGCAGGAGGAATTTTTGGATCTGAAAAATGATTTTGCAACCCAAGATGTGTACCAACAGTCTACCATAGAGAAATTTTGGGCCAATATGACTGGGAGTTACCCAAATCTGTCTGCATAAGCAGTCAGATTTCTTTTGCCATTTGCATCAACTTACATGGGTGAGACAGGATTTTCATCTTTGTGGCATGTTAAGTCCAAACAGAGGAATCGGCTCACAGTGGAAAGCAATATTCGTTGTGCATTATCAAGTACCACTCCACACATTGAAAAGCTTATCACAGAGAGCGAGAGAGCGAGCGAGAGAGCATATATGGTGTGGCATAATACACCTGCATTAACCCGTGACAGGCACATGACACTAGTGCTGATACTTCAGCTCAGTGGCTGGCATTTTAGGTTCCCATTTTAATCTTACCAATGAAGTCTCGCTGCCAGATCCAGTGACCCTGCAACACCGCTCTCACCTCCAACCCCCCCCCCCCGCCCGCGTGTCCGGCTAGGTTGACCAGATGTCCCGATTCTATAGGGACAATCCTGATTTTGGGGTCTTTTTCTTATATAGGCTCCCATTACCCCTCACCCCCTGTCCTGATTTTTCACATTTGCTGTCTCGTCACCCTGTGTCCCTCTAACCTGCCAAGCGGCGGAGGCTGCTCCACTTCCCACTCCTGGACGCTGCCCAAGTCCCGGGGCCAGCAGGAGCGCGCCCGGCTGAAGGAAGGAGAGAGGACAGCGGGCTGGTGCTGCCCGGTTAGCCCGACGGGCGGGGAGCGCTGCGCCCACGCCATGCTGGGGAATCCCGCACCTCTGTACCGCCGCGCACAGCGGGGAGCCGGGCCGGACCCACCAGCGCTTCGCGGGCTTGGCACGTCCCGCCCCGCCGCCGTTCAGGTGCCCCTGGCCGTGTGCCGGCCTTCCAGCAGCGCCCGCCCCGCACTTCGCCCCCGGCCAGCCCCGCCCGGACCCAGCGCCGGCCCCCTGCCCGCGGCCTACCTGAGCGTAGAAGGGTTTCCTGAGCCAGGCCCCCGGGAAGAGCCGCCTCGCCATGGCAATGGCACATCCCCGCAGCGGGCTGCGCTCGGAGGCGGAGCGGAGGCAGCGCTTCCCCGCCCGGCCGCCCAGCCCCCTCCGCTCGCACCGTGGCGCCGGGAGAACGGGCTGGGGCCGAGGCCGCTGCGGGCCGCAGAGGCGGGTAGCGGCTCCGTCCTCGGTGCCCAGCTGCCCCTCGGCGCCGACGGCGACAACAGCAGCAAGGGGCAGGACTGCGCGGAGCCTTAAAGGGCAGGCGGCCAGTCTCTCTGCCGACACAGACCGCCCGCGCCGCCTCCTCAGCTTAAAGGGGAAGTTGGCAGCCCCAGCGCCATGGGGCGGGGATAGCGCCCCCCGCAATAGCCTCGTGCTCAGCATCCTCCCAGTACGTGGGGGCAGCGGCCGCAATGGTGGGTGGGACACCCAGTCAGTCACGAGCCCAGATCCACCACCTCCCCGAAAGACCCAGGGGCAATGCTGTGGAGCTAGGGTGCCCCTCCCCGTAGTTCTAGGCCTTTGGGGGAGACTAGCACCCAGATCTGGAGTTAGGATGCCGGGCAGTGGCCACCCGCCCGGAGTGGTTAATTTCCCCCTAATCTCTCCTTTCCCTTCCCTCCACTCACGTGCTCAGACAGCAGCAGCAGGTCTAGTCCCATCTCGAGCTAGTCAAAGAAGGAGGTGATTCCTAATGTGTCTGATTTACTACTGTGATATTATTTTGTAAATATCTTTGACCAGAGAATTCAAATACATTATTCATGATGATTATTCTACCAACTATTCCTAGCTGCCTCTCTATGGGATTTCTAATACATCTGTCCCAGTAGTACCTAGGCAGTCCTGTTCAAATTTTCTGCTGCACTGCAACTGGGCCTTGGCCTCCCCCTCCATAAATTCTGAGTATTTCACAGGCCAGCTCTGGCAACAGCTCTTTCATCAGTGGCTCACCTCCCATATTCAGTATAACTACAGCACCTTCATGTAGGGTTACTAACTTGGTAATATTTGAAAACCAGACACTCCAGCAGAAGTCCTAGAACCTCCCCTGCCTCACCTTTCCCCCCCACTCCCTACCCCGCTCCTATCCACCCTTCCTCCCCTCTGCCCCAAGTTCCTCACTGCTTTTCCCCAACCATGAGGGTCAGGATAATTTACTGCGGAGCTGGGGCTGGGAGCTGCAGGCACTTGATGGAGATAGGAGGTGGCTCTGGCTGAGTAGGGGCTGGAGCAGGTAATGGCCCTGCACCTCCCCTGCTCACAGTCACCAGATTTAGTTTCCAGTCAGATCTACTGACCAGACACCCTGTCAGGTCCCCTTTTTAACCAGACTTTCCTGTCAAAAAACAGACATCTGGCCGCCCTAGCCTCATGGTCAAGATGGAGTCTGCTCTACAGGGCAGCTCTGGCCAAGAAAAGGTACATGCAGGGACACAGTAGAGAATCTCCCTTCTACCCCGGGAGCACCTGTTCCTAAGCACACTGACTAAATACATACATGCACCCACTGGATTAGTACAATGAATACAGGCAAAGGAAATATTTATTGACAGAGGGATGAATGGAGGAAAACAGAGGGAAAAGAGAGGAGGAGCAGTAAAGCAGGGTTATATCCAACACCTGGACCCAACGTTACCCTCATATAAAAGGACAGACGCTGAGAAATGCCTCTAGATTCAGAGCTCAAGAATCCTTGGCAGAGTTCCAGTCCAGTGGTGACTCTTGGGTGCTCCTGATTATCTTTAGCACTAGTAAACTTTCCCCAACAGACCCTTCCAGTACCCTCTTCTGCCATTCTCTGCAAACCTACACAGTGCAGCAACCTCACTTAACTAGATACAACCTCCCTCCTTAGTTCCCGGTGCAAAGTCACAGTCCCCAGTACTCATGGATCTGAATAGTTCTGGGCGATGGCAATACTGGGTCTGGCTTCTGTTTGTCCTTCTCAGGTGATTCCTTCCCAGGATAGTGCTCCTCCTGTCTCCCATCCTGGGATGTTCCTGGCCAGCGCACTCTCCTTCCTGGCATTTTGGCTGGTTCTTGGCTGCTTTGCTATGTAAGGGTCACACACAGACCTGTCACTCTCCCTTTCTCTCTTAACCCCCCCACTGAAACAACCAGCATGGCACCTCCACTGCTTTAAGATGAGGTTTTAAAGGGGACATGCTCTCTAAACCCCAAGGGGTTACCACTCTCCCCACTTCCAAAAAAATAGTCTTTGTTGTCCCCAGCAAAGTGGGGATCTACAGCCTAGAGTTGCCCAACAGGAGACTCAGAGTCCCCATCGGTCAAGATCATCTCCAGTGTCCAACCCGCAGGCCCCCAGGGAGTTCCCATTAAGCAACTCTCCCCCCACTATACCCCAGAGATCTATAGGTCACTAGGTTCCCCCAAACAATCATATGTCAGCAGATGCTTGAGCATCCCCTTGACAGTCTATGGGATTTGGATTCCTAAGTGCCTAAATGCCTTTTGAAAAAAAAAAATCAGACCTTGGTTCCTAAATCAGTTAGGCATTGCAGCACTGAGCACAACAAAGCCTAAATATCTTTAAAAATCTGGGGCTTTGACATCTATGGATGAAAAGCATTCTATATAAACCAAGAATATATTACTTATTACATTCCTTAAGAAAGGCTGTTCTGATTAAACTGAATGTAAAGAAAAATACTAGGCTGAGCTTCTAAGTAGTGGTTTTATGGCAGGACCTTCTTTTAAAAAAAGAAGTCAGTATGGAAGCCACATTTGGTTGTGAAGCCATGAATCTGTAGAGAATTGTGCAGACTTTAAAGTGTCTTGCATTTTAAGGCCCCAGGATGCTATGTGAACGTTTCTGGAATATACACAGTCACTGATGGACCTTCTCTGAAGTGAAGCCCTGCTAATTCATGATCAAGATCTGGTACCTCAAAGTAATCCAAGCTTTACCAGTCAAAATTTTACCAGTTAGGATGTTCTCTTCTTCTCTTCCTATAGCAACAGGCCAGCGCTGGCTCTGCTTCCTGCATCATTTCTACTCTTCTCTTCACTCTTCCTCCTTGTACTAGTCCAGCTAGTACTACTGTGGGAGTGGAAAAGAAATGCAACACAAGCAAAAACTGCAGAGCAAAAGTTTAAAATCTTATTGAATAATCTAGAACAATTGCTTCATCCAGTGCACTGTGCCAGCCCTGGATGGTTTGGAACTAACAATAAAACTTGGGTCTCCCACATGGTAGTCAGAGATCTAGATCTGAGTACATTTGTCGTAAACAGAGTTGGCCAAATTCAGTCTAGCGTGTGTGGGTGCAATTCACATAGAATCTCCATGCCAATTTAGCAGTAACAGCAGCAGAAAAGATATAGCTTTTACTGACTTGGCATTCAGTGGGAGTGCAAACAAATGGAATGTTCTGAAGGAATGGAAAGGGAGGGGACACAGGAGGAAAATCAAACAAGGTGAAACATAAAGGCATCCATCCCTCCCCCACTCCTGTTTGTTGTTTTTCCTGATATACACAGCCTTCTGCTCTGCAATTTGTGCAAATTACGTGTTTGTCAGAATAATACAAGCTACAGTTTTACTATTTACACCCAATATGTAATTTTCTTCACCATTTATGTCAACACTGAACTTGATCCATTGAATTCAACGTCATTTCCAAATAAAAACAAGTTTTTGTAATAATTAGACAGGGCTCAATCCTCAGGTGCACTAGAATGGTGCCTGGCACACGTAGGGTCAATGGGTACACCAACTTCTCATATTCATTCCTGATTCTGGAGCCAGCTTGGGGCTAGTTACGCACCCAGCATAATTATAAACAGTCTGAAGGCTGTTATGCTTGTTGAAACATCTAGAGTGCAGTGTGCTTTGGCTGTATGTTGAAAGAGAGTGTAGGACCAACAGCATGGAAGATTTCAGGAAGAATCTAAGCTCTCCACAGTCATCCAGTAGAATTTCTATACTCCAAAATATCGTAAATAAAGAACTTGGTCTAACCTATGTTTGAAGAAAATCTATGTTACTTAAGCAAATAATGCTGTTTCTAATGTGTGTTCCTACATTTTAAAACAAGAGCTATATATCCATTATTTCATTGAAGTTAATCGTGTTGTGAACTTCGCTAGTAAGAAAATACAGTTAGTGGAATCAGTTATGTTTTCAAAGTGATTGGAGCAAACATTGCCATCTAATTTAAATTCTGAATTTCAAAGAAATTTCAGATATACCAGATGTTTAACAATGAAGTAGCCATCAATTAAATTACTGACATCGGTTTAAATAAATTCAATATAGCAGGCTTCATATATTAGGGCACTCAGGATACTCTAAAGTTGTTCTGTTCAGAGGAAAAGGTTTGATTGTAGTCATGAAAATGAAGACCTCATTAATTGCCAATTGTTGGCAAATCTATACAACAGCCTGCATCTGTGTTCTCGTTGTTTCATAGTCTACAAAGACTACACAGTTCAGATTTAGTCAGCCAATAAAAAAATAAATAAATAAATAAAAAGACTTCCTTTGTGCACATATACACATATCCTTTCAAGCCTACTTCCTTCATTAATTGCTAATTTTCCTTAGGTTCATTCAGAGATGAATTTGAAAATGCTTGATTGGTGCACAGTTGCTAGCATTATTGTATTTCTTGTTCAGGAGTCCTCTAGATTATAACCTTTGGGGAAAGGTTTTAATCAGATATTGAAAATCTTCACACAAGTCCTTTAACCTAATGTTATTAGAAGACTGCCATATTTTCATCATGGGTACTTTGGCTAATTGTCTATGGCTGTTTCCCCATCTGAGTTACTAATTTAATATACATCTTTGTTGCTTGAAGTTAAGTATTTCTGTAAAAAAAAAAAAAAAAAAACAAAGATTTTTACTCAGCTTGTGTTTGATATTCATCCACTGAAAAATAATTTATTTCAAGGTTGACTTGATTCTATAGTCTTAATTCTTGTTTCTTATTTGTGTATTTGCTCTTTAAGGTAAATATTCCAACTGACCTTTACATAGGACACCATTGCAATTTTCCAAGCTGCCCTTTAAGAGCATAACCTTGTCATGGGGTCTACTCACTACTACTGCACTTCCTCCTGGTTGCTCTGGGGATCAGCTAATTCCAAGTCTGACACCTCCCTTCTGCTGCTTGCCACATGCCCTACCTTCTCCTTCTGACTCTCAGCAGGACAAGATGCTCTGTGTTTGTGGCCTAGGCTCCAGCCAAGTCACATGTGTTCTAGCCTTCCAGGGTATCAAAACCCCTTCTTCCAAACAGGCTCAGGTCATCTTTCTCTTAACTGCCCAGCCACTACCTCTCCAGTGGCTGATAGGGGAACCTGGGCCCACCCACTACTCCAGTTTCAGGACACTCTAATCAACAGCAGCAGTCTGCTCCATTCTGTACCTCACTGCCTTTACCCTAAGCCTTTCCTAATCTTCTGTATCCCCACCCCACAAACTCTCCATTTCCAACCCAAAAACTCCCTCCTCTGGAGATGGGGAGGGGGGTATTGTAGGCTATTTTGACTCAATAGTCCACACACACACCACATCTCCCTTCTCTCAAAGGGTGATTGCAGATTACTTAGTTCAGATCACAGTTATCTTCAGTGTGAACTACTTCCTGCCTTTATAAACTCAGCCCAGCTCATTCCTTTTCAGATGGGCATGCTCCCTCCTTATTCAGTCAGTGGATTACTTAAACCACCTGATACCCCTCAACTGTGGTCTGTATGATTAATTGCCCTGCTTAGCCTACTTTAACCCCTTCAGGGAAAGTGTGGGATGAACACCCCATCACTTACCTCTCTCCCCTCTTTCTTTACAGAAAGAATCTGCTATAGAGCCTCACCAGTAGCAGTGTACCACAACCACTCTACCATGCCTCGTTAGCTGTGCTAGGCAACATAATAGCATCTTTGTAGTTAGACATCTGCTGATTTTCCTAACTTTAAAATATCTCAAACTGGTATAAGCTAGCATCTTGTAGCATCCTGTCAGCAGTTTAGCTGCTATTTTGTGATATCTTACGATGTAGGGTTCCTCTTTGATAGCTGCTTATGCTAAAGCTTTTGGGGCCTTATGCCTTGATTAGTTTGGCTCAGCTATTATCCTACAGGTCCTGAGATTGTAGGCTCATTGCATTGCTACTTATGCCATATGTATAGGCTACAAGTCCCACCTTCCCCTTGATACAGTGATTAATTATTAATAAACCCTATCACATAAATTTAGGGCCTTACTAGATTTCCATGAGAAGGCTAAGAATTTTTTTAGGCTGTGATTAACTGCCTGGGATGACTAGTTGCGTAAGAGTGTTCTGGTACCTGCTATACCTTTTCTGTAACTGCAGACCAAATGAAAACATAATTATTCAGTTCTTTGTATTGTTACCTGAGCTTGAGTGATCACCTGAGGTTGAATGGTTCTTTCAATGCATATATAATTTGGGTTGATTTCCCACAGGAGATATATGGGATAGTACTTTTGCGTAATCTAATTTTTCTGATTTTCTGATACATACCCCACAATACAATGAAGATAACAGGTACAGGGGACATTGCCATATGATCAATTTATATATATGCCTTCTTGGTGTAATACAGATTTTGAGTTTGAGATTTTGCACTTTAATTGACCATAAAAAATATCTTTGATGTTTGATCACTATATAGTACTGGCCCTTTCCACCAGGAATATTTTTTTTTCAACATACAAATTGACACACTATACTGATACCATTAGTACATGCTATTAACATAATACCATATCACATGTTGGCTATTAGTCTTCCCCAAATTCAGTATACTGCCACGTGGGTATGAGATCATACTGCTCTATATATGACACCAGTGCACCAAAGGGTGTTCTTACATTGGACTGCTGCTGTTGTCTCCAGATAACAGTTACTACAGTGTCAGAGTTCACACCAGCTGACACAGAAGTCCATTATCTCTGTTTCCTCCACATGAGGGTCAAAGGGAAGAGAGTTCTGAAATCTGACTTTTGATGGTATCTCTGTGTGTTTTATCTGTAGCTACTCCGTTGTGGCCTTGAGGGGTTCCCCTTCCACACTCATGGAATGCCTGAGCGAGGTAAAGAGAAAGAAGAGGACTTGGGTTGATATGTACAGTGAGACCCTGCAAGCCAGTGCCGTACTGGGCTATGAATGGAGGGCCTGGAGGATGAATATTTCAGATTGTGTGAAGGAAAGAGCAGACAGAAGAAAGACCCAGGAGTCCAAGCATGGGAGGGATCATCCATCCTTTATTTGCAACACTCATGACAATAATGCGGAGCTTTACGGGCTCCATGCTTCTGTCAGAGACAGCAGACAAAAGTGCCCTGCAGGTTTGTGGGATTTTAACTCAAAAGCATGAAAATTATGGCATAGGGATGGCATTATGGGATGGAAAAAGGTGTGTGATGGGAATTTGGTCTCTCACTCCCAGTGATCCGTGCCCCATCATGAAAAGATAGTGCACTCGACAATGGCAAGTTGCACACTGAGATACCTACCCATGGTGCACCTCACTGTGTATCATCACAGGCACTCCTGGTGAGTACATGTAGCACTAGCTCAAGTAGCCAAGCATGCATACTTACTGTCATGGCTCTGTGCTGATGTAACTTGCATTGACCAAAGTTTGTAGTGTAGACATGGCCTAAATATCTCTCATTGAATACCTAGATTTCAGATTATTTTTCTCTAGTTGTATTAGTTTATACTTTTCCATGTTGAATCTCATTGTTACTTTCTGCCAATTTTTTTACTCTGTCTAGCTCCCTTTCTTTACTATTCCTAGCGTACATCTTTCCTAGTGTTTGCCGCATCTCCTAATTTAGAGTCATCTTCAAATTTAATTAATGTGCTTTTGACTTTTCTTCATTGTAATTAGTGAAGATACTGAATAAGATGGAACCTTATACAAATCCTACAATTATCCCATTAGATAACTTCCCAAAATATAATGCCTATTTATTATTTGGTGGGACAAGTGATAAGTGTCAAGCATGGTTTTCAAAGATTTAAAAAGTCATGGTTGCACACAGCAAAAAAAAAAAACAGCTTTTTTTTAATGGAGGCAGAGGAAGCTATTCAATATTTTAATCAATGAACTGGAAAGATATACAAAATCATTACTGATACATTTGTAGATGACACAAAGATTGGTGGGATGGTAAATGATGTCAAGGACAGGAACACTGATATAGAACAGGTTGGATCATATGGTAAGATGGGTGCAGTCAATCAACATGCTTCTTAATATAACCAAATGTAAGATGTAAATCATATAAGAACAAACACAGGCCATACTTACAAAAGGGGGGACTGCATCCTGGAAAGCAGTGACTCCAAAAAGGACTTTGATAACCAGATGAACATCAGTTCCCAGCATGATGCTGTGGCAAAAAGGCCTAACATGATCCGTTGATGTATAGACAGGGGAATATCAAGCAGGAGTAGAAGATGGGCTTGTTGGGTTTAGTGTGTGGGTGCTTGGTGGTGTTAGTGGCCTGTGATATATAGGAGATCAGACTATATTATCTGGTGATCCTTCTGGCCTTAAACTCTGGGACTCCAATTCTTTTTCTATATGGCATTCATGAGACCACTAATGCAATATTGTGTCCAAGGATAATGTCCACATTTTTTAAAAGTTGTTCACAAACTGGAGAAGGATCAAAAAAGAGCTATAAGAAATTTTCACAGTGTGGAAAACACACCTACAGTGAGAATGTAATCTATTTAAAACAGATTAATCTATTTAGTTTAGTGAAGGGAAGGTTAAGAGTCAACTTGTTCACAACCTACAAAGAGAGAAGATGCAGGAACTGCTCACTTAACGTTGTAGTTATGTTCCTGAAAAATGCGACTTTAAGCAAAACAATGTTAAGCGAACCTAATTTCCCCATAACAATTAATGTAAATGAAGGGGTTAGGTTCCAGGAAAAAAATTTTCACCAGACAAAAATATATGTACAACACACACACACACACACAAAGTATAATTTTTAATCAGACAATAAAATACTGGTACACAGTGGTGATGATTGTGAAGCTTGGTTGAGATGGAGGAGCCAGAGGGTATTTCCCAGGGAATGCCTTAGTTCATTTAGCAGTAACAACTGTCTGAGCCCTCAAGGGTTAACTCTCACAGTCAGGGCCGGCTCTACCTTTTTTGCCACCCCAAGAAAAAAAAAAAGCCGCCAAAACTGCCAAAGCAAAAAAAAAGGGTGGCCAAATCGTGCTGCCCCAAGATTGACCGGAATGCTGCCCCTTAGAATGTGCCGCCCCAGGCACATGCCTCCTCGGCTAGTGCCTGGAGCCAGCCCTGCTCACAGTCTACAAGGAGTAGGAAAGGAGGGAGGGCAGACAGAGACTTGAATTTCCCCTTTAAGTGCACTGCCTTGTTAATTAAATCAGCAAGCTGCTGCTAGCTCTATGGAGCTGCCTGCTCTATGGGAGATGGGGTAAGTGGGGCGCAGAAGCATGGGAGAGGGGGACTCCCCATCATTAGCCCCTCTTCTTCCTCTCCTCTCACCCGCACAGGAGTCTCGGGAGCAGCCCTTAGGCAGAGGGCAGGAGCAGCACATGGCAGCCAGGGGAGGGACAGCTGAACTGCTGGCAATTGATAGCCTGCTCGGCGGCTGCTGCACAGGGAACTCAGGGGAGTGGGGAGCTGATGGCGGGGGCTGCCAGTCCACCCTGGTTCCAAACCCCCACCAGCTATCTCCAATGGGCTGCTTTTCATGCAAGCAGTAAAGTTAGAAAAGAGCATTGCACAACTTTAAACGAGAATGTTTCCTAACTGATCAGCAATGTAACAACAAACAACATTAACCAGGATGACTTTAAGTGAGGAGTTCCTGTATCAGATATTAAGGAGCTCCTTAAGGGTATGTCTACAGTACGACATGATATCGAATTTATACAAATCGATTTTTCTGAACAGATTGTATAAATTTGATTGTGTGTGTCTCCACTAAACGCGTTAAGTTGGCGGAGTGAGTTCACAGTATCGAGGCTAGCTTCGACTCTTGGAGCGGTGCACTGTGGATAGCTATCCTACAATTCCCACAGTCTCCACCGCCCATTGGAATTCTGGGTTTAGCTCCCAATGAATGATGGGGCAAAAACAGTCTTGCGGGTTTTCCTGGACACATCTCTTCAGTTGCCCCTCTCTCCATGCAAGTTACAGCAGACAATCGTTTCGCTCCATATCACAGCAAGCCTGGAGCCTGCTCAGCTCACCGCTGCAGTTGTGAACATTGTAAATACCTCTTGCATTATCCAACAGCATGTGCAGAACCTGCAAAACCGGCTGAGAAAATGATGATAGCACAATCACGATAATGATGAGGACATGGACACAGCTGTTCTTAGAAGAAAGCTATGTGGCGACTGGGACATCATGGTGATGATGGGCCTGGTTCATGATATGGAACGCCGATTCTGGGCCTGGGAAACAAGCACAGATTGGTGGGACAGCATAGTGTTGCAAGTATGAGATGATTCCAAGTGGCTGCAAAACTTTCGCCTGTATAGGGCTATTTTCATGGAACTTTGTGACTTGCTGTCCCCTGACCTGACGTGCAAAGACACCAAAATGAGAGCAGCCCTCACAGTTGAGAAGCGAGTGGCCATAGCCCTGCGGAAGCTTGCAACACCCAACAGCTACCAGTCAATCAGAATCAATTTGGAGTGGGCAAATCTACTGCGGGGGGGCTGCTGTGCTGCAAGTAGCCAATGCAATCATTGACCAGCTGCTATCAAGGGTAGTGAATCTGAATCTGCAATGGCTTAATTGATTTCAGAGGAGCCACACCAATTTATGTCAGCTGAGAGTCTGATCCTATGAATCCATAAAAAAGAGTGAAAGTATGTCCCAGGGCCTTGCATAACACATCCTTTATAACACTTGCACTAATGATTGAAAATAAAATAATGTTACTCCACTTTTGTCCTCATCTATTAGTCTTGCATCATGCACAGACCCTTTATGTTAGGAATGTGAGAGTTTTGCAATGAGTTGTCTGAGGTTTCTTATCAGCATCTTGCATAAGCAATAAGATCAGTGAGCATGCTTAGGAAATAACTCATCCCCTTCATGGAATATCTAACCTCAAGATTTATAGGCTTGTGTGTGTTAGAGCAATGTAATCATCTGCTGGTTTTTAATATTTTTTTAAAACCTGATAAAGCTGAGGTTACTTGTATATTAAGTTAACTTTTCTCTGAAAAATCCACATTCTGCAGGACATGTCAATGTTCTGGTTACATTCCAAATCAGATTCTGATATTTACAATCTGTTTAATTATATTTTCCTTGTGGTTACAACTTGTTATGATATTCTTCATTTCTTTCCAAAGTAACAGTTAAGTATATTTCTGGCACAGAATAGCTGTTGTGTTTCTTCCCCAGAGGTAGCTGCATTTCAATTATAGATTAATTAATTCCTGTACACACTTTCTGTAAAGCACTTTGGGATCTTTTGCATAAAAGATGCCATAAAGTATTAATAAAGTAACTGCAATTTTCTGAATATCTGAATGCAAAGTCACACTCAACACTTTTCTTACAACACATAAAAAATAAACGAAATAGAAAAGGACAGAATATGCAGGGAGAGTCTTGTGATGTGTTTTCCTCTATATATTATATATACTTTTGCAAAATATGTAGCTTTTATGCATTTATACACTAGTAATGTTAAGACATTAACTTCTTAGTATTTCAGTTTCTAATTGTTCTGTATTGAACTGAATAACAGCAGGTAATTTGGGGTCAGAAGTACCTTAGAAATTGCTAATCTATACTATGGTATTTTAATATACAATATTACTGTACTTAGAGATTTTAGTTTGATAAGATTATGTATCATCACTGTTGTAGAGTCATAGGCTATTGTTTTATAGTAGTTTGGCCAAAGCAGTAATAGTTATGCTGTGAGTAGTAAATTAGATGTAGAGGATTTTTTTAATATTTATTTGTGTCTAAGTGGTGTATCCAAATTAGATATATGATATTTGATAATTTGTTTTGATAGAGACCAGCTCAGAATCATCCCTGCGATTCAAGAGAAAGTAAGTCATTACTAGGCTGGGTTTGTTTGTACCCTGTGATTTTGTTTTGCACCTTACATTTTAAATCTGAAAAATAACTATAATGAAATTAGTGTACATATAAAAAGGACACACAGACAGCCCAGCTAAGTGAAAGGTTTTATTCACTTAAATGTAATAAATGAATCTCTGAAAGAAAAGCAATGTAGGCATGAAAATCTGAGTTCATAGAAGTGACAAAGAGTCCTGTGGCCCTTATAGACTAACAGATGTACTGGAGCATAATCTTTTGTGGGTGAATATCCACTTTGTCAGATGCATGCAGTGGAAATGTCCAGAGGCAGGTATAATGCGTTAATAGATGGGCTGATAATTTATCTTTAATATAGACAGACAAACTCTACCGTATCTGTTGTTGTTATGACCAGAATTGCTGCTGTTGCAATGGTTATAAGTCATCATTGTATAAGGTCTCAGGACCAAACTTGCCAGACAGAGAAAAAATTAAAGTTACCCAATGCAGTACCATGCCCAGACAATGGTTGAGGGAATTGTATGAGTTCAAGCACTCTCCTTTGTCTGAATGGGTAGTCAAACCTGTTCTAAAGTTCCTTTGTTTTGCAGAGCAGCTGCACAAAAGGAGTAAATGCAGGTCACAAACCTGTCCCTGGTAGAGCGCTCCCTTGAGGAGCTACATGGGGAGCACACATGTGAGTCCAGTTATTCTGCCCCCACCTCCAGCAGGTGTTGCAGGGTATCTTTCTAGTGGGCCTCTGAAGTCTCATTCCCTTCCAGGATTCCAGGCAGAATCACAGAACTGCTAGCAGTCAGTAAATGGGGCTAAACAAAAGAATGGAAAAGAAAACCGGTAAGCAGCTCTCTCCAAGATATAGGCCTGTTCTACTTTAGAGAGGCCTTTGGAGTATCATTGTCCACTCCGGAGTTCCATTTAGCCCAGTATCCTATCTTGCAACAGTGGCCAATGCCAGATGCTGCAGAGGGAAAGAACAGAACAGGCAATCATTAAATGATCATCCCCTGTCATCCACTCCTAGCTTCTGGCAAACAGAGGCTAAGGTCACTCAGAGCATGATGTTGAATCTCTGCTCATCCTAGCTAATAGTCATTGATGGACCTGTCCTCCATGAACTTATCTAGTTCTTTTTTTAACCCTATTATAGTTTGGCCTTTACAACATCCTCTGGTAATGAGCTCTACCGGTTGACTGTGCACTGTTTGAAGAAATACTTCCTTTTCTTTGTTTTAAACCTGCTGCCTATTAATTTCATTGGGTGAACCCTAGGTCTTGTGTTCCATGATGGAGGAAAAATAGCATTTCCTTATAACTTTCTCCACATCAGTCAAGATTTTATAGACTGCTATCATATCCCCCCTTTATTGTCTCTTTTCCAAGCTGAAAAATCCCAGGGTTTTTAATCTCGCCTCATATGGAAGGTGTTTCATACCCCTAGTGATTTTTGTTGCCCTTCTCTGTACTTTTCCAATTCTAATATACCTTTTTTGAAATGGGGCAACCAGATCTGCACATAGTATTTAAGAAGCAGGTGTACCATAGACCTATACAGAGGCATTATGTTCTCTTTCCCCTTCACCTCAGGGGTCCTGCACTCCCCTTCTGTGTGGGCCGGGGGCTCTGCAAGCTCTTAGGCCTCTTTTCAAGGCAGGAGAGACTCAACTGTTTGTTCCCTTCCCAGGGTTGCTTAGGTCTGAGAGGAGTTTCCTCGATTTTAACTTTTCCTCCAGGGCTGGCATGATTTGCAGGTATGGAGGGGCAGGGCCATTCCAGCCCCAAAGCAGTTCCTTGCCCCTTCCCTGCTACTCCATCACAATGCCCAAGCCCACTTTTCCAGATTATGCAGTGCAAGGCAAGAAGCATTGGGGTATTTCTGTACTACAGACTCTACAGAGACATAGCAATGGTGCTGCAACTGTGCCTGTAGACACTTGCTCTAGAGACAGAAGAGTTTTTTCCATTGCTGTAGTTAATCTACTCCCTTGAGAGATGGTAGCTAAGTCAATGGAATATCTAGATTTGTTTATACTGAGGTGTAGGGCGGCTTAGTTATGTGTCTGAATTTTTCACACCCCTGAGTGATGTTGCTAGGTTGATCTTAGTTTTTGGTTTAGATCAGGCCTTGGACTAGAGAGTGCCCCATGCAAAAAGACCAGGGGCTGATGGAAGTAAAGGGAATAGTGTGTCAGGCACAGCTATGCCAGGATGTTGGCATAGGAACCCCACCTCCCTGAATTACATTAGTTACACTGACAGAAGCACTCTTCCAACACCATAGCTGCATCTATGTGGGGAGTTTTGTCAGAACAGTTACGTCTGTTAGGAGTGGGGGTTTTTTCCTGACCAATTTATGTTGATATAAATTTTAAGTGTAGATCAAGTCTATGTCTATACTATGGACTATGTAGGCTGGCATAGGTCCCTAGTGTAGACATAGTGTACACTAACAGAAAGAGTTTTCCTGTCGCTGTAGGAAGATCACCTCTCCAAACAATGTTAGCTATGCTGTCAGTATAGCTGTATCTATACTGGGGCTTTGTCAGTATAGCTGTGTCAGTCAGGGATGTGTTTCTAGCTATGCTGATAAAATTCTAAGGCCAGGTCTACATTAAAAACTTAAGTTGACCCAACTATGTCACTCAGGGATATGAAAAATCCACACCCTTGAGTGACATAGTTTAGGCGAACTAATCCCTGGCATAGACAGCATTAGGTTGATAGAAGAATCCTTCTGTCAACCTAGTAAGCACCTACTGGGGAGGTGGATTTACTACGGTGTTGGGAGAATGTCCCCATGTAGCCTGACTGCCATTCAAAAATAACACTGACTCGCAAGAAACAGGTGAAATATGAGATGCCAGGAGAAGTATCATGGGAATTGTTTAATTTAACCTCAAATCCCAGAATGCCATAGGTTCTAGTATCCAAAAATAAAGAGTCCTGGAGTGTGTAGAGCCTAGCAGCAGAATATTACGTTATATGACCCGCTCTGTTGTTTTGAAAAAAGACACAGCTGTATAGATGTAATAATTCACACGAGAAGTAATTTCAGCCAGCATAAATAAAATGTGTGGCTGTATTCTTTTGCTATAGTTATTCCTCATTAGTTATAGAGGATAAACATTCTGAAAAATACTTTCCTATGGAGAAAAGGTCTTAGCAGAGGTTTCCTCAGAAGAGAATTGCCTAGGAGCAGTTTATTACTACTTGTTCAAGACAACATGACTTGTGTACATTTTATAAATAAATAACACTACAAAATACCTTCAAGGAGCAACTAACTTACAAGTCCAAAATCTGTTACCATGCAGCAAAGGGACTATTTTATTTTACCACAATATGAAGTTTTATTTAACAAGTAAGTTGCAATATGAAATCCCACATAGAAAAGCATAGAAACTCAACTGAGACAAATCCTTTAAACTAATATCTTCATAATTCCACTGGGTCAAATCCTCAGCTGGTGTAAACTGGCATAACTCCACTGACTTCAATGGAGCTGTGAAGAATTACCCCAGCTGCAAATATGTCCTCCAGAGTTAATTGGATTTACTTTGTATTTACATTCTTGTAACTGAGAATACAATGCAGCCAGTTATGGCAAACAGTGTAGGTTCATCTGGCAGATTGTGTTCCTCTTGTTTTAAGAAGAAATGTGAAGCAGCATTTTTGATAATACAAAATAACTCAATTTTCTTTGGAAGGCCAAATTATTGCTGAAAAGTCGTTGTAGGATACAGTAGTTGTGTCTGCCGTAAAGGATGGGCGACAACTGGGGGTTCTGTATAATTGGAAACCTGTGCAGAATCTTATCAGGAAGTGGTTCGGGCAGCAGAGAGCAAAAATAAATGACACCTTTTGGATACAGGTTATAAAATTAGTGATTTGATGTACACTGAACTGAACATTGGGACAGCTGAAACTCACTACCAGTGAGCCTCTTGCATTGGGATGCTGTTAGGGTCACAGCTACCATCATGCATGCCAGACATGATCAACTCTATCACTTTATTTTTATTTTATGTCTCTTCCCCTTATCCCTCATCTTTCTTTTGTCTTTTAAGATTGATTGCCTGTACTCTTTTCCAGATAGGAACCTGTCTCATTCCATGATTGTGAATACCTATTGTACTTATAGATACTATCTAATTTATGTTTATTATTTTGAATACCAAAACACTCTACCTTCAACTGATATCTATTCTCTGCTTATATTTACAGTAGAACATTAGAGTTATGAACAGCTTGGGAATGGAGGTTGTTTGTAACTCCGAACAAAACGTTACGGTTGTTCTTTCAAAAGTTGAAAACTGAACATTCACAGCTGTATTAAGTCAAACTTTACTATGCAGAAGAAAAATGCTGCTTTTAACCATCTTCATTTAAATTAAACAAGCACAGAAAATTCCTCCATATCTTTATTCACAATTTTACATGTCAACAAACCATATGTTTGCATGAACTCACATTTTTTTTTAAAAGGTGGGGAGGGGTCCAAACCAAAACCCTTTTACTAATGAACTATTGTCTTAAATTGGACTACTCATGTAAACACTGGGTTTACAGGATTAGACTCTTTATTTGGTTACCTCCACTCTTCTAGGAACAGCATAGTTCATTTAATTTTAGATTTCATCATAGGCAAATAAGTTTTCAGCCATCTGGAAGAGGTGTCTGAACTGCAAATTGAAGATAATTAAGCCTTTAAATTAGAACTATGTGAGAATTTAACAGCTGGTAAGTGTTTTCAGTTGCAAGCTACAGACCACCTGCTGAGCAAAATCTACATATAAGTAGATGAAAATAAATTCAGTGATATAGAATCTGGCCTTGAATTTTTTTGAATAAATTTAGTAAGTGTATGCTATCATGTTGTCTGGAGTTGCTCATGAGCAAGAACAACAACTTCAGGGCAGATTTGAGAAGCAGGACAATCCCCAAACAGGTTGTAAGTTCTATAATTAGATGTCATGATCCAAGTCAGAAGTATAAACTCCTCAGGCCCTATACAGTCTTAACATGGAGTTACAGACAATCCCCTTCAGCATTCTGATCTATCTTACCACCCAAGGAAGCTTGACTCTGTAATGATGGTCATTTTACACCCAAGATCACAGAATATTCACATTACTCCTAGTCCCAGGGGACCAATCTCTAACCCCAGGTCAGTTTGCACCTTCGATCTCACACCAAAGACATGCTTATAGCCAATCCTTTAATAAGCTGACTAGAAGTTTATTAACTAGGAAAAAGAAATAAGAGAATTATTTACAAGGTTAAAACAAAGAAACATACACACACAAATTAATTTCAGTCTTAGGTTTCAGATGGTGATAGAGCTGCTGAAATATGCCAGCTCTCTATGTCCATTAGAGCTAATCCAGGTTAGTCCTGGGGATCTCTTGCTTATGTTTAGGAAACTTTGCTACTTGGAGTTCAAACAGCCTGTAAAGGTCCCAATTCCTTCTGCTCAGGTATTTTTATCCCCATCTCCCTAGAGTCCAAGATGATAGGATGAGCACTTGTGCACATAACCTGTTTATGGGTAGATGGGGGAGCAATCAACAAAGTCTTTGTTCTACAATGGTCCATTTCAATTCAATAGTTCCTCCTGACTGACAGGAAGAAATAACACCTTCTGAAGGAATCCAGCGTTTAGGATTAGGTGAAGCTTTTTTTCTTATTTGGTGAGTTACAGCGTTTCAGAACATTTTGCAGTTATAGAGTAAACACTTAAGTATTATCTTATAGCATGGGATAGAGTATTGTAAGTAGGATTAATACATGCAGCATCCTAAAAGCATTCCATAAAGTCTAAACACATTCTTATAACACTAATATCTATTTTAACTATACTAAACCACAGGTGAGCCAGACTGCTTTCCAGCTATGCATTTGTCAGTGTTCAGAGAGGCCTGAGGCCTTGCCATGTGCTGGCACCTGATCTACCAGCGTATTAGGGAATCTCTAGAATTGACCTCTTATTGGATAGATATTTCTCAGCAATTTATAATATGTTTGAAGTGCGTTGTTATTAGATCCAGAGCTACATTCCTTGCATTTTTCCTAGTAGACCTGACTTTGAAGTTTGGTCTGACCATACCTATAGAATGGTTTAAGCATAATTGTTGCTACAGTAGACAACCCCTGACACACATAACTAATGTACACAGACCTTTAGGGATTATGTATGCAGGCCTTTAGGGGTTTATGATCCCAATGCTTATGAGTATTCTGATAGTGCCTAAAAACCCCATTCTGCTAGGTTATATTAACATATGCTAAAACAACCCACACCTCAAAAAGTTATAATCTATGGATTTAACAAGACATATGAAATGGGACAGGAAAGGATGTAACATGTAAGCAGAATGATCAGGATTTTATGGGAGCAAATATAATATTAATTCCTCATTGTATGTGTTTTGTTTAATGTAACAAGGTTAGCATCTGAATGGCTCCAATTAAGCTTTAATTAACCTTTCACAAAGATGAATTAAGGGAGAGTTTTTGATGATCAATGTGGATACAAGGGTGCTGGAATTAGGAGTGCTGGGGCTGCAGCAGCACCCCTTAGCTTGAAGTAGTAATAACAACTAAATACATTGTTTCCATCATATTCGGGGTTTACAGTTTTG
Organism: Dermatemys mawii; assembly: GCA_007922305.1. Taxonomy (NCBI): domain Eukaryota; kingdom Metazoa; phylum Chordata; order Testudines; family Dermatemydidae; genus Dermatemys; species Dermatemys mawii. Next base: position 20,049,902 of record ML677352.1, on the reverse strand, counting down.
GTCAATGGCTTTCAGTACTCCCACTATAAAAATTGTTTCGACACGCCTGTAAGGAAATGTTTACTTTTACCTAGATCTACCTGTCCTATGTACTGATTAATTCATATTTATATTTTTGTACTATATGTGATTAAATATATTTGAATTATAAGTTACATCTACAAGACTAATCCTGGAATGGGAAGTGATGACTTTATTCTGGTCCAACTGATCAAAATACTTGTAATTTGACCAAGGATATAGCTACCCTAATGCAACCCTCCAACGTGGGTAGATGCATTGCACCAATGTTAAACTTGCATGAATACAACTCAGCCCAATTTCAAACCTAGGGAGCCTAAGGACTTGTTTACACTGGCACTTCACAACAGTACAACTTTCTCACCAGGGGTGTGAAAAAACATTCCTCCCTCCCTCCAGAGCACTGAAAGTTTCAGCACTGTAAAGTGCCAGTGTAGACAGTGCACCAGTACTGGGAGCCATGCTCCCAGGCCTGGTAACAATTCCCCTTGTAGAGGTGAGCTCTCTCCCAGTGCTATGCTGCAACTACACAGCCACTTAAAGTGCTGCCATGGCAACAATACCACAGCCAGCACTTTAATGTTGCTATGAAGACATGCCCTTAGATTGACCATAACAGCTAACATGTTCGTAAAGATGTTAAATCCTGTCTATACTAATGTTAAAAATATATTTAATGAGTACTTCTAAAAACACTGCACCCTAAAAATACTCATGAACACCAGAAGCTGAAGTGATATGGAACAGATTTTCCCAGAGTGCACTGATATCTGATACAAACATGATTCTGCAGTGTGAGAGGACTATAAATACTGGCATCAGAAAAAGTGTAATTGAATGGGAGCACTAAACTGTGTTAGGCGCAACTATGTCAGATAGCATGTCAAAGACCATTTACACCTTACACAGTTCTTCTGTAGTGCTGATAGGACCCAAGGATATTGCCAAACCCATTTTATATTCTGATCTAAAGTGAAAAAAAGTATAAAGAAAAAACTTAAAAATTACATTTAAGATTTTAAGTTGCTATCCATCTATTAGTGGTCATTTCTGATGTTTGATTTAAATTTACAAGTGAGGTTCATTACTGTAATTTTAGGATCTGGACAGGTAGCTGGGTCTAAATTCCTTCTCTCATCTGACTTCCCATCACCTGTCTTCTTAAATTTAAAAATTGAAAATAATATTTGATCTTCCATAGTAGATGCATCATAAGTACACTATCTCATTAATGCTTATGCATAAAACGATGTACCATATGTAATTTGTCTATAGGGAGATCCCAGGTGGGTTCCCTGAGTGTTCCCATGCTTAAATAATACAGAGAAAGTAGTCTGAGATCTAATTGTTCCTCTTTGCTGAATTGTGGTTATAATGACCATCTGTACATGGATCTTGTTTAAGAGTATCATTCTGACACCATGTCTGATAACTCAGTAAGGTAACAGAAATTAATACTCTACAACAGTTGGTACCTGAACTTCTATTTATATGTTCTAGCGTGTTAATTTTTTTAAAAAAATTGTTTCTGCTTATATGGTCTTTCTGGCAGCATGGAAGGGGCATAACATTGCCTTTTAAAAACATTTTAACAGTCTAGATCAGTCCCAGACAACTTCACACTATATTAAACATCTCCAGTAAGTTATATAGTCATTTTTAAGCCTTTATTTTGTACAATATAAAATAATATTTTGAATATGGAATCTAATTTTTCCTCACTGCTGTTAGGTATATATAGTGAAGGGTAGAGTCACCACTGTCCCTACACTTTAGGCTATGCCTTCACCTAGAATGGTATGCTGTTACATTTGCAAATTAACCTTTTAGGGTATATCTTCACTGCAGAGTTAACCCAGGTTTTAGCTGTGTTTTACCCCAAACCCTACTAACTTTTCATACACAAAAATTTCTGACCTGGAGGTTAGTTTACTAGGCTGAGGGAGTGGGTTGGAGCCCAGGCTCCGCTTTAACTTAGACTTGAACCTGCACACGTTGCAGTAAGGGGGCAAGATAAATCACTTGAATACTGATAGTCCTCCAATGTCTTCCCACAATTCCCCTTAAAGGACAGACAAGTTCTTCCATGACTGACTGGGAAAGAATCCTGAAGCATTTCAGTACAAAGAAACCAGGACATGCCCCTCAGGTACACACAAGTGAGATAGAAAAGGAGACACAGTAATGCAAGTAAGGCTTGCATTCCGAAGTGGCAGTCTGGGTGCTCAGACCTAGGTGCCAATCACCTAGGCCAGTGGTTCCCAAACTTTAACAGCCTGTGAACCCCTTTCACTAAAATGTCAAGTCTTGTGAACCCCCTCCTAAAAATTAATATTTCCGGGGATTTTCTCCTTTACCTGAGTATAAATTATAAAAGCAGTGATCTTGGAAATATAAAATTTGTTTTTATAACATGCTTTTTACACACTATTTATTAATTATTTATCATTACAGTATTATAGTATTATTAAGCTGGCAACACTCTTCCAAGATTTCACTTTTGTAGCTTGTATCACTTTGAATAAGCCTGTTATAAGACATGGCTCCTATGTTTCATCAAGGACTATCAGATGTAAAACAGCATCAAGGTATTTAAGAAGCCAACTCAAAGAGTTCCTCCTACACAAGCATTCAGGTCTTGAGCAGTCCAGGCACACAACACATGTTACAACAAAACTTAAACTTGTTCTTTGTAATAATTCAAAAAAAAAAATACTAGCTGCCTATTTAATTTTAAAAACATCAAAAAATATTCACTTCCCTTTCCATTTAAGACTATCTATAAGAAGTCTTGAAGTTCAAATCTCCTCAGTGTGATAGATATGCATTCTTTGATCTATTTAGTTCTTGGAAGTCCAGGGGTTCGGGGCTGCTGGCCCCATGCTGCCCAGAGTTCCTAGGGACAGCTCTGTCTGCCATTAGGGAATTTTTTCCCCGAACCCCCCCTGTAATATTTAGCAAAACCCCAGGGGTTCACAAACCCCAGTTTGAGAACCACTGACCTAGGCTAACTCAGCATATCCTGTATGAGCCAAATTGTCATTTTTGCTAAAGACTCTTTACAGACCTTTGGCAGTATAAAACTATACATTAAATTTGTGATGGGTTCTCCCCAGGGTGCAACTTGAAACTGAGGTACCACTGAGCCCACCTGCTCCATTAGCCTGGGTTCCCTTTACGTTGTTCTGGTGAGGCAAGCCAGTCAAGTCTTCCCTCAAGTTTCAGACTGCGCCTTATCAGCACACACACACAGGTAGGAACACACCCACATGTTGTAACATGCAAACAGACTTTCTGACTAGCCCCAGCATGGGGAGGCTTCAGCTAAGGAACTGCCCAAATACTCATGTGCACACCTCCCCCTGGAGTACAAACCCAAAATTACAGCATCTTGCACTGCACAGAGAACTGTGCAGCATAAGCTCATGAAATTCACTCCCTTCCTCAGTGTGAAAGAAAATATGCACAGCTTTTTGCCTCCCTATTACGAATTCCACAAACTGATTTAAAAAAAAAACAAAAACAAGCTTATTAACTACAAAAGAGAGATTTTATGTGGTTGTAAGGACTAGCAAACAGATCAAAGTAGATTATCTAGCAAATGAAACAAACACACAAGCTAAGCTTAACATATTAAAGAAATTGATTATAACTAGCAAATTCTCACCGTAAATGTTGTTTTAGGCAGATTGCAGAGGTTCTTGAAGGAAAGTCACTTTTGCTTTCAGCTTAAGATTCCACGTATTTCTTTCACAGGCCAAGAATCAGAGGGGTAGCCGTGTTAGTCTGGAATTGCAGAAGTAACAAAGAGTCCTGTGGCACCTTAAAGACTAACTAAAGTTTTACAGCATAAGATTTCGTGGGCTAATACCCACTTCGTCGGATGGGTATTATTTCACAGGCCAGACACACTCTAGCCTGATTTCAGGTTTTTCTTCTCCCTGTTTAGTCTTAGGTAATTACAGCAGTCATCTTGGGCAGGGATTCAGCAAAGAGCCACCAAATATTATCAGAGGGGTAGCCGTGTTAGTCTGTATCTGCAAAAGCGACACAGAATCTTGTAGCACCTTATAGACCACCTGAATGAATTTACCTTGCTTTCTTGCATGCATATTTATACCTGCCTCTGGAGATTTCCACAACATTCTTCTGATGAAGTGGGTCTTAGCCCATGAAAGCTCACGATCGCTAAGATCTGTTAGTCTATAAGGTGCTACAAGACTCTTTGTCGCTTTTACCAATTATTACATCACTCCCCTGCCTTAAATATGTGTTACATATGGCAGGAACCCTTAGTCTTCCAGTGTGATTCCCACCCCCAGCCAGTGGAAATGTACTAATTTTGTTATGGAGTCCAGTATTAGGTGATGTGATCATATGACCCCGCAGCCATAACGCAAAGTCTGTTTGCAGCGCCCCCGGGAAGGCTTCCTAGGAAGGTGGGAGATTAGTATCTTCAAAGACCTATTGTTTTTCCTAATGGCCCATTCAGACTGATGGCATTCTGTTTGGTGGGCATTCCCCAGATGTAAATCCGTTTGTAACTGATACACAGTCAGTATTCCTAGCTTCAGATTCAGAAATGATACATACATACAAACAGGTTAATCACATTCAGAAAATCATAATCTTTCCAATGATGCCTTACATGCCTTTCTCACATACCTTGTCTTGCACAAAATATATCATAGTTGTACTGTTACCATATTATAAGTATGGAGCATAGTGTCATAACATTTTACTCCTACTTTAGTATCCCCTTTACCTTGCCTGTGCACTGTAAAGGAGCCATACTGTAAATGGGAATCAAGTTCAACATTTTCATTTGTTTATGTGACATTCCTGAGTGAGTACTTGATAGCAGAAGTGACAAAGAGTCCTGTGGCACCTTAAAGACTAACTAAAGTATTGGAGTATAAGCTTTCGTGGGCTAATACCCACTTTGTCGGATGCATGCAGTCTGTGGGTATTAGCCCATGAAAGCTTATGCTCCAATACTTTAGTTAGTCTTTAAGGTGCCACAGGACTCTTTGTCACTTCTGCAATTCCAGACTAACACGACTACCTCTCTGATACTTGATAGCAGTCTGCTGTTTTGGGTTGTAATTTTGGATTCACAGCAGTGTTTATATTACAATTTACTAGAGTAAAAACAATGAAGGAATTAAAATACAAAATTTTGAGTTTAGATTTTGAATTTTATTGTCCATTTTCATTATGCCATGAGTACCTGATGTCATAAACATAGGGCCCACCTACCTTGCAAAGTGAGCTGTATTGAAGAAACCACATTACAACATGGTAGTTATCCCGCAAAGTTAAAATATGGTTCCATCTTCTAACACAGATGAAAGTCTGGAGTATGATGCACGGACACTCTTAGAACATAGTAAGGACCCCTCATGATTAATTTTATACTGCAGATGGTCCATCATTCTAAAAGTAACAAAGTTGTGAGCTATTTACAGCTTATGTTTCAGAACTTCTCCTCTTGCTTTCAGTTCCACACTTACGTAGAGGCTTTTGTGAAAGTAGAGTCATGATTAAAGTTTCTTCCCTATTTACTGAAAGGTCTAAATGGAACAGAAAAAAAAGACATTGTACATGTTCCTAGTTTGTATGGATAATACACATTTTTAGGATATGTTTAACAATATAATGGACAAACAATATGTCAAATGAGGGAAAACAGATGAAGACAAAAAACAAGAGACTATCCCTTTCAAAAACTTTAAGGTAGAGACACTAATCCAGGTTTGTTCTTGTCTACACTTACAGCTAATTGTTGTCAGCCACACTTCAGCTAAACCAATTAGTGAAACAAGGCTACTTCCTAAAGTAGACAGAGTAAAATTGTAGACTAATCAGAACCTGGATTTTGATATGACAATCTACATGTTCTTTTCCCTAAGCCTCTTCACAAGAATAGGTTTGACTGAGATTTCAGAAAGAGACATTTCAATTGGTAACAGCTTCTGTCAAGATATTTCTGCACATAATGTGTCTGAAATTGAAAACACAGCACTGTAAGTTGTTAAACTATACGTCCAAATACTTTTGGGATACTATTAAAAAACAATAGAAAGTGAGGCAAAAAGGATCAATCACAAGTCACAACAAGCATGTAGACTTGACATATGTTACTATTAGGAATAATCGTCCCTGAGGTTTGAGTATACCCAAGGTGTGGCTCTGTTTGATTACTGTGGCTGGTCAAAAAGCACGTAAAGGCTTTTGTTCACTCAAAACCATGTTAGTTATACACATCTCACATTACAGTAGTCACAACTGTGTAAAGAGTGTCTGAAACAGATTGAGTTTCAGTACTATTGTTGATTTCTCTGCACTGCATGTTCCAGTAGTGTTGGGAATCCTCTTTCCATTCGCAGCCAAATATAGACTTATGAGATTTTTTATTCCAGGTGTTTTTCCTCTTAAATCTGAAGACTATCTGTACATGGATTGTTTACGCCCTAGCAGTGAGATCCTCAGACTCACACTAGGGCTTCATACTTTTTAAAAAAGGTGTGTGGGTGAGGCTGTCATAGCATGAGTAGTTAGTCCTTTGGGGGCAGTTGGGTTCAGCCTCATCTGTGACTAGTTATTTGCTTCCCAAATGATGGTTTTGGGCTGGTGGTTGGATCAGATGACCAGGCATTATATGATGATAGCTGGAGAGCAGGGTTTCCTATAGCACCCAATTGGCTCCAGGAGTCAGGTGAGATTAGGTATGGACTTTTGGTTTAGCAAGGAGCTAGGGTTTGATATGAGGAGAGAGAGTCTTTTGGGGGAACCAGGGTCAAAAAAGGATTGAAGAAGAAGCTCTCCTTACCAGCCAGAGGGAAAGATCTTCAAGTGATGGGCAGGAAAAAATAATAAAAATTCCCTCCAATAGGGAATTAGGTGTTCAAGAGGAGGGGTGTCATGTAATGCACTGATGATCTTGGATAAGGAGGCTGGAAGAATCTAGCTTTCTCTTAATTATTTTAGATAATAAACCAGTTCCCAGGAGGGGAGAGTAATTACAAAGCATTACTGTGATGGTTTTGTCTCCCTGTGGAAGGAAGGAAACTGAGGCAGTAGCAGGATCTGTCACAGAATGAAGACCCAGTTAAAGGACCCTAAAACCCTAAAACCCCCATAATTGACCGGGGAGGATTTCCCCTAGTATAGACACTGTACAAGGGACCGATCAGCTGAATTGCAAAGACCCCCCCTTGCAAAGGCTGGTGTAGAAGTATGCTGGGGGTATGATAAGCATGCTGAATAGCGGCCGTATCATGCAGGACTATGGAGTTTTTGGACAATGCTGCGGCCCATGCTGCTGCTGTAACTTACACATTACCCCAGAGCCGTATAAATCATACTGGGACAGCTCTAGCCCTCAGAGCAGCACAGGATTGGAAATGTGCAAAGGTAATTTAAAGCTGCCGTAGCCACTCTTGGGCAATGAGTTAGGGGCAATGAGTTAGAATTGCAGCTCAGAATCTCACTCCAAGATTTCTATTCTAGATAACTGTGTTTGTAGAACTGTAGCACAATAAGGCAGTAGCAATTTATATCCACCACCTTTGAAAGCAAAGTACTAGCCAAACCAGTACACCCACTGTAATAAAGAACTAATTGGTTATCTATTTGCAAATGTCATCACCTAAGATTTCCTAAATCATACCAAAATAGCAGTTCATATTTCAAAGTCAAATATGACCTGGAAATAAGTGAGAGGGTGGGGTACTAGCACTGATTTGCCCAAATCCATCCTAATACAAATAGAGAATCCTGATTTCTTAATCTTTAGTTAAACAATAGATCTTGCATTGCTGTAAGTAATGCAGTTTGAATTGAAAAACAAAACAAAAAACAAACACTTGCCTTCCTAGCAGGTATTTCCTGGGGCTATATACTTTGAAGATTTAGAGCTGTATGTAAACAAAGGCCTTATCTACACTTAGATTTTCCTCAGTGTTGATCTAACACTAATGATGCTCAACTAATGAAACTCCACTGGTGGAGAACTAATCTAGGCCATCCAGTTGTCAGTGTTGTGCAGACCTGCTCTGAACAGTGATGAATACCACATGGATGGTAAAACACCAATAGCTAGTCTGTACTAGCCACTGTTGCCACCACCAGTCTAGATCAAATATAAAAGAATACTGCAAATTTTTCAGTGTATACACAGCTAAAGGTCATGGTTTGTGAACAACAGATTTTGATATTGCCTGCCTTGTAACTGATATAAACAGAACCCAACTTCTACAAGGTAATGACTTGGAGGAATAGCAGAACACTCTTTCTTTCTTTAAAGATGACCTTTAAAGGAGGGAAAAACTGGACTGGAGTATTCTTTTATATCTCTATTATGCTAAAGAATGTACTAATATATGGCAATACTCTGTTTAGAAATAGATCTAGGGAGAAGAGATGGGGAACTTTAAAAGAAACTTATGAATGGCTCAAGCTCTGGAAGAAGCACCAGCAGTCTTAGAAGCAGAGGTCAGTGTTATTCTTACCAGCCCACAGAAGGAAGCTATAGGCACAGCTTAGTCCTGGTACAGTCGGTGACAAAGGTATTCTTGAAGATTTGTCTGGAGCGGTTCATGAGTGATCATGTGCCAACCAGACTGAAAAAGGGCAGCCTATGAAACACTAGAGAAACCAGATCTGCAGTATTTCACTACCAACATGGTTGGAGAAGCAGCCAGTGGGGCTGTGGGAAAACGTTCTGAAAACAGGCATGAGTAGAAAAGAGGGATGAAGCAAGATAAGGAAAAGGCCTGTGACAGTTCAGCAGAGGTGTGAGTTTGAGGTCTGATACTGCTTTCTATCTTTGTTTGGGGACCCCAGCTTGGACTTCCAATAAAAGTGGAAAGAAGCCCCCACATACTGAATTTAAAAGTGCTAATGGACTACTGTGCTCCTGCCACTTACACAGTTTGCGTCAACAGGTAAATAGACTAATGGGCACAGAAGAGCTGTTTAAGGACTATTTGAGTCCAGAAAGGGCTGGAAGATTGTGTGATGTTTGTTCCGAACTGTTTATCCTGTAATGGGGGAGCTCTAGTCAAATCACTAAATTACCCTACCACAAGAAGACTGTAGACCAGAGTGGAAAACTGAAGCATGGAGTAAGTTTCTTCACTCTTGTCAGTTGTGTGCCTGTTACTGTTGAATCTTAGCTGCTCACTGCCAGCAACCTAGTCTTCACTATCGTTTGGATCTTCTAAACAGTTATTTTGTAGACTTGGTAAATTTTTGCATTATACAAATGGTTAGAGGTTCCAAGTCAGACACTACTGACTATTAGACTATTTTTCTATCTGTAATATTAAATAGCCACAATAAATTAACATGGGTGAATTCTTGTAAGAACTATAATCTCATTGATTGTTAGAACAAATAATTTAAACAGGTTTCAGTGCATAAATATGAAATATAAAAATAAAAGCCACTCAGTAATACACTTCCATAGACTATGCTAAGTAATAGTTATGGTCACTACTGCAAGGAGCTTTATTGACTCCCATCACACACTTGACTTGGCAGCATAAGGGGGAAGATAAAAATGGCTTAACTGCTGCCTGACAGGTTGTCAAGCCCGTCTGCTTCTTGGCCTGCTCCTGTAAAGAATAAGGCCTCCTGCCAGCCACAGCCTTTCACCACTGGAACATAAGTGCCTGGTCTCTTGTTAGCAGCTCCCAGGATTGGTGGCTACCTGGTGGCTAAGAAGTGCAATCTTCTTCCTTCCTGTGTTGTGACCCCCTCCAGATTCATGGCTGAAACCCCAGGCCAGGCGGTTTGGAGGGAGAAGGAAGAAAGAGGCAGAACTGAGACCCTGCCTAGCTAAGCACCAGAACTGGTCACCAAGGAATGCCAATCACAGGAGGTTTCTCAGAACAGGATAAACAGGCATCCGCCCAGGCATGATCTAGGTATACGTGGTCCTGGCTCAGCAGGGGATGGGGGAGTGAGCCGGTGGGGTGAGGGGGATCTCTCCAGGCCTACATCTCTGTGCATGATGCTGGCTGTCGGACTGTGGGAGCTGGTAGAGCCAGACGGCTGGGTACGTGGGGAAGCGTTAGCAGTTACAAGGGAGACGTGGGGCGGGGGAGGCCTACGACCCTTCCCCCTCCCCGAGGTGTGACTGGAGCGGGGGAACAATAGGTAAATCTGCACAACGACGCTCCGCTCTGCTAGAACTAGATCCGAGGAGAAGGACGCGGAGGAGGAAGTCACATGCGCTGCAGTCAAGTCTAAAATAGTTCCTCTTTGTTCACCAGCGGCAGAGGCTGTTTGTGGCTCGTGTCCTTCCGCTGTCGCTCGGCCTCCTCCCCCACTCCCCGCCCCCTGTCCGGAAAGCGGCCGTGAGGCGCAGGCGAGGACCAGCTGGGGCGGGGGGGGGGGTGGGGGGTGAGGCGTTTTGTTTTTTCCCACAATGCACTAGCTTCTCCTCCGCGGGAAACAAAAATGGCGAACGGCTGCGGCGGAGCCGGGCAGTGTGTGAATCGGCTCTGACCCTCCCCCACTCTCCGCCGGGCGAGGGCTGTCTGGGGGCGCTGTGCACCAAGGGCCCGGCTGCTGAGAGACTCCGGGGGGAGGGGGCTGAGTCCGCTGATTTCCCTGCATGAAGCGGTTGGCACCACTGGAGAGACCGAATGAGGTGAGGGAGGCCGGGCTCTCCGCGGTGGGGGCGGGCGGCCGCCCCGGAGTTTGTGAGGTGGGCAGCTAGGACCCCTTACCCGCCATCCCCCTAAAGGGGGAGGGTCGGGTCGGGTCGAGCACTAGCCCTAGCCCGAGCCCGGTGAGGAAACCCAGCCGTCCAGCCGCTCTTCCCCCTTCCCCAGTGCTGTACTCATTGGGGGCGCATCTGGTCTTGTGGGGCATATTGAGGGGCCAGAGGACTTGAGAAGTAAGGGCTGTGTCCGAGGCTGACTATAACAGGCAGATGATAAGGGGGTTTGCAAGTGCCCTGTGGAGGCCAAACAAAGGGGAGAACAGGAATAGGGTCATATCACCATCTTGGGGGACCTGGAGGGAATCTGGGTGGTGTGGGATGTAGTTGGGTGTTTAGAGGGTCGCTTTTCTTATTAGACAACGGTGTCTGACTATCGACAAAGCTGTTAAAGTATAAAAAGGGGAAAAAGCAACACAAAGGGAGAGAGGGTAGGCTTATTTGAAGGACTTCACTTTTTGTGTAGATAGTGTACTTTTTACAATAGCACCTTTCATCTCAAAGGTGGATGAATTATTACAAATGTAATATATTGTGCTGTACTGAGAAACTTTAGATGTTTCTTCCCAAAACTGTGGAAACTGGCGGTTGTTGCCCTTGCAACATCCTCTCTCTTAGCACTTAAATCACAAAAGACAATGGGTTGATGTGTTCCTTGTTTTTAATAGGAGGTAACAAGATGCTTCTTTATATTTTCAAATTGAGACTGGTGTCCATTTGGCAACATTTTAAAGGACTGGAGTTACACTTAACCAGTTGGAGTGTTTTGGATACAATTTGAATGAAAGAACCTATATACATTTATAATCTACAACATACTTTCTTGAGAATAATATGTATCCCATGGGTTTCTGGTAGTTTGGCCCTGTTTATAGTTTTAAAAATGTCTAAGCATGTTAGTAATGCATTTAAAACATAATCTGTCTTTGCCCATAAACAGGGGATACTGGCTCGCTAGGCAGGGGCAAATGATGACAGTAACTACATATAAACTAATGTCAAAAAACACCTAAGTAATCAGTAGAGAAAATAGTTTTTTCTTATATTTGTTACATCTACTGTAGTAGATGAAAATGTCAACAGAAATTATTTGTCTATCCCTTTAAAACACAGATTTCAGGTTACAATTCAGTTCACAGCATTTGTTGAAGATGAAAGATTAAAAAAGCCTTAGTAGTGCAATACTGGAGTATAAGCTAATAAATTGACACCATTCCAACTTGTATAGAGAGAGAACTGGTGAGAGAATAAGGGGAAACAAAGAGATTGAGAGAGTGAAAGAAAGGGAAATGAGCAGAATGAGGTAGTGAAAGGGGGGAGGGGAATATCTGTGAGGAGCTCCAAGCTTGTGAGATGTGAACCTTTATTAAGACTGTTCCTGAAGGAGCTTTAATGGTGTAGTGATGTTTTGTGCGGCCCCACAGGTTTGGGAGAACAGGGCTATGCTGCTTCTCCTAGAGAATGTGTTTGCCATTGTGCTAAATCAGATTTCCACTCTTTCTGTAAGGCTTGTTTAATCTGGCTGCTGTCCAGTAAAATATGTGGAATATTTTTTGCCAAATTTATGTGTAACAAGATGATGCAGTGTATAATGTACTTCATTTTTAATTCCTAAAAGTTATCCCAGAAATATTCAGTTCTTTTCAGTTTTCCCTGGATAAGTGTGGGTGAGGGAAGGGCAGTGTGTGTAGGAGAAGAATAGTAGATAGCATTTGGCTACTAGTAGCATTGGCTACTAAAGGGTGGGCATCCATATTCTTGGGAGACATTTGTGTGGGGAGGTATTACTGTTTTGGGTGTATCTGAGAATGGCTTTTGAATCGCACATGGTCTGGTGGGATGTTTGGTTTTTGTTGTTGATGGTTTTCTTTTGGTATGTACACTTTAACAGCACTCTATGTATTGCTGACCTCTTAGGTAGCTAGTTTCACCTTGTTTGTGTGGGCCTTCCTTTAGCAAAGGGAAAGAGAAATGTCTCTGAAAAAGCCAGGAGGAGGAATGTAAAACCATGAATATTGCCAGTGTCCCTCAGGCATAATACCTGAAACAACTTTAACATTTTGAAAAGAACTAATTTCAAGCTGACAGCATCGCTTCAGAAGCAGATCATCCTATTGAAAAATACAGGTGGTATGTGTCGGGAAGGTTGAACTTAATCTTGAAGGAAGAAAATTAAGGATGGATACTTTCTCAGTCAGTTCTGACACATTTCTAGTGTTCAATGACATCCAAAGGTCACTTTTTATTCTGCTCCTCAAGTGTAGATTATTCTATAGAAAGAAACTTGGGGAAGAAATTGCTCTTTTAAGGGTCACTCCTCTTTTAGGATAGCCTTTTGAGGAAAAGAAGACTGAGTTCTCTTCGTGTGTGGGGGTTTTTTTATTTTAATGTATTTTTTAATTTTTTTTATTTTAAGATCGAGGGTAGATTTCAGTTTCACAGATATGCAAAATTATGCTCTTTTTTCTATACAATTCAAATGGAAGTGTCATGGACCTCGTGACATACTTGCCCACACTCAAGTATTTGTTCTGGCAGTACTTACAACAGGGTAGGTACTGAATAAACACAAAAGACCATTCTTAACCCAACGAGACTGCACACTAAACATTTGAGGCAAAGAATTCAGGGAAGAGGAAACAAACAAGGTGAGGCTTGTTGATGTTCTGATACCTTATTTTTCTCCTTTCCCTCTATCTTGTGTCTGGTGTGTGTGTGTGTGTACACACAATCCCAAGTTAACCTATAACCTTACTATTCTAGTAATAGGTTCATGGAGACCAGTCCACCATTCTGTGATATCTCTTTAAAGACTTTGAGTCTTGATGGACTTTTCATGAGAAATGATACTAAAAATAACTATGGTAACTCCTCACTTAATATTGTTCCTGAAAAATACATCTTTAAGTGAGATGCTGTTAAGTGAATCCAGTTTCCCCATAAGAATTAATGTAAAAAGGGAGGTTAGGTTCTAAGAACTTTTTTTGCCAGACAAAAGGCATATAAATTGTAAACCATTTTAAAAAAGCAGTTTAATACAAGAATAAGTTTTTAAACAATTTTAAAGAAACAATTTAATACTACAATCATCATTGCTGAGTATGAAGCTTGGTTGAGATGGTGGAATCGGAGAGTGGAAGAAGGTGGATTGTCCGGCTGCTCCTCTTGCTAGCACAGGCACCGACTTTGCTCGGGGTGGGAAGCTCAACCCTTGGCCTGTCCATTCCACCCCTTCCACCAAACCCCCACCCTTAACCTGCTTCTTCTTCCCCCTCCCCCCCCCGCCTCCACCTCCTTCTCCCTTTACTCTGCATGCCGCATCCTCACTCCTTCCCCCTCCTGCCTGCAGCAATCAGCTGGTTTTCAGCATTCAGGAAGCTGGGGGAGGAGCGAGGATGCAGTGCTTAGCCTCCCCCCCAGCCTCCTGAATGCCGCAAACTGCCTGATTGCTACGGGTGAGGTGGGGGGGGAGGCTGTCTGCTGCTTTCTCTGTCCTCTTTTTTTTTTTTTTTTTTTTTTTTTCTGCCCCCAGCCTCCTGAACCACCACAAGACAGCTGATTGCCTTGGGCAGGGGGAAGGTGATGATCTGTGGGATCTGCCACTGAGTGGGAGGCACTGGGGCGGGGAGGAGGGGCTGCCAGCCATGGACAAAGCAGGCAGCCAAAGATGTTGTAGTGGTTCATTTAAAGTTGTACAATGTTCACGTTCTGTAATGGTGTTTTGATGTTACATCCCTGCTCCATTAAGTGAGAGGACGTTAAGTGTGGAGTTAGAATTTTAGGATTTTCAGAGAGAATGTGATTTACAAGATTAGGAAGTCTAGTAGCAGTATTCACTAGATTTCTGCTCAAGGACTTAACCAGTTTTCCCACTTCTTCACTTCTGAGGATAAATCATATATATTAAGGGCAGTTGCATATCTTTCATGTTGGAATGAATGAGATTGCTAGGTAATCTAAGCTTTGATCTACACTGGGGTGGGGGGGTGTCGATCGATCGAAGTTAAGTAACTTCAGCTAGGTGAATAATGTAGCTGAAGTTGACGTGCTTAGATCTACTCACTGCGGTGAGTCGACTGCTGGTGCTCCCTCGTCAACTCCACCTGCACGTCTCGGGGCTGAGTACAGGAGTCAACAGGAGAGCGCTCGGGGGTCAGTTTATCATGTCTAGGCTAGATGTGATAAATCGATCCCCCTCCCCGCAGGAGTGATCGCTAACCACCAATCTGATGGGTAATATAGACATACCCTAACTATATGATTGAAAGGGGAGTGCTTTTCAATCCTTTTAAGAACCAGTATTCCACAGTCAATATTTGATGCAAACAGCTATCATAGATGAGTTGTACTTTGATGGGATAAAGCAATTTGGAAAGCAATATGAACAAATGAAAAATGTTCTGTGGTTGATAAAGGGTTTCCCCAGGTGTCTAACCAGAAGAAAAAAGAACTCAGAACAAAAATGAGTGCCAAGATATACAATTTTTTTCCAAAACATTTTTAATAATCCTTTAGTGGGATAGAATACTGCATGATATTCACTTATGATCGCAATTGGGGCTGACAAACTGTAGTGTTCAAAAGTAGAATGAATATTGCCCTTGGAGTGAGTGTGAATGTTTAAAGAATAGATTTTTTTTTGAAAAGGTATATATTCAGTCTGTTGGCTTACAGTAAAATCTCTTAAACTATCCAACACCTTAAAATTAATTGAAAACAGAAATGACAGCAATTATCAATATAAGGCTATTGGAAGCACACTGGTATTGTACGACAGTAATACAGCAAAATTAAAACAATTAATGTTACACTGCAAAAGCAGTTGTAGACCTTATAAATGTAATTCCAACTTAATGTACCTTTCATGTTCCCAAAAGAGCTGAACTATATAAAAGTGGTTTGTCCAACTTTTGTCTCTTTTTCCTATACTTAAAATATTATTTGCTTATGCCGAGCTCTGGAAGGTCCTGGAAGAATCTGGCCTCTTCCAATTCTTTGGCAGAAAGACTGTCAGAAATTAAGAGCCATAATTAAAGTAACTGTTGTTTACTAAGAAGTTTAAAAATAATACTGTAGAGTTCCGTGGAAAGTTTTATCAGCAATATTAAGCAGTAGTTCTAATATTTGTGCCCTTCTGAACCCTTCTAATGTGAATTGAAGTACCTTTTTTCAGTATTCAGCTCTGCTATCTGTATTTATAGGATTATTCCTTCAGAACTGAGACTAAATATATTTAATATCTATGTTTACTGGTGGTAAAATATTTTATGTTGAAGTGACAGTCTTTGTATCAGGTCTCAGGGTATAACAATCAAACTAAATAGGCTGTACTTAAACATTCGTCCTGTTGTATGTCCCCATTTTCAGCACTTCAGCATAAGGTATTCTTGACAACTCCAGAGTGATGGTACCAAAAAACTGGGGTTACTTATCCCAGCATAGATGAAATATACCAGAAAAGCTGATGTGTTTTGCACCTGTGAGCATGTTATAAATGCCTAGGTTTAAGATCTTAACATTTGATGCACTTATGGTATGTCTGCACTTAAAACATCACAGCTGCCACCCCTCAGAGACCTAGCTATACCAATATAAATTCATAGTGTATTCCAGGCCCTAGTCCTCAGAGAGGATAAACATCTGTTTGAAGAAACTCATAAATAATCAAAACTGTATTGACCATGTACAGTATTCTACTTCCTCTACTTCCCAGTCTTAGCTCAAACTGTCTTATGGAACTCTGAGTTTGTGTGTTGATATTTATAATCAGCCTCACTTGCTAGCAAGTAACACCCCTACATGTGGAAAGGCCTCCCTGATGTGAATCAGAAAGGAAGGCACATTCTCTTTCACATGATAAAGCCCACTTCTGATGCCTATTTTAAAACAAAACAAAACAAAACTGTCAGTTAACAATGGCTTGAGTGGCAGATGGATTTGTTACATTATACATTTTCAAACTTTGTTTTGATTGTATATTTAAAATTTGTATAAGACTGTGTTTCTACCTCTATCCTTTGTATGTTTCTTGTTTCAGAGTGAAATACACTTGCTCTTTAGGGTAGGGCCTATATCTTATGTGTTTGTGCAGTTCCTAGCACAACATTGGCACCAAGTGTTATTGTAGTATAAAATTCTGTAAAAGTAATATCTAGTATGTGGACTGGGATAGGAAGTTGGAAAGCAAAATAAATTTTAAATATTCAGCCATAAAGTTGCATAAAAGAGTAGAAAATATTCAGGTATATATTAGTATGTACAGTAACCTGTTACACCAGTGAGAATTTGATCGTGAGTGGAAACTCACAATTTATTTCATAATACATTTATATTATACCCCAATGGTAAAGTTCTGCATTTAGTCTGTAAGGTGCTCCAAAGTCTTCCTCGTCTTATTTACGGATACAGACTAACACGGCTGCTAATCTTAAACCTGCATTTATGAAGTTACTGATTTTTATTATAGGTCACAATTTTTTTTCTTGTGTAGTGACAATAAAAAACAAATTTAAGCTTATTCTAAAACTGCCTTAAGACAAAGGATTGCTGTGAGTGGGGTGGGTGGAAGTCTGGTCTTCCCTGGTTTTGGTAGCAAGGATTTCAGTGGGTGTTGTGAGCT
Organism: Dermatemys mawii; assembly: GCA_007922305.1. Taxonomy (NCBI): domain Eukaryota; kingdom Metazoa; phylum Chordata; order Testudines; family Dermatemydidae; genus Dermatemys; species Dermatemys mawii. The sequence goes on along the minus strand of ML677352.1, from coordinate 20,032,530 downwards.
CTCAACCCTTAGGGCTTGTTGAGAGCTTTTGAACCACTTAGCTATATTGGTTTGTAGAAACAGATGTAATTAAGTGGTACACATACATATCTCACAGTTATATAAGCCCCTTTATAGTAATCTAAGTTCCTTTATAGTGATATAACTGTGTCCATGCTGAGGAATTACACCACTTCAAGTATAAAATCATACCCTTCATAAATGGTACCAAAATAGTGTGTAAATTAGGCCTTATATGAAGAGTAGGTGGTGGTATGTCTTTTGGACTTTGTTTTTCCAAAATATTAGTCTGTGAAATTATACAGAAGTAAACACCTTGTAATGTGCAACTAAAAATAACTTCACTTAACAAATCCCAGATGAATCATTCCCCTGTGATATTCAGCTCTGGACACTGGCTACTCACATACATTCCAGATCCTCTGCATCCAAGAGTGCAGCTTATCCCCAGTTTACCCTTTTTTTCCTTAAACCACTGCTCCTATTAACCACATAGCACTTGAAAGCACTTAGGCTAAAAGTAGATGCATTTAACAGGTCTGAGGTGACAGTTGTTTACAAAGAATAGGGGATCCTTTTCCAACCTGTCTCCTATCTCACAATCAGTTACTGAACAGTCATTGTGAGCTAGACTTTCTCTAGTTTGCTTTCAGTGTCCCAAAACCACTTTACCACTGCTTTGCACCTGCTTAGTGTGTAGCTGAATTGGCATCATTCCCAGACTTGGGATGTCATTAGACATGATAAAGGTGAATGTAGAGCATCACCTGAAATTATGTTGAGAAGGGGGGCAGCATGAATGTCAATATTCAGTGGGAATAGCGTCCCCTGCTGTCCATTTTTTGAAGAGCAGAGGATTTTTCTAGAATAATTGTGGTATCAGGCCCAGCCACCCATCAGTAGTACTTGCAGAGTTGAAATATCCTAATAACTTTCACTTGCTATCATCTTGATCATATATGCACATGCAACAAAGTATGTATTGCTACTGGAACCTGCACAGTTACACACCCTGGACTTCAAACTGGTACATAGCTTAATATTTTGAGTAGCCTGACTTCACTGGATGATTACCATTCTCTTTGCCACAAAGAGCAATGGTCTATCTTTGAGGTGTAATGCTGCAATACCAGGCCTAATTCATCAGTCTGAAGTTTTGCAACTGCCTCTGTTTGTCTCAAGAGTAACTCCGTAGTTGAAGCTCCAACCACTGAACATCTTCAGTACAGTCAAATTTTGCAGCATTGGGTCGTGCATGCCCACTGAACTTCTGATTTCAGTATATAATTCTTCAAAGAGATGTGAGAGTTTGACTTCTCCCTAATTGCGTATGCTACCAGATGGCTTTCAAAATCTCCCAGAAGTTATTTCTTTACCCATTTGTGGGATTGGTACTTGGAGGGCACTGGGCAGTGTAACTGCAACATATGTAGTACTGTGAATATCTGAAGCAAAAGTGAAACAGTATGGCTACTATGGACACTTGGCAGTATCAATACTGCCATCCCACCACTTTTCTATTGTAGACAAGTCGCAATAATTTTCAAGGCTGCCAGGACCTGGATTTCTCACTAAGTTGTTTTGCTTGTTTCTTTTTTCATTTGGGAATGGAGAGAGCATTCATACATCATAAGTAAATAAAAGCATGAGCATAATATTGTTCCACTTGGTTTTCCAGATAGTTTTAAAACTGGGAAGGAGAATCTCTCACTATGAAGAGAACTTTAGGACAAGTCTCTGAAGCAAGATTCCTGGGAAATGTGGGCGAATGGTAAACAAAGTGAAAACAAATGCAGAAAATGGCTAGGAAAAGTTTTGTTTATTTGTAGTTAGCTTTTTTGAAAATATGTATAATTTTATTCCAGACTGACCACAGTTTATAGCAGCACAGGAAAGCATTTCAGGTGTTAAGTTGTCTCTTCTTTAGCAACATGGTCTTTCTTGAATGATCCAAGGTAAACTGCCTTCACCACCACAGCCTGAAAGCAGGCGACACAGAATTTTAAAGTTGTCAATAAACTTAGTCAATTTTTCTCTGAGGCCTGACTCTTCATCTGTACAAGTAGGGATTGACTTGGGGTTAGACCACTCTTCTCACTCCCAACAGCGGTCTTTCAATGTGATGCTCACTTTGCTATAGTGGGCAGAACTGCTCAGATAGTTAATGCTTGTATTAGACAGATCATAATCAGTTGATGCGTTGTTGGTTGTTTTTGTTTTTTTTGATCCACTTTCCATTCTTGTTTGGTAACCTTGATAATCTTGTAGATCTTCTAACTGATTTCTGTGTACTGGTGGTACCCCTTCAGACTAGCTTGGGCTGCAGAGAAAACCATGCAAGCAGGTTGCCAAGTGTCAGTGCAGGCTACTTTGAACAGACTCTTGAGAGTCTTTGGGGCAACTTTTTGATGTGCCAGTAGCTGGTGACTCCTTTTGTATGCTTTGGTGACTCCGCTGATATTTATATTTCATGTTGACTGAAGGTGATTGACACAAGCACCTGCTGTTCCAACTTCTCTCAGGCCCAGTCCAACTTCACAACAGCGATACCACCATATATTCACATCTCCATCAAGTGAGATTTTTTTCTGCCACAGTGGAAGTAAATGCATCTGAGAGCTGTGACCTAGATAACCTGGCAATGACTGTCCCATCCTGCTATTTCTTGGAGTGCTTGGTGAAGTCGTCATCTTGGGCTTGTGCCAGTCTTTAGAAAACATTGCTTGCATTCCTCACTGATGTGGTTGGCAAAAATGGGTCTTGAAGGTGCAGAGGCCACGGGAAGTCTGGGCATATCACACAATGACTATTGCCAGCAGAGTGAACGCTGACCTGTTGGAGGAGGATGGGGGACAGGTGACAGGGACATCCGATGGTATGACAAGCCAGGAGCTCTTTGTAATTCTGGAGCAGTCTAGCCAATCCCAGCACTCTGGCTGTAGTGCGCCTAGTGCAGGAGAAGGAAGCTCAGGTCAGCATTCATTGTGCTTTAAATCTGCAGGGGCGCATGCTGATATGTTTTGTTAGCCAGGGTAGAAGAGGGATTGAAATAACCAACACAGGTACAGTTTGTATCTGGTTCTCATTCCCCTGGGCAGAGAGGCCCTGTGGAAAAATTAGTTTATGCACACCCGGATGTCCTGGGAATCATCCATAGATATATCTAGGAAACTTTCTGAAATCCTCTGCCAAAGGTTTCTTGGGAGGTCTGCCTTGTTTCTTCCCCCACAGTAAGAAACTTTGCTGTGCCAATCGACAATTACTTCTGCAGGCATCATAGGAGAGCAGCATACAGACCTAGTCTGCAGCTACACGCATGCAAGTGCTGTACCCCTGCACCCTCAGTTACCCTCAGGAGTGAGATATGTACTGCTGTCACCCCCATGTTAAACTCAGCATGGCTGGGGCTACTGCTGTGCTGTGTGCCTGCCGTGCGTAAGTGAGATAGTTGTGTTTCAAACTTGTTTGAATCAAGGGTGCGAATGCACTCACAACAGAGCTTCTGTCTATTGTTTCTTTAACATCAGCAGAGGTGTCCTTAAAGGTCTTCACTTGCACACCGTCTGAGTCTCTCCATCTGATAAAGAGATGAAACGAGGAATAAGGAAGATGTGTTCCAGGAGGTGATGTAATGTTCTGGTGCTTCAGACTGGGAGCTTCTCTCCATGTGGTCTGCTATCAATGACAGACTGCAGATCGATAGTCAGGATAGGAAATGGGCAGGAGTAGATGATAAAGCTGCTCAGGGAGCAAACAGACCTGTTGCAGTCCCTGACTGAACTTCAGGCGGAACACATTTATGCTCACTTCCAACTGCCTTCTAGGTCCTCCCCACACATTCCTCACATCTTCTAGGGCTGTCACATCCATGGGAGATTTTTCACAGTGATGGCTGGACATGCATCCAGTAGTGAGAGCCTCATTGGCAATTGTGCTTTTGATTTTCATGTTCCTTTCAAACACAGAAATGTTTGTGTGAGTGTAGAATAAACCTGTACTTACAGAAAGTGAATGTATCTCTGTCTCCTACATAGTGGTTGCTGCTAAAATTCAGACAGTGCCAATAGGTGCATTTGCATTGTTTAAACTACTGTGCACACAGCAGTCATTGCAAGGTTCATGCTATGGTGCAAGAAAACAATGCCTGGGTCAACACACTACAGTGGCTTATTGTCAAAATGCTCTTTTAAAGCCTCCCTGATTCGAGTAACTCCCCTTGAGCCCCTCTTACAGCCCTGATATCTGGCTGTTCAAAAGCGGCAGCCTGCTGTTTCACCTCAGCACTCCACGTTGTGGAAATTTCTCCATCACTTCTCGTAGAGGTGGAGGTAAGCCAAGAAGAGCTGCAGCTGTGCCAATGCAATGCAGTGTAGACCTGCCCTAAGCTATTTTAAAGTTTGACTATTCTTTTTTTATACAGATTAAGAAATTATTTGCTGTTTGGGAGCCTAGGACAACCCAAACCCTGATCTAAATTAATCAAACTTTATTTGTGGCTGCTGTACTAAGTGTTGCACTTTATTTAAATTTTGTGTATATAAATTATACAAACTTATGTGGAAAATGAAAACTTGCTTTCTGCCTCAGTTTCCTCATAAATGTCACCAAATGATAGTTGTATTATAGTACGGAGGTCCCCAAATTGCGGGGCATGCTGAGGAACGTTCGGGGGTCTGTGGCTAGGGCCTAGGCAAGCTCCTGTGAGGCAGGGAGAGGGAGCACCACCCAGCTCCGCTCCTGGCCCTGGCCCTCATCTCCATTCCCACCCTGACTGTGGCCTCAACCTTGGCCCCCTTAAACCTGTCCATGTCCTTCCACCTCCCTCCCCCGCCCCACTAGGCTCTGGTGATGGGGAAGGAGTAAAGGGGGAGTGCGAGTTTAAGGAGTTTGCGGACCACTGCCATAGTGTACTTTGGGAATAATCTTCCACATGTATTTTGTCTCATAGTTTGTAACTCAACTGTCTGAGTGGAGTCAGAAAAGAAATGTAACAAAGGCATGGTCTGGGCATGCAGAATATTTCTTATGCCTTTCTGTGTAATCAAAAAATGAGATCAGGTGTTATTTTCAGGCTGAAGTTAGATATACTGGGTCAGCCACAGCATCCAGGGGATCTAAATATATGTAGATGAGAGCTTGTCCTAGAAGATGGGACAGTTTGTTCTAAGAACTGAGTTGTAACTTTTGAGCTACTAAAATGACAATTTTTCTTATCTAGATCCATATTGCCCTTAGACAAGTAATTTCTGTCACTATAGAATAATAATAATAATGAGCTTAGGTCCACTTACAAATTTGGTTTTATGGCTTCACGTTGAATTAGTCTCTCTTCCTTCCTCCCTTTTCCGCCTTAAGTGTTGGATTCCCTTGATTGGCTTTGGTGCTTTTTGAATTTTAATGGTAGTGTGTTTTAGTTATTGACTTATTACACAGTTCTGAGGATTAGCAGAGAGGCTTTTCTTTGTAAGTGCTATTAAGGCAGACTGAAGTACAAGTGACAGGTTTAATAAATTATCCTAATTTAGTTTTCTCTTTTTGCTTTAGAGACTCTACAGGGGTGGGTAATTCACTGGTCCAAAAGCGGTCTACTTTACCTCGAAACCAAAAGACACCAACGTCCTTGGCCAAGCTGTCCTTTCGGGATGGACAGAAAGCCAAAAAGCCAGTGTGTAAATTTGAAGAAGGTCAGGATGTCCTAGCGAGGTGGTCAGATGGCTTGTTTTATCTTGGAACTATCAAAAAGGTAATTATTTTTTAACATGCAGGAAGTCTTGTAGCATCATATGTTAAGCTTGACTATAATGTTAAATAAAACTCTTCCTTATTTTTAAGGTTTCTACAATTACAATTTTGTGAATATGTATTTTTTTCTTCAGATAAACAAATTGAAACAGAGCTGCTTCGTTATATTTGAAGACAGTTCCAAATCCTGGGTCCTCTGGAAGGATATACAAACAGGCAAGAACGTCAATTAAATCATCATCAATATTTTATTTAGAAGTTGTCATGGGATAAGAGGGAAGATCTTTTCATGATTAGAGTACTGGTTAAAAGACAAGGAACAAAGGGTAGAAATAAATGGTAAATTTTCAGAATGAAGGGGGATCACCAGAGGTGGTCCCCAAGGCTCAGTCCTAGAACCAATCCTATTCAACTTGATTTGGAGGAAGGGGTAAACAGTGTGGTGGCAAAGTTTGCGATGATACTACACTGCTCAGGAGAGTTAAGACCAAAGCAGACTGTGAAAAACTTCAAAAAGGTCTCCCAAAACTAAGTGATTGGGCAACAAAATGGCAAATGAATTTGAATGTGGATAAATGTAAAGGAATGCACACGAGAAAAAATAATCCCAGCTATACATACAATATGATGGGGACTAATTTAGCTACAACTAATCAGGAAGAAGATTTTGGAGTCATTGTGGATAGTTCGCTAAAGACATCCACGCAGTGTGCAGCAGCAGTCAAAAAAGCAAACAAGATGTTAGAAATCATTAAAAAAGGGATAGAGAATAAGACGGAGAGTATCTTATTGCCCTTATATAAATCCATGGTTTGCCCACATCTTGAATACTGTGTACAAATGTGGTCTCCTTTCTAAAAGGATATACTGGCATTAGAAATGGTTCAGAGAAGGGCAGCTGAAATGATAAGGGGCTTGGAACAGGTCCCAGATGAGAGATTAAAGAGGCTAGGACTTTTTAGCTTGGCGAAGAGGAGACTAAGGAGGGATATGATAGAGAGAGATAAAATTGTGTGGTGTGGGTAAAGTGAATAAGGAAAAGTTATTTACTTGTTCCCATAATATAAGAACTAGGGGCCACCAAGTGAATTTAATGGACAACAGATTTGAAACAAAAGGAAGTTCTTCACACAGCGCACAGTCAGCCTGTGGAACTCCTTGCCTGAGGAAGTTGTGAAGCCTAGGAATATAACAGGGTTTAAAAGAGAACCTCCATGAATTTATCCAGTTAAGTCCATTACTGGCTATTAGCCAGGATAGGTAAGGAATGTTGTCCCTAGCAGCACCAATGGAGGAAGGGGAGACAGCATGGCAGACAGACACATACCCCCTTTGTGTGTGCGGGGCGAGATGTGCATTGTCCCTTTGAGTATGCTGACCCTACTCTTAAGCACATTGTATTTTTAAGTCAATCAGGAAGCTGATTCAGCAGTTGCTGTCTCAACTCTGTGTCCCCACCCTGCTCTATATGGAGAAGGGGTAAGTGGGGGAGAAAAGAGGGACACCCTGACATTAGCTCCCTTCCCCCTCACTCCCACACACAGTAAACAGGAGGCTCCCAGGAGTGGCTTCAAGGCAGAGGACATGAGCAGTACATGGCAGTGGTGGGAAGGGGCAGCTCAACTGCCACAATCAATAGCCCTCTTTAGAAAAGTAGAGGCTTGCTGTTTCCCAGCACACATATTGGAAGGGATGAATTCAGGTCCAACCGACCCCTACATTCCTCTGTTACCCTTCATATTCTCCAACCCCTCTTCCCTTCCCTTACACTCAGTCCCATTTATCCCCTTCCCTGTTACTGGCTAGTCTTGCACTTCGATCATTCCTCCGCTCCCAGTGAGTTATGTGAAATTTATTCTTTTCAAAAAATAGTTTCAGCACCTTTTGAATCTTGTGCTGTACTTAGATTACATTTCTCCAAACTAAATTAAAAATCCACACTCTCCCCTGTGTTTCCCAGTAGTTAGCCTCTCTGCACGTTCACATGCTCATGGTCATTATAATCTATTAAATGCTTGAATAAGTACATGAGGCTTGTGATGAGTCTAACTCTCTACAGCATAACCTTCAAGCATTGGAGACCCTGATGCGAGAAGAACCCTGATTTGACCTGTGTGTCTGAGCAGAAAAAGGTTGCCAACATCTCTCCACTTTAACCAAAGCTGCTTTTTTTCCCCCCAACCAGGGGCTGTATCTCAGAATCCCTTTCTTCAGCTGGCTCCAAATTTGGATCACTAACAGAACCCTGCTCCCCCATGAATGAAGCACACCAAATTTCAAGACAATCCAAAAAATGGTGTAGATTCTAAAGCACTTAGAGTTGAGCTTTTAGCAGAAAGCTGGTCTTAACATTAATTATTTGCAATTGTAGCTTAGGCAACTTTTTGTTTGATAAATATTGACCCTTGTGACAGTGAAATGGTGAATAAACAAGATGGGAGACACATGGCTTCTATTCCATTACAAACTGGAAAAGCATACACATTTCCAGTTACGGAAAAATTACTCAGTATAGCATGAAACTGCTCCCTGCAATGCACACATGTGACTCCTAAGTAAAGATTTTAGTCTAAAAAGAGAACTGGGAAAATTTTATATATATATATAAAATATAAATTCCAGATAATCACCATCCATAGGAAATATGGGGTGGGGGGTTCACCAGCCACCCTGCGCCAGGGGGAGGGGGTGTTGGTTCACTGGCTGCCCTGTGCCCTGGTGGGGGTGTGTTTTGTGTGTGCGCGCGTGCTTGGGGCTGCAACAAAGCCAGAGCCAGCCCTGCAAATTACACCTATTTTTTTGACATCCTGGTTAACCCCATCCTGGATAATCGATAGTCTGTGTGTGTGTGTGTGTGTGTGTGTCTCTCTCTATATAGATAGATAGATATAATGTGCGTGTGTGTGTGTGTGTATGTGTGTGTGTGTGTATCATCTCTCTCTATATATATGTGTGTGTGTATCATCTATTTATCTATATATATAGATAATGTGTGTGTATATGTGTATCATCTATGTGTGTGATAGATATATCTATCTATCTCTAATATCTATCTAATAAAAAATATTTATAAAAAAATATAAATTTACACTTTTGTCTATTTTTAGGAGCCACTGAAAGTGGGGAAATGGTCTGTACGATATGTCAGGAAGAGTATTCCGAAGCACCTAATGAAATGGTTATATGTGATAAATGCGGCCAAGGTAACTTCTGTTTCTTGATGGCTACGTTTTGGCTTGAGTTTTTTGTAACCTTTTTAAAGTTCTTGTTTGTTGATTTGTGAATATAGTTTTTATTACAAGAACTTCAAAGAGCATTTGGCACCCAATTGATCAGCGAATAAGATCATAATCTTTTTTTACTTAAATGAAGGATATTTTACATTTACTTGGTTTTTAAACAACTTTTTTTCTTTCTAAAACTTTAGTTCCTATAAATATGGGTAAAGTCTTTAATGGGTTTCTTTATAAGAGTAAAATCTGTATTTTGAATTCAGGTTATCATCAGCTGTGCCACACACCAAATATTGATTCCAGCGTGATTGATTCAGATGATAAATGGCTCTGTCGACAGTGTGTTTTTGCAACAACAACAAAGGTGTGTTATGGAAACAAAATTTTGTCAGGCTGACATAACTTGTTCATCTACTTCTCCATAGTATTTATGTGGTGGCTAATGTAAACTTTTAAATGTGAGGTTGAAAATGACATAAAAACTACTGCTCTTTGAGAGACTTCCCGCAGTTCCTGGCTTTGATTTGGATGGGAAATTTTTGTGAGTAAATTGGAAGCTATGAAATTTGATATTTTTTCAAAGGCTATTTTTAATATATCTGGTATACCAAAATTGCAGGTAAAATTCTTATAGAAGTATTTTTGTAACTATACCTCTTTGTGTTGAAAGATTTTGAAATTGCACTTGCTGGTTTTTTTAAAAACTATGGATCTGTTTTGTTCCAGAGGGGTGGTGCGCTGAAAAAAGGACCAAATGCCAAAGCGCTACAAGTCATGAAGCAAACATTACCTTACAGTGTAACAGACCTTGAATGGGATGCAGGCCATAAAACCAATGCCCAACAATGTTACTGCTACTGTGGAGGCCCTGGAGAGTAAGTAAATATAAATTCCCATCAAAAGCGTTTTCTCATTCGTGCACCTCTACAGACTTTGGTCCTTATTCTGAGAGCACTTAGGCTTGTGGTTAACTTTACTTAAATGTTCGCAGGATCAGGGCCTAACTATTTTTCTTTAGTACTCAGTGTAGACGATGGTGGGGCTGAGGCACAGTTAATAAAGAGTTGAGCTTTGAGATAAACATGTATTCTTTAATGTATTTTGTGGTAAACATATTCCTTGGGGGCAAGAACTATCTTTTTGTTCTTTATACAGCACTTGGCACAGTGGGGTTCTGGTCCATGACTAGAGGTCCTAGGTACAATAATACAAATGGATGCATTATGTTGTTGCATCATGTCTTCACATGTATTTAGCTGTCTGTTCAGGTTTTATCATGCTACCAATGAGAGAGAGAAAGAGAGCTGTGAATGCCTTCTAAAAAATTACTGCTTTCATGGCATTACTTCTGGTCTGTATTTAAGGTCAAAGATGTAGAGTATTTGGTGACATTGCAATTATAGGTTGTAGTAATAATGGAACTGTGATTCCGAGGGGGGGAAAAATGATGGAGTTGAATTTTGTTGTGGCACAGTTGACTTTAAGGCAAATAAACATATTTTTAAGTTCTCTGGAGGAGTAGTAAATGACAGATGTACCTAAAATAAGATTCCACTGAAGAAATGACTTGACTTGATTTGTAGCTTTCAAAAATTAGGTTTGAAGCTGCAGATGCTGACTCTTCTCAGAGGATGTCTAGAGGCTATTAAACTGAGGTAACAGCCTCTTAATTTAGCCACTTGGATTTGCTGAAACAACAACCTTATTCCTGGGAGTAGTTCTTCTGAAGTCATGTCTAAACTGTCAGCTACATTGGCACTGCTGCAGTTGGTGCAGTGGTGTTGATTTAGAAAGTCTGGTGACAACAGACTAAGTTGATGGGAGGGTGTCTGCTGTTGACATAGCACAGTGTAGACACTGTTATAAGTAGACCTAAGTTAGGTTGAAGAATATAACTTGCATCGACTTATAGTATTAGTGTAAACCAGCCCTAAGACTACTCACATAAATAACAGGAGTACCAGTCTGAATAAAGGTTTGTAGAACTGTGACTTTGCTTTAATTTGGCCCTCTCTTATAATCTGGGGTAATAGTACATCATAACATGGGGCCTCCTATGACTCTGCCTCCTTACCATGCCCAGTCCCTCACTTGGAGTGGTTGTGGCAAGAGGACTCCTTTTTGTCCCAGAGTGTCATTAGGAGAACCCCTACTCCCTTGCGCAGGAGGTGGTCCTCTCTCTCCACCCTGAAAGGATACGATGAAGCTGAGTGCCTTCCTGTACCTGCCCCAGCAGCTGTGGTATCTCCGGGGGTGTGGATTCGGCTTGTTACAATTAGGGCAATTCGCACTTCTCAGGCCATCTCTACGCTGCATACTGATTAATGCAAGGTGCAGCAGCATGAAGCTGGTGCTATTAGTTTAGTGCTCCTGCATACTTGGCTGCTTCCATCACTGCTGCATGTACTCACCGGGAGTGCCTGTGGTGATACAAAGTGCAGTGTACTGTGGATAAGTATCCCAGTGTGCCACATACCACCTTCCAGTGCAGTGTCCTGTAGGCAATTTTCTCAATTCTTTGTGGGATGTACAGAGGTGATTGGAAGTAAGGTCAAGTTCCTATCGTGCAAATTTTTCCATCCCCTTAATGCCATCCTTATCCCATGATATTTTCTTCACTTTAAAAATTCCACAAACTCTCCCAGCACTTGTTGCTGTCTTGTTTCTGACAAAAGCATGAGGCCTGGACAGCTCTGCGCTGTTGTCATGAACATTGCAAACAAAGAATGAATGATCCTCTGGTATTTGCAGAGCTGCAAGAGATACTGCAACAGTGGGGAATCACAGTGATTTGTTTCAAGACGTATAGTTAAGGGACATAGCGAAAAACAATTGGAACTTGGTGATGGTCATAGAGCAGCTGCAGACAGGGCCATTCTGGGCCTGAGAAACGAACACTGATTGATGGGGAGTCATATCGTAGTGCAAGTATGGGACAAACTCTGGCTGCAGCATTACACAATGTGAAAGGACATGTTCCTGGATCTGTTAGCTGAATTTGCCCCAGTCTGCCAGAGCATAAACATAAGAATGAGAGCTGTACTGGCAGTTGAGAAGTGAGTGGTGGTAGCACCATGGAAGCTTATAACATTGTATTGCTACTGATCAGTGAGAAATCATTCTGAAATTGGAAAATCCATGGTGCGGGTTATTGTCATGCAAATATGTAGGGCCATTTATCATCTCCTGTTAGGCAGAACTGTGACACTCTGCAATGCGCAGGATATTGTGGATATATTTGTAGCTGTGGGCTCCCGAACTGCAGTGGGGTGGAAATGGCGCACACATTCCTACTTTGGCCTCCCAGAGTATGTCAACAGATGGGGCTACTTTTCTGTGGTTATGAAAGCATTGGTAGATCACCACGGATGCTTTTCTGTTATTTGTGTGGATTGATTGGGGAAGGTTGCATCTTTAAGAACGCAGGACTGTTTATGAAGCTGCAAGCAGGGAAGCTTTCTCCTGACTGGCACATTGACATTTCAGAATCACTAATGGGGTGAATCATGATCTTAGGGGACTCAGCCTACCTCTTGCTCCCCTGTCTTACAAAGCCAAACGCTGGCCGCCTCGACAGCATCCTGGAAAGATTCAGCTACTGACTCAGTGGCACAGAATGACAATTCTGAATGTACATTCGTCAGGTTGAAGGGGCACACATGCACTCTCCTGGTCTGGTGCCTGCAGCAGTGATTAACGACCGCTGTGTGGCTGCCGCCCCTATCACATCCCCCCTCTGCTCCTCAGTTCCTTCTCGACTGCTCTTGGCCTGAGTTAACGCTAGTGAGGTACTATTGGAGCTTCATCTCAGACCTTAGTGTTAGCAGTATATACTAGCTAGATTAGTATTAGACTGTAATAGTTTAGTTTACTAAGACCCTTCCTCTCTTATTTCTTCCCTGTGGGTTTGGGGTGTGTGTGTGGTTTTTTTTTAAAACCCCACCAAAAAATTCTTTTATCATTTCATCCCACTTGGATTATTTTCTTCAAAATGCCAGGATCTTCAGGCTTTAAATGTTGCCTCTCCTATTGTGAGGAAGTTTGACTTTCAGGTGGACACTCAATATGTCCCATGCCTGTGAGAAAAGTACCCCAAAAGTGCACTCATTGCCACAACTTTGAGGCTTGCACAAAAAAGGCAAGGGACCTGAAACTAAAACTTATGGAGAAGTCCCTCCGTCCGGCCTTGGACGCAGGGCCACAAGCTTCTCCCGGCTGCCAGTCACTGAATGCAGCTTTGACAGGGATCCCTCCTCCTCAAGGGAGGGACCTGTCTCCTAAAAGATGTTCAGAGGAGAGTTATCACCTCTTCTACCAAGTCCACATCTAAGAGGAAGCATTTCATGACTCGGGCTGCAGCATTGGTGCAGACTGCGCTGTGGCAAAATACCGATGAGTGGGCAAGGACTTTGGTACCGTCAAAGCCACAGACCCTAAGCAGGCAGGCTCTGAAAAGGAAGGCAGAGAAATGACTGCCTATTCCAACCTGCACCAGCAGCAAGAACTAAACACTTGGTGCCTAATGCCTCTGCAGTTTCTAAGGCGTTGATGCCACCTGCTGGCTCGTTGCCCCATTGCAGGGTGAAGCAGTGAAGCTTGCTCCGTCCCTCTGGGTGCAGTTGATGTCCGTATCTGTTCCTCATGCGCTGCAATGCTTCCTGGTACCACAACAACTCTTGGCACTGCTGTAAATGCAAATGGTGCTGCCAATACTGAACTTACAACAGTTTCTTGTACCTATGATGCCAACAGGCCCTGGTACCTGTGTTGCCTCTCCTTGGTACCAATACCGCCTTGCTGTATTCACTACCCTTCTCCAGCGAGGAAGAGTAAAAGGAGTTTTTTCATCCCAACACTCCTCACCTTTGCAAGGCAGTATCAGATCTGAGCCACAAGTGCAGCCTAGGCATCACCCCAGATCAGATTTTCATGGAGTACGGACACCTGTGGGGACCTCCACTAGTGCTTTTCCCACCACAGTGGCCCTCTGCGACCCATGGGCAGCCTACAGGCAATACTACTTTGAACCCCCAAGGGGTTCCAGAGAAGTTTTAGTTGCCTCACCAGCATCAGCAGTACCAGTGGACGTTTCCTATGTGCAGTCTTTCAAGGAAACAAAGGAGGTTGTGCATCAGGAGGCTATTCATGTCACCAACCCACCTCCCTTGTCTGTAGAGACTATCATGCCTCCGCCACCTACTGTCCGAGATTAATTCACAGTTTCAAGATCTATTTAAAAGGATGGAAGACACGCTCCAAATACCCCTCAAGGAAGTCACTGAATCACAGCACAAGCTCTTGGACGTACTCTGCACATCAACCTTCTCCAAGATCTCCCTGCCAATGAATGCTGCAATCATGAAGCTTGCCACGGCTATCTGACAGACCCCTGCCACAATCCCACCTAGATGTAAGAGGGAAGATGATAAAATATTACATCCGTTTTGAAAGGGCTGGACTTCTTATTCTCACCCCCAGCCAAACTCTCTGGTGGTAGATGCAGTTAGGAACATAGCGGCAATATTATTGCAGGACCACCCCGTATAACAGAGTGGAGCAGACTAGATCTGCTCAGCCACAGGGCCTATTCATCAGTGATATTACAAATTAGAGTTGTTAACTATGAAGCCCTGATGGCAAAGTACAACTACATGAATTATTCCAAACTCTCTAAATTTGACTGCATACCTGAAGGGAAAAAAGAACAATTTACATCACTCGTTTCAAAAGGACACCTCTTGGCCTGCATGGTCCTTCAGGCATCATTGGATTCCACTGACACAGCAGCTAGGTCCATTGCTACTGCCATTGTAATGTGCCAAGCCTCCTGGCTTCACCTGTCATGGTTTCCAAGGGAGGTGCAATCCACAGTAGAGGACCTCCCCTTCGAGGGTCCAAAACTATTCTCAAGAAAGACTGAATCCTTTCTTTCACTAAAAGATTTGAGAGCCACTCTTGGCATATACAGGTGTGTTGCGTCTTACGCGAGGGTTCTGTTCCGCGGACCCCGTGTATAGCCAAAACAATCATTGAGTTCAATGGCGGGCGGAATTGCCCTGCCCCCCTTCATCTCCCCCCACCCCCTGACAGTAGGCTGCTGGCCCGGATCCCTCCGGTGGGCTGCTGACCGGGCCCCTGCTGCGGGCTGGCTGCCGGTTCCAGCCCCAGTCCCGCTGCAGGCTCCTGCCCCAGGCCCCGCGGCGGGCTGCTGGTCCCAGCCCCCATCCCCAGCGGGCTGGGCTCCGGCCCCTGCTGCGGGCTGCCGGTCCCAGCCCTGATCCCTCACAGGCTGGGCTCCCGGCCCCCGCGGCGTCCTGCCGGTCCTGGCCCCGATCTCCGGCGGGCTGGGCTCCGGCCCCGGCCGCCGCTGCCAGCTCCTGCCGTGATCGCCGTGGCAAGCTGCAGTCCCAGTCCTGATCCCCAGTAGGCTGGGCTCCAGCCCTGGCCCCCACTGCGGGCTGCCGGCTCCTGCCACGATCTACACGGCAGGCTGCCAGTCCCAGCCCTGAGGCAGGCTGCCGGCTCCTGCCACGATCTGCACGGCAGGCTGCCGGCCCCTATCCCCGAGGTAGGCTGCCGGTCCCAGTCCTGATCCCTGGTGGGCTGGGCTCCGACTCCAGCTGCGCACTGCCGGCTCCTGCCGCGATCCCCGAGGCAGGCTGCTGGTCCCAACCCCGATCTCTGGCGGGCTGGGCTCAACCCCAGCCCTTGTGGCGGGCTGCCGGCCCCAGCCCCGATCTCTGCAGTGGGCTGCCAGCCCATCCCCTCCATGGGCTGCTGGCTGACCCCTGACCCCTGCCAGGGGCTGCCACCAGCACCGAGCCCCAACCCCCACCCCAACAGGGGTCACTTACAGTCTTGGATATTTTTTTTATTTTTTTTCTGGTTTTTTCCAGCCGCGTAAAGCCAAATTCATGTATGTTAAATATGCGTAAGATGCGACTGGCCTGTATACACTTGCAACAAAATGTAAATATTGCAGGTTTTACACCTCACAACGTCCTAAACAGGCTCCCTATACATAGACTCAGAGACAATACGATCCTCAGTGGTGCAGACAAAGGCCACCCAGGCATAAAACAAACTTTTCTCCAACCCACAGCACCACAACAACTTATCCCCAACATCAAATTTGAAGGTTTGGTCAAGGGCTTAGCAGACCTCTCCCAATTACCAGTACTCATGCCCACCTCTTCCAAATCTCTTGTTGCAGGATGCAGGCCAGACCTTGCAGCTGAACCTGGAGACACTACACCTGAAAGCTTGGCTCATCAGTGGTTCCAAAGGTTAAGCGATTAGTCTGTTTTGAGGACGTTAAAGACCTCTTGATGATGAACAGCAGACAGTCAACTACACACTTGACACACCTCCACAAGTGGAAGAGATTCCACATATGGTGTTTAAACAATGGAATGGAAGCCACTATCTCTACCCTGCTAGTAGTTCTGGGTTACTTACTCCAACTTAAGAAATCTGATCTCTGACTGAGTTCTATACGAGTTCAGCTGGCAGTGATCGCAACCTTCCCCCACAAAGTCGATGGGGTCTCAGTTCTTGCGTGTGCAATTACCAGAAGATTCCTACAGGGCATACGTAACATCTACCCAGAGCCCCAACTCTTCCATGGGCCCTCACTCTAGTACTTTGATCCCTCACAAGTGACTCTTTCAGATGTTTGGCTAAGTGGTCACTACTATACCTGTCAATGAAGTTGCTTTTCTCATCGCCATCACGTCTTCAAGACATATAGAAGAACTTGGGGCCCTTATGGCACAGCCACCATATGCAATCTTTCTTAAGAATAAGGTCACTCTCAGGCTGCATCTAAAGTCCCTTCATTACACGTTAATCAACCCGTTCATCTTCCCATCTTCTTTCCTAAACCTCCCAAGAACAAACAAGAGGTGGCATTGCACACCCTGGACATCAGAAGGGCACTAACCTTTTATCTAGAATGGACCAAAGTGTTCAGAAAGACTCCTAAATTGTTTCTCTCCAGAATGGAACAGTCCAAAGGAAAACCCATATTTAAGCAGAGACTTTCCAAATGGATTTGAGGCTGCATCCAGCTTTGCTATGTCCAGCATGAACTGCAACCTCCATCATGGATCAGAACACACTCTACAAGATCTGTAGCCACATCGGTAGCCTTTTTGAAAGACGTGCTTTTTTTGAACAACATGCCTATCACCAACGTAGGTAAAGCAGCCACTTCAACATCCTCTCACACATTCCCACAGCACTATGTCATTGACCAGGACTCTGCCTCTGACACTCACCTGAGAGACAGTCTTATTGTCCATTCAGACCTAATTCCCAAACCCCTCCTTTCCCTTGAGTGGCACTACTCTATAGTCACCTGAAGTGGAGCACCCACTGTCAATCCATTTGAAGAGAGGGTTACTCACCTTGTGCAGTAACTGAGATTCTTTTGAGGTGTGAGCCCCTGTGGTTGCTGCCCTACCCACCCTCTTCCTCTCTATTTCAGAGTTCTAATTTAGTCCTCTGCAGTAGAGAAAGGACAGGTGGGGGTGACCACATAGTGCTAGTTAATCATCAATGCAGGCACAAAATGGGGAGAGCAACTGTGTGGCGCAGCCAGGCACTGGTGTCGAAAGTCTCATCTTGTGTGTCCCTGTGCCTCTGATCGCCTGAAGTGGAGCACCAACAGGGACTCACATCTTAAACTCATTTACTGCACAATGTGAGTAACCCTCTCTCCATGACATTGCGCTCTCTGGCTCTTAACTATGACGGGTTGTTAAAAATTGTGTAGTTTTTGGTGTGTATTTAGGAATATTAGTCTCTTATTGAATCTGTGAATTATTCAGTGTTTACTGTAGGTTTATAATTATTATTTTGAACTGTACTTATGAATTCTGTGTTCCTGTTCTGTTAAAGTAATGTGTACTTTAAGTAGCACTAGGCCAGGGGTCAGCAACCTTTTAGAGGTGGTGTGCTGAATCTTCACCTAGTCAGGCCTTCGTGTGCCAGTCCGGAAGGGGTGGGGCTTTGGGCAGAAGGGGAGGGGCTGAAGGGGCCAGCAGGGGGAACCGCAGGGCGGGGGTAGGTTGAGTGACTCAGCCCACCTGCTTTGGGGTCTCCCCCGCAGGCTCCTGCCAGCTGGGGTCCCACTGCCTGCCCCAATCAGCTCCTGCTTCTAGCCCGGGTATAGGGAGCCCAGGCTGAAACGGGTTGGCAGGAGCCTGCGGGGGAAACCCCAAAGCTGTGCGGGCTAAGCGCTCAGCCCCTGCCGCTTTGGGGTTCCCCGGCTGGCGCCTTTCCAGCTGGGGTCCCCCGCCTGCCCCACTCTGCTCCCGCTCGTAGCGGGAGCTGAGACCCTGGCTGGCAGGAGCCCGCAGGGGAAACCCTGAAGCGGCACAGGCTGAGCGCTCGGCCTGGGCCACTTTGGGGATTCCCCGCTGGCACTTTGCCAGCCGGGGTCCCCGCTCCCACTCAGCCTGGGTATAAGGAACCCAAGCTGGCAGCCAGAGCTGAGTGGGGCAGGCGGCGGCTGGCAAGGCGCCAGCGGGGGGAACCTCAAAGCCGCAGGGGGGCTGAGCTCTCCCCGCGTGCCGGCCTAAATTGGCTCACGTGCCATAGGTTGCCGACCCCTGCACTAGGCATTCTGTTTTCTTATGAAGTAAGAAAAATGAATTTATTTCTGAAATATAAATGTATTGCATACAAAACACAGTGCAAAATATTAGTGGGCAATTTATAAACCAATACAGTATAAACTAATAAACTAATGGAACAAATTTAAAATTGAAATGGGGGTGGTAAGGGTGCTGCTGAAATTGAGTTATTGACTGCAGAGTGAGGTAGGTGAGTTTGTGACTGGACCTGTAGGTCAACTACAATCTGCTGCCTGAGAAGCCTCATTATGTCCTGGTGCATCTTCCTCTTGTCTTCCTGCTGGGACGGTTAGGCCTTTCTACTGTCTGCTCTTTCCTTTGCTAGGCTCTCTGGTATATTCACAGTCTAATGCAGCACTCACTAGCTTGCAGGATCTCACTGAATATGTCATCTCAGTCTGCATCTTTCTTCTCCCGCTCGTGTTGCATGTGCCTGGAGGGGGCACCGCTCCAAGCTGCAACAACAGTAGCTACAGATAAAATAGGCAGGTGTATCATATTTGCAGCCACAGTAGAAAGCTGAAGATAAGTTTCAAATTCCCTTCTCTTATTCTATTTTAAATAAGACATGCTAATTCACACTTTGATCTTTTGCACTCCACTGCACTGCTCTCCAGCTGCAGCCATTACGAGCATGGCCTATTGTGGGAAAGGGTGAGGGTGGGGGGAATGAGGGGATTTGTTCAATTGTGAGTGAACTTTTGGCCCCTATTCCAATGGCACTGAGTAGTGGAGCTATTTTCTGCAGACAGTGGTGTCTGTAGCTGATATTTCATTCTTGAGGGTAACAAAGGCACAGAGAACAGACCTGCGACTGGTGTCCTCATGATGCTTATACCTTTATGCCGCTACTGTGTTTGTTGCGGTGCATGCTGAGCTCATTGTAGAGTAGACTCTCAACAGTCTACTTTGAAAATTATGGAATGGCTGCAGTTATTATAGGTCTCTGGGAACAGGGATGTCTGGTTTATATAAAAATGGTATCTTTGTAGAAAGAACCTAGTCTGACCTTTGGAAGAGATGTAGCTTTTTCTTTCAAAGGTATTCAGCAATGTATCATTTTGTTTACAGTAAAAAAAGACATTTTCTTTTTAAGAACAAAATTACTTATGAATAGTCTAGAGTAGTAAAAGATATTGGTCCTAATTAACTGCATGGTTTTTCTTGAAAATTTACTGAGAATTTAAAGAGGATGTTATCAGAAGAAAAATAGTTTTTCCTTTAATTTTTAAATGTCCATACATATATAGTAAAGAGTTCACCTTATAATAAACAGTATTTATTGTATTTGCATTTCTTCCACCTGAATAAACAAGATAGTCAATTTCCCTTGTTTGTAGACAGTTTCTAGTCATTCTCACCATGGAACTAAAATGTATGGAATATCTCTATTGATGATAAACTTAACAAAATCTTATTTTAAAATTTTTGGTGAACTTTGCCCTAATAGTCTTTCTAAATATAATATGACCACACCGTATTGGGGAAACATTTGCAACAGTTTATTGTAACACTTGTCTTATTTTTATTTCTGTTGGTGAAGCTGGTATTTAAAGATGCTGCAGTGCTGCAAATGTAACCAGTGGTTTCATGAGGCTTGTGTGCAGTGTCTCCAAAAGCCAATGCTTTTCGGTGACAGGTAAGAAGCTTGAACTGAACTTTCTGATTTATGGTTGTTTTTATTTAAAAAGTGGAATGTTTTAATCTTCTATTTGAATCTAAACATATATTATTCATAATTCCAAAACCATTTTAGAATGCAGTTTATAAGCAAGATACAACAAAATGAAGTTTGTTTAGTTCTCTGGCTATTTTACTGGAGGTATCTAAAGTGTTAGGTTTGTCAGGTGTGGTTTTTTTTTCTTTTAGAGAGAATGGCTTTTAATATCTTGATTTTATTTTTTGTTTTAGGTTTTATACATTCATTTGCTCAGTTTGTAGTTCTGGACCAGAGTACCTCAAACGTTTACCCTTGAGATGGTAAGTACAACTTAAAGAAATCTGTAAGCCTTTACCCACTTTTCTCCTGGACATCTCATGTCTCTTTGTAAACCTGAAGATCATCCACTTTTTATCTTTTGACTTTTTTGTGAGTGGTACCCACTGCTTCTATAAGCAAAGGACAGGTCGTCTTCAAAGCTAGTTATTGTCTTTTTAGTCATGTTGTTAATGCATGATATCTAGGGTCCTCTTCCTTGGACAACTCAGTATTACAAACCACTGCTGGCTTGGGTACAAAAAACGTCAAAGTCTAAACAGGATCTGTTACCCATATATAGAGTACTGCCACTGGACAAGCCAAATACAGTGTGCACCTTAACAAGCATTTTGACATATTTTACAACAGAATTTCCAAGTTAAGAATTAGAAGTGAGCTGTCGTTTCAACCTTGTGAACTTTAGCTATTCTATGCAAATAGCAAATATTTTGAATAAGCTGCAAGATGAATACATAATTTATGGAAACTCATTTGATGTTAATTTGCCAATGTTAAATTCTTGTGTTTATCTCGCATCAATAAAATATTCTGAGATCTAAACAAACTTTGGAGCTAAAAGTGCATTATGGCAGTGGAGTGAGGCCTAGGGAAAAAACAGGACAGAAGTCAGAAAAGGGGGATATAAATGCAGATTTTATAAGAATATTGTTTTGGAAATTTGAGACTGTTTCTAATCAGGCTTTGTACTCTTAGCCATATTGTGCTAATATTTTTGATCAAAGCTATTTCAAGGACTAATGGTTTGTGTAAAAAAAAAAAAAAAAAAAAAAAATTAAAGAAATAAAAACTTAATGTGTTTGATTAAATATTTCTGAATTCTAGGGTAGATATAGCACATCTATGCCTTTACAACCTAAGTGTTATTCATAAGAAGAAATACTTTGATTCAGAGCTTGAACTTATGACATACATTAATGAAAACTGGGATAGATTGCACCCTGGTGAGGTAGGTAGTTGAAATATTTTTTTCTTGTTTTTGTTTCTCTTAGCAGTCAATACAGTCACAAAACTACTGGATGAGTATCTGTGGCCTACAGGAGGTCAGACTAAATTATTATGGTCCCTTTTGGCCTTAAAATCTGTGAAATCAAAGTAATGAGACATACGGTTTTTAATAGACTCCTAGAACTATTCAGCATAACTTTTAAGTGTCAGACTTTTTGAGCTATACAATTTAGTGTGATTCAGAGAACTATTGTGTAGCTTGTTGTTCAGATGACCACTTTCATTGTTTATACCAAAGCATGGAATCTTTGTGTCTTCTTTTTTTTCCATTTAGAAATATATGACAAAACTGAGCATTTCCTTGCCCACTGACCAAGCAAATTAAGTACCCAAGAGGTTAAATAGATTAGTAAACTGTTAAAAGTAGCTGTCAAAGTAACACTCTGTGTAAAAGCCAGAACAAAGCTTATTAGGAGCTTTGTTACAACTAAAGTAGAAAATGCCTGTGAATTGATTTTAAAATAGTCCTTAATTTTTTTTAAAAAAAAAAAAAATTAAGGGAAAATGAAGAGAAACTGAAGTCTGCAAACATTTTCTGTATATGATAGAAGCTTTTAATTAAAAACCACCTAAACAAATGCTGTTCTTGTAAGAGTATGTTTAATTTTTCAGAATAAGTGAATCATATTTTCCTTGTGTCTCAATAATTAAGAGATGTTAGTGTTCTAAAACATTTTAAGCACTATATTACTGCAGATACATCTAAGCATGACCTACATAGGATCCTGTCGATTAGTATTTTGAATAATTTAAGTGCTGAAAGAGTGCTTTTTGCCTTCTAACCATCTCAAAAACAAAAATGTTTTGCCATATTTGATGTTTTGAAAAATGTTGGCTGACCTCTAAGTTATGGGGTAGAAATCTTGAACTATTTTTTTTTAGTTTTAAAAAAAGAAAGTTTATAATTAATTTGCAAGCTCTTTTCGTGTAAATTAGCCAACACATTTTTCACAGAAAATCAGTATATTAGTGTCAGCTAGTATTATCATTTAGACTGTTTTGACTCTTTGTTGGTTTTTTTTTTTCCCCCCCCCCCTTTCCCCCAGTGACAGAAGGCAACCTATTGTTGCCGCAC
This sequence comes from Dermatemys mawii, assembly GCA_007922305.1. NCBI lineage: Eukaryota > Metazoa > Chordata > Testudines > Dermatemydidae > Dermatemys > Dermatemys mawii. The sequence continues at coordinate 20,009,838 of ML677352.1, read as the reverse complement.
CACTGTGCTGCTTATTTTCGAGCTAGTTGATTTGCTGGCTAATTGCCTGAGGATTAAAAAAATTCAGTTCCCTAAACAAACCTACTCCCCAATAAGTCTGATTAGGAAGGACAAGTGTTAACACATGGGATTGTAGTTCTGCATGTAATGACAGACATAAGTAATAGCTAAACTAGAGTTGACAAAATGCCTACAAAATAATTCATGCAAGAAAAAAGAATTATTTCAGAAGGTTTTGAATTCTTTAAATACAGATACCATAAGGCGGTGTGGGACCTGGGACAAAGCCTTCCCCCAAGCCTCTGCCCCTGCCATGCTTCTTTTCTGACTTCTGCCACCTTCCTCAAGCTATGCTTGGTGAGCTGGGGCCAGGTCACTTTCCAGGCCCGCTGCTAACCCCTCAGGCCACCCTGGACCTCACATCCCCCTAAAGTTCAGGGCCCCACAAAGCGTGGAGCTCAGGGTGGTTGCCCCAGTCCATCCTATGGATGGGACAGCTCTAAATACAGATACTGTGTTTGTTTAACTTTTAACAGTTGATATCCTGATTATGCCTTAATTTGATGTACTTTGTTCATAAGTTAATATATCTGTGTAGTCGTCGTTTTTTGCCGAACCCAAAATAAATGTGAGTCACAAAATTCAGGCTTTTGAGATCTCAAACGCCTGTTTGTCCCTATTCCTGAATTCTGGAGAAACACACTCAAGTAACTATGTTCAAAAAATTTTGTGTGTAGATACTTTCATATGAGTCTAATTACTGCCACCTGAAATAGCAGTAATTAGAATTGTTGTGATAGAGGTATCCGGATTACTTAGAATCCGATGTGAGTTTGCTAATTCTGAAATTGATCATTTGTAGGAATTCCCATGTTTAAGCACCTTTTATATAAAACAATAAAGAACAGGTCAATGTGTTCTGTGCTTCCCTTTAGAGTCTATTCAGAAGTATAACTTACGTTAGCAAAAGTAAAAATATGTTGATCTATAATGAAATACAATAGCAGAATATAGAGAATGTGGTGAGTACTCACTTGTCATGGCATTTCATTTAAATTTAAAAAATTGAATATTCCAGAAAGCACCATGGCCTTGTAATACATTGCATGACAAGTGGACTTTGTATTTGATTATAATTTCTGGTTTCTTCCTTTAGGTTAGAAATGCTGCAGAATTAACTTTTTTTTTTTTTTTTTTTTTTTTTTAAATAGCTATCCTCAGATGTAAACAAAACTTTTTGCTAAAACCAGTATGGCGTAGAGAGAATAAAAATAGGATATAAAGCAGGAAAAGTCACTCATGCCACTTAACAGACACTTCTAGCTGGTGAAGCAGCAGCATTTATAAACTTCCAGGGTAAACTGCTTCCTTTTCAATCAGAAGGCTAAATTCTATAATTGACTAGGAGACCATAAATAGTGTTCTACAGTAGAGGAAAAGTAGAGTGGGGGAATCTTCAAGATTCATGCATAAATATGATAACCTCTATGCCTTTCTTCCACTAGACGAGAGTAGGGGAAAAAATGATAAATTGTGTGCTAGTCAACTCTGTATTTTGATATTGCTAGTAAATCTTGGGTTTTTGCAAAGCAGTGATTTATCAGGAATTTATAGAGTAGAAACGTTTCCTAGATATCTTCTTGCATTGCTGAGGAGTCCATTGTGTTTAGAAATAACTTTTTGATTTTTGTTCCAACCAGTGCATTTTTAAACTAATAAGAGGCTAAGTTTCTTGACCCTTATGTAAAATAGGAGGAAGATGGTACTTTTAGGAGCCTGGTTCAAATCTAACATTTCAGTGTCATTGTTTTTAGAATGAAAATTGTTTATAGAAACTTTTGTACTGATTCTGTAGCTTAGGTCCTGCACAGCTGCAAAATCTGCTGTTGGCCCCAGAATTTCAGAAACTCTAAATATGTGGGGTTACCTATTTGTGTACATATATCCAAAAGCTAGCTTGAGTAAAGTCAATTTTTTCACTAAGATTCTTTGGCTAAATGAGTTTGAATGCTTTCCCTACCCCTGTTTTTAGTAATTTATCTTAGATATTGGTTCCCCGTAGCACTTTTATCTTACACAGTGTTGGGTCACTTCTGTGAGCTTTTTTTATACTAATAAAAATGAAGTGTTAAATGTGGTGCCTTGCCCCTGTGCCACAAGGTTTACAGATGTGGGGAGATGGTAAGGATTTAAAAAAAAAATACACCTTTTGCTTTTCCCCTTGATTTCTTTTCCACTTCCCCTTTTATTCCTCCCTCTTGAATTCTTTAGAGGTATGTGTTTGTAATTTGTTGCAAGCTGTAAATATATCAGTCAGCCCTCAGTTACATGGTATTTGTCCTGCTCATGAATTGTGGTAAATTATTGGCCCGACTATGTAGTCCACATACTCCACAGCAAGCTGGATGTAAATTCTGGGGAACCAAAATAGAATGTATGTGGAAGTTGTTTGGTAGCTTCATTGAAATTTATAAAAATGTCTTTATTATGTTAAAGATGAAAATGAGTAGAAGTAAGTACTGTGGAGCCTGTTACTTATTTAAATAGTGAGTTACATTTATTTTTTTCTCCCCATATCTTCAGTTCTTACGGTTAAGTAGATTTTTTTTTTTTTTTTTTTTTTTTTTTTTTTTGTTGACAACTCATAAATGCATTCTATAATCTTTAAGGGGGAAAGATGCAGGTTTCGATAGCTGGGAGAAAACCATTTGGGACTTGTGGCATCATAAGAGGAAGTTTAGGATTGTGGGTTGAACACTTTGAGCCTAAATCTGATTTACACTAACCCCTGTTAATACTGTTCTGATAATGAAAGGAAGTTTTTAAAGTAAGGGGTAAATATTTACCTCCACTTTAAGGATTACTCTGTTACTCTTCCTGAGTAGTGTTGAGCAACCTTAGATTAAATAATTAGGCCCCTTAGCAAGATATGTCTGCTAAAATGATCAGCAATTAAATAGTTAACAATATTGATATATAAACTGTCTTGTACTTTCAGGGTTAACCCATTCATCTCAGTGGAATATTTAACACCACAGAGTTCTTGTTCCAGGATATCTGCAGGCTCATGAAGACAACACTACATCAATTTATAGTCTATATTTCTATTGTGTTTGAGTTCTGGTTGAGGTTTTCTAAAAAATTGCAAGAGCTACAAGAAACAATTTCCTTTTAAAATGAAAGCTTAGATTCTCTGGCAAGGATGGATTCTGCTGCAAATCGCACAGCCTAGACTCATGGAATACATTGGGTACTAACTATAATAGCCCATGCTTGGGGTAAGGCAACTTGCACCATAATTTCTCTCTTCAAGACATACTCTGATCCCAAACCAGTAGTCTTTAAGCAAGCAGAGCTCTCTCTGATTTAGGTCATTGGGCCTTTATTACTGAAAATTCCAGTAAGTTAAATCACTTCTTAATACTTTACAGCTGGCAGACACACCAAAATCTGAAAGATATGAGCATGTACTGGAAGCATTAAATGATTACAAGACCATGTAAGTTGATGAGGTTTTATTATACATTTTAAATGCTCTTTTCAATCTATCTTCAATGTAGATTTTTTTTCACCCTCCACAGTTATCTTAAAACTTTACCCAGAATTATAGCTATTGGTGGACGCAGGTGGCATTTTTATTAGATAGACTGAACTCTTTCTGCATTGAATATTTTGTGGTGGTTGAGGTAGCTTTGGATGCCAGATTACCGGCAAAACTCTTTTTAAGCTCCATCTTTTTCCCAGTCTTGCCATTTACATATTGGAGTAGAGTGGGGAGACCCCAATAGGATACACAAAAATAATATTATAAAGAGGATTATAGTTTGCTAAATTTTCAGTTTCTGTACTTTTTAAGATATTTTCCACTTTCTCCAGTGTCTGAATTTTAATTCTTAATCACTTAGGTTTATGTCTGGAAAAGAGATAAAGAAAAAGAAGCATTTGTTTGGCTTGAGAATTCGTGTTCCTCCTATGCCACCAAATGCTGCTTTAAAGGCAGAGAAAGAACCGGAGGGAACATCTCATGAGTTCAAAATTAAAGGCAGAAAGTCATCCAAACCCATACCTGATGCAAGGTAAAATAAATCAACAGCATAGTGACTTCAGGACTTTGTAATGGAACGGAAATCATACAAAAGTAGCTGTCAAAAATACCAATATTGCCTTAATGTTTCATCATGATAAAAGTTTATTCACCCATTTTAGTACAATCCTAGGATTAAAATGTAACTAATTAGTGAGGCAGAGGTAGCACATGCCTGATTTGTAGATTCCCAGCTACTTTATTCTTAATGACAGTAGAAGATTTTTTTTCCTCCAGAAGACCAACTTTGCATTACATTGACTTTTGGATCTAAAACAGTATCGAATTCAAATGTACATGCATGTCTGTCTGTCTCTCCCCCTCCCCCCCACGTGTGTGTGTGTGTGTGTGTGTATATTATACACGTTATATAATTTGTGTGTGTATAATATAAAAAATGTCTTATCAGAGAGGGTCTCTCCCCAAAGGTTTTTAGCACCTATTATGCATTATTAAACATGTATGGTGAATAACTTATTTCTGCACTTTGGGTGCAATTGCTTTAAGAATATAGAATGATCTGTACATTTATGCAACGATCTTTTGAGATTGTTGTGAAATCAGGATATTGAGCTTAATCTACTTAACACATAGAAAGACCTCTTTGAAAACAGTTTAATTTAGCAGCATTGAGAATAGAAAATAGATGCTAGCTAACCAGACCCTGCTGCTCCTTAGTAAACAAAAAACATTGCTTCTCCTTGGGGCCTGTTATGCAACTGTCTGAACTAAGATTTTAAACAGGAGATGAGCGTTTGTTTTGTAAATCAAATTTGTAAATTCAGTGTCTACTTTTTAAACACAGTTGATTTTAACACTATCAGAATTCTACATAAACTGAATGTGCTGTATGAATATTTGAACAGCCTAATACGTGCTCTTCCTAAACCATAGAATTGTGGCATATGTCCCTGGAAAGGTTTTGGGTTTTGTCTGTTATCTTGATGTTGCCATATTACACTGCAGGCAAAGATCTACTACTTTTTGTCGATTTTCGCAAATGTTAATTTACAAGGATAAACTCATTTAGCATAACTAACTTGGAGTAAATGTCTACATTTTTATTTATTTTACACTGATTAAATCTTTTCCTTGGACAATATTTTAAAACAAAATGTCACCTTTCTTCTAGGGAAATAAGTAATGGCATTGAAAGACAAGGGAAGAAAAAATCAGTAGGTCGTCCACCTGGCCCATATACAAGAAAAATGATTCAAAAAATTTCAGAGCCATCTTCTTTGGTATGCATTCAAATAATTCTTTCTATACTTTAGAATATCATTTCTTAGGAATGACATGACCACTAAGTTTTAAGTTGTGGCTTTTAAAAATTGATGTTTTCCATTGAAACTATCTGAATTTTTTCCCCTACTTCTCAGGATAAGGAACCAGTCCCAGTGCTAGAGAACCCAGCCTTGGATTTACCCTGCTCTGTTGGGTAAATGAAAAAACCTAAACCATCCTAATAGCATCTCATTTTTTGCTTGTGAAATGTCAGATTAATTGGTTAATGTTAGATTACTTTTGTTACATGGCAACTGTGTTCTTACGTCCCAGGAAATCTGATGGAACTGCTCATTCATCCAATACCTCAGATGTGGAATCCACAGGTGCTGCCAGTACAAAAGAAACTACCTCATCTAGTATTTCCAGGCATTATAGGTGAATACTGAATTATCTATTAAAACAAAACATGCAGAAAAGTCTCTTAATGTTCAATTTTTCTTTAGGTTAATTTTCAGAAGGAAGAAAAAGAAAATGGTGCAACAATACTTTATTATTAATTGACAAGCAGCACTAATGTTGCAGGCATCCTACAGAGTTTACACGTGCTGAAACATTGAATTTTCTTTTTAAACAAAAGCTATTAAGGAGCAATTAGCTCAATATATCTTTGATTGTTAACTACTGTTTAATGTTGAGGTACTGTTTGCACTTGAACTGTTTACAACGAAAGGAACAACTGTTTATGGCCAATTCTTCAAATTAGACTTCTGATTAATGTTAAATGATACAAAACTGAGTTTAGTAGGACTAACTTGCACCCCAAATGTATTTCACTTTAACAACCTTTGTTTTCATAATTTCTATTAATGTTAAAGAAAATTAAGTATCCAGCTTATAAAATTATCAAGTACAGTATATTTTCCACTGGAATTGAATCACGTTGACACACAGATTTGATAAGTTAATCAGTTACTTAAGAAAAACCTGGTCTTCTGGATATTCCACAAATATCTGTTGGACAGTCTTCTGCCTCAGTTTAGAATTCCTCAAAATGTCAAATTGAGAAACAGAGTTTGTAAGGGTCTTGATTTATGTCTTGTAAGCTTTGTACCAATTTTGTAATTTCAAATACATATGGTATGACGTTTCTTTTTTTCCCAGCCTAAAGCTGGCAAGTGTCTTCATCTGTGGAATGACCAGTTTTTTACACTTCTGCAGTTTTATTTTTCATGTTCAAAACATACTGAATGAAACACTTTGTTTAAATGAAGTGGTTTGTTTAAAAAAAAATTCTTGTGTACACCAGTTTAGGGTCATAGCTTTATTTTATTTATTTATTTATTTATTTTTAAAGAACTTACCAAGACCATATTATGTCTTAGTACACCAATCATTGCCGTATGCAAATATGTAGGTATAAGTAGGGCTTTTTTCAAAGACTTAAATCCCTCACTCCCTATAATATGACACTTAATGCTACTATGACACTTAATAATGTCCTTATTTAGTCGTCAGTATATCTAGTCTGTGAATTTTGCACAGACTTTTTTCACCTGTGTGTATAAAATGTCCACAAGGAGTCAGAAATTTAAGACTCTATTGAGATTAACTACTAATAGAGGAGACCATGCGAAGTTTTTATTGTGAACTGAGGTGCACTCAATTTAGAAAATATTATGATGTTTTCTGTAACTGAGGGCTTATCTAAAATTAGAGAGTGGTTTAGGCTAGGGTGTGAATTGAAACAGATTAAGTGAAACAGGTGCAAATACCTGCAGTGCCTTTATCCATTTCAGAGGGGCAATTAGGAACAGATCTTAGATAAGCCAAAAGAAAAGTCACTGTTAAACCAAAATTAGGTGCCCGTACATGGGTTTGCACCTTTACCACTGTTTTAACTGAAGTTGGTTTGTACATGTACTTGCGCTAATTTAATTAAATTGGTTTAAGTACAACTTTCTCATGTAGACAAGCCCTTACATTGTAAGCTCCCTGAAGCAGCCATTTATCTTGTGTGTGTAAAGCACCATTTATACCTATTGCTCTACATTGATGATGATGATTAAAATATGAACAAATCATAACTAATAAGTCGTACAGATATTACTAAAATAGTAAAGCAGAATAAAACTGTACACAGGAGGCAAACTTTTAAAATAAACAATATTTCTTGGTCTTAATATTGGTGTCTTTTTTTTCTTTAAGTAGCTTATCAGATTCCAGAAAAAGGACTCGTACAGGAAGAACTTGGCCTGCTGCAATACCGCATTTGAGGAGAAGAGGTCGCTTTCCACGAAAAGCACTCCAGCCTCAGAATTCAGAAATTGTAAAAGATGATGACAGCAAAGATGATTATCAATATGATGAACTCAATACAGAGATTCTTAACAATTTAGCAGATCAGGAATTACAGCTGAATCATCTAAAGAACTCCATTACTAGTTATTTTGGTGCAGCAGGTAGAATAGCTTGTGGTGAAAAATACCGTGTTTTGGCTCGTCGGGTAACCCTTGATGGAAAGGTGCAGTATCTTGTGGAGTGGGAAGGAGCAACTGCATCCTGACTGTAGGACTGAACATTATGTTCACTGCACTGTTGTCTGTAGGTACAGTTTATAACCCATGGTTCTGAATGAGACATGTCTTTACTGTGTTTCTAAAAAAGAACCAATTTAGCCTTAACATGTACTTGTTAACATTACAAATATTGTGATAAAGATTTTTCTTAAAATCAGATCTGATACTTAAATTTTTTAATGTGACCATTGTTAGATTGTTTTAGGTTGGGATATTTTGAGTTACAATTGCTTATAATGTGCATGGTGTTTAAAAAAAATACTTTTTTTTCTAGATAACCTTCCATGGATACAGTTTTTTGTGATTAGGAAAAATAGACCAATATTTGTGCTATCTAGGTATTTTCTTACCCAGATGTTTGCAGAAATGTATTTCTATTTCAGTACACCCTAGATTTCATAAAGTGCAGTGTATATAATGCCTACTGTAAAATATTGAAATTTTCTTTCAAGCAAAGTGTAAAAAAAAATATATTGAGCCTGTAAATTGCTCTTTGACTAGACTTCATTGTCTTTTTAATATATTCTTTCTGTGTGTGTGTGTGTTTAAATACACACTATATATACACGCATGTGTGTGTGTGTGTATATATGTGTGATTGTGACCTATGCAATACAAATTATGGGATTGGGCAGCTTCTGAGTATATGTCCCATAATTCTTTTATCAGGAAGAGTTGCAGTATTTACACAGCAGCATTTCTTCTCAGGCTTTATTGGGTGCTGTTGCTTTCTATGTACTAAGGAAAAGTGTCAAATCAGTGCATTGTCTCCTGGCAATGGGTGCAGTCATTGATGTTCATATGCTCTTGCTAATACAGTCAATTATTTTCCTTGTAAATCAGCTGTTCAAAACATGAAGCAGGATCTGAAAATGTTGAACATGAACTCTATTCGAAGTAACACTTTAAGGTTTTTGTGGCACATCGATTGTAAATTTTGTCTCCCGGTTCTTTAAAAGTAAGTCAACAGGAGCCACAACACAAGATTCCTAAAATGTCTGTAGTAATTTAGTCATGTTTGATAAATGTAGAATGAACAAAGTATTTTATTGCACAGGGTCAATAAACAGTATGTTGCCATTTGAAGTAACAGTACTGCTTTTATAACAACTTTACCTCTTTTTTGTTTTTTATAAAATGTACCAAGTTTTAAATTGATAACTTTATTTTACTTGTAAAGAGACAGTTTATCATCAGTGTTAGATGTATTTTTCTTTGTCTTCTATTCTGAGGGTTTTTAGCCAAAGAGTAAACAGAAGAATATTGTTGTTTTGGTGGTTATTCACTTTACTGTCTTTCTTACACACTTGGAGTTTGCCACCGAAATAATGTTATGTAATATTTGTTAATTACATAGTGGTTTAAATGTACTCTCTGGTTAGTACTTATTTATTCCATTACTTTGACTTTATTTTTAATTTACTGCCTGTCTTGAGCGTCTTCAAAAGATGATTTTTCTGTCACCTTATTGCCAAAGGAAGCAGAGAAAACTTTGTTGCCCTGTGCTTGGTTCATTGTTGGCCAGGTAATAAATGAGCTTTACAAAAGTGCTAATTAAGAACTGCCACTTCTGTTTACCTTCACTAAAATGTGGTTTTTCTCTCACACCCTCAGCTATTAATTTAAAGATGCCTTGCCTGTAGCTGTAATATTTTGATAAAAGCAAGTTTGTTAATTTTTGAATTATTTTTATCTTGAGGTAATCCAAAATGTAAAGCCTTTGTAACCTTACTCTCACATCTGTATCTGTCTTATTTCACTTTATCCAAATCCTTTAATTCTAACTGAACACCAGCAGTATTCTCAGTAATGCAAGTTTTTTTGAAGATAAATATTGGAATATACAGGGGGGAAGGGAGAAGGAAATAACAATTGTCACACGTACATTGTCCATAGACTTAACTATTGTGAACATCTTTGTTTCATTTTATTATGGTGGTTGACATGAGACTGATGTTCAGTTTGTATTTTTGGAGTTGCATTTCTTAGAATTAAAAAAGACCAACATTAAATGTGTGTATTTTTTTGATAGGAGTTTTGCTTCTGTATTCACATGAAATACGTACTAGTACTTTGAATTTTTTCCCTATGTCCTCCCTCAAACTATAGCCATACCTCTAATGTTTTTGAGCCTGTTGCCCTGCACATACACACAGAAGCAATAGATCCCTGAAAGTGTTCCAGTACACACAAGGAATGTTTTGGTCATAAGAGTTCTCATCGTGGTACTCTTTGCATCTTCCTAATGTGAATACAAATATATTTATGATCCTGGATTGTTAAAAGAGAGAGAGTTTGCTGTTCAACAACAATTTTTGTATCAATCATTGTTTTGATTCACATGAATCTGAGTGAACTTTCATGCCCACTGATTTTGCAACTCTTTACCCAGGTGTCTGATTAATACTCTTTATTTATTTGTATTACTGTAGTGCACAGAGATCAGAGCTCCATTGTAGTAGGCTGTACAAACATAACAAAGGCCATGCTCTGAGAGCTTACAAGCTAAGTGTAAGGTGGATAAAACAGACAAGGGGGAGCACAAGGACACAATGGAAGTATATTTGTCACTGTGAAAAACAATGGTCACCACAAAACAGCTTCCTAATCATTGTCAAGTTTTATGTAAGCATCTTGACAGAGGAGTTTCAAGGAGAGATCTGAAAGAGTACAAGGGAGGTTACTTTGCAGATATTTAGGGGGAGCTTTTCTCATCCACAGTGGTGGTCAAAAGGGGCTTGTTTGCCCATTTTTTAAATTTACCATCAAGACTGGTATCATTTGTGGAATGAAGGCAGGGATTGACATTTTGCTACCTCATTATGACTTATTTCTGTTCTATCATTTCTAAAGAGCCTTGAAAGTGAAGACAAGCAAGTGGAGGAATGCAAAGAGAAAGTTGATGTGGCTGAAGTAATAAGCTAGGAAAGATTTTGCTGTAGCATTTTGAATGGAGATAAATGGTGCAAAATGGTTGTCAAGGTTGGAACGGAAGAGGCTGTAGTAGTTGAGGCACAGGTGAGAGCTTGGACAGGAGAACTAGCTGTATGCATAGTGTGGGAAAGGCCTGATCTTACAGATGAAGTGACAGGCTTTAGACGCAGACTAGATATGTGGAGATGTTAGAACTAAGACATCACCCAATGTAGTAATATTGTCATACTGACGTAAGCCCTGTTGTAGACAGCATTATGTTGACAGAAGGGCTTCTCCCTTCAGTATAGCCACTGCTTCTCTGGGAGATGAAGTACCTATGTTGACAGGAGAAGCTATCCCATCAGAGTAGGTAGTGTCTTCACTAAGCACTGCAGTGGTATAAGTGCGCTACAAGTGTAGACAAGCCCTGAGAGTTTTTTGTTTGGACAGGAGGAGACAGGTCAGGAGAAAAGAAGTAGGTCTGAGACTCTTCAGCATAGAGAAGAGGCTTGAAATTGTTCTCTCAAATGAGATGACCCAAACACTAGGTATAGAGGAAAGAGGAGAGGGCCAGGGATGGTCTTTGGGACCTGTTCAGAAAGTTGGAGGTTGAATGAGAGAGATCCACTGAACAAAACACTGAAAGAGCAATTAGAGAGGTAGAAAGAACCCGAAGGGAACAGAATCCTGGAAGACAAGATTTTGAGATGAAAGAATGGTTGAATATATATGTGAAATTTTTGGAGAATCTGTGGTACAGTTTATTAATCCTGGTTGATATAAAATTGCTGTATAATGGAATCTCAGGGTCTATGAAGTCAGTCTTGTGCTGTCAGGGCTATTGCATATTCCCAATACCAGAGACAATGGAGAGCCATTTAACCTCAGTGACTATATTCTGAACGATGGGTATGCTAACATGTTGGAAACCAAGATGACCAAGTTTGGAGATGGAGATACCCGAACAGGAGAACAAAAGTGAACTGTTAATACTGGGTCTTAAAAACCACAGAACTTCAAGCTATGTCTAAGCATAAAACGCCTCAACAGCACTGTTGCAACTGTACCACTGTAGTGCTTCAGTATAGACACTACAAGGGGTTCTCCTGTCGCTGTTAACTTCTTCTGATATCTTAATCCACCTCCCTGAGAGGCAGAATTCTTTTGGTGACATAGCACTGTGTACTCCCAGGGATTAGGTTGGTTAACTACATCTGGTAGGAGGGTTCACACCCTTGAGACACATGCTATGCTGATTAAATTTTAGTGTAGACCAGCCTTCAGAAGTTATGGGGTAACTCAGAGGGACTTGGACACAGGAACCTTGGACTGGAAAGAGGAAGAGATGGGCTTGCTTTTGTAGCAGATGGTTTTGTTTGACTGTGGGACTACTTGAAGAAGGAGGAAGTTTGCTGAACAGAAAAAACAACTCTGGTTTGGAGGAGAAGCCGTTGGCTTTATGAGGGAGGATCCTGGATGACGTTGACCTAAGCCCAAAGAGTGCTGAAGAATGGTGAGGAAATAGGCATTTCTTATTTTGTCTGGATCCATATCGCTGTCATGGTAAGTAAAGAGTAACTGGGCTTAGAAACCTTTGAAGCATCTGTGTGTGCTGCATCTATCATGTGTCCACAAGACAGGAGTTTTGGGAGAGTGTGTCCTTAAGGTGACTGGGAAGTCGTCACTGGTCTTGGGGGCTCATGACAGCTTACTGTAAGGCCCAGGTATCTACAAAGCCTTTGCCTGGAAAGCATGCTAGATAGGCCAGTGAAAGAGTGATTTAGCCTACTCAGACCAAGAGAAGCTTTTAAGAACACCAGGGTGTCTGCTGTGTTGGGGATTCAAACAGTGGCCTGGTGCATATCCAGCAGAGAGAGCTTTACTCAAGCTGCATGTGACAATGGAATTTTGGCTGGGAAGAGGTTGATGGAGTATAAAGAACTGGATCAGTGGAATGGAAGGAGCAAAAGCCATATTGGAGATGACCTATGAGGGAACTGGAAGAGAGGAACTCCAGACATCCATTGTAGATAGCAATTGCAGGAGGAAGAAAAAAGATGGGAGTAGTTAAAGGTAGTTGAGGCTAAGTGTTGGCAGGGTGTGCAGTGGATTGTGAAACTTTTGTAGGGTGCGGGGAAGTAGTTGAAGAGAGGAAGAAGGTGGGGGGCACTGAAGCAGATGTGGAGGCTAAAGGAGGAGAATAGATGTGAAACTTCTGCATCAATGATGGAGAAGAAGGGGAGTGGTGGGGGAAAAAAGGTTTAGGTAGGGGATGGGAGAGGGTTGTTACACTGCACATTGTTGATCTGTTTGAAAAAACAAGATTCTATGAAGAGAAAGTGAATGGGCGGGGGGGATTTGAAGAGGGGAGTAGAAGATGGCAAATAAACCATTAGGATTGGTGGAAAAAGAATAGCAGCTGTTAGTCTGTATCCGTAAATAAAAGGAGGAATACTTCTAGCACCTTAGAGACTAACCAGTTTATTTCAGCATAAGCTTTTGTGAATAAATGGACACAAATCTGACATCAGGAATCATAACGTTCAAAACCCAGTAGAACACTCCCTGGCCATTCTATTACAGACTTAAAGGTACCAATTTTAAAACAATAACTTCAAAACAGACTCCAGCGAGAAACTAAGTAATTGGAATTAATTTGCAAATTGGACACTGTCAATCAAGGGATAAACAGGAACTGAGTGGCTTTGTCATTACACTAATTGAATGCATTTTCCTAGTTAAGTCTCCCTTACAGATTCTTATCAAATGTTTAGACATAGACTAAATTTTCACTATAAAAGGGGTTTTTTTCTCCTGACAATAGCCCCTCCAAATTAAACAGCCTCTTAGAATTGGTATGGTAATTCACAACTTTTTTCTTTCTTTCTGTGTGTATAAATGCATCTTATTTCTGTTTGTTACATTCTATGCATCTTATGAAGTGGGCTATAGCCCACCAAAGCTTAGGCTGCAATAAATGGGTTAGTCTCTAAGGTGCTACACATATTCCTCATTTTATTGAAGGTGGAAAAAAAAATTGTCAAGGAAAATTGCAGAGTTTGAGAAACTGGAGGATGGAGATCCATATGGGCATGAAATGTCTGCGCAAGATCCTCCACTGCATGAGAGCAGAAACAGATGCGGAGATGAGCAAGGTTAGGAGTTAGCAGAGCAGACCTTGTGATGGGGGGGGGGATAGGGGAAAATGAGTCAAGGGTGGAGTAGAATGTTGTATATACTCCTGGGGGGAATTTTGTGCCAGTGCCTGTGCACAGAATTCATGTCCCCTACAGATTTGCTTCCCTGCAGAAAAATTACTTTCTGACAGGGAAGCAAAGTGAAGTTGCAAGAGCAGTCATGCACCACTCCCTAGCACTGCAGGTACACCATTTCAGGCAACCGCCGGAGAGGTAAATCATCGAAGGAATAGGATCACACCAGCCAGTGGCTTCTACTCTAAGCCGGGATCAGCTGCTAGTCTTGGCTGGACTACAGGCAGGAGAGGAGGGGACTTCCTCTTCCTGTGCCTAGGAGTGGCTGAGCCTGTGTCAGACCACCCCCAGAAACCTCCCCCAGCTGCAGGAAGTTCAGCATTCTCCCCTGCCCCTACTGCTCCTCAGCTGCAGGGGGAGGGGGCCGGGGAATAGAGAGCTGCTCCCCATCTCCCCAACCCCTGTGCATCTGGACCTCCCATACAGACACCTCTGACGGGCCTCACACTGTACACCCAGAATTCCCCCTAGCCCTCCATATCCAAACCCCAACCCCTGAACCTCAACCTCTGCAGCTGGAGTCCCTTGCACTCAGACCACACCAACTGAGCTCCCTGCACTCAAACCTCTGCACTGATAAGCCTCATCCCCTCTGCACACCCCTGAGCCCCCATCTCACTGACCCCAACTAGCTGCACCCAGATGCCCACCCTGCCAAGCCCTACTCTCCTACCCCACTGTCTGCTGAGCCCCACCCACCATCCCCTGGAAGCTCCTGCAGCCCCATTGCCCCTGAAACACTCTTCAATGAACCTCTGTGAATCCAGATGCCTCCCCACAGAGCTGCCTGATCCAGATTGTACCACACCTGGAATTCCTCCCCCCACCCATGCTGGGCCCCGTTGCATGTCAATCCTGCCTACCCCACCCCCGGTGAGCCTGGTACAGAGCCCCAGTGTGTTTCTGAGGCAGGTCCAGGCTTTGTGCTGTGTCAGGGTCAAGAGCAGCCTCATTGCTGAGTCAGTGTCCTGGGCTGGCTGCAGGGTGATCTCCCTTTGTACAGCTGGTGGCCTGTGTTCCCCAATACCATGCTGGAGCCTCTGCATTTACTGAGAAATGAAATTTGCAGAATTTTTAAAAATATTGTGCACAGAATTTTTAATTTTTTGGTGCAGAATTCCCTCAGGAGTAAACATCAAACAACCATGTCAATGGAAGAAATGGCAGAGAACAGTAGAAAAGTAATTTAAATGGATTGGACTGGAAATTGCAGGAGTGGCTGGTAGATGGGCAATGTTGAAAAAGAACAGATGCCGGTTAGAGAGAGGGAACTCAGTGATGGAGAGATCACAGGTACAAATAGAGACCCCAGTATGCTGGGGACTGCAATGTGTTGCATGTATGTATATGAATACCCATAGTCTGGGGATGTTTATGAATATTTTTTTAATGCAATAGGGGGCTATTGAGGAAAATCAACAGGAAAGGAAAGAATGGTTCAAGATCAGCTACTTCACAGCAACGAGAGTTGTTAAGAGGCATTGCTAGGATGGCAAACTGTACTTTTCACTCTTTATCCTTTCATACATTCTTTCTTTTAAAATTTCTACTTTTGGGGCATAACAGATTACAATAGCTCTGTTTATCCTATCTATCACACAAAGCCAGGAAAGCAAGCAAAGGCATGAGAAACATACAGGAACAGCTTCAGTATGGGGACAGTTGTTTTGCAAAACCTTTTATCTTTCCTTAAAACAGACTTTGTCTCATGGCTGTGCTGGTACAATTAGCAGCCTGGCCTTGAAAGTTTTACTCAAGCACAGGCTTTTTATTTAACACAGTCTCCAGTATCTTGTACTTATTTGGGGAACACATTTGCTGTTCTTTATCTTATGATAGTTATGTTATAATTTATAAATATCTTGTTCTCATCGAACAAAATGGCATATGCACACCAGAGATCAAAAGAACTCGAGCAGCTCTGAAAAGGAATCCTCTCGTGAGAGGTGGGAGTTAAACTGAAACACAACCTGCTGTGGGTGTCTAAAGAAGTTAGGCCTGCCTAGGTTACTATTAAGGTAGAGGTGTGGTAGTTGAGTGGTTAAGATGCTTAGCTACAAACCTAAACATCTGCTGTAAAGTAATCAATACTTTTTGTTTTTTAGAAGGCTGGCTGATTACTGTGTACCATTGGTCTCAGGCCCCAAAGGGAAGAACTACAGGTGCCTGAACTCAACAGGACCTGCAGGGTAGGAATGGATGATGTAGAATACTGGTAGTCGAGGGGCCAGTCTAAGAGTAGGAGAATTATGGAATTCTACCCCAGGCAAAGCAGAGGCACAAGGTCTGGCAACTGAAAGGATGTAGTTGCAGGGCCGAAGTGCAAGTAGCCCTGTAACTGTGACGCCAAGCCTACATATCTTGCTCAAAGCTAGACAAAATGTTTAGGTTGACTTCCCTTTTATGTATACATTTTTTCATTAGAATAGTTTATTCATTTTAGTTGCCTGAATTCACTGCTAATTACTGTTTCTAACAACATCACATAGTACCTTAATCGTAAATATCTACATTAATTCTACTGGGATTCTGCTCCAAGTTTGCCTCTGCCTATTTGTGACTCCATCAGCTTGCAAATGTCTTTTTATCTTACTGAAGATAAAAAGTAGCTTGATGAGGATTTTTTTTTTAACTGATGGGCAAGAAGTTAAATGTTTGTTCAGTTCCTGCAGATGTTCTCAGTGCTTTATATTCCTTCTGAGGAGAAGCTCCCCAGTCAGGAACTTAAGGTAATTGATAGCTGAAAGAATAGTGGTTTATTGTTGGCATTGGGAAAATGAAATCCTCAAAATCAGCCGCTATGGGAGTGGCAGACATTTATACAGTTATTAGATATTAAAATTATCAAATATTAAAATGTACAATTACTTGTAACATTACAAAAGCAAATTAGCAAAAATACTTGTGTTTATTACATACACAATGGATCAAATCCTGATGTTTAATATAGTGGTATATCTTTAACATTGACAGGATTTCAGATGGCCAAGCAAACAGAAACAAAAGAGAGAGGCGTTACTTGGAAGTCTTGCCCAGCCTGGATAGCCAGCGAAGAAGATTTCTGAGGAAATGTTCTGCTCTGCGCTTGAGCCCTGTGATGGAACATGCTCAGTCAGGACCTGCAAACTCTACAGGTTTTCTTTGTGGACTGTGGGTATTCAGATCTTGCATAGGTTTATGGAGAAAAGCCCAGTCTAGTCTGTGGGGAATAGTCCTCTGATTCCTGTCCTTTCCCATTGTGGAGACAGTGGTGTTGGTATTAAGTTAGTGGATGTCCAGACTCTATGCTGGACTTGCATGTTGCTAGATTTAGTCCAACAGGCTTGAGGGGCCCCTTTGCTACCCATGTTTCCAGACTCTGCCTGTGCCAGATGGGCATAATTTTTCCTTTGTTTTTATTACTAGAGAAAACTGTACTTACAGGCAATATAATTAACCAAAAAATAAAAATAGCTGCAGAAGAAAGAAAGAGCCAATGAGAGAAGACTTGAGGACACTGTGTGTGATCCAAGCTTCTTGTTCCTTGGGGTTAAGAAAGAATGGGGAGCAAGTGGAGCTGTTTGCTTTTCATACCCTCAGAGCCCTCTGTGAGAGGAGGAGGGTGGGTCAAATGACCCAGTGGATGCTGTAGTCTAGAAGATTCCACAGCTCAGCACCTTGTGGCACCACCCAAACAACTAGGAATATGTGCTGGAATAATTATTCTTTTGAAAAATATGATAGAGGTAGGAAAATCTCACACAGATCCCATCTCCTCTCGGGAAAATATTGCATCCACAGAGAGGGACCTTATACTTAGCTTTATGCTATTCAGCCCAATGTAGGCAGTTTAGATATTTTAGATATTTAAAGATGCATCTTAGCTTTTGGGCTCCATAAGCTAAGACCACTGCCATTCTCCAGACCAGCAGATTAGAGGCCTGCTCCCATTAACTTAGCCTGGAGCAGGATTGGGGCTGCATGTGAATGTGTAACAGGATGTATATCTACAGGCATGGCACTATAGAAAAGGCTGGGTAACAAGACCCAATCCATGGAAGGCAATGGTTGAATGAGCCTGCCAAGATCCAGAGCAAGTTACCTAATACTTTTGAGAAAGGAGTCTCATTTTTTGCCTCTCTCTCGTAGATTATGGTGCTTTTTAACTATTATTTTCTTTTAAGTGGTCTTTAGGTTTCTATGAAATCGTGTAGTCAATGGCCATGTGTTCCAGTGATATCTACTAGTGAACAACCAACCAACTTCTTTTCAGTTGCTTTCAGCTAGACACTGAATGTGATTTCAGAAGCTTATTTTATTCTTCCTCCCTTCCCTCCCAAAAGCTGGCCTAGTCCTGCTGCCATATGGCCCACTGATTTTTTTATGATCACATAGGACCAAATTCTGCAATCCTCACTCAATGTTAAATATTTAAACATTAACTCATTTAAACATTTCAAATTGATTATAGCACCAGGAGTTTTGCCTAAGAACGAACTGTGGGATTCAGCTCTTAGTTAGAAATCTGACTTTTAAGAGCTCAACTGGGAATCCAGAACTCTTTTGTCATCTTCTCCCTCCCTCCCCTTTCTCCCTAGAAGAGAGGCAGGTTGCTTTATGGAGTTATAAAATATTTTTTCTTGAATACGTCATAACTGTATTTGCAGACTTAAAATATGTAACACTTTTTGTCTTACTAAGGGTATGTCTTCACTACCTGCTGGATTGGCAGGTAGTGATTGATTTATTGGGGATTGATTTATCGAGTCTCGTTTAGATGCAATAAATCGATCCCCAAAGGTGCTCCCTGTCGACTCCGGAACTCCAGCTCACCAAGGGGTGAAAGCTGAGTCGACAGTGGAGCTTGCTGCCGCCGTGAGGATGCCAAGTAAGTCGACCTAAAATGCACTGACTTCAGCTACGTTATTCATGTAGCTGAAGTTGCACATCTTAGGTTGATCCTCCTCCGCTAGTGTAGACCGAGCCTGAATCCACCCTGTTTAGTTTATAGCACACATTCCCTGAAACTTGGCAATAAGTATTTAACAGATGGAGAATTGCCTACTTTTGCATGCATACAAGCTCATGGCAAAGAGAGGCTAGAACTGTAGGAGAGGCATTTCCACAACAAATGGTAAATGCTATATTGCCCCTTTTTGAAGAGAGAGAATGCTTTGTCACATGCAAATTTCTAGCTCCTGTCAGGATCTTTCTGCATTCTTTCCTGCCAAGGGGAACAGAATAAAAGGTCAGTGATTATACTGTTGGCACAGATTACGGTTGTGTAATGTAATAGTTTATTGTCAAAGGGAGATTGTATTTTGCAATAATTGAGACATATTGTGTAACCTCCATGACCACCGTATTACAGAATCATTTAGTTACTTTGGTTCTTAACTGTGTTTTGTCTGCTAGCAATCTTGAAACTAGACTAAGCCAATTGCAGTAGCATTTATGAACCTTTCCATAATTTCCTTAAGATTGCACAAACTACCTTTCCTAAACCCTAGTTCACCCTCTTTATACATAGTACTGGAAGCTTAAAGAGTTCCAGATACCAACTGAATTTTTTCACTTTCCTTTTCTCTAAAACTGAAGAGAGAGTAGGCAGGGGGAGGGTTTGTATTCCACAAGCAGGATGAAATTAACACACAGACCTGGCAACTTTCATTTCACAATATAGGCTTGCTTTAATTGCGCAGTGTGTATTATGAAAAAATATTGTGCTGCTCCTATTGTCCAGTCACATGCATATGTAGAAGATGAAGGTTTAATTAAGATGTAAATATTTAAAGCTTTAACCATGACTATAACAGGGATTTGTAAAGGATGTAGGTTCAAAACTAAACTTCTCCCCTCTGCTGTTTAAAGAATTAGAGGATTGGGGTCAAATTCTGATCTCACACCATTGTAACTCTGGAGTTGTGCTGCTTAATGTCAGTTAGTTTGCTTCTGCACTAGGGTAACTGAGAGCAAAATTTCACCACTATATGTGGAGACGACATCTCAAGGAAAGAAATGTCACAAGGGAGTATTATACACTGGAGAAGAAATGTGGTATATATTTCAAGCAAGGCAGAAACTCAAAGGTTAATTGATCTTACTTGAAAACAAATTATTATAATCTTTTGAACAGGTTTCATTCCTAATCCTTTTACCATTAAACTGAATTTACAGGTGTTACCATCTACGGTTATCAAGTGAAACCTGATCTCTTAAAAGAACAAGACATTTTGGAAATTCAATCTTTGACTGACATGCTTTGTGACATTGTGGAAGTCATGAAGCTTTGCTGTGTGCAATGCTATCAGGCTGTATTACAATGCTTACTCTTTATGGCTCTATCCTCCAAGATACTGAGCAGTTGTGTGACTTGTTGTGCACCCTCAAATCCTGTTGAAGTCAGTAGCAACTGAAGGTGCTTAGCCCTTTAAAAGATCAAGACCTTAGGGTAAAGTATGCAAAGATACAGTGCTCTTCCTACAACTGTTCTAATTAGAGTGCACAAACACAAGCTTTCTTATTTATTGTAAAATCTAAGCTTCTGGCATATAGTTTTATTCAACATTCCCAGACTTCAACCATTTATTACTTAGCACAGAATAAAATCAGTTCATCTTACACACTAGATTTGTTTTTCTTATTTCAGTTAATATTTAATTTGTATCTTTTATACAAAACACAACATCCCATTTAAACCGTCATTTATTGCGTCTGAGTTTGAACACCATATCCTTCACCCATGATGGCCACTGATGAATATTTTTCAGTTGACAAAATCTCATACAGCTGCATCTATAGTATATCCTTTATTTAAAACCTTTTGTTATGAGGATTTTGTTATGGAGACGTTACAATACGAGGGTTGTTCTAATAACTGAGTTAAGAGCTAGAATACAGTAGTCTGTCAGAGGTAGACTTCTTACTCACAGCTTCATGGAAAGAATGCAGCATTTCACAGCTGTGAAACAGCATCATATTTGTTGTACTACACTTAAGGCTGCATCGCTTCTGTCTTCTATTAAAAGGACAGAGCTCTAGGAATATGGTCTGCCTGTACTCAAAAGAGCCTGAGCCAAAGTTTACTGAAGGCAGTGAGAGTCATTCCCCTGAATGCCTTCAATGAGCTTTGGATTAGGCCTGCACGAGACCTTTTTACTGCTTGTTGCCTGTTTTGCAGCTACTTTAGGTCTAGGGCATTAAGTCCCTGGAGAAATGGAATACCTCATGCTGCTCACCCTGCCCCACTCATCAATTAAGGGAGCGGAGGTAACTTGTTCTGAAGAGAGTCCTACCCAGAAGAATGATGGATCCCATGGTTCCCAACCAGTGATACATGTACCCCTGGGAGTACATAGAGGTCTTCCAGGGATATGTTAACTCATCTACATCAGTTTCTCAACCTGGGGTCATGGCATAGGTTTAGGGGAGGTGCAAGTGCCCGGATGGTAAGCAGAGCAAGTGCCCAGGGTCTCACACTGCTAAGTTACATGGTTCAGCCCTGGGTGGCAGGGCTTGGGCTTTATGGGTATAGTAGTCTGGAAAGGGTGAGGACCAGAGATGTACCCAATACAGCAGGGGTCTCCAAACTTTGAGATGAGGACTATATTAGAGTTTTGAAGGGGCTGTGTGGGCCAAAGTGACTGTGGAAAAAATTAAATATATGCAAATAGTAAAAACACATCACTACTCTACTGCCAGTGTCACATTAACTTCTAAATCAGGTATAAAAGTAGCTGTATAATCAATGCAGATACTGTGAAATCACAAAATATGTCAATACATTAAAAATCACTTCACATTTTTTAAAATTTTATTTCCATCATCTTCACTCCATTTATGGGAGATGTAATTAAGCATCTGGCTTGTATTTTTACTCTAAGGCAGGCGTCCGTGCCTTCTCAGCTGCAGCAGCGACTCTCTCCTAAGTTGGCTCCCCTTTTGGGGGGACACTAGCTCCTGGGGGCACTCACCCCTCCACACAGCTCAGCTGCTCCCATGTGCAAGCTGCTGCCACTGGCCCCTCCCGCTGCCTGCTCAGCTGCAGCAACTTTTGCCTGCTTGCTTCTCCCTTGTTGGCTGGGGGGGCTGGATAAATCAAAGCTGTGTGCTGGATCCGGCCCTCGGGCTGTAGTTTGGAGACCCCTGCAATACAGTATGGGAACATGTGTAATCCTGAGGGCAAGTTAATGATAGGAAGACAAGGACGGTGTAATTCAGTTTGTAAAAATTTCCAGGCTCATAAGGTCAATAGTGACACCCTCTGCAACATGGCAGGAGGGCCTTGGTGCTCACTCCCCTATTACCACCCTTGGTGGAATTTTAATACAAAGCCATTTGAAATGGATTACGGGTTGGGTCTTGCTTGAAAGCCCTTTCTCCCACAGCCATAGTGGTATCATTATAAGAAACCCAAACAATTATGTATATATTTGAGAAAATGTTTTTAAAAAATCAATTTTTTTTTTTAATGCTTTAACACAGGGATGCATTGCTAAAGTAAAGAGATTGATCTTTGGTAATCCTAAAGAATCTATTGACACTTTGATAAATAAATGTTTTCAAATATAAGTCACCATCAGTTTTGTCTCAGTCTGATCCTTGTCTGTCACCCTCCCACATCTCTGTACAAGGCAGGCTGCTGGTCACACATTTGCAGGACGGGGAGCATCTGGTCTTTGCACACAAGCATTTGATGAGCTGCAGGATTGATTTGGGAGTGCATGGTATTTCACTCAACTGCTGTGAAGTGAGATTCCCAACTCGACCCATTTCCAATGACACTGTGATCAAAATGTCCACCAAGCAGAGGAGCTGGGAGGGGACAAACTGATTCCCACCTCCCACACCACAAAGGGTGACACTTTGAAATTATGATTCTGCAAATTTTTACAGTTCAAATAACATCTCCCTTAGACCTATCACTAACTTGCCCATTGAATGAGAATTTACTATATTATGTTCCCAGATTAATAGAGAGCAGATCCAGCTGCCCCTGAAGTAAGTCACTAGCACCTTTTAATCTTTTTTTCTTAAAAGCAATAATTTAAAAGGGTGAGTGCTAGTCTTCATTCATACATCTTGAAATTGAAACTGAAGTATGATCTCTTTCTCTGATAGCCCCTGCTAGAGAAAAGTGGCCAGTGCACCTATGCCACACTGACTGCATTTAAATGAGTCTATGCACTGAAAAATGTTTTCCCATCCTCTTCTAGGAGGATAAGGCTGGGCCCTCCAGCATAATGACCTTCAGGCAGATGTGATCACAAAGAAGACAGTCTACTTGTAGTGTTTCAATTCTTAAAAACCAAGTTCAAACACATGCAGTACGCTTGTATACTCAGGCTAGAACAAATGTTTTAAATTTTTTAAAGACAGCTGATGTAAACAGTGGTACAGCCCTAGGCATCTTAACATGGACTTTCAGAGCTAATACAATTTCTATGGGCACTTCTACTGGCTTGGCACTTGGCTTGAATCTAGGCTGACTAAATTACTTAAAAAATACTTAAACTGCACTCAGATATTAAGTTGATGATAAAAAGAGACAAACGCACAGATGAGACATGTATTTTTCCACTCCCTCAGCAGAAAAGTGGTAGGTTTGATGCAAGTCATTTGCCTTTTTATTGAGAAAGATAGCAAACTGCTTCTATGTTTGAGCATTACTTTGCTTAATCAATTCAAGGTGCAAATAAATCTCAAAGTTTAGGGCCAGATCCTGGTTGGTTTATCTATGCAAATAGTCCCATTAATTTAATAGGACTATTCATGGGAGTGGAATGAAAATAGTCACGTGACTCCAGATTTGTTGGGGTTTTCTTGTGGGGAGGGTTTAGCTGAACAACTTCAGCTCTGAAGTTCGAGAATTGCTACAAATTGTTGCATAAACCTGCTTGACCTCAAGGAGCAAAACATCTTAGCAAAATTAGTAGTATAGAAAGGATTTTGGAAGTATATAAACATTTAATGTCAAGTTAATGTTGCCAAACAATTTTACCTAAAAAACATTAAAGGAACACAGTCATCTGAAAAAACTCACTTCTGTCAAAATGCATCTACTGTTATAATATCTAACATTACAATAACTAAAGAACAAAATTCCATTTTATTCTGTGCATCTGACTGAACTTTGGTCAATTTCACTGTTCCAGTGGACCTTTTACACAGAAACAACCAACTAAACAGGAAAAAGGGATTGTACAATCACAACATCTGGCAGAAGGACTTGGACAGGTATTGTGCCTGATGCTACTTTTAATTAGTTTATAAATTGACTAAATTTCACATTGTCTCTAAAGTGCTGATATATAAAAGTGAAAAAATAACTTCTCATTTTAACCACTTCACAAATATTGACCCAGTGTTTCTGTATTCTGCTGTACAATAAAGACTCAAGGAAATGTTATACATTTACGGAGAACTTACAAGAGCTATAGCCTACATAGGTGGGCCTCAATCCTTTGGCACATCTGTAACTTTACTCAATGCTTATTTAAAAAATTGTAAAAACACAAATTATTTTTTAGGCAGATATAAAAAAAGTTTTCAAGTGACCATGAAAAGATGACTATATGGCAGGTATTATCATTGGCTTGCATCTGATCCACCATTCTGTGTATTATGCATAATCTAGTAAGAATCATTACAAATGCAACAAACCAACAAACAGATGCACCAATAAGACTGTTAGTAACACTTGCAGAGATAGAAGGACAGGAGAAAGGTATTCTGTTCATGTTAGTCACAGGTGAATCAAGAACCTGATTATAATGTCTATTCAAAACAAGTGGCAAGGTAACACCAGTCTCTTTTGCTGGAACAGTTTATTGCATTTTCCCCTCCTCTGTGGTTATTGCTATGATCACACTAGCTGTTAAGTTCTACTTTTCCTCTTATCTTCAAAAAGACTTTTCAGCATGTAGACCTGAACAGCTGAAACCACCACCATTACTCCCAGGTTGACCATGGACCAAAAATTCACTCTGTCAAAGTTGCTTTCTTGTATGTTTCGATCACGAGCTTCAAATGCTCTGAGCAGTGTCTGAATCTGGAGACTTTTGCTTAACCTGGCTTTGACATTGTTGATAGACTCCTGGTGAGGAACAGAATAGTGTTTTTTTAGAATGTAAAATCATTTGGAAAGAAACAAATACATTTTCTGCTAATATAAATACATATCACATTCTCACTTTAAAAAACACTATCATTCACATTGCTGTTTTTTATTTGTGCATGTATCAGTATCACTTTTTAATTTTGTGGTCAGGTGACTTACTTCACTTATGAATGTTACACATTAATTTGTTAGCCTTATTGTGTGTATATTCATGTGTCTGAATTCAAATACATAACATTTATCTTAAAAAATCCATTAAAAATAATCCACAAGTATTTAACAAAAGACCACCTCATCCACTGAAGAGAGACACTTAGAGCTGAATGTCCTAAAGGTAAACAAATTTGGGCTATATCAGACCCATGTGGGACATGAAGTCCAAAGATGATACTCAAACAGCCCTCTATCTAATGACCATGTCTTATATAATGTACTGTGTCAAGCAAGCATCTGATATGGCAACTACAGTATTGAAGGAAAGATACCACACTGTTGCCCTCTGAATGTTTAAATTTTCTGAACCAGCACTATATGTTATGTAGAACTAGATGGACACAAACCAAAACTGCTATATTTAGATTTAATAATCAAAATTAGTCAAGTTATTTCACAATGTACAGCTTCAAACCAGCATCACTGCAAATCTGTATCTAAGATATCCCAACGGTCCATTATCCGTATCAGATGGCTCCTGAACAGTTCCATTCTGCACTACTGGACTGCAAAACAAAGCTAACTGTTCTCAGCGGGATTATCTGACCTTTAACACAAAATGAGCTAGCATTAGCGTACGATATGTTGTTTTTTATTGCTTTATAGAGCACCTATGGACACAGCAGTCACTTCCCACAGCTCCCATTGGCTGGGACCGGAAAACCGTGGCCAAAGGGAGCTGAGGGGCTTCATGCCTGCAGGCGCTCCAGGTAAACAAGATGATGATAATGTATTAGATATTCTATTCCATTCAATAATTCTGCTCTTTGCTTCACTTTTTTACCAAAAATATTCAGCTTATGAACGAGTCTATATGATAGATCATTTTCTACATGGATGAGTAGTCTGTGGGACAGCAGATAGCATGTAAATACATTTTTAGTGCATACAGATTTTTGCTTTTTTGGCAAGCCTCTATTTTCTCTAACTCAGTAAGCTCAGGGCTCAGTACTGTAGCCTGCTAAGCACTACTGAAATGAGCACAGGCATAGCCTTATTGTCCAGGACCAAGTATTTGTTTCAAAGTTTGTGAAGAGGAACTTATACAACATTATGAAAAAATTGGCATAGCGATGAGAGCAAGCTTCTACATCTACAGTGAAGTGAATGCTGTTGCTAGGGAGGTCGGACAGGCTATGACTGGAATGCAGGCACTGGAGATAGGGTAGAGCCAGTATACGGTTCTAGTGCAGGGGTGGGCAAACTTTTTGGCCTGAGGGCCTCATCAGGGTTCAGAATTGTATGGAGGGGTGGGTAGGGAAGGCTGTGCCTCCCCAAACAGCGTGCCCCGCACCCCATCCCCCAAACAGGCTGGCCCTGCCCCTAACTGACCCCCTCCTACTTTCCACCCCGACTGCCCCCCTCAGAACCCTTGACCCAACCCCCCACTTTTCCTCTGACTACTGCCTTCAGAGAGCCCTGGCCCACCCACCCCAATCAAGACCCCACCCCCTAAGCCCACCTGCTCCTTGTCCTCTGACCACCCCCCGAGACCCCCCCCACCCCTAATCACCCCCCAGGACCCAGCCTCCTATCTAACCCCCCTGCTTCATGTCCCCTAACTGCCCCAACTCCTAGCCACACCCCCGCCCCGACTCCCCTGCCCTATCCAACCCCCTCGTTCCCTATCCGCTGACTTCCTGCCTGAGACCTTCTAGCCCTTAACCAACCCTCCCACCCCCTGGAGCCCTTACCACACTGCTCAGAACTGCTTGTCTGGCCTGGAGCCAGACACGCTACCGCACTGATCTGACGGAGTGTGCAGGCCTCCCCCCACACCCCGAGTGCTGCTCTCGCGGTGTGCTGAGGCTGCTGTGGGGAGAGGGAGGGAAACAGCAGTGGAGGGAGAAGGAGCTAGCCTTCCCAGCTGGGAGCTTGGGGGCTGGACAGAATTAGCCCACAGACTGGATGTGGCCCATGGGCTGTAGTTTGCCCATCCCTGTTTTAATGGTACCACTTAAAGCAAATGATGTATGGAGTGCCTGTAGTTCAGATTTTCAGTTACTCTGATTTTGAACAAGGAGCAGGCTGGCTCCAGTATGCTTGACAGAAGGATAGTTGGGCACCCATGAGGGCCAGCCCCTGACACTGAAACATTTCCAAGGGCTCTACCAAAATAGTATCCCTCCCAGGTATTTTCTCAATGGCTTGGGACATAGTGTGTGCATAACATAATGTCTTTGCCAAGTCAACAAACTACAGAAGCCACTCCCTGCAGTTGACTTCATTGTATTTCACCATCATCAAAATACCACACTCGTTAACTTGACTGGTGGCTTAACACTGCTCTCCCACAACTCTCATCTGCATCCCTCCAAGGTTGAGTCCTCAGCTGAATTATTCAGATAAACAGCTCAGCCACTGTTCAGAAATATTAGTTCTCTTAAAGCTTTACTTATTCCCTCTTTCCCCATCTTTGTTAATGGCTATTTATTCCCATTTGCTATATAGTGACTAAGGCACTAAGCCAAGATGATAACAAGAATTATCCAACAGCATAATTATGAGACACATCAAGGATATATCCAGCAAGTACTTCCGACTCTACTGCAGAGACTGAGCAGAGCATCCCTGTGAGAGCAGTATTACCACCTTTTAGCTACTGGAGACAGTGTTTGTCCCCTTTCAATAGGGAGAAGGGGAGGCAGCTGGCCAGTGAAAAGACTCAAGACTACTGGATAAACAGTCCCTTCCAACTGTGCAACGTGAGGCATAAACACACACTGAAAGATTTCCCATCCAATCTCCCATTCAGAAGGAAGAAAATGGTGGTGTTGGGCCTCACGTGGCAGAGTAGTGGATACATACAGATAGAAGAACTCTAAGGCCTACAGAAGATTCTTTATATGAAACAATATGTAAAACTGATTTATCTTCTGGCAGATTGAGGACTGTATATGCTTTGTGATTAACCAAAACACCACACGGAGGAAAAACAAGAGAGTACTGTGTATACAGACATATATAAGCAGAGAAATTTGTCAACATTTCAGGGCAATGTATGGTAATAGGGGCTAGCTTATATGCACGTGAGTTTGATCACTTCTCTTCCCCTGTCTCTCTCCTGCCTCAGAATGAAAATATGCATTTATACAGAAATTATCATCCAACCACTTTACAAATGTCAGCTAATTAAGCCTCATACTGTGTTATGCAGTAAGTGGTAGGTAGTAATCGCTTTGTCCATCACTGAAACGCAACCACCAGTAGCACTACTGCGGTTCCTCTAGGGAATTATCTTATGATGATGAAGAGGTGACCACTTTACAATTGTGTATTTTTAGTTATCAGATGGGTCAGATTTATGACTTTGTGCCTTCAAGTCACTTGCTCACTCAAAATGAGCTTGATCCCAAATTCTACATGTACATGAACATCAAGTTAACTGTTCTAGGTTAAAAATAAACCTTAGAGTCACCCTAAGCACAGACGCAAAACAATGAAAAAACCTGCCACTATGCAGGCGCGTGTGCACACCCACGCTGGGATTCTGTTTTAACAACACCAGTAATATTTTGTACTTTAGTGCCTTTCATCCAAGGAACTTATTAAATCACATTGAGCAAAGACTCAAACCTCCCCTATGATAGTTATTACTCACAGCTGAAAGAGATGTTTAGGGTATGTCTACACTGCAATTAGACACCTGCGGCTGGCCCATGCCAGCTGAGTTGGTCCCACAGGGCTCAGGCTAACTGTGCCAGCTGACTCAGCCTAAGGGACTGTTAATTGTGGTGCAGACATTTGGGCTCGGCCTGCAGTCCATACGCTGCGACCCTCCTACCTCACAGACAATGAGAACCCAGACTCCAGCCTGAGTCCAAACACCTGCATTGCAATTCAACAGCCTCTTACCCCGAGTCAGCTAGCATGGGCCAGCCATGGCAGTCTGACTGCAGTATAGATACAGTGGATTCCGGTTAATTGGGACACATTGGGACCGGAACAATTTGGCCTGATTAAGCAGCTGCCCCAATTAACTGAAGTAAATAAAAAGGAACACTTTCCTTCCGTTCTTTGCCATGTATCCCAATTAAATGTCTGCCCCAATTAACCGGTAGCCTGATTAACTGGAATCCACTGTATATCCAGTGAGATTAAATCACTTGCCATGGACCACAAAAGAAATCCATGGCACAAGTGGAACTAGAATCCAGATCTTTTAATTCCCATTGTTGCTCTTTAACCACAGGACCCCCTCAATATGGGACAGAGTGAACACAGCTGATCACTTTGGTTCCCACTTAGGCCCTCCCATAGAACAAGACTAAGACATATTCCCATGGCAGAATGAGGATATGAGTTTTTCAGATACTTTTAAACCTCAGCTATCTGATGCTGTAAAAGCAGAATACTTACCAGAATATCCTCAAGTTTCATATCCAACATGTCTGTGCCCGTAATGTACTTCTTCCAGTCTTCTTGTTCTCCTTCTCCCATATTATCTAGGATCAATTCAAAGAAAATCACCTTTTCAGAAATGGTGCTGAATGTGTTGTCAAAGCAGAACATGTAATCTCCATCTTCTGTTTCCACCCTGTATATGAGCAAACATACATCTTTAAATTACAATGTATTTTTAATGCTAGCTCTAAACTTACATTTTTCCTTATGTGATTATGACAGTCATGCAAACAGAAATAATTAGATATGCAATACACAAATAGAAATAAATGAAATGTAAGGACACACTAGGGAATGAGATAGCACACCGTAAATTACAAGATTTTCTAAGAAAAACTCAGATGATCTTAAATCTTAGTGTGATTAGTAGCTTTCCCTCAATTCATTTTTTAAAAATTAAAGCTTTGAAAGATTAATGCTCACAACCACTTTTAAAAATAAGACTGCAGCCACTATTCTAGCTATGGAAAATAGAAATACCTTTTAAAAGTTTAAATTGACCACTGGCTGCAAAAGGAGCAGAGGAGATAGAATCATCATCTTTACAAACAGTTCCTGCTCCACTGAAGTTAATTAATTTTAATTGTATCAATATTGGTTCCAAATATTTGAGAAGGGAAATTTGATCTCATTGTTTCAAAAAACAAGCCAACCCTTGGAAAGACATCAGACTACCCATATACCAAAAAAATGATTACTTGAAACAGCAAATAGATTACTCTAGTACAGAGAAATACCCTGTCACAAAGACCTTTTGGAACTCCACAATAGTGGGAGCTTGGCTGTTGACTGCCAATAAGGAGACCATCACGGCAAGTCAAACATCCTTTACTCCTACGGGACCCTATCTATGAAATATTAATAGACTAATACAAAATTAAGAATACCTATATATGAAATATTTGTGTGCTCAAGCTGCTTTGTATAAAAACCTATAATATAAAAACAAATTAAACAACTGAAGAATGTGACTTTATAAAGTATTTTACAAGAAAAAAAGTTTTTTATATTCTACATTCAAAGAGTGATTTAGATTAACAATACAACCAGTTTTACGACTATTAACAACTATGATTTTAAATACTCAATTCTAAGTTTTGTATTTGTCTGAAGTAACTATAATACTACTCTATATAATACTGAATTTCAAGTTTGGAGATTTTAGACTTACGTGTGGACTCCATCTGATTTTCTCTGATGAAAAACGAGGATTTCACCTTTTGGGGATTCCAAGTAAAAGTCAACGTCTAATCCTGCTCCGTCTAAAACCTGTGAAGTCAGCCAACAAAAAAAAAAGAAAAGAAAAAAAGGGAAATTCCTGATTTGTTAAAAATAAATACTTTATGTAAAGGAATCGATAGAGAGAGAATTTAAAGGGTGAATTCATCTACCCTAGAGTTCAAACCAAGTTAACTAAAACCATTTTTTTTTGCCAGAAATATGCTACACAGTTTCAAATTCCAGTATAGACATGACTAATCACGTTAGGAAAGAAATAAACTGAGCGTTTTCCTAACAGTTTCTACTATTGCTTTCTCTAATGCAATTCCACCAATGGTCATAATGGTGGGAAAACTAGTATAGACAAGGCATTGCAGGATATTTATTCACTGTGTCACCTAGGCCTGCTCTGAGCAGGTTAGACAACATGGAAGTAAAAATGCCAATAGATGGTCTACACTAGCACTTCTATTATAGATATCACCAGTGGAGCTGTACCACTGTTGGCTAAATGGTAGGAAATTTTAATTAAAATCTCAGTATAGATTAGGCTTTATAATATAGATCATACCTAGAACTTTTCTGACAAGAATAGTATTTAAAGATGGTTCTGACTAATAAGGTTTCAATTCATGTAGAAACATCCAAAGGCCTTAGCTGTTGGAGGATCAGAGTTTGTAGTGCAGGAGACATGCACTCTCCACGCTAGTTACAGCCATAAAACAGGAGATTCCACTGGTTTTCTGACTATCAGGGCAATACTGCAGATTTAGAATCCCAATCCAACAAGATGCTGCACATTCTCATCTCTCATCAAAATTAAAAAGAACTGAAGGCATTTAGCATGTCACAGGACCAAACCCTTTGAGCTTATCAACACTAAAAAGTTGTACTGCTTTAACTATACGAATACAGATGCAGTTATATTAGTACAAAGGGGCTCTTTCTACTGGCATAGCTATTCCCACATGGGAAGGAAAATAAATATACTGGTATAAGTCATCTTTGTACTGGTAATACTGGTCCATACTAGGGCTTTAATCACTATAACTATCTTGGTTAACAAAACAAAACCCGCCACTTTTACTCAAAACAGTTAAACCAGTACAATGGTACAACTTAAGTGCAGACGAGGCCTTCCTCACTCAGGACCCTATCCTGCTCCTACTGAAGTCGATGGCAAAACTTTCAATAACCTTGGTAGGTGCAAGATTGGAGGTTTACTGAAAGGGAGGAGGAAGAAAAGAATTAAGGAGAAAGGTGACCCGATAAAGATGAAAGATAAGCAGTGATATAACTTCGATATAGCGATATGATCTGAGCACACTGTATTAGGCTCTCAATTTCTTATTGTTTTACTATATTGTGAACATGTCTTTGGAGAATTTCAGTCAAAAAGAAACTACTCTTGTCCTTTATCCATTTATTGTGCCACTGCATCTGAAACAATACAAAAATCTGAAGGCAGGTCAGAGGATTGTGTGAGTTTTTTCATATTTTAACGTATCTTTGTATATAAGAGGGTTTGCTAATCTAATTAATTGGTCCTGGCTACAGAGAAAAACTGTTAGCCTGATTTGCAGTCTGGCATTTGTGTGATAGCAAGATGGCACCACCACACAGTTTGGAATTACCTACTAGTGCATTGTGAGTGGACAAAAACAGTGTGTAAGGAGTCAGCTGTGTTAGTTAGAACCTAGTTGCAAACATGGTAAAAATCTGTGTAAATAGACCCTGTAAGTCAACATCTAATTTAGTATAAAACCAGTGACTGGCAA
Source organism: Dermatemys mawii (assembly GCA_007922305.1). Lineage (NCBI taxonomy): Eukaryota > Metazoa > Chordata > Testudines > Dermatemydidae > Dermatemys > Dermatemys mawii. Next base: position 19,977,049 of record ML677352.1, on the reverse strand, counting down.
GCTATAAAGCTGATCACACAGACTGATGGGGAGTGGGAGGTAGGAAACAATAAAAATTGAGCAAGAACAGAGAACACTACATATTTGCATGAAACTGCAGGAGGCAGATTACTTATTTCAACCCTGCTGGACTATAGATCCCAATCCGCTGCCTAAAACAGATCCCCATCATTGTTTTGCATTAACAAACTTTTAGACTCAGACTTTAAGGTCAGAAGGGACCACAATGATCATCTAGTCTGACCTCCACACATAATTGCCTCATCAGCATAAAAAGGACCTTAACTTTTTGCCTGCCTGCTACCATCTACTTGATCCTTCAAAATCCGGCAGACAGACATAATTACGTTGGGAAGTTTGCTGTGTGAGGATCTTTTGCATAACGTTTGAACCTGAGCTCCTGGCAATCCTCTGTGGACATTAGATGCCCATCTAGCATTCTCCATGATTTTGCCCCTTGACCAGTAGTTTCCATCCTGTGCTGGATGCTGGTTTCCAGAAGCACCCCTGAGATCGCTGAACTTGGACTTATTTCTGGAGATTTCATCACGGGTTATTGTGTTCAATTCCCACAGACTCCACGACAACTGTGGAGAGATAAAACCCCTCTGCCTTCCCCAGGCCTATTTACCCACCCACTGCACTGAGTAACTTCAGCGACAGGCAAGAAAACGCCTGGGTTCCCCCTTCCCGTTACTGCCAACCGCTGGGGTGCGAGGTCCGGGACCCAGCTTCACGCCCGGCTAATCAATCGCCCTGTCGATGGAACCAGGTGGTCTGTGCAGGCCGCGCCGCGAGAGCCCTGCTCAGCCCGCCGGCTGCAGCGAAGGCGGCACATCGAGAAGGCCGGGCGGGGAAGCGGATCTCCGCCTCCCCGCACTGTAGCTAGCCCCGTGCCGGGTCCCCTCGCCCACCTGGTACTCGAGCTCCAGCGAGGCCCCGTGCCGCATGGGCTGGAAGAAGCACTCCTTGCGCCCGGCGGGCAGCGTGAACGTGAAGTCGCCGTCAGGGGAGGGAGCGAATCCGAAGGCGCCGGGAGGCAGCAGCAGCAGCAGGCTGCGGAGGAGGAGCAGGCGAGACGCTGTCCCCATCCCCGCGGGCAGTGCTGGGCCTGGCACGGCGCGCTCCGGTCTGCCCTGCCCACGCCTGACAGGAACAGGATGTTCTCACGGACACGGAGGCGGGTGATGATCCCACCCCCGCAGCGTGACTCCAGCCTGGCAGAGCGACAGCGGGTTGGCTGCGGGCGAGAGCAGCCCGTGCCCACAGCCCAATCGCATCGCAGCAGCCACGCCCCGGAAGCGTTCTCAACATGGCCCGGCTCGTGCACACACCGCCACCGCCCCATAATGCTCCAGGAGCAGGGAAGAAGGTATTGCGCTGTCCGTAGGCAAAGGGAAGGGATGATTTTCTTCAAGGACCGCCCCGAACGTTCATCTTTCGAGGAATGGTGGGAAATGTAGTTCCGTTCCGGCGGAAGTAGGCGGATGTGCCCAGACATCAGACTACCATTCCCAGGGGGTCAGGAGGGAAGGAAAAGGTGGAGGGACAGTGAAAAGCGCATGCGTAGTAGGAAGAAATAGCGCTGTTGCTGTCCTCGGAATTTAACGGCCCGCGCAGTTCGAACGAACGGACGCAGACGGGTCGTCTTGCGGGACAGCTTTAGAGCGCGAAGTGCCCCCGACAGAGATCGGCAGCGCGCCCCGCGGGGGGCGGGCGGGAAGACGCTGCTCTGCAGGCGCTTTCCTGGCGGTGAGCCAACCCCTCTTCCTTGGGGAAGGTGCGCGGGGGACTCTGAGCTGCCGGGTCACGGAGCTCCCGCAAGATGGACCCGGGTCTCTCTCTGCGGCAGTTCCGAGGAGACAGAGCCAGCCCGGTTCGGCGGGATCCCCGGGGCCAGCGGCGGTGCGGCTCTTGCTCCCGCCTGGCCCGCGGGCTGCGTTGCTGAGCAACGGGACGTGCTGTGCTCCGGGGCCGGGGAGCGGGTCAGGTTACCGGGCTGGTATTTGACCGGCGTAGCCGGGAGTTTTTATGGATTTGGCAGATAAATAATGGGCTTTGCCGGGTTTTTCCCCGCGGCGGGTCTAACGATCGGCGTTGTTAGCACAGTGCACCGGGATAGCGCACGTTAAAAGTTCCCGTGTCCAGCTAAAGACGCTGCTACTGCAGCGACCCCCCCTGCCGCAGTGTGAGCGGTAACAGCTCATAAGTGTTGATAAGACTGTAGCTGGGCGCCCAGCAAGACGCAAGCCCGCCCTGTGTGTGTGTGTGAGAGAGAGGGGGGGGGGCTGAGTCAGCTAGAGTGAGGAGACAGGGGATGTTATCAGTCTTATCTATGTGTTATCTCTTTAGATACTATCAGTGGCTGTTGGGGAATGAGGGTTGCAGAGTTGCCTGGTGGTTGGGGGTTGAGGTTGCAGGTGGCTTTTAGTGGCGGGTGCTGAGCTTTTTACATTTGAAAGGTGGTGAACCTAGGGCAGTGGCCACCAACGGGTCCATTGCAGTCTCCGGCCGCTAAAAGTCTGGCGGGACTAAGGCAGGAGGCTCACGGCCTGCCCATGCCCTGTGCCACTCTTGGAAGCAGCTAGCATGTCCCTGCATGGGGGTAAGGAGTCTCCATGCGCTGCCCCTCCCTGCAGACACCGCCCCCCCGCTCCCATTGGCCCAGTGAGAGAAACTACTTCAGATAAAATGCTATTTGAGGGGAAAAAACTTATCCAAAAAACCTGATTTAAATAAAAACCAGATTTTTTTTAAATTAAATTATTGATTTTAGCCATTCTGATATTCACTAGGACCTTTCTTAAGTAAATGAGTTGCAGAGCTAAATATTTATTTCTATTGTGCAGTGTTTCTTTAATTGAAAAGAGCAGATGTGCCTTGTGACTATCAACAGTACACATTTTATAGATCATAAATAAGAAATAGACAAGTCAAAACAATTGTATATAGCTATACTTTTAAGTTTTTATTGGTATGAAAGGAGGCAATAAGTGAGACTTTGCATGTGTGTAAGGAAAACAAATATACATGAAATCTTTTAAAATACTGAAAATATATCTGCTACTTTCTAAATATAGTGTACAATGCTGTTAAACTAAATTTTAGTATTATAAACTTATTTTAGACAAATGTAGCATACCAATGGAATCCAATTTAAGGATTTACCATAAAACAGATGATGATGATGAACTCTTGCTTGCAAATGTAGAGGCACTAAGGAATCAGCTGAGGAAAACTGAGAGGAATCTACAAAATCTAGGGGAAGAGCTTTCCAGGTACGTGTGTATTTAAAAGCAAGAAGAGAACTAGACTTTCCTGTAGTTAAAATCTATATTATTCACTATATTATTGTAACTCATTGCTTTTTATTGTGTTTTGTTTCTGTTATTTTTGGTAAAATACTACCAGAGGGGGAATGCTTATTATTGTTTTGTTTTGCATCCTAGTACTAGTTCGAGTGAACAATCTGTTCACAGCTCTCATTTCAGTGAGTTTGTTGGACTAACACTAGAAGATCTTGTTGAGCCGAGTTGCGCTGAATTTCAAAATTATTCAGCTCATAAGAGTTCTGGTAAAATGTCCCACGAGATCAGGGATTCTCAAAGAAAATCCCAAACCAATGTAAGTATTTAGTTATCTATTTTGGTGCCATGTTTGTTCTTACACATTTGTGATCTTTATGAACATTTGACTTTATCCTTTCATTTGTAGGCTAAAGTATAGTCAGCACTGGGGAGTTAGGCATGGTAACATATTGCTGATAACTTTTTAAACATATTATTTCTATGACTTAAGTAAGATTGGCCTACAAAGGTGCTTTGTTGATATACATATATTTTTTTACCTCAAGTCTTATCCAGTGTCCACTCCTTTTAATAAAAGTATGGAACAAGAAAATGAGCATCTTAGAGAGAAGCTGAACACCCTTCGAGAGCAGAATGCATCTTTGACTTCCCAGAACCACTGTCTAATGAATAAAATTGAAACTATCAACTTTGAACTCACTCAGTCAAAAACGAGAGTAAGTATCTTAGGGCTGGGCTACACTGGGGAGGTGTCGACCTAAGATACGCAACTTCAGCTAGTCGAAGTATCTTAGGTCGACTTAGCTGGCTATCCTCACGGTGGCAAGTCGACCGCTGCCACTCCCCCGTCAACTCCTTTTCCTCCTCTTGCCGAGATGGAATTCCGGAATCAATGGGGGGCGGGGGGGGGGGGCGTTCGGGGATCGATTTATCGCATCTCATGTAGACACGATAAATCAATCCCTGATGCATCGAATGCTATCCGCCAATCCAGCAGGTAGTACAGATGTACTCTTAGATGGATTACTGCTAGGGGAATTCTGTGCCAAAAAATTAAAATAATATATTATATATAATGTTTTAAAATTCTGCAAATTTTAGTTGTCAGTAAATAAACATGGCTCCAGTATGGCAGTGTGGAGCATAGGCCACTGGCTGCATTGAGGTGGGAGATCACCCTGAAACCCCCTTTTCCCTGGTACAGGGACTTGGCAGTGAGGCTGCACCTGACCCTGACACCGCGCAAGGGAGGGACCTGCCCCAGAAACACCCTTGGGTTCTGCACCACGTGTGGGTGGGCAGGCTCAGCCCATCAGGATTCAAGTGTGTGGGGAATCCAGGTGTGGGGTGAGAGGTTTCTCTGTGGGGCAGTCTGGGTGTGGGTGACTCAGAGAGAAATGGATGCGCAGGGGCTTATTGAAAGGTCCAGATACAGGGACAATGGGACTCTCCAGGGGATCCAGGTGAAGGTGGTTGGGACTCAGCAGGAGTGGGGGGTCTGAGTGTGGAAAGATGGGGTTCAGTGATGGGGGGGGGGGTCCAGGTGCTGGGGGAGTGAAACTCTGCAGAGGATCCAGGTGCAGCTGGTTGGGGATCTGTGGGATGGGGGTCTGGGTAGGTGTAGGGGATTTGTCAGAGGAGTCCAGGTATTGGGGAAGAGGGTAGGGTTTGTCAGGATGAGGGTTCTATTCATCTGCTTAAGGGAGTAGCCTCAGCTGCCTGACACTCCCACTTCCCCCCATGATTCCCTTCTCCCCTTCATCTCCCTGTGCCCTCTGCAACATTCCCCCCATCCTGCCCTAGTCCACCATCCCTTTCTTCCTCACTGCCTCTTCCCTCTTTCCCGCCCCCTCTGCCCATTTCTCTCATTTTTCCCCGGCTCCACTTTGCACAGAAAACAGGAAGGCTCCCAGCACACACAAGGGGAGGACACTGGCACTAGGACCCAAGAGTCAGTGTTCAGTCACAGAGTCTGGAGTGGAGAGGCATCCTCTTTCAGCTGGGCAGCTCTGCACTTGCAGAAATGGGGAAGGGGGGCAGTGGCACGTAACCCCGCATGCCCCCGCCATGCCTCACCTCTGTTTGGAGAGGGGCAATTCTCCTCAAAACCTGCACTCATAGTCATCCCCTATCCCTCTCTGTGTGGCTTCTTTTTGCTTCCTTGCTGTTTCCTACAGGGAAGCACAGGAACATGGGAAGATGGGAACAGAGGCGTTTTCTGCAGGCTCATAGTCATGCAGAATTCTCCCATGAGTAGAGGATGAATATGTGGTCTCTAGCAACGCAAAATATCTTAGAAAAATAAATCACTGGTAACTATATTTTAGTTTTGAGTAGAATATGCCTGTTCACCTTGGATTAATCTACTTACTATGATTGAATAGTTATAGATTTTATTATTATTTATTAGTATAGCAATAGCACCTATTGTTCTCAGTGCTGTACAAACAGAACAAAAAAACTCTAAGTATAGTAATAAAGAGACACTGCAACCTATACAAGAAGTAACTTGATAAATTATTTTAGCATTATACTTAACTATATTTGCAGTATATCTGCCTGAGCTAAATTGGGCTCCTATATACATATTAACAATGAGAACTGAAGAAGGCTGGTCGTCTTTCTAAATAAAGAGCAACGTGTCTGATATGTAGAGAAAGTGAAGATGAGTTATAAGGGTATATTGCTGGCCATGGAGAGAGGTAGACTGTTAATATAATTTACACATATATTTTAAAAATACAGATACTTGAATTAAAGAAATATTGTTTTGCTTGATTTTAGTTTACACAGAATCTTACTAAAATCTTTGCAGACTACAGCATTGCAGGAATAGTGTGAAATGCTGTTACTGAGAAGTAAGTCATTCTCTTGTGTGCACATTGGTCTGCAGAATAAAGATTATAGTCTATTATAATTTGCAACTGTGCTTCTCAGACTCCATGCAGAGAACAAGTGATGTCGGAGAAAAAACAGAGGAAGAGGTAACAGATAGAGGGCAAAGAATGAACTACTCATTTTTCTGGCTTGTAAGGGGAAAAATGGAGGAATATTGATTTTTGGAGGAAAAAATTGAGAACAGTGTAAATTATTTTTTAGCATACCAAAACAGAGAGGAATGGTACCTATGGAACCGAAGGCAAAGCTTGAAGTCAGAGTGAATATGGTATGGAAATGTCCTGGCAATTTCTATAGCAGAGTTAGGCAGACAGTGTCATTCAATTATGCCAGAGACTTTTGGCACAATTCATTTTAGGGTATGTTTGCAAATTTTAATGAAGTCCCAAATATGTTTATATTTCAGATCTCTTTTCTTGAATCAGCTGTAGGTACACATTCAGTCAGTATTCCTATGTTAGAAGAACAGATTGCAAATTTGGAAGCAGAAGTCACAGCTCAAGATAAAGTCCTGAGGTAGTAAATGTACTTTTCCCCTTCCTTCTAAACTTTTCGGTCTCCTTGGTTTAATTCACCATATTTTCTGTTCTTTGGGAAAACTGGTTGCTTTCAAATCTAGTGCTTTTCATCAGAAACATTATGGAATTTTGAAATCTGTCCTTGATAAGTTGCCGATTGTGTGGTACTGGAGTTAGTGTACATAAGATGTGAAAATATGTTCTAAGAATTGAAAGTAATCAATTGAAGATTTGGTAAAATAGACAAACTAAAGAATTATAAAATAAATAACTGGCTTATAACCTGGGGTAAACATAAATGTGTTCCTACCATTGCAGAAATATAGACATTTGTACCCATTGTACAATGAGTAAACTTTTTGTCTTCTCAGATACATCCACTTACTACACTTGAATCAATCATGGCTGTCCAAATAAAGCTCACCAAAGCAGAGTGTCCTTCTTGTCCCCAATAGCAGTCAGACACTAAAGCTCACAGCCATACACCAATCCACACATTGACTTACATGCTTCATTTTCTTAGTTATACTGTAAGATGGGGTGGGCAAACTTTTTTTGGCCCAAGGGCCACTTCCGGGTTGCAAAACTGTATGGAGGGCTGGGTAGAGAAGGCTGTGCCTCCCTCACCAGCCTGGCCCCCACCCCCTATCCGCCCCCTCCCACTTGCCACCCCCTTACTATCCCTCCCAAGACCTCCAACCCCCTATGCTCCTTGTCCCCTGACTGGCCCCTCCTGAGCCTCCCTTACTCTAACCGCCTCCCCAGAACTCCGCCCCTTGTCCACTCCATATATTTCCCATATATCAGATTAGCTAGTCCTCCTATTGAACTTCATATATGGAAAAGGGAAAAAAAATTGCTATTTGATATCTATCCACCAAACCAAATGCTTCTGATGTAAAAAGCTCTCTGCTAATTTTTTTTTTTAAAAGTTGTGGTCTAATAATTCTTTATTTCTTTTTGTAGAGATGCAGAAGATAAGTTAGAGCAAAGCCAGAAAATGGTGGTAGAAAAAGAACACATTTTGCAAAGGTTTAAAGAAGAATATAAAAAATTAAAAATGGATTTAATTGAACGAAGCAAGCAAGGGAAGAGGTGATTATATAATTAAAAACAAACGAAACTTTTTTAGTAGAAAATATTTTACTAATGAGTAAATGCTCCTCTCCCATTACTGAATATTATTTTGTGCCACCAAGTTGGCTTTTTTCTTTATGGGTGTGTGATAAAAGAAAAAGAGAGGATAATCAAGTTTGTTTAAAGGTGACCTGCAAGTTGTTGTTGTGTTTTTTTTTTTGTTTTGTTTTTGTTTTTGTTTTTTTTTTTGTAAATTGGAGCAGTGTTCTATTTTTTGGGGTTTATTTTTTCGTTTGGGTTTTTTTTTTTTTTTTTGATCCTGGCAATATCCAACGATCCCTGTCCCAGTATCCCTCATTAAATACATATTCAAAGTCTGTTTTTGCTACAATAATTTTAACTTATCCATGCTGCACTTATGTGGAAGAATAAATGTAAAAGTATAGGCCCTGAGCTTGCAAAGACTTATGCATCTGCTTAACTTTACACACTCAGAGTAGTCCCAGGGAAGTTATTAGGACTATTCACAATGCGTAAAGTTCTTTACATATGTAAAATTTTCCCAGATTGAGATCATAAAGAGTAATCAGAAATACCACTTAAATGTAATGTGACTTAGTCTTGCTGTGGGTATAATATCTTCTGAATTTCCAGAGGTTTGGAAACATCTCTCAGGCTTAACAGTGCAGTAATAGTATTTTCTTTAAAAACAAAAGAGAAGAAGAAATAAAATGGGTAGGCACTAATCTGTTTATATAATTGCACGTTCACAATCAAAGATGTATTTGAATGTAGTGGATGCCATCTGGAACCAGGAGAGAGCTTAAGAGTGTGCAGCAGTGATTTTGCTTTTAAATTCTTAGCCTTATTATTGCTTGGATGTAGCTTATTTAATATATTTGCAGATATGCCTATTTTTTTTTAAACATGAAGCAGTAATTCATATAAGTTAAAGACAACTTTTTAAATAAAATGGAATCTAAAACAACTGGAAATTTGAAAGGAAACTCAGTTACTCTATGCTATTAGCTTATTCTTTGTATTTCAAGTCTGGGTAATTTGGAGAAAGAGTTATACCAGTATTGTACCAGTATTTAAAAATGTGGCACTTTTTTGTAGAGCTGAACAGCAAAGAAATGAGGCTCTGTTTAATGCTGAAGAGCTGACGAAAGCTTTTAAAAAATACAAAGAGAAAATAACTGAAAAACTTGAAAAGGTAAGACCTGATTATCTATGGTTTTTTGCTGCACAGTTAGGATTTAAAATGGAAACTGGAATCCATTTGGTAATATCTAAATGCTAGATATTGAACAGCCTTGGTTGCAGTATAAGAAATGGTAGAAGGAAGCCTACTGTATTTTATTTTTACTTGTTCACACACTTCAGAAATGTTGGTTAAAACATATTTGAAACCAGCCCCACATTCAAAGTGTTAGCAGAAGACATTTTTATTTATATTTTTTTAATCACAAAGGCTTCTTACATGAATTTGCTGCATCACTGTACCCATGGTAGAGACAAATGATTAGAATAGATATTCAGTTTCCTGTTCCATGCTTTCCATGGCTACAATGGGAAAGCAACTCTCATAAGCAGCATTAACAGTATGTAGGGAGGCTTTGGGAAAAAACTGTCTTTTTAAATGCTTGATAATAAGTATTATTATCCCTTTAGATCCAAGTGACTAGTCAAAGTTTGGGGCCCTGCGGATTGTTCCGTTTGAGTGGAGTAATTGACAATGTTCTGGTGCTCTTGATGTAATCATGTTTATTTACAAAGAATGTCCAAAGTCCTGTTTCTCTCAACACAGGAGGAACAAGTTAAATGAGATGGCTTCTTTGCTCATAGCACCAAACTCTTTCAGACAGCTTATTCAGGCTGTCTGTCTGGATTTATTTCTGCTTCTCTCTGTGGTCTTTCGGTTTGACCTGCATGTATGTGTGTGTGTCTGTCTGTGTCTCTCTCTCTCTTTCCCTCTCTCACACCCATCCCCTTAATCAGAGACTATATGGAGCTCTTCACTTACTACGTCTGTTTACTGCGTGGGCTCATGTACCCCTTTGTCTTAATTGGAGTTTCATGGGTATCTTAAATGAAGGGTGGCTGTCACAACAGTTCAGATGAGGCTTAACCCAATCAACAACACTATCCTACAAATATATTATCACACACAACTCACCTTTTCTCTTTTTAGTTATAAAGTAAGCTGTGAACTCTTGCAACCAAGCTTTTTTGTTCGTTTGTTTCAAGAATACGCCTTGAAAATTCTAAGGAGATCAATGCAAAATTAGGATGAAGGAAAACCTAGGCTTGACTAATCCATCCTGTGCCTCCAACAGGAATACCTATTTATCTATCAAGAAAACAAATAGCTTACATAGTGTGACAGGATCAGACCAGATGGCTACAGGAGAGTGATAGAAGGTAGATACATTAGCCCCAGATTAAACCAGTCCCCTTTCCCTGAGTAAGATAATGGGCTGTTTGAGAACAATCAGGCAGTTGCTGGAACCAATTATAGCAGGCAGGCTAATTAGGACAGTTGGAGCAAATTAAAAAGCTACTAGAATCAATTAGGAAAGGCAATATTGAATTCCCAGGATGTGGGCGGGCGCAAGCCCGCCCACTTCTAAAGCCCCTCCCCCAGCCAAGCGGGAGGGGCGCTGAACCTGGGCTCAACTAATTCCGGGGGACAACAAATGAGAAAACAGGGACGGGGGTGGGGGTCAAAGGTTCAAAACGAGGGAACCAGACGGGGACACCGAGCAGAGAACCCCGCACAGCGCCCACTGCTCCTCAAAGCCGTCGAGGGAGCCAGTGGACGCCGCCCAGTGGAACTCTGCCCGGAGGCGTGAGACCAGGGATGACCGGAAGTAGGCCCCACAGTCGCAGAACTCCCCCTAATTAGGAAAGGCAGGCTAACCAAGGTACCTAGTTTTAAAAAGAACTTCATTTCAGCTAGTGAGGCGTGTGCAAGGAGCTAGGAGCAAGAGGCACTAGGAGCTGAGAGTGGGAAGGCACACTGCCTGAGGACTGAGGAGTACCAGCATTATCAGACACCAGGAGGAACGTTCTGTGGTGAGGACAAAGAAGGTGTTGGAAGGAGGCCATGGGGAAGTAGTCCAGGGAGTTGCAGCTGTTACAGGAGGCACTCTAGACAGCTGCAATCCACGTGGCCCTGGGCTGGTACCTGGAGTAGAGGGCGGGCCTGGGTTTCCCCCATCCCCTCAACTTCCTACTTGATACCAGAGGAGTTAACCTGGGCTGTGAGTTCCACCAGAGGGGAAGGTTTCTGACCTGTTCCCTGACCCACTAGGTGGGTCAGCAGAGGCTGCTGGGATTGTTCTTCTCTTTTTCCCCATGCGGGCCAGTGATGAGGTTAACTGAGTGAATGACAGGTTTGAGCCACTGGCAAAAGTGGCCAAATTGAGGGCTGCTGTGAAAGTTATTTACTTGTTCCCATAATATAAGAACTAGTGGCCACCACATGAAATTAATGGGTAGCAGGTTTAAAACAAATAAAAGGAAGATGTTCTTCATACAGCGCCCAGTCAACCTGTGGAACTCCTTGCCAGAGGAGGTTGTGAAGGCTAGGACTATGACGGGGGTTAAAAGAGAACTGGATAAATTCATGGAGGTTAAGTCCATTAATGGCTATTAGCCAGGATGGGTCAGTAATGGTGTCCTTAGCGTCTGTTGTCAGAAGGGGTGATGGATGGCAGGAGAGAGATCACTTGATCATTACCTGTTAGGGTCACTCACTCCGGGGCACCTGGCATTGGCCACTGTTGGCAGACAGGATACTGGGCTGGATGGATTTTGATCTGACCCAATATGGCCGTTCTTATGAATCTCAGGCAAGCAAATCTGCCAGTAAGTGCAGGATCCACCAAGGCAGAGGAGGAACTTTGTCATAATAGGTAGATTATGTCCGTAGTGTGTGTTAAATTAAAAAATAGTAAGCATGGCCATCTTTGCTAGGTAGTCTGTTTCTCATGTGGAATTTGCTGGCTGAAAACCCCTTTTATCTGACATGTAAACAAGACTATCTTATTCACGTTTCCTGCATTCTCTTAGCTGGGAGTACTAAATTAAGGTGGCCATTTTTTAGTCTCTCCTGGTGGTCTACAAGTCATCCAAAGGAATCCATGTCAGGAGCAAGGTTGAGGAGAAATTGAGCATGCACTGTCTTTCCCTAATTTTATCTAACATATCTACTACGGTGTAAGTCTGTAACTTTTTCTCTTGGGTAGGAAAAGGAGACAAGGAATCATATAAGCCTTCAACGATTGCCCCTGAAAGCAAATTTGCCATTGGTTAAGCTTCTTCGGTCATGGAAATCGGCAAGACTGTGCTGCATACTTTGACATCACTGCTGACCAAAAGTAGGCCCTAAAATATCAAAGAGATTCTTACCTTTTTTCCTTGTCAACTAAAGAAGAAGCTTTTTCCCTGCTCTCCCGTGCCTCAGAACAGCAGTATGGTTCTTCCTGCTGTCTGCTTACTATAAAGGAAGTGAGATAATAGCAACCTTTGCAATGTAAAGCAACTTAATTTGTTTATTCTTTGTCAGAATACTCTTCAACTATTTGCGGCTTTAATTATTAAAACAATTATTTTACAACAATGTGTTTTTTAAGGTTCAAGCTGAAGAAGAAACTTTAGAAAAAAAATTAATTCATTGTGTAAAAGAAAAAGAAAAATTGCATGAAAAATGTGTTGCCTATAGAAATGAACTTGAAGTCACAAAGGAACAATTAAGGTAAAGTGTTTCTTATTTTTTTTTTTAATTGATATGTCTTATTTTACCCTGTTTCTGGATTTCTCTGTCTTCAGAATAGTTACAGTGGTATTGACATATCTCTTAGCACTCTGACAACGTTTCAGCATTAACTGGAGGGACCAGTCCTTAGAATGAGAGGATAGTTTAGTTTTCATTTTTTATTCCTTAGCTTCTCTGCTTTTGACACTGAGAAAGTTAGTCTCTCTTAGACTCCCAGGTGAATGAAGAGAATTAATCAATTTTTGTCTGGGGTGCCTCTCTGCCAGTATCTCTGATAGTCAAAGTCCTAGCAAAACTCCAACCTTCTAGAGTTTTTGTTAAACTAGCTTTTAGATTTTGTGTGTGTGTGTGTATATCCATATATAATATGTTTGTTTTTTTCGTAGACCATTAAAGGATGAGAACCATAGTGCAAAAGAAGAGATAAGGAATCTAGAGGCAAAAAACACTGAAATTGTGTCACAGCTAACGCAGTCTGAACAGAAGATCTTGAACCTTGAGAGTGAACTTAATGAAAAAGTAGTAGTACTTAAAGAGAAAAATGCCCTAGTAAGGGAAAATGCAGAACTAAAAGCACTTATTGCACAGCAAAATGATCGCCTAAAATTATGTCATCAAGAAATTGAGGATTCAGGAGAAGAAGTGAGAATCTTGGAAACTATTATCTCCCAGTTGTCGCTAGGTACATCTAAAGAGGTACAGGAATTAATACATCATTATAAATGTGTATTGTGCACTTTGTTGAATCCTAATCTGGTACTATCTGGAAATGTTGCTTATCTTATCAGAGGCTGTCTATATACTGTTTTTCCTGCTTTCAAAATACACTGATGAAGATAAAGTAAAATGTTTAATCATTACTGTGTGTGTGTAGAACTCTTAAGAATGTAGAAACTGCAGTACTGGAGCAGATGTCCATCTAATTGTGTACCTTGCCTCCCTTTGTGGCCAGCATTGATTCTTCAGAGGCAGCAAAACACAACTAAGTACTACAGCATAATACTGGGGCCCTCCTGTCTGTTGAACAGCATGAAGTTTACCCGATGGTGAAGGTGCATACTCCGTAATAGCCTCAGCAGGGGGCATGGAGCAGATGAGAGCAAGGGAGAAACTTGCTCAGAACAGAGCTTATAGCTACATTTTCTGAATGGCAAACTTCTGTCTGTGCCTTGTCATAGCAGGACAGCTTGCGTGATCTAATGATCCCAGAGTCTGTGTGTGTGTGTGTGGGGCTTTTTGCTCCTAATAGATTCAACCATGCTGAATTGGTATGTGCGGGAGGAGCCAGACAAAACAGACGCCTTGGTCTTCCAGGTTGGATGTTAGGCACAGGGCTAACAACCCTGTCCCATAAAAAACAAAATATGTTATGGAAACAGCAATGGAAAATTTGACTATTACTGTGTGTGATGGCCTTCAGGATTCAATGACCCATATGACTGCCAGTGGTGAAAACCAAAAAGAAGCCCACTGGCATGAAGACTGAAGTGTTCAACACCAAGACAAAAACAGAGTTGTTTTTTGGAACTTATGAACAATGTATGAAATAGGGAAGCTAGCTCAGGTCACAGCAGAGAGGAAACGCTACAGCTTACACATTTTGGGTGTCAGTGAGAGCAGATGTATGGGATCAAGAAGATCAACAAAGGCCTCGGGAGAAACTTTGCTGTATTCTGGAAGGGATGATGGACAACACCATGAGATCCTTTTGAAGAAGGGAATAGAGCATTCAGGCAGGGAATGCTGCAAGTCTGTCCGCAACCAACTTATGAGAGCTGGACTGAAAGGGAAACACAGTAATATCACCCGGATTCAGCGCTGTTCTCCTACAAATAATAGGTGATGAAGTAGTAAAGGACAAATTGCATTACAGGCAGAGTTGGAACACCACACCACAACCTAACTATTGTCATGGGAAACCTAAATCCTAAGGTCGGTAAGGACAATATAAACAACAGCAGAGCAATGGGAAGACATGGGTATGGCACCATAAATGAAAACAGAGAGAGGCTTATTGATTTCTGTAATATGAATGACCTAGTCATCAGCAGAACTCATTTCAACATTGTGAAATTCACAAGCTGACATGGTGTTCTTCAGATGACAGAGATAAGAACCAAATTGACCATATGATTAAATGGTGATGCTCACTGACAGATGTGAAAGTGAAAAGGAGTGCAGATGTTGGCAGTAACCACCACCTTGTGACAGCCCCCATCAAGCTAAAACTGAGAAGTGTGGGTAAATCCTGAGTTAGCAGCATCTATCCTGGCCCTTCTATTTACATCAGTCTGGGAAAGGGGAAAAAGTGCTAGATGAGTGGACCAAAAAAGAAGAGCCATCAATGATTTGTAGTAACTGGCATGGTATTACATTTTTATCTGTGCCAAGCAAAGTACTGTGTAAGATCATAGTCCAGCGTATATCCGAGGGAGTTGATAGCATTCTCAGAAAAGAGCAAGTTAGTTTCAGAAAGGGCATGGATGCACAGACCAGATCTTGACTCTATGAAACATAATAGAACAATGCTTGGAATGGCAATGACAACTCTACATACATTTCATAGACTTTGAGAAGGTTTTTGATAACATTCACAGGACCAGTCTATGGCGCATTCTGCAGGCATATGGAATCCTTCTCCATATAATCAACGTAATCAAAAGCTTTTATTTCAACTTTACATACAGTATTGATCAAAGTGAGCTCAGTTTTGAAGTCAAAACAGGAGTATGTCAGGATGTCGTATCTGCAATCCTCTTCAACATTGCCATCGACTGTGTGATGCAGGGTACAACAGAAGACATGCCAAGAGGCATTAAATGGATACCCTTCTCATCCCTTGAAGACCTGGACTTCGCAGATGATCTCGATCTCCGATCACATACCCAACTCTATATACAAGGAAAAAGTAACTCAACTAAATGCACTCAGCCAGCAAAATAGACTGAAAATCAACCATAGTAAGACAGATATAATGACACTTCAGATTTGCCTCACCATCCCCAGTACGGATAAAGGATAATGTTCTCGTGAATTTAGAAACATTCACATGCCTGGGCAGCACCGTCAGCCAGGACAGTGAAACAAATCAGAACATCTGAAACACAATCAATAAAGCCAGGAACACCTTCAGTAGCTTAAATACAGTCTGGCAATCATCAAAATACAACACCAAGACCAAACTCAAGATTTTTATCAGAGCTGTGTATTTCAACATTGCTTTATAGTGCAGAATGCTGGAGAATGAGACCGTATGACATGTCCAAACTGTCTTCATTCCATACAACCTGCCTTAGAAAAGTCCTCTGGATCTTTTGATCCAGAATAATCTCAAGCCAAGATCTATTGACACAGTGTAGCCAAGAGGATATGAGCACTATCATTGCCAGGAGGTATTGGCAATGGATTGGCCATGTGCTTCAGATTAAACTGATTTAATCACGGAGCAGCAATAATATGGACACCTGAAGGTAAGTGGAAATTAGGCTGTCCGAAAACAACGTATTGAAGAGCTGTGGAAGCTGAGCTGAAAAACTTGGGGCACAGCTGGGAAACTGTTGAAAGACTTGCCAGAAACCGACAGGAGTGGAGGAGCTTTGTCGCTGCCCTAAACACCAGAAGTGTAATGGGAACATGATGATGAAACTTAATATGGCTAGCTGGAATGAAGCTCTGGCCCTCAAACTGGGACTTGCACTTGTGAACTTTATCAGGTCTGCAAGAAATTTGGTAGGTAGAGCATGGATGGGAAGGAGTCACAACAACCTAAGATCAGGTGCTGTCTGGGGAGTGATTTGATGAGCAGAGCTAGGGAGGTGGACTGGGTAGCAGAGCCAGAGCGGCAGAACTGGAGAGCAGGAGAACATGGTGGATGCTGATCTCTCCATCAGCGTTTCATTCCATAAATTGATAGGGTTATGAAGAAAGCTGAATAACACTGTTTCTTGGTAATTTTTGAATGTGCAAATGTTGTAGTACTGCCAATTTCAAACTGAATGGCTTTTAATTGATTTTTTTTTTTTTGCGGGGGGAGAAGTTAGTAATTTATTTTATCCAAATAATTTAATAGAAAATTCTGATGGCCTCTCAACTGTAATTGTAAAAAATTTGGAGATTTTGCTTTATTTCAATGAATAAATTTAATTAACGTTCCTTTAAGTGAAAAGTTCAAACCAAGCTCAACTTTGGAGTCAATACTGATATTCCATAAGTGTGATATTTAATGGCTAAAATTTTCAAATTTAAGTGTCTACATTTAAATTTAGGCATCTAAGTCTATGACCTGAGTTTCAAAGTGCCTATTGCCCACAGCTCAATTTGATGGGACCTGTGATGCTTACCACCTCCAAAGTCTCTTTTTTAGGACTCTATGTATATGTATTCACTAAGGCCAGGCCAGGATGTTCAAATCTTTGTGCCTTACAAAACATTCTGCTTATACAGTATGTAAATTTATCATAGAAAAAGTTTATTTTCATTTAGTTCTCTTTTTTTTAACTTGCAGTTTAAATTGCATCATACTAAACATCAGATGGCCAGTTCCTCTGCAAAGGAAGCTATGCATACCTCTTGTGAATCAAACAAATCCCTGATTGCAGACCTAAGGTATATTTTAAGGGTCCTGAACTATAGCAAGACTTCGGAAAAGTATTTAGGAGGTATTGTTACTGGCAAAGAGAGAAAAATACTTTCCCATAACATTTTATATCTTTTTTTTTTTTTTTCTTTGTGCTAGAATCAAACTGGCAATGAAAGAAGCAGAAATTCAAAAGCTTCAGGCAAACCTAACTGTCAGTAAAGTAACTCAACATCTTTCTAATGATTATGAGAGACAAGAAAGTGGCAGATTACATGGCCTAGAAACAGAACCTGTAAAATTGATTGGAAATCAAACAGGTGAGCATGGTGAAAAATAGTGCACTTAAAAGCTATAAAATACCTTCTGACATAGTTATTTAAAAATGACTGCAGAATGCGAGTTAACATTTTTGTGGGTTTTAATTTTGCTATTTTAATATTTTCTGTAATAAGATTAACAGATGCCTTATGGAGAGCAAGGGTTTAGCTACCTTGATATTTGTCATAGTCTTGAGGCTCAATGTGCATTTTAACTACTTTTTTTGGCTAATAGGCTCTTCTTTGCGTGCCTTGGCCCCAAACTCAAAATATGTTTAACAAAATATGTTAAACAACTTCTCAAAATATGTTAAAAATGGAAAACTTAGGTTTCTCCCTTTTCTGTTACGATGAGGTCTACAGTTATTTTTTCTTTTGTTCTTTTTCTACTGTCATTAGGGCTCTTCAACTCTAGAAAAGTAGGGTTATAGATTTCTGATTACTCAGTGCTGTGCTATAAAATGACTTCAGGTGTACATTCAGGGCAGTGCATTTTGCACTTTTTTCCCCAAAGCCTAAATATAACCTCCACAACAGATATTGATTTCTGAGGACAAAATTTTCTGAGGTTACTGTTGAGGTCTGGAGCTCCCGTGATATTTAACATGCTGCTGTCAAACTACTCCTTGTCTTCATCAGGCATGTCTTTTTAAACTTGGTTATCTCTAGTTTTAATTGTCATCTATAAATAAAACTTTTTTTAAAGAAGAAGAGAGAAAATGTCAACAATTGGAGCTCATCAGTAAACAGTTTGAAAAGGAGCGTCAAAGATTCACAAAAGAGATAGAAGAATTACGTGCTAAGCTGTCAAAAGCAGAAGAGGAGAATTCTTCTTTAAATATCAGCATGGCCCAGAGAGCACGTCAGTTTCAAATTATACAGGAAGAACTACTGGAGAAGGCTGCAAAAACTACTAACTTGGAGCGAGAAGTAAGTTGTTAGGAGGGTTGAAAAGTGTATAAGCTTTGATCACTGAATTAAATGTAATAGTTGACACGCATTCCCCCTTTTTTCAAAAACTTTCATTGCCATGTATGTTTTCTGATGTAAGACAATTTAGAGAGAATATGAATTAATAAATTGATTGGGTGTGCAGGAAAATCTGAAGATAAAACTCAGATCTTAGTATGTTAATAACATCAGAAATCTCAGGTTATAAAGCTGCAGTGTAAGTTGCTGCTATGTAGATTTTCAATGTGTTGTCCTTTTGGGGAAAGAGAGAGAGAGAGAGAGAAAGAAAAACCTACTGGTGGATACCCAAATGCTGAGTGTGTATTCAATGAGAAAGATGCCGTATATTTGCCAGAGACCAGAACAATTACTGGATAATCGCAAGATAAATTAAGGCAATGAAAGCTGTTACCAGTTACTCACTGAACTGCATTAGCATTCAGATTCCTAATGTATATCCAGTTTCAGCATAATTTGTTTTATAATGGCTCTTTTAATGACCCGAAATATTATAGACATCTGACATTTAACTCACTGTTGTGGTATTGTAATTATGATAAATTGCACACATTGAAGATAAATTACCTTAAAATTTCTTTTCTTTGTAACTAATAAAAAGTAATAGTTAATAAGTCAGTTTTCAAGAAAGCATTCTCAAATAATTGACCAAACCTTAAATCGGTTGTCCTACATAATCTTTATCTATCATACTGCTCTTAGCACGCTGTACTTACATTACATATGCACCATTATATAAACATCACAGGTATAAAAATATACACATACATGGATCTTTATTCTTATGTTTAAGAAAGAAAAACAGATCTTTTAATGGTTTATGTTCTGTTTATTTTCAGATAACAAAGAAGTCCTCTCAACTTTCAGTACTTGAAAAGCAGTTGGAAGAAAAGACAATTGCTTATTCTGCTGCTGCTGCAAGATGTACTGAGCTGGATCAGGAGCTCATAGTAAGAATTTTCATTGAGAGAGTCATAATTATGTAAAATCACACAATTTTGGTGTGTTACTATGTATTTTTAGTTGTGCTAGCATTATACATGTGCAAACCACATAGAGTGCAAGATCTTTTAGTACAGATCACATTTTAATAACCCAAATAATAGTGCTTTAAACAGAATATTCAGGGATTTTTACCCTTGAACACCCATGAAAATTCTTAATTGGATATAAATAGTTTTCTTTATATTACATGTGGAATAAAATCCTGGCCCCATTGACGATTACCTCAGTAGGGCGAGGATTTTACTCATATTTTTTTAAATCTAAGAAGCAGTCACTTTTGTAAATATATAGAATTTTTTTTATTTTTTTTTTCTACAGTGTGGGTTTTTTTTGCAGTATAGGGAAATATGTAATGATTGAAAATCCAAATCTTTCTTGCACTATTACATTTGAAAAGGAATTATAGTACAAAGCATTAAAATATTTTACTTTTTACCCTCTTAAGATTGCTCTCTTAACTTCCTTCATATTTAATATTCAGTAAAATTACTTTTTTCCTTTCATGGCCTCATGACGTCCCTTGTAAGAGTAAGGGTTTGCCATGGTGTCCTTAGACAACAATTTCCTTCACCCAGTACAATATGCTGTCTTCTGTGCCAGCTGTCCATCTGTCAGCTGCCCTCCATGTCTGAGGTGGATGCATTTCAGTGCTGCTACATGCATATACTGTACTTTGCAAAATGGTTTGAGATTTTACAGGGTGAAAGATGCTACACTGTATATAAATGTAAAACCATTAATACTACATTTCAGTTTTATCTGTTCTTATGACTCTGAGGCTTTCATACTTCCTTACTGCTTACACAAAAAAACCTCATTACATGATATCAAAAGATCTATATATTCTATTAAGGATTTAAAAATATATTTCCAGGAAAAGAATGGCCAGATTCGCAACTTGGAAGCAAATATCAATGAAGAACATGAGCAAGTAGCTATAGCCTTTGAAAAGGCAAAATTAATTCATCTTGAACAGCACAAAGAGATGGAGAAACAGATTGAAATAGTAAGAGATTATCCACTAACGTGTGTGTCATATCTCTCTAATATTTTCTATGGAAATTCAATTTCCATATTAAGTAATTCTGGAGTTAAAAAGTTCCTGGTATCGCCTCTCTTTTTAGCATTCATCATTATAAAGACTGTCCCCTGGAGACTTGTGACTCTCTCTCTTTTCTGCCATATAGAAGTGAAATTAAGACTCCTCTATAACACCATCACCTCACTTCCCTGGACCTCAGGAAGACCTCTCCCCAGAGTCCTTAACGTGGAGACTGACTTGAGCATCTCTCCTCTGGCCATGAGGAGAATCCCCAGCAAAAACAATACAGCCTAGGCAGTATTTTCTTTTCCACTGAGACTCTCCCCATCATGGGTCCTGGGGGTCAGGGTGATCTTTGATAACATTCCTCCAATTTTTTTTAGAAACATTTAATAACTTTCAGATGACCTTTTTTGAAACTGAAACCCTTACTGCTTGCAGTAATGGAACATTTCATGTCATACTTTGCAAAAGTAGAGTTGCATGTCTTATTGTCCTGACCAATTTCAGCATGCAAAGTAACTATATTCTGCCTATGTTCTCCTGTTGGTTTAATCAGTAATGTAACTTTTATGCCTGTTCCTAGATTGTACATTTTCTGATTACATCAATATCATTATTGTATGTTCACTCTAGGGGTGACTGCATTTTGGCGGTAAATGAACCGAATGGAACTATGGGTGTAGATGGTTTTTAAATCTCAAAAAGAGGCTTGTATAAGAGACTACATGAAAATAATAAATAAGGGTGTTTTTTTGTGTGTATAGCTTCAAACTCAAGTGTCTATGAAACACCAGCAAATTAATGAGCTAGAGAAGACAATGTCTGTTTTACAAGAAGATATTGTATGTAAACAGCGTCACCTTGAATCATTGGATCGGCTGCTGATAGAAAGCAGAGAGGTAATGTTGACTATTAATTCTATCTAAAAGCAAACCCTGTCAGCCTAGGGTGGCCACTGTCAGTCCCAGGCCCCTGTTCTCAGACCTGGGTGGCCAGCAGCGGGAGTGTCCACTCTCAGTCGACAGTAGAAAATTGCAGAAAAGTAATAATGGGCTTTATTACCACAATAATAAGGTCCATTATTACTTTTCTGCATTTTTCCATGGCTTGTCCACAACTCAGCCTCAATTTTTTTTTTTTTTTTTGACAGTCATCCTGCAATTCAAATAGGGCCTTACTCATAATGAGACTATTCTGCAGGAGCAGCCTCTTTATACCCTGTTTCTGCCATTGGAGAAGTGTAAAGGGACTACAGCATGACAGAATCAGGGCCAAATTCACTTAAAAGTAAAATGCATGCTAATACAATATAAAGACAAACATTTTTGTCACTAACCAGATATTTTTGTTCATTTTTAGTATGCTGGGTTCCAGTAGTATAACTTTTATATTTGCAGTTATATTCACATCTTGTATCCTTTGGTAAATCTATGCAAACAGGAAATGGAAAAGCAAAATATCAAGAAAGAAGGAGCTTTGAAAATGTTGCAAAGCCAATTAACAGAAGAAACAATCAAAGTAAGTGTGACTTTTTTGTTGTTTTTGATTAATACCTTTTTTCTTTTTTGAATTGCAGTATTTATGTAGCTCTTCTCCATTCCCTTTGGATAAGATACCTCCAAGTTAGTTATAGAGCTCATGTAAATATTCCAAAAGATGTCATTACCTTCCAGTCCTCCTCTAATCCTTCGTTTAAGAACGAACAAATGAAAGGGAAAAATTGTAGTGAAACCTGCTGTATGCATCAAGAAAGATCATTTGCCTTGCTAGGATGCTCTTGTAGTACTAGTAGTAATTCCAATTCTGTTTTACATTTGGAGATAGTTTGGGGAATCTCTAAGAACAAGAGAGTGATGAATAAAAGTCTCTCTTTTTCAGGTTTCACCATAGATGCGATATTTATTTCAGGCTAAATAGTAACTGTAAAAGTAAACTGACTTCTTCAACCTCTTCAGCTCGTCTTCTCCTAGTTGTGTCTGTCTGGCAAGCCTCTTCAATGCAGTACTGGCAACAGTAGTTCTTCTTTGAGTGCTGTCCCTGTGGGTGCTCCACTCTAGGTGTCTGTGCATCCTGGCGCCATTGATCGGAGATTTTTGGTAGCAGTGCCTGGTTGGGACACAGGTGCTTGGGTGGTACCTCCTGTCTCGTTGGAATCTTCCTGAGCTCCTGCGTCCTGCACACCCCTCAGTTCCTTCTCAACTGTCCCCTGCTGAAGATGGGACTCAGAGAGCAGTGCGTCTTCTCTTCTCGTGTCTCTGTAGGAAAAAAGCAACAAAGAATATAGAATTAATTATTAGTTATAGCCTAGTTGTTTCCCTTCCTTTAGTGTAGTTACATAGTTTAAAAAAAAAAAACACACCAAAAAACTTTTCTCTTCAGGCTTGTCTCCTGTTGAGACACTTTCCCCTGCCATTTCTACTTCAATATGCCGGGGACTTCAGGATTCAAAAGATGTGTTTCCTGTCAGAACTCCATGCCATGGTCAGATGGCCACTCACATTGTGTGAAGTACCTTGGGGAAATCCACATCCCTACAAAGTGCCTCCAATGTACGAGCCTCAAGTCAAGGGCTTGGCGCAACAAGGTCCTGTACTTAAAATGTTCTTGATGGAAAAATTCCTGCAGCCGCCTTCGGAGATGAGGGAAGTTAAACTTGCTCCCACACGCTCCCCGGTCAGATCTAAACCAGCTGGATGTGTAGCTTCACCCTCTCTGGAGCAGAGGCTAGAAGCACAGCAGTCTCATAGGAGAGACTTTAACAAAGGTAAGGTGTCTCATGCGAGATTGTTACCCTCTGAGCTGACAGCACCAAAGGCAGGCGCCTCAGCCCCTTCTAATGCCTCAGCCACTGCTCCTACAGGCAGGGACTCAACCTCCTGTACCAGAAAGGCTTCAGCAGCATGCAGCACTTCAGCGCTAAAAGTAGCCGCAGTCCCGACTGTGCGCTCTGCTCCAGTGCCAGGGCAGAGCACGCAGTCGGCACTGACCCACTCCGGGCTAAAAATATCCCCACTGCTGACTGCGCGCTCTGCTCCGCTGCTGGAAAGAATCTTGGCTCCGAGCCTGCCCCGGCACCAGCAGTGGACCCCCTGCAGGGCGTCTCCACACAATCCGCAGCACTCCTTTTACTTGCACTTTCAGCTCTTCAAGAGCTAGAGCACAGAGCAGGCTCAGTGCTGACCAGGGAGCAGGAGCAACAATTCCTTACTCAATGCAACCTTCCAGTGCCACCTGAGCCTAACTCTCCTCTCCTGGATACACAGGGCTCATTCTTCGAAACCCCGCTCTGACCACCTGAACTGGCTACCTTCACTGACAGTGAACCCAATACACAGCAGCAGATGGTGTTCTCCACAGTTGCGTTTCCTCCTCCACTGGAACCTGTTCCACCTCAGGCTACGGCCCGCAGCCAGCAGTCTGTTTTCCTACTTCGCCCCCCCAGTGGGCAGCACCTTGATTCTCCTACCCTATACCTTGGCCTCAGTGGTACCCTTGGCCACATCTTCTTGCCACTCGCCCTCAGACCTCTTTCACAAAACCACTACCTGCTTCTTTGCCTCAACCTCCAGCTCCATCCACCTCTAGAGTACCTGAACCCCCTCCTGAGAATGTGAGCCACAAACCATATCCTGACTCACTGAATCCTAAGTCTCCATCAGCTCCAGACGGAGCTCTCTTCCCCCAGCTTCCACAGAATGTGGATGACTGCAAACAGTTCCAAGAGCTTTTCAAGAGGGTGGCACTCAGTAAAGACATTCCCCCTAGAACAGGTTCAGGAGACACAACACAAACTCCTCAGAATCCTTCAACCCTCTGTGCCCCCCAAAATCGTGCTCCCTGTAAATGAAGCACTCTTGGAACCAGCTGACGCTCTCTGGCAAACTCCACCTTCTTTATGACCAACCTGCAGAAAGTCTGAACATAAATACTATGTTCTGGCTAAGGACACTGACTTCCTGTTTTCTCACCCACAACTGAACACTCTCGTCATGGACGCAGTTGCACAAAGGACGAAACAGCCACAATATCAGTCCACCCCGCAGGACAACGACCTTAAATGCCTAGACGTTTTGGGTCACAAGGTTTACACATTCTCCACTCTGCAATTGAGGATTGCAAACTATTCTGCACTCCTTGCCAGCTATGATTGATAACTGCAATAAACTTTTTGAATTCGCCTCCTACGTTCCAGAGGATAGGAGAGCAGACTTTGAATCAATTCTGGGTGAGGGCCAACTGATTTCCAAGCCTCTTTAGATATGGTGGACACAGCAGCCTGTACTACTGCAACTGCTGTGGTTATGTGCAGATCTTCATGGCTTTCTGCATCTGGCATCCCTAAAAATCTGCAGACCAAAGTGGAGGACCTTCCCTTTGATAAAGACAAACTGTTCCAAAAAAACTGACGAACTACTTCACTCCATGAAAGATTCTAGAGCAGCTGCACACCCTGGGCATTCACCCATTTTCCCAGGAGACAACGATACCAGCACTACCAAAGACTGTGCACACAACAATATTAACGGTCTCAACCCAAACCATATGATGTAAATAGGAATTGCGCTAGACCCCCTAAGTGCAGACAAAATCAAAATCAAGCTCAAGCAACCACCTCCCACCCACCTGGGAATAAATAGGAATTTTGAAGTGTTGGTCGAGAGTCTGTGTGACCATCCCTTGATTCCACAACCTACTTGCCCATTTGGCCACCACCTCCAGAGTTTCCAACATGCCTGGCAGCAAATTACACAGGACCGCTGGATCCTCAAAATAGTTCAGTTCGGTTCTTCTAGCCCATTCATATCCTACCCTCCTACCCTTCCCCGTCCTTCGTCAGGAATCCCTCTCACAAGCACCTACTTTTTGTAGAAGTGGCTCACCTTCTCCAGCTATGCACAGTGGAACCTGTACCGATCCAACAGATAGAACCGGTAAAGGATTCTACTCCCATTACTTCCTAACCCAGAAAAAGACTGGGGAATGGAGGCCTATTCTAGACCTATGCCAAATGGACAGATTCGTGAGGATACAAAAATTCAAGATGGTCACACTGGGCACAATAATACCTGCACTTGATCAAGGGGACTGGTTCACAGCCCTCGACCTACAGGATGCTTATTTTCATATATCAATTCATCCAACTCACAGACGCTTCCTACGATTCGCAATTGGGCAAGACCATTTTCAATACAGAGTTCTTCCTTTCGGCCTCTCCACAGCGCTGAGAGTCTTTTCCAAAACTCTGTGGTCGTGGCTCACCTCCCCAAACATGGGATCACGCTTTTCCCTGACCCGGACGATTGCCTCATCAAGGGCAACTCCTATGGCGAGACACTTCAAGCTACCCACTTCGCCATTTCCTTCTTTCACAGCCTAGGCCTCCAGATAAACATCCAAAAATCCTGGATCACTCTGACACCTACGCAACAGATGGAGTTAATTGGAGCTCATCTCGTCTCAATCCAAAGCAGAGCCTCACTTCCATATCACAGATTCCTCGCTATCATGTAGCTCATATGCATGCTCTCCATTTGTCGCAGAACACAGGCAAGAATGTATCATTCTCAACCTTATGAAGGTCATCCCATACATAAAGTTGGCATTTTATAGCCTTTTTATCACTTTCTCTGTAAATGATGCACAAGTGGATAGCTGACTCCGTATTGTGAGTGTGTGTGTGTGTGTGTGTGTGTGTGTGTCCTTTAAACTGTAGCTGCTGACAGGTATAGTAATGTCTTTGCATAATTGATATGACTTAAAAGCATAAATTTCATAAGTTTTTGTATTAATATTTTTCATTATGTTAATGTACTGTTAAAAGTAAATTTCATAGAAATGAAATATTTTTTTAAAATCCATCACCCAAAATGGCAGAATTACCAAACAGGCTTTAATGAATTATTTTAGACTTCTTGACCAGTTCTAAACAACTAGTCTTTTCTTATTTTAAATGGTCTGTTATACCTAACTAGGTCAGACAACTAGAGTCAGCACTAGACATTTGTAAGGAAGAACTTAGATTGTATCTGAGTCAATTAGAAGAAAATAAGGAGTCATTTGAAAAGCAGCTAAAGAAGAAGTCTGAAGAGGTAAAACTTTAATTTGTTTTATCAACTTAGTTTTTTTGTTACAGAGAAAACTGGTGTTACTTATTATGAAATAGTAGAATTTGTGTCTAAAAGGAGGATATAATAGGTGAACAAAATTTTCACGGTAGGGATTGTGAAAAGGGGGCAAGTTTTTGTGACAACGAAAGAAGCAATTTGTGAGAGTGGACGTGATAGGCGAAAGTAGTAGTATCCAATATACAGGAGTTGTTAATAGAGCCAGAGAAGCAGGATCAGGAGGAAGGATACATTCAGTTGTGGAAAGACTGAGAGGGCTATGGCAGTTGTGAAGGAATACCTTCGTGCGGGGGGAAAAACAGATACTAAATGGCCCTTGAATTTTGTGGTGAAAAGCATAACAAGATCCAGTTGTTGGAAATTAAAGCCAGACAAATTCAAATTAGAAATAAAGCACAAAATATTACCAGTGAGTGATTGATTGATTATTAGATCAAACTGCCAAGAGAAGTGATGGATTTTCCCATCTCTTGGATGCCTTTCTGGAAGATACGCTTTAGCTAAACACAAGTTATTTGGCTCAGTACAAGAATAACTGGGTGAAATTTTATGACTTGTGAGACACAGGATGTCAGACTAGATAGTCTACTCATCCTTTTGCCCTTAGAATCTATAACTGATATTTAGAGATGGGGTGACTGGATAGTGCATCAAAGTTAAAGATAAAAATTGGTAATCATAGCCAAGATAGTCAAAAGTGACCGGTGATAATGGGTGTACAACTTGAGATGTTTCAAAGTGGCATGACTTTTTTCAGAAAATGTTGAGTATCCACCCCCTGAAAATTAGGCTCCTTCAACATGTCTCAAGTTAGGTATCGAAAGTCACTAATCATTGTTGAAAATCTTGGCTCATTTGCATATGGGTGGTAATTGGGGGAGGGGAGAACAGATAGAGGTTACAAAAATAGAGAAGAGGAGAGGAACCAGGACAGAATGTAGAAGGGAGAATGAGCCACTGAAGGAGTAGGATAGGAAGAGCACCAGGAACCGCAAAATTACAAAGCCAAGAGGATAGGAAGCTGAGGAAGAGTGACTGTTAATTTTACATTACCTCTTTTTATACAGGAAAGAGAACCTATAGATAAGACCCTGTGTAAATCACAGATTTATTTATTTATTTTTTAAAAAAATTCACTGCCGTGTCATGGATAAGTGTTTTGAATTTCATGGGATGTGTACACCTGCCAAGTCATCTCCTGGCCCTGAGAATTGCTGCAATTTTTTCCCAACAGTAAGGAGGCAGAAGTGTCCATCTCAGCTTCCACTTCCCTGCTAAGGCTGCAGCTGCTTGGGGAGGGTTAGCAGGCTGAGAGGTAGCAGGGCCAGTCCTACCCTGGGCAGTAAGAGGGGTGGTAAACCAGTGGGTGTCAGGGGTGTCTCATCAGATGGCGCCAGACATCCGGCCCAGTGTGGCCTAGGGCAGGGATTGTAAACCTGGCTCGCTCTGTGCTCAGCTCTCACCCAGAATGTTTCTGCTGCTTTCTGGCTGGCTGGTGGGGCGAAAGGGCAGGACGGACAAAGTGCAGTTATTAGGAGTCTTGGGTTGCCTTTCTCCCCAGCCTCCCCCAGCCTAATAGTCCCCAACAGGTCCAGGGGAAACACTGTAGGGCTGGCTAGTGAGGAACTGAGAGCAGGATCAACTGCTTGGCATGAAAGCAGGTGTGTGAGAGGGCCATGTCCTGGTGCAGGGATCAGGGTTTGAAGGATCCATTCCACCATCCTGATCCCACACGTCTGCCCATGCTCCAAGCAACAGATGCTAGTCTCAGCTCCTTGCCAGTCTGTGCTAAAATGTCTCCCTGTTATTCCTCATAATAGATTTCAGTAGAGTTTAGAGCTTTTTTTTCTATGTATGTTTTTGCATTATGGGTGTGATCTCACAAAGAACAATAGGATGACTGACTTAAATGGAAGCAAGATAAGGCATAAATATCTTTAATTTTCTTTACAATGAAACAATGTATTTTCAGGTGCACCGGTTACAAAAAGAAATAAAACTAAGAAATCATAATCTTCAGGACACCACTGAACAAAATGTCCTCCTACAGCAAACTCTGCAGCAGCAGCAGCAAATGTTACAGCAGGAGACAATTAGAAATGGAGAGCTAGAGGATAGTCAAATTAAGCTTGAAAAACAGGTAAAGTACATTCAGAATGAGAAGAATTACCTAGTATAGGTAAGTATAAGTATTTATATGGCATTGCAATATCTGTCTGTCTGATAGCTTACTTTGTTTATAATCTTTTAATTATCAGATGTAATTGACATTATTATAGTAGCCTGAATGAGTGCCCGAGATGCCACTTAATTTCAGATGGAGTTGTGGATGCTCAGTACTTTGAAAATCAGGCTGTAGGTGTATAATTAAGAAACAGTACATCATAATAAGAAATTTTGGGTCTAGTTACTTTTGTGCCACTTATTAAACTGATAAGAAATAATTTATTCTCTAAAAGTACCTTTTCAGATTTCTGTTTGATTTTTATGTGCAATTTTAGGATCCAACCAAAGAAATTAAAATAATTTAACCCTTTCATATGTGATTTTTCAAAAGGGATATTTTTATTCTTTTATATATATTTTAACAGTATAGATATTCAATACCTTATTAAATACAACTTTAAATAGGTATCAAAACTGGAGCAAGAGCTTCAAAAACAGAAAGAAAACTCCGAAGAAGAGTTGAGAAAGGCAGAAGGGAAGCTCCGTATAGCCTCTCAGGAAGCAGATTTAAAAAGACAAAAGGTGGTTGAACTTACTAGCACAATTGGGTATGTGCAGAACATTTTTAATTTTTTTAAAAAATTTTGGTGTATTCTGAAGATCCAATATTGTAAAACTACTAAAAAACTATATTACAAAATGTGATGCTTTTCTTGAAAGGAGTATGTTTTACAAGTACATGTAGCTTTAGAATATTACTTTGGTCCTGATTCAGCAAGGTACTTGAGTATGTGCCTATTTGTAAACATGTTAATAATCCCATATAGCTTATTGAATTCAGGTCTTTATTTCTAGCTTAAAGACACTTCTATATTTTGTTAATTTACAAACTGATATCCAGGCTTAGTCCTTCTATCTGCCTTTATTCAGGAAGAGTGCATAAATACACTAATTTCAGTTTCATGCCTAAAGTTAAGCATATTTCTAAGTGCTTTCATGAAATTCGGGCTTGAGCGGGTTTAAAAAATAATAAATATTGATGGCTTTGCTCTTGGGGTTGACCACTTTCTATGCCAAAAATACTCTTGTCAACATCAGAGAAGCAGAAAAGCCTTAAATACTGTAAGGATTTTTAAATCTATTTCTTTCCATTTGTACAGTTTAAAAAGTGCCCTATCAGAAAAAATATTTTTATAAAAATTAATATCAGTGTCCCTTTAAAATGTTTTTTCTGAATAGTGTCTGTGAAAAGGTATCAGTAGGTTCCCCACTTATTGTTTTTCATTGATTCCATACCAATGTGCTCAATTTACAAATACAAGTAAAAGGATGAAATGAACTTGTTCATTTTCTTTTGGGGAAACTATACAGAACCGTTACCTAAAATGCAGTTAAAATAATACAGTAGGCTAAATTGATTAGTTTAACATAGTACTGTTGAAATGGTATCCAACTCGCAGAGAGCTGATATGCTGCAACCTTTGTATAAATTCCTCTGCTTGTGTTCATTGCATACACAAAGCACTGAACCAGGTATGAAAATAGCAATCTCTCCAGGGTAACTGGCCTTTTTTAGGGAAGATGGGTTCAGTTTCACCTCTGGGTAATCAGCTACCTTACAACTGAGGCTTTGGGGTAACAGGTCAGGTGATAGTCTGAAGAGCACCTGCTCCTTATAAAGGCAACCAGAGCTCAGTTGAGCTGATGAACTGCAGGTTGTAGGTAGGTTCCTGTAAGAGGAGCAGGGGAAAGAACCCAGCTATTAGGTGACTCCTAGGCATATGGCCTAGTGAGTGAGAACTACAGAGAGCAAGAAGGGTCCTGCAGGTGTCTCTGGAGTAGAGCAAGGACCTGGAGGGGCACAAAGAGGTGAGGGAAATTGTTGTTTTTATTATTCCAATTGTGATTTGTTAATTCTGTTTCCTTTTGTGTTTTGTTCAGGCAGATTAAGATGGAGATGGATCAGTGCAAGGATGAGCTAATTGGTATGGAGAAAGAACTAGTGTATTTAAGACGAGATGGTGAAACTAAAACAGTGCAGTTAAGGCACTTAGAAATGACTTTGGAGCAGACTCAGTCAGAACTAAATAAAAAAGCAAAACGAGGTAAATGATTTACTATGTATAAAAAAAAAAAAATCTCTAAGGCTCATTTGTTTATGCTTTATATATTAAAAGTGATTCATTCCCTCGCCCCCATTTATTTTGTAGTTAGTTGCAAGGGATGCTACATATGACTCTCTTGACTTTTCAGAATCTTGCAATTTGGAAAGATCTGGGTAGTAGAATGTTATATGGACTTCTTCATTTTAGGTGGCCTCTACATATTCCCATTTGGGGGTGTGTGCTCTTCCCCCATGGAATTTCAGGTCCATTGAGAATCAGTGTCACCAATTATCAGGCTGACATGGCCTAATATCTGCTTCAAATTCTTTCTCATTCCAATAAAGAAATTCCATCATGGACATGAAGATATTGAACAATTACATCCAAAAGTTCAAATTCCTAATGTATCCTTGTGAGACTAGCTCATGTCTCTTGTCACAATCTTGGTCCAGTCTCATTCTCCGAATGGACGCCAGTTTCTTATGATTGTATCCAACTGCTGAATCCCATGTGCTTCTATGCCCGCTTCATCTGAGTACTGACTGATCACTGCTTGTATTTCTGGGGTCTCAAGGGCAGTCCCAGGTGCATACCCATGACTGATGCACATTTTGGGCAGTGGTACCCCGCACTCTGGCTAGACCCTGTAACCGGTGCTGCAATCCTCCTGAGGCCCCATTTGTTAAACATATTCTTCCTTAGAGTTCAGCTGCCTGTGGGACCTCTTATTTCCTAGTTACATCCTTCAGGGACAACGTGGTAGTAAAGCAAGGCATACAGACTAAACAATGGAAATTGTATCAACAAACACTTTGCTCTTAAAAACGGATAAGAGGGCTATAGATAGATGGAAAACAACAAACACTTAAACGCAATCCCTCTCTGTTGATTTCACCACCCCTGTAAGTCCTAGGTATGGTCTGAGTCCTTAGGCCAGGCAGCCCTTCTGGCCTTCTTGGCCTGGCTATCTTGCTTCTGGATTTCCTTAGAGAATGACCACTTCTTAAAATTGACTGTGTCCCCTGAGTCCTCATGTACTGCAAGCTTGGGATGGAGAGTCTCCTCCCGCCCTCATCAGCTTTTATGTAAAGAGATAGTCTAAAGCAATGGCCCTGTTGGTAGAAAATCCATTGTTCCATTAGGGAAGATCCGTTCAATGTCAATGGCTCTTGACTGCTCTGTCACAGCTTCTCAGCCGTCATCTGTCCACTAGGTATCAAATCTCAGATATAAAATGGATGTTTTAGTCTGCAATGAAGGTTACACTCATAAATGGCATTCACAAAACTGAATGGAGTTCATAAAATATGTGTGTGTTTGTGTGGGAGAAAATCGCCACTAATGCAGCCTCATCTTGAGGCTTCTATACAACATTGATAGGATTAACTAAGACATTTAGGAAGGTACCTAAACTATTTGTAGTCATTGAGGATCAGTGTGAGGGGAATGCCATTTCCAGTTAGTATCTGTCAAAATGGATTAGATTATGTACCAAGATGTTTTGGGCTAGAGACATAGGATTCACTTTGCTAAGGTGGTATTAATAACCTGCTTCTGTAATATTGTCGTCATAGAAATCTGCAGGACATTTTGTTGACACATTTATGCAGCACTGCATACTCAACAGCTTGGTATGTAGATCAGATACATACTTTGGGAGGGTAATTCTGGAGCTCGTGCTTAATTAGAACTTCTGAACCTGCTTTCTTAAACTCCTGCAGTTAGGAATATCAACTCAAAGAAAGGTAGATTTCTTAACAATAACTGGTTCTTCTTTTGAATGTCAGTGTGGGTCCTGCTATAGGGGAGTATGAGCCTCATGTACACAAGCTCAGATTCTTTTGAAGAGAATGTCCATTATGGCATCCATGCATCTTATTTCCTCTCATGCCAGGGCATAAAGGCCAGTGCAGCTGTGACCCTCCCTCAGGCCTGGTCTACACTACATAGTTAGGTTGACTATGGGAGCAGGGGTGAGAAGTTCAGGCAGTTGGACCCCTGCCAGGAGTCAGGCAACCTTGTCAACTTCATGACTTCTGGAGCCATGAAATTGACATGGGTGCCCAGCATACACTCCCCAAGAGCGAGAAACCTCAGGCAGTTCCCCCCCCCGCTCTCCGCCGGGAATGGGGACTAAGCGGGGGCGGCAGTCTGCTTGGGTACCTGTGGCACAGCCGGGCTTCTGGGAGGGAGCTGCTAGTGGAACTGAGGGACCAGGCTCTCCACTCCGCACGATCCCCATTTTTGAATGGTGGGAAGTGCTCCTGGTGAGGACATGCACCACTCACCCAGGGAAAGTAGTGTGGACATGCACCACTGTGGTAATTACTGTGGCAGATGTATAAGTTGATCTAATGAATGGTAAGTCAACCTACTAGTGTAGATATACCCTCTCTTCCCTCTTACTGCCTATGACATCAAGATGGAACATTGAGTCTGCTCTTTTGTTTCAAATGCAATCTGTTTGTGACGGAATCCTCTTGACCCTATTAGTAAAAATTCTTTTCTTGTTATTTTAATCGGAGAGTCTGTCCCTCTGCCTTCCAAAAAAAAAAAAAAAAAAAAAAAGATATGGAGGAGACACCATCACATATTCCCTTGAACAGTGGAGCAAAGTGCTTAGATAATAATGGCAGACTCTAAGCCCACAGGATTTATAACCTGCCCTTAATTGATGGGCACAACAGATCTCTTTTCTGCCTCGGGAAGGACATATCCCCAGTCAATATTCTTGGAGCATTCCTTTGAAGGTAGCATCTGATCTCAGAGAAGAGAGATCCTCCAAGCTGGAGTCAAGGAGACTATCTTTAATGACTGTACTGGTAACTGGGTGAAAAGGCAGCATATCTCTGGTTCTACCAGGGAGAAGCAAAAAGTGCTAACGTCATTGGCACTGATGTTGTCATTTTCTCTGCCAGCCTCATCAGCATCAATGACCTCAGTGCCAGCACCGACCCCAGGACAGAGAAATCTTATGCCATCCATTTTCGATGCCAAAAGATATACCTGCACCAAGTGTAAACGCAGCTCAGAGCAGAAAATGCACCCGTTCCTTAAGGAGGACTTGAAGTCTTTTCCCTCCTTGATATCAAGAAACCTTTTATGCTTTTTTACAGGAGCACAAGAAGCCACAGGGCACACATAGTCCAAAAGCCCCAGAACGTTACTATTTAAAACATTCTGTATTTGCACACAAGACGTGCACTGACAGTGGGATTCACACTTACTACAATATCTGTTAGTAGAATAACCTACTTTCTTTGAGTGTTGCCTCTTCGTTTCTCCACTATTCACCTACTTTCACTTCTTCCTCAGAATTCAACTCTCTTAAAGACCAAGTTTAGGAAAAAAGTGAGGAGGTTGGGGAGTGCACAATCGTTATAAAGTCGCAGAAGGATTGGTCATGCAGTCTTGAATGGAACTCTGCTTTTCTAGAATGTCCTCAAAGCTCAGTGACATTGGGGGTGGGTGCATACTGCAAGTATTAATATAAAGAGGTGACACTTAAAGGTCCAGTTACTGGTGAGTACTCTTTCTTTTCAATTTCTATTCACATAACAGTGAGTGATCTAGAAGATAAACTGCTTCAGAGTGATACTGGGCAAAAGGATGCTTTACACAGAATAGAAGAACTAGAGGCTGAACTACAAAATGCCCATGGAGAATTAAAAATCACTTTGAGACAATTACAGGAACTGCGAGATGTGCTACAGAATGCACAGTTCTCTCTGGAGGAGAAGTATGCTGCTATCAAGGATCTAACAGCCGAACTTAGGTGAGCTAACTCCTATTCAGGTCTTGAAGACTTAATCCCAGTGATTTTTTTTGTTTGTTTTAGGAACAGTGAATCATGCCTCTTGGTTTATTTTTTGAAAGTGCCTTAAAAATAATAATAATAAAAAATGTTAATATGTTGCCCAAGTCCGAAGCTGTTAAATGACAATAAAAAGAATTACTGTCTTGTACAATACAAGTGTTTAACTTTTACTATAGCAAATTAATGAAACTTTCTAATATACATTTTTTATTGCAGTGTAGTTCTGATAATGAGTGAAATAAAAGTTAGAGAAAAGTTAGTGGGAAATCTCCATTCTGAAGATGGTCATGAAAAGCATTCAGGCTTTTTTGCTCAGTTCAAAGTTTACCTATATTTTAAAATAATTAAGCTTGTAATAAAGAACAGAGGCCAACATTTTCAAATGTGTGTGCTTAAAGTTACACACCTAAATCCACATTTAAGCACCTAAAACAAGTGGCCATATTTTCAGAGGTGCTAAGTAGTCAAGACATCCACCGAAGTAGGTGCCCAGCACTCTAAAAATCGGGCCACTTATGTTTTTAGGTGCTTAATTGCAGAATTAGTTATCTAACTTTAGAAAACCAAGCTGCGTGTTAGTCTGTATCCACAAAAACAACCAGGAGTCCAGTGGCACCTTCAAGATTAACAGATTTACTTGGGCATAAGCTTCTGTGAGTAAAAGACCCACTTCTTCAAATGCATTTCTTCAGATGGCACTTCTTCAGGAGTGCCACCATTCTCCTTGGTTTTGGGTTTTTTTAGAATATAAAGTTTATTGGTTTATGAAAACTTGATTTTTTGGAATCTGAGAGGGGAGCTGGTGAGCTCTAGCTTTATAAAGGAGAGAGAACATCTACATTGTTTGTTTTTATATGGAAATTGCAGGCATTGTAAGGATGAAATTGAGGACAAAAAGCAAGAACTTCTTGACATGGACCAGGCATTGAAAGAAAGGAACTGGGAACTGAAACAAAGAGCAGCTCAGGTTAGATCTTTCTAAGCATATTCCCAGAATATCCTATTCAGTGTTTATTTAAAGTATAACAAGTCCAGCATTTACTAATGCTCAAGTGATCATTAAGACCACTTGCTCCATTTCGAGAAAGGAGGTCTTTTTCAGTACAGTTCATTTATTCTAGCTGCATATTATGTTCCAGTTCAAGGGATTCTATGTCTGTTTGCCTACCATTAAGGCATTTGTAAAGGGTATGTCTAATTTTTTTTCTGTGGGTCTTTATGAGGCTTCAACCTAGTGCTGACCAAGGTGATCAACTCTCTATTAGAGCCTGTGGTGGAATTTTCTCTGTCACCTGCCCCAAAGACTGTTTATCATGGCAGTTAGATCAGCTAAAATGGTTGTGAGCATTAAGCTTAAATGACTTGACCTTCCTCACCCAACTTTATGTGAGGATAAGGTGGTGGTGTATACTCCTCCCATATTTATTTCTAAAATGGTCACTTTCTCAAGCTACACCAATTACCAGGGGACGGCCTGGTGATACACTTTGCATGCTAAGAGGGTCCATAACTACTATTTTAATAGAACAAACCCTTCTGTAAATCCCCAGACTTTTCTTCATTTATAGTAATAAGGTTATGGCACAGGCAACTTCCTGTCAGAATTTGATAAACTGGATTAAGACATGCATTGAAAAATGCTATCAGTTTACCAGTGTTTGTGTCCTCAGTAGTGTCTGAGCACATTTGAGTAGATCAGGGGTTCCCAAAGTTGGTTCGCAGCTTGTTTAGGGTAGGCCCCTGGCAGGCTGTCAGACACTTCATTTACTTGAGCGTCTGCAGGTACGGCCACTCGCAGCTCCCAGTGGCTGCGGTTCACCGTTCCCGGCGAATGGGAGCTGAGGGAAGTGGCGTGGGTTGGGCCATCACTTCCTGCAGCTCCCATTCACCGGGAACGGCGAATTGTGGCCACTGGGAGCTGCGAGGGTCCGTATCTGTGGACGCTCAGGTAAACAAAGCGTCTTGTGGCCCGCCAGGAGCTTACCCTGAACAAGCCGTGAACCAAGTTTGGGAACCCCTGGACTAGATCTAAGGCAGTGTCTGAACATGCTTTTGTAATATTCCTATTGTAGAAATATGTAGATTTGCTGATTGCAAGTCAATCCCTATCTTATCACAACTTTAGTCTTGATCTGCCTTCAAGATCTGATGCCCAGTTTGGGAGAGCAGTCCTACCGTCATTGTTTAATTAGTCTTCTCAAAGCCTTCTCCTTAGAGAGTTGTTATTGCCGGTCATTCTCTCAAAAGTGGGGACTTTTACTGACAGTATACAAAGAAGAAAAAGAAGGGTTACTGCAGAGTTTCAGCTGGAATCTGAAGAAGTTAAAGGTACTTAAAGTGCATGAAGGTCATGCATAATATTGGTTGAAAAGCTCTGTAGCTTGAGATGAAGTCCATATGGCTCCTAGTAATCAAAGCATTTTTTGCTTTAGTGCATTATGTAGGTACATTCCAAGAATGAGGATCTATACTGACAGTCTCAAATAACTCAGTGTAAAGCTGAATAACCATTCTGTCTTGTGCTCTCTGTGTTGAGGTGTGGACAAGATGTGTGAAATTATGGAATTAGAATTGTTTTTCCCTTCTTTCTGTGTACTTGGCCTCTTAGAATAGATTTCTAAATGCAAGACTTCTAATCCATTCTTAGATCAGTTTCACTGATTACATTTTTGGCACCACAGTCTCAGGGCCAAAAGGGATTAGTTTCATTAGGTGTTTTGAATTATTTTAGAAACATTCTTTTATGGAATATAAAATTCTAAATACTACTACAAAACAGTGCTGATTTTTTTTCTTTCTTTCTTGTATTTAGGTTACCCAGTTGGATATGACTATTCGGGAACACAGGGGAGAAATGGAACAAAAAATAATTAGATTAGAAGGTAGTTTGGAGAAAACTGAGCTGGAAATTAAAGAACGCAATAAACAGGTATTTTTGTCAATGATTTAAAATATAATCCGGCTAGCATGGTAGAATGAATAACCTAGTGTCTGCATGAGATTAGGAAATGGATGCAAGCAAGAGCTGGCCTAGGATAAGACCAAAATGATGATAATAGTTTGGGGGTTTCTTAGTTTTTTGGGTGTCGTTTTCACCAGAGAAATGTATTTAGAGTTTGCTAATTAAAACTAAAAAATGAAAAAGAAATTACGCTATGTTAAGAGGAGCCAGCCTTGTTACTTCCTAAAATGTGCACCTTAAATCATTCTTTAAAATAGGAAAATGTGTTGGTAAAATTATCATCAATTGGTAAGGGAGCTCAGAGGATGATGTAGTTTCTGAACTACTTCTCATTTTTTAATTTGTTAGGATTTCATGGTGTCCCTTAAGAAAAAAAAGCTGTTTTTCTGACTTTAAATGTATTTTATATTTAGATTGAGAGCTTAGATTGCAAGCTGCAGCATTCTAAAGATGAGCTTCGTGAAAAAGAGTTTGAACTGCTCCAGACAGATCAAGAAATAAATCAACTAAAAAAGGAAATTGAAAGAAAACAACATAGAATAACAGATATTGAGAAAGTAAGTTGTTTTCTTGGATAAATGTATTTTTCTAATTATTAGTTTACTAACTGACCATTTTTTGTCTTCAGTCTAATGGATTGTTTGGCTTACTAAGCAATAAACAGCCGAAGAAAGTTGTCTTCTCATCTAATGTAATCCTTTCAAGAAAGTGTATTTTTTCTACTGAAATTACTGGATGGAGTTCTTGGCTGAAGTTTATTGTATTTTCAGTATTGAATTGTCATGATATTGCTGTAACCAATTGTTTAGAAACAGCTGTGTATAGATCTTCCCATTCTCCTTTCAAAAATAGGGTTCTGTACTTTTTCTCCTGGTATTTGTCTTCAGAATCAGGAATCCCATAAATTAAACCAGGATTCCAAAGTGCACACTCTAACTTTGCATTATGTGGGACTTTCAAGGCAATCTTGGTGCTTGTTTTGGGCTCTAGCAACCTTCAGACTTAGCTAGGGAAGTGGGTTTCATTGAAATGCAATTGAAAAGGCAAAACATTTTTTAAAAAAATAAAAAAGTGTAATTGTTAGTTATGCAGCATGTAAAAAGTTTGTGGAACTCATTTCTGCAAGATATCAATGAGACCAAGAGCTATAAGGGATTCAGAAAAAAAATAAAGACATTTACAAGGATAATGAGAACACAAATATTGTATCCATCTGATTCATTTTACAAGGGATATAAACTTTTATGCTTCAGAGTATAAACCAAGCACTACCTGATGTGAGTTAGAAAGAAGCTTCTATTACAGGCAAGTTACTTCATAAATGTTCACTGTAGGGTTTTTTGCACCTTCCTCTGAAGATTTGGTTCTGGCCATGATTGGAGAGTAAGTACTGGAATAGATACACTGATCTGCTGTGGCAATCCTAACTTCTTTTGTAATCTCCAAGAATCAATAGACTCAAGAGTTGCAGCATTTTTTTTTTTTTTTTTTTTAAAAAGGGAGGGGGGATACAAATTATTCAATATCTGTTTTCTTTAAGAATTTAAATTATTTACCTATTACAGACAGTGAAAGATCAGGAGAAGTGCATTGCAGACCAGTACAAGGAAGCATTAGATTTAGGTCAGCAGTTGAGGCTAGAACGAGAACAGATGCAGCACATTCACCTGGAGCTTTTGGAGACTCGCCGGCTGTTGGTTCAAGCTCAACGAGAAACAGACAGACTCTCGCAAGAACTGGAAGAAATGAACCATCTGTCTCGAGAAAAGGTGACCAAACATATAACATTCTCAAAACCACTTTGATTTTAAGTGGCACTGGAATTACTCATTGAAAAATGTTGAGTTTAGAGTGGACTATACAGTTTATTTGGTGTATAATGTTGTCAGCAAAGATGCACATATTTAATTTTGGATTGACAAGGAAGTATTGTGATTTTTATTACAAAATTAAGAAAAAAGACAGGTTGTTTAGATGTGTTTTAAATTCCAAAAACTTACTCTTACTCTACAAAAAAACTCTTAAAAATAAGATTTCAAATATGGGTGTCTGTGAACCCTAAATGCCCTAATATAAAAATACCGATGACCGGAGGGTTTTTTTGGTAAAATCTAAAATCTAGGTCCCTTTGGTATGTAGAGCAAAAAGTCAGTAATTGAAATATTTACATATGGAAGCTAGCTACTAGGAAGTAGATTGAGGCTGACTCTCTTGCAGAGGAGCCTTCGACCCATCTTCCTCCTTTCCCCTTCCCCGCTTCTCCCTGCATGGGGTCAAACTCAGATGCAGTTCCTGAGAAATCCTGAACATGATACTGGTCCCTTTTAGTACCCCCAAAGGTATTTTAGCCACCTCAAAGAGGGTGGGAAGGAGGAGCGTGCATGCTGTATCCTCCTAAAAGGTAGTCATGCACCATGTATGTTCTCCTATCTCACTCCCACTGTGCTCCAAAGGGATTGTGCTTCACTTAAGCACATTAGCATCCTTTTGCTCCTTGTCACTGTGTCTTGCTTTGCAATAAAACTATAAAAAAACCCTACTGTATGTGTATGAGGCTGAGTTTTAACTTTTAACCTCTGCCCCACACTGAAGACAATTGAGGAAGGGATTATTCTAAAAGCTATAACTGAGCCTTGGGTATACAGTAGCGGGTTTTGTAACTTCATTGCAAAGCAAGACACAGTGATTAAAGAGGTGAAGGAGCTTGAAACACTGTGCAGAGATTCAGGAGATCTGGATTCTGTTCCTGGCTCTTGCCTGTGAACTTCATCTCTTTGCCTCTCTTCCCCATTTGTAAATATATCAATCTTTGAGAGGTGCTCAGATACTACAGTGATGTTGGCCATAGGAATACCAAGAGAGAGTAAGTCTTATATTTGCAACAAAGGTGACATTTCATTTACTCCTATGTCAGTCACCAGTCTCTGGCAACACCTGCTTGCACAGCCACACTGTTTTAGCTGAATTTATTAGCACCGCTTTGGATGAACAGTAACACAAGAATTTTTTAAAAAAGTTAATTTGCAAAGAAACTGATTTGAATAATAAAACCTAGTTTCTAATGATTTAATAATTGATTTGGGGGTACTGGCCATGGTGACACATAATGTGATCACTTTTATTACAAATATATCCTAGTCAGATGAGTATAAATATATTCTGGTACTATTCAATTGGCTTGGATTTGCTTTAGAAACTAAAAAAAAAAAAATGTTTGTGGCATACTGATTTCTGGTTCTGTTTCTTGCTCTGCTACTGGCTATGGACAAATGAGGTAAATGTTTAATCTTTTCACTGCATAAAATGGGAAAATAACGTTCAGTCTTAATTAATATGTTTGAATGTAAGGGGCCATACAAGTGCAAAGTGCCATTAACATGATTTATTATATACTATCTTACAGGAAGCTCGTGCAAACCGTTTGGCAGAAGAACTGGGTGCTGCCCAAGCACGTGAAGCTCAGTTAGAAGCAAAAATGCAAGCTGAGATTAAAAAGC
This sequence comes from Dermatemys mawii, assembly GCA_007922305.1. Classification (NCBI taxonomy): domain Eukaryota; kingdom Metazoa; phylum Chordata; order Testudines; family Dermatemydidae; genus Dermatemys; species Dermatemys mawii. The sequence continues at coordinate 19,935,878 of ML677352.1, read as the reverse complement.
TTTCATCAGAAATAGACTCATTCAAGGAGGCTTATGAGCTGGAGGTAAAAGATATAAAACTGAATTGACCCTAGCATTTTTACTGTATTGTGCTACTTGGATGTTTTCCTCCATTCAGTCCAGACTAACTGCACACCTCTCCATGCAAATATTAAAGGCAGCTGAAATTTGTTTTAGGCCTCTGTGGCTTGGCCTTCCTGCCAATCTTCTGCATCCAGCAGTGCAGACAGAGCAGCAATTTAGCACTCTCACTGTACTGGTACTCAATAGCTTATTTTAGAATAGTAGTGAATAATCACCCACCCACCAATGCACACATTATTTCCAACTGCCCATCTTGGAGCATTTTCTGAATGGTACCACTTATGGAACTGCTGACTAGCCACTTCTTCTCCCTCATAGTGGAGCAAACAAAATAAAAGCCTAAGCTAAAATAGTATTCCATTAGAGAATAAACATTCTCTGAAGCTCCCAAGCTGGTGATCCTTGCTCAGCCAGGGGAAGAGGTTCTGAGTCTGGAAGGCAAGTTTTGGCCTCTGTTCTTCGGCATATGAGACTCCCCTCGAGATGCCTCCAGAAGCCAAGTCAGTCCTTCTCAGGACTCAACAGACAGGTCCAAGGAAGTCTTCATGGGTAGTCAGGATATCCCCTCAAACCCTAAGGCCTATCCCTGGTCCAAAAGGGAAATCTGAAGGGGGGTCCCTTCTCACATACTTTAATGAGTAACTGAGTCATTGGTGAAAGAATCCAACACACTGCCAGACTTCCAGATCTTTTGGGAATAAGAAGTGAAACCTTATGAAGACATTTGCTTTCAATATCTCTCAAATCTATATTTTTGATAAAGTGGAAGACTTAAAGACCCTCACTTAGACTAAACCTTACAACTGAAAAGCCTTAACCAGAAAAAGGGATTACTGTGTCCAGAAAGGAAGATCCCTCCAAAAGTCCAAAGAAAAGCAAGGAATCCAAAACACAGAAGAGAAAAAGAAAAAAAAAAACCACTAAGAAAATGTCCAAGAGACCAACCGGGTCTTCTCTCTCTTTCCTCCTATTCTTCCTTTCAGGAAGCATGGTACAAAAACCACATAATACTTAGCCTTCCCTGACAATTAGGAATTATGTGTTTTCTTTACAGGGCCTACCCAGTACATCTTCCCTGCCAGCAGGATCTCCTATCACAGGGTTTTCTCCGACATCCAAACCCAACTTAATTGACCCTGTCAGCCTGTGTATTAAAAATCTAATCCAGATGAATACTCTTCCAAGGTGATTAAATACTGTCCTCCTCTCCTGCAGCCCATCCACCTGATCTACCTACACAAGTCTGGACAAAGTGCTCTTGGTACTTGTTAAGAAACAGAAGTTAACTCAAAGAAACCAGGCATTTCAGTTCATTTAGATTTTATTCATGATAGTCTGGACTTGAGTCTTAATTGCTTCACCGTGATGTCTCAGGTCTTGACATTTGACAGTGTTATAAATACAGGCTTATTCAGATCACTAGTGGACCATCTCCTTGGTTCCAGTTTTGTGAAGGCAGTGTACCTATCTAAAACAGTCAGATCTGTGTTTCTGGAATTCACCCTTAGACTACAAGCCCTTGCACCTCACTCTTTTTAGCTAGAGACATCAGTCTTATTATCATGAGCGTTTGACTCATCCAGTCAACCTCTGTCCTGGCAAAAATCATGAAGCAGGTCCTCAAGGAATCCATTTGGAAGTACTGGAGGAGAGGAAGATGATCAGGAACAGTCAACATGGATTCATCAAGAGCAAGTCATGCCTGACCAACCTGATTGCCTTCTATGATGAGAGAACTTGCTCTGGGGATATGGGGAAAAGTGGTGGACGTGATATAGCTTGACTTATCAAAGTTTTTGATACAGTCTCTCACAGTATTCTTGCTAGCAAGTTAAAAAAATATAGATTGGATGAATGGACTATAAGGTGGATAGAAAACTGGCTAGATCGTTTGTACCATGCTTCATGGATAGTGATCAATGGCTCGGTCTAGTTGGTAGCCAGTACAAGCGGAGTGCCCCAGGGGTCAGTCCTGGGGCAGGTTTTATTCAACATCTTCATTAATGTTTTATGAGTGAATTATGGGATGGATTGCACCCTCAGCAAGTTCACGGATGACACTAAGCTAGGAGGAGTGGTAGATACGCTGGGGGGTAGGGATAGAGTCAAGAGTGACTTAGACAAATTGGAGGATTGAAGACAGAGAAATCTGATGAGGTGCATCAGGAAGTCCTGCACTTAAGATGGAAGAATCCCATGCACTGCTACAGACTGGGGACCAACTGGCTAAACAGTAGTTCTTCAGAAAAGGACCTGGGGATTATAGTGGATGAGAAGTTGGATACGAGTCAGCAGTGTGCCATTGTTGCCAAAAAAGCTAATAGCATATTGGGCTGCATAAAGAGTATTGCCAGAAGATTGAGGGAAGTGATTATTCTCCTCTATTTGGCACTGGTGAGGCAATATCTGGAGTATTGCATCCAGTTTTGGGCCCCACCACTACAGAAAGGATGTGGACAAATTGGAGAGGGTCCAGCGGAGGGCAATGGAAATGATTAGGGGGCTGGAGCCCATGACTTACCAGGAGAGGCTGAGGGAACTGGGCTTACTTAGTCAGCAGAAAAGAAGAGTGAGGCGGGATTTGATAGCAGCCTTCAACTACCTAAAGGAGGGTTCCAAAGAGGATGAAGCTAGGCTGTTCTGAGTGGTGGCAGATGATGACAAGGAGCAATGGTCCCACGTTGCAGTGGGGGAGGTCTAGGGTGGATATTAGGAAACACTGCTTCACTAGGAGGGTGGTGAAGCACTGGGATGGGTTACCTAGGGAGGTGGTGGAATCTCCATCCTTAGAGGTTTTTAAGGCCAGGCTTGATAAAGCCCTGGCTGGGATGATTTAGTTGGGATTGGACCTGCTTTAAGCAGTGGGTTAGACTAGATGTCCTCCTGAGGTCTCTCTCAACTCTAATCTTCTATGATTCTATTAACATTCAAGGCTGTATGCCTTCTGATAAATGCAGAAAAATCTACCTTCACCAGTGCAAAGAGGAGAGTTCATTGGGACAATGTTTCACCCTACTCAAATCAGGATCTGCCTCCAACAAGGATGTTTCCATTAAGTCGGATCCCTGAAAATGCACCTCAAAGGTCATCTATTCACAACAGCTTGAAATTGTATGAGACTTTTAGGTCACAAAGCCTCGTGCATTACCTGGTACAATATGTACCTCAGATGCCTCCAGACATGGCTGCCCTCAATTTATTTGCCAAACCACTACCATCTGGACACTGTACTCATGGTACCTCAGCAGGTCCTCATCTCCCTCAATTGGTGGTTGGACCTACTTACAGTTTATGTGGGTTTTTCCTTTGTACACCCTCAGCCATTAATGACCTGGGTCTCAGATGTCAGTGCTAAGGTGGGGAGCTCACCTGAGTTCTCAAAACTCAACCTGTGGTCTCTTGTGGAACTTTCTCTCTACATCAACATCAGGGAACTGAAAGCAGTTTGCCTGGCCTGTCAGGCCTTCCTGCCGCACATTATGGGCAGAAACTTGGCTGTTCTCGTGGACAACATTATGGTCATGTTTTACCTCAGCTGGCCAGGAGGAGCTTGCTCTTCCCTCTTTTGTCATGAAGCAGTGCAGCTATGGGACTCTTGCATAGCCTACTCAGTCAACCTTGAAGCGTCTTACCTTTCGGGAATGCAAAATGAGTTGGCAGATCACCTCAGCGGGTCTTTTCCAGTCACTACATGTGGTGCCCTGATATGGCAAGAGACATTTTCCAACAGTGGGAGATTAAGATAGTCCTATTTCCAAATATGTACAATAGGAGTTGTCACCAATTGTGTTCCTTACAGGAACATGATCCAGGTTTTATCATGGATGCCTTTCTAAATCCATATATGGAACATCTTAATTATGCATTTCCCCCCCTTTTCCATTGGTGCACAGAGCGCTGCTAAAGATCAAGCTAGACCAGGTTATTCTAATAGCCCCAGCATGGGCGTGCCAAAACTGGTTCTCCATTTTCTAGATCTCTCAGTGACAACTCCAGTCATGCTTCTCTTGCACCTGGACTTGATTTCCCAGGACCATGGTCAGCTGCTCCACCTGAACCTGAACTCCCTTCATCTAACGGCTGCAAAGCTTCATGGCTAAATCCCAGAGAGCAGGATTGCTCAGAGCAAGTTTGTCAGGTCCTACTAGATAGTAGAAAGCCCTCCCACAGAGCTACTTACCTCGCAAAGCGGAAACTATTCTCTGTTTTGGGTGTCCCCATGCATCCGTCCATACAAGACATACCTGAGTATTTACTGCGCCTGAAACAGCTCAGCTTAGCAATCTCCTTAATCAAGGCTCACCATGAAGGAATATCAGCTTTCCACCCGCAAGTGGATAACTGCTCTTTTTTTTTTTTTTTTTTTTTTTTTATTTTTATTTTTTTTATTATGACATGTCTGTCTGATTCCTCAAAGGCTTAGGACGGTTATACCCAAGTAAGAGAACCCATTCTCCCCTGGGACCTGAACTTGGTCTCATCAAAGCTTATGGGACCGCCGTTTGAACCTTTGGCAACATGCTTCTTATTACATCTCTCCTGGAAAGTGATTTTCTTAGTGGCCAGCACTTCAGCCAGAAGGGTCTGAGAACTCTATGCCCTCACTTCAGAGCTTCTGTACACAGTCTTCTTTAAAGATAAGATGTATTTGCCCTCACCCTAGTTTTCCCCCAAAAGCTGTTTTTGCAATTTCATAGCAATCTGGCAGTCTACCTACCTGATTCTACCTGAAGCTGGACATTAGACAAGCCTTAGCATTCTACATAAAAAGAACTACACCAATATGAAAGTCTACCCAATTATTCATAGCTGTGGCTGACCGGAGGAAAGGCATCCCAATCTCTTCACAGAGAATTTCATCCTGGATTATTTAATGTGTTCGCCCTTGTTACAATCAGGCAATGTTTCACCAACAGCTATCCTGACTGCTCATTCCACAAGGTCGCAAGCATCTTCCACAGCATTCATAGTGCATATCCCTATTCAGGACATTTGTAAAGCAGTGACCTGGTTATTGGTGTGCACACATTCTCCTCCCAGTATGCCATCACTCAGCATTCCAGAGATCATGCAAAATGTGGCCAAGCTGTTCTGCTTGTGGGTGTGTGTATACTTGAACTCCGATTCCTTCACTTATTCAGGTGCTTGGGAGATACCTAGAGTGAAATGCACGTGCAGTCACTCAGAAGTTACTAAACTTCCATAACTGTTGTTTTTCAAGATGTCTTGCACATGCCCATTCCATGACCTGCCCTCCTGCCCCTCTACATTGGAGTTCTCCAGAAAGAAGAAACTGAGGTGTAGCCTGGGCGCTTTATTCTGGTACTATCAGTGCGCAGCAGCAGAAGGCACTCAAGCCGTCCTGACCAATACCACTGAGGTGGGGAAAACATTCTGGCGACGGCTCGGGGCATGCACACACCTAGCGTAGAACGAACATGTACAATACATTTTAAAGAACAACAGTTAAGGAAGGATAGTAACCATTTTTTCTTAGTCAAATCCTGAAAGTGTGGTGAACACCCTGATGTGTTAATGGTGATGAGTTTTGAAACTGCTACTTGCACCCCTTCCAGTCTATACATTGTGATGAGGCAAGGCCGGATGGCTATAGGAAAGTTCTGGAGAATAGATACGTTGGTCTCAGGTTAAACAAATCCCTGGTACCAATGGAACCTTCTAGAAAGGAGTCAAAACAGCTAGCCTGATTGAGACACCTGAAGCCAATCAGAGGCTGGCTGAAACAAATTAAAGATCTCCCAGTTAGTCAGGTGGGCTGTGGGTGTCAGGAGCTGTGGAAGGAAGTGGTGCTGTTGGTGAGATGGAGTGGTGGACAACATATCATATGCAAGGAAAGAGGCCCTGAGGTAAGGGTGAAGTGGAGTTTGAAGAAGCGGTGACTGCTGTGGGGAAGTAGCCCAGGGAATTATATTGTGTGTTGTGCATAAAAGGTCAGCCATCTTAGCTGATACTATTAGGGTCCCTGGGCTGGAGCCCAGAGTAGAGGGCGGGCCTGGGCTCCCCACTTTCTGCCTCCCCTAATTAGTCTCTGAAATTGGGAGACAACAGAGACTGTGCCAGGAAGGATAGCTTCTCCTCACTGGCTTGTGATGAAAATGGCTCCATAGGCTGTGACCTTGTCTCTAGAGAGAGAAGGGCTATGTGGAGGGTCACAGTGAGCCTCTGAGGCTAGTAAAAATCAGCCAGGAAATGCAGGATCCACGAAGATAAGGACCAAGCTTTGTCACAACATATTATGTGAAATGAGAGAGAATAGTACTAAGGAAAGTTGGCATTAAAAACAAAATCTGTGTAATTTTTTCACTTTATTTCTTAAAACTTTTAGAAGCTTGCACATCAGACAGATCAGGAAAGGTGGCAGATGTCCACAGCCAACCAGAAATCTGGCTCTCATCATCTAAATGGACAATTGCAGCAGCTGAAGCGGGAGTTAGAAGAGGCTCAGGACACTGTCAATAATCTTCAACAACAACTTCAGTCTAGAAATGAAATGGTTCAAGCTGCAAATGAAGCATTGCTTGTGAAGGTGAGTTAATACAGCAATGTGGTGTACATGAGACATCTCAGGCATCTGTGGGCAAAAATAAAGGCTCCTTTATGCCAACAAATTAATTACCCTCTTCTGCCTCATATGTTTTTACAAGGAATGAGAAGTACTTAAAAGCGTTATTGTATAGGCCTAGAGTTTTACTCTGCCACGTGGAAGAACTGGATTTGAGAGCAGCAAGAGGATTACACATGCTGTATGAGTGAATTGTGTCAGAGCCATTCAGTCAACAATGAAATAATATTCATCTACATGTAACTCAGCCATTTTGTTTTATGCAAAAATGTCTTTACAAATGACCAATTTTGTGTTCTTTACAAATGTAAAAATCCTTAAAGAAATACAATATTGTGAATATATGCCATAGTAATAATAGTTTACGTAACCCGTGACGAGGTTCGACTCACCACTGCGGTGTTTCCTGCTGGCTATTTTGGGAATTAGCTCTGCACTCTCTTCTGGTGTCCTTGCTGCTGTCACTTCTGCTACGGGGACCTGCATGACTTCCCCTGGCTGTGCCGCACTTGGTTCTCTCCCTTTCTGGGGGAATGGCAGTCCATTTTGCAGCCACTTCCTGAGTGGTGAGTGGGGACAGAGTGGGACCTGGCTGGCCCGCCCGCTGCTCCAGGTCCCACGTGAGTTTGCTAATTGTCTGTTTCTAAATTTTGGAGCTTGGTCTTTTAGTACATTTTGGTCCCCAGAATAGCATGTGGATGATGATGGCTGGCATCATTTGACATCTCTATTGTGAGAGATGATAGAGTGGGGATAGGCCAGGAAGGACCTTGAAAGTGAAGTCCTTTCTTGTGTTTGATAGAATAGAGAAGGCCATGCAAAGAGGAGGCATTAACGATGGAGTGAGGAAATTATCTTTGCAGCAGCATTCTGAATGGATATGAGCAGGGCAAGACTGTTTGTCAAGGCCAGGGAAAAGGATATTGCAGTAATTGAGACATGAGGTCAGATCCTGGATAGCCATTTTAGCCATGCAGAAAGAATAGGCAAGATTTAGACATAGCCCGGACATAAAGACCTAGAGAGAGCTCCAAGTTGAAGATGATGCTCAGGTTATGGGATTGAGTAACAGGCAGAATGATGATGTTTCCACAGTGATTAAGGAGGTATTTACACATAGCACAGAATACAGAGGATAGTTCTGAATGGACATTAGTATTTTAAAACATGAAAAATATTTGTTTTCTTGCATTGTAGGAATCTGAAGTAACGAGATTACAAACGAGAATTGCTGGGCATGAAAGAACAGAAGGCATCAAGAAGCTACCAATCCCGCTTGTATTATCCGATCATATGCTTTTCGATGTTCAAGAACAGGATTCTTTCAGACATTCTCATACATCGTACTTCAAACATAGAAAACTGCGTCGTTCTATAAGTGCTAGTGACTTAGGTGTTAAAGATGATGATTCCCTAGATCTGTCAAAAAACATGTTAAAAGACTTCAAACAAATGCTTACATTACAGCCCTCAATGATTCCAGAGGGTCAAAAGAATTTTCTTCATACTCCACCAAACAGTCTGACTGAATCTTCGTTCGATCCCCTCACATACACTGTAGATGAAGATGTGACGTCAGACAGTAATGACTTCCAGACACTTAGTGGAATGCTAAAATATATCAACAAAGAAATGAGGCAGTCTGAAAATGCTTCTGCACATATATCATGTGGTACAAAGACAAAGGAGAATCAAGAATGTGGTTTGTGGCACAGTAATTCTTAATTTAATTGTGACTATTTATATAGGGATGGTTCATTAACATTTGTATCTATTTATGGCAGTGAGTTCCCAAATGTATCCAGGGTGTGGATCACGTTTTAGTGAGACCATTTCATAGATCAACCAGGTTGGATTTTTTTTTTTATTAAGATACACTGTCAAGTAACTAAGGCCCAAAATTTAACTTTTTGTTTAAAACATTCACACAACATAATAGGCTAAATTCTGCTCTCAGTTGCACCAGAATAATTCCTCTAACTTTATTGGAACTACTCCCAGTTTATGTTGGTGTAAATGACAGCAGATATTTCCCCCGTGTCAAAGGTAATATTTCATAATTCATATATTTTATTAGCATTTCAATAAATAGAATTTTTTAAAAAATCATTCTCCCTACAATACTGGGGACTTGAACACAACACTCTTTGAGGTGAAGTTTTTGTTTGCCTTTACTTTGGTCTTGCACAACATAACTATTCCTTGTAGTGACTCCTAGCAGCCAATACTTCCTTATGGAAAGTGAAATGGATTTATAAACCAAATGGAATGGAGTAGTTCACTTTCACTATTGAAGCTGAGTGATGTGCAGAACACACATGGCACAACTGGAGAAAAATCTGATTTTTAAAATTCTTACAGTTTTGATAGAGTTATGGTAATGTTGCTAATGACATTATTCCTTTAAAATGCATAATAGGATTATAAATATGAGTATTTCTTCACAAATCATTCTGATTAATTTGTTATTTACAAGATTACCATTTTTGTATTCTTATCATAGTACTGTATAAGTCAGTGTGGAGTCTGAGCAACTGTTGAATACCTGTAGATTACATATAAATATATTTATTAAATATTGAGATATTTTAGTCTATGGGCCTTTTGTACTATATTATGTATCTAAATGCTGGCATTTATGGATTTCCAGAGAAGTTCTCTTATTGTGGTAAAAACTATTATAAAGCAACACCTATTAATGTTTCTAGACCAGGCTGCAGGATCTGAGAAAGAGACTGTGTGGCCATCAAACATGCTGTAACTAGTTTATTTTAATATTTGATCGGTTCCATGAGAGAACGTATTTAAGAGAAAAACTCTGAAGAGACATTACTGCAATACAAGTGGATTCTGATATGGCAAATTAAATAAGGAAGTTGAAAGTAAGATTCTAACTACAAATATTACTTTAACTAGTATACATATCTATTTCAGGGACAAAGATCGTGAAGAAAGACTATCACCATCTGACAAGCAATAAACCATAAGTGGAATTGTTGCAACACAGCATTGCATTCAAAGAGGAAATTTCAATTTAGTAGTGATGTACATAATTAAATATATTTATATTGATTGTAAATTCCAACCCCCTTGTTTTTCCAATTTTGTTTTAATAATATTGCTTTGAAATAATTTGTATGGTAACTTTTGTTTTGGAAATAAGGGTTGGGTTTTTTTAAAAAAAATTCCTTAAATTATAGGGATAAATTTTGGCTGGTTCTTTGTGACTAGGATTTTTAACTTAATCTTTGTATCTAAATTCTACTTAAAAGTATTCCTGAGTCATTGCTTTATTAACCATTTTTGTTGAGAATGTTTTGTTTTATTTTTAGTGTAGTGCAAATGTACTCTTGCCGACAAATGAGGCTACTCTTCAAACTGTCCAATGTAAGGCAAATTAAAATATAGGTTGAGCATAATATTGAGTCAAGACTTTAAACAAAATCTTGCTTGTCTCACTCCCACAAGCAGGCTCATTCACCTTCAGGGGAAGGAAACTCAAGATCTCATCCTGCTCTTTTTGAGATCCATGGACAAGTTCCCATGTGCTTCAGTGGAAGTGGAATTGTGCATTTAAGTTGTCTTATTTTAAATTGTAAATTAATAGTTATGTCATTTGGTTTTTGGCTTTCCAAAAATCTCACTCAACTTAGCTTTTAAAAATGTCTTCACTATGCCCCTAGTCTCTAAAAGTGTGTTTTTGTTTTTTTTTTTTTAAAAAAAACAAAAAACAAAAAAAAAACCAAAAACAGATGTGTAGGGATCATATAAAACAAATTCAGGAACTAGATGGACTTAGGGGATTCAGACTTCATGCCCTTATGCAATCCTGAATCTTTACAGTTGAGCTTCCAAAGCTTTATAGTATTGAATCACTCAGAATGAACAATGCTAAAAATATACTTGTGTGAAAAACTCACCAGCAAAGCTATTAGCAATGACAGTATTTCAGAAGAGCGGAAAATAATATTATGCAGTTAAGAATTTAAGGCCCAAATGTGCATATTTAGAAATCATTGAGGGTGCATCTCAACCAGTAAAACTAGCATTTGTATTTCAGCAATTATGCAAATAAAATTGCTATACGGACACTGAGCTTTAGGCATTTTTACCAGTATCAGGAAAACCTGCTCCACTGGTGCAACTACACCATTGCTGGCAGCTCCTGAAATACAGGTACAGATTTTGCTCACATAGACAAGGCCTAAATACACAAGGCACATATACATTATTTGGAGGTATAAGAATAACTGGTTGTTTTGGCTGTTTGGAAATATTTATGCACTGTAACAAAAGGACATAGTTTACTTTTGGAAATACCTACATTTTTTTTTTTTAATCAAGCCATTTGTTTTCCTACAGAATAACAATAAAAAAATCTATTAGAACTGTCTTGGCCAGTGTAATAACTGAAAAACAGTTCAAAAGGTTTAAACCATTTTTTCTCTAAACAAACCAATAGGCCTCCAGGCTAATAATGTGTGTGCCAAATTTCAGACAGATGTCTTGTAAAACAATAGAACCTTAAACATTAACTTCTCAAACCACGATTTCAAATGGAAAGCTTAACCTGCCCTTAACTAGAGTTATGTTACCACATCATTGGAATTTCATCATCGTAGGTTGTATAAAGCCTAGCTTGCCCCTCTTACATGTGCTAAATATAAATGTGCATGAACTGCAGAAGCATTTTTGTCTAATAGCTGAATCAGCTAAATACAGTGTGAGCTGATTTTTTTTATCTGCCATTTGGCTTCCCTAATGAAGTCAGGATCAAACCTGATAGCCAAGGTTAAATTATAATTACATTTATTTCATTGATTTTTAGATGTTGTTATATTGTGCCTTGTTTGAAAAGTTAATTATTCTGCTTGTTACAGTAGCAAATGTATTTTTATTGGTTTGGAAAGTAGGGAAAGCCTTTGTGCCAAATCATAATTTCACTTTAGTGAGGATCTAAACAAGCCATTTGTTTATATGCCTATATAAAATGATTAACAATACTGGAACATTGAGTGCACTTTTCCAAAGTATATTAGATAATATGGGATTATTGATTCTTGGAAAATGTTCTGTGTATACGGGACAGCATTGTCATCCTGAGTGCTATTTAGAAGTGTAACTGTTAGTATCATTTTATGTAGCTCTAAAGTTGTAAGAGACCCACTCAGACACTTCTTACTGAATTGTAATTTATCTGTTAACCATGTATATTGACATATTGTAATACTAAGGGTGGACCCATACCAAATTCCCAGCTCTAAAGGCTCCCAAATTTTGGAGGAATTCAGATCTAATCCAAACTTTTCAGCCAAACCTGTTTGTGTGTAATCTTTTCTTAGTCAAAAGAGTTTTTTGGTAGTAAGATCTCAGTGCATGTGAGTTCTTTCAGCATGTTCAGTAAGCAAAATGCAAAGGGCTCTTGCACCTGAGTGACTAATAGAACTGTTCTACTACAACTCTTATCTTGTAACCACCTTAGGATATCTCTTTATTTTCACTTCCTCTGGGTGTGGCTCTTCTCTTCTTTCACGGATGAGGATAGAGGGAAGATAACCAGACAGTTACTCCCCCCCTCTGATTCTGCTGCTCTTGGGGAGATTATCACTCTCCTAATCAAGTACCCCAACAGTTACTTGTGTTGAACCTGGTGCATTGTGAACTCCCTTTCTTACAATTCCCTCTGAAAGGGTGTCTTTATTTGCTTAGTTGCTATTTATTCACTCCCTCAATTCACTTAATAGCACTTTGAGTGGCCTCTACATATTTCCACTCATGGGATGCGCTGGCCAGGTGTGGTTTAGACTGTGGAACTAGCAGTTAAATATCCAATATGCCTCTCTCCTCACCATTTGTGAATGTTCTGAGGGCTGTGTTATAAAAAGGGAGCGTGGAACTCCAGCTGAGCTCCCTCTATTCCATTCTGTCATGTCCAGCTGCCAGTTCAAAAAATGTTCCTTGCAGCAACCCAATTCTTCTTTTCAGTGCCTTTCAGACCAACACTTCAATAAGTTTTAGATGGAGTTTTGGTGCATTTTAAAGAATGGTAGTGTGCTCTCCCTTTTTTAGGCAGAAAAAGGGCCAAATAATTTCTAAAGGGGTTTAATTATATATCCACAAGATTTATAATTTAGCACCAGTTTCTCCCCGTCAAGGGATTAGAGCCCATTCCACTACAGCTAAAGCAGCATCTATGGATTTTTATAAAATATGCCCCACTCATTGAAATACCTTACACATTTAATTTTACAAATGCCAGTCTTACAAAAGATCAGTGGCACAAAATATTTTTCAAAGCAGGAATTAAAAAAAAATCATAACAAAAGTGATGTTGATGAATAAGTCAACAGTGTTTCACATTCCAGTGCCTTTGGTGTATTGGAAATTGTTTTGCAGTGATTTGAAGGACAAGAAAGTGATGCAGTGCACCATATTGCAAGGTATGCACCACATTTAGTGTAACTTTGAGGTGTTCAGTTTTATGAACTTTTAAATTCTTCAATCCCTGATTAGTTTGTAAAACATGGCTATTACTATATTTAAGGCAGCAACCTTGGGGTCTGTTCATACTTTCACTAGACATTATTTTCTAGACTTGGTATCCAAATCAAATGCTAGATTTGGCAGGTCAGTTCTGCAGTCTCTGTTCAATTAGGACTCCATTTCCTTCCTTACGAGATTACCATTTGCTAAACTATCCCATGAGTGGGAATATGCAGAAGATGCTCACTAGAGGAAAAAATGAAGGTTACTTACTTGTAACTGGAACTCTGAGATTTGCTGTGCATATTCACATTCCCTGCCCACCTTACCCTCTTCCTTGGGATCCTAATTTCTAAATGGAACTGGACGGAGTGGTGGAAGGAACTGAGGTGGTTGAAGCCGTATGCCCCTTTTTATAACTTTGCCCTTAGGATGTTTGCAAACATTGATGGGAGTAAGAAAGGGGGCAGAGGAGTGTTCCAGCAATCATTGCTTAAGTTTCACTGTCTAAACTGCATGCAGTTGACACATCCCATGAGTGAGACTAGGCAGAGTCCATCTCAAACAATTCGGGTTACAGGTAGGGTGAGCAGACAGCAAGTGGTGAAAAATTGGGACAGAGGATATGGGGAAGAGGGGGGTAATAGGAGCCTATATAAGAAAAAGATCCAAAAATTGGGACTCTCCCTATAAAATTGGGACATCTGGTCACCGTAGTTACAAGTGAGTAACCTGTATATTTTAGTGAAAGACTTAAATATGTGACTATATGGGTAAATTAAGCTTTTCTCCATATGAGTATCATGTTTTGTAATAAATGAATAGGAATATAAAAATTTACTAAAAGGGAAAGGTATAAGCATTGGAAACGCTAATGGGGAAAGGAGGTAAACTGCAAGTAACAAGGGAAAGCTGCAAAAATAGAGAAACACAATAAAATTTTGGACTGGAGCTGAGGCAAGTGGGACATTGAGGAAACTCTGAAGAGCATTCAGTCATCTTTCTGTCTCTCTTCAAAGCCATATTCCTTTTTCCATTTCACTTCTTTCAGATGTTCTGTTAGGACTTTTAGTTGCAAACATTCGATAATATGTAGTCAATTGGCATTGTGTGGTTAAATCCTTGTCTGCCTCTTTGAGGGACAAAATCTGACCCTACTGCTGTGGCTGTGGAGAGATTGAACTATAATTTGGATAAGTGTTGTCCTGTTGCACAAACGAACAGGAAGGAAGCTAGTGCTCTGGCTCCAGAAGCCTGAACAGCAGGGAGCTATGCTCCATGTGCACCCTTTGTACTCTAATGTGGAGGGCAGAGTAGGGGTGGATAGTTTGTGTGTGACTGCACAGATCAGTAATCATCACGCTTCTGCATGACTGGTGGATACTCCCCCATGGGGGCTGTGATAGAGGCAGCGGAGTATGACAGGAGGAGATGGTGACTCCTCCCTCCCCGCAATATGCATGGCCTAATTATTCAACTATTTAAAACTTTTTGGCACAAATGTTTTGCAAGACTTTAAAATGGATTCAGTATTTGTGTTGAATGTATTGTACATTGATATTCCACATCAGAGGCCGTTCAAGACAATCTTCCATCCTAGATAAATGTCAGTGTGCTGTCTCCCAGGCCACTCAAATTCGGCCAGTTTCCCTTGCATCTTGACAGAGGGATGGCCACGCTAAATCTACTGTGCTTGGCAGCTGCTTAGTTTGCCTATACATAGCGTAGCCTCTGATCCAGATTATGTATCCATGCAGAAGCATCTGCTCCTATTTATTAGTGTCCAGTTGGAGATTATCCCCCTAATCATACAATGTCCAGGTATGCATTTTCAGTTTTGTTGGCTCAGTGAAGCTGTAGATAAAGCCTAAAGGGCAAGTAATACTCAGCTGTAACCACGACATTTAGGCGATTGTTCATCAGCATAGCAAGACTTCCCACTATACCTGCTGCCATCCAGCTAAAAATAATGGCACAGAAAACTGTACTCGTCACAGGTTGCTCCTCAGGAATCGGACTGGCATTGGCTGTAAAAATGGCCAGAGATGAACAGAAAAGATTTAAAGGTAATGATATTTCTTAAATTGAATATCACACAGTACTGCAGCTTCCACGTTGTTAGTCGCTTTCATTTTGTGGTGTGATGGAGTGGACTGTACTCAGTGCTGGGTCTCACTGTCTGTTGGATAGATTTTCACCAGTGTGTACCTGAATTCTGTTCAGCTTCCCTGCTCCTCCACTCTTACTAATTCTCCCTTTCCTGACAGGAAGATCCAGTGAAATCAAATGTACTAATTTCTATGAACAGATGGCCATTCTCTGACTGTACTGAAATGAAATGTTTATCTGAAATTAACAGATGATAATGTAGCAGTGGTATAAAAATGGAAACTTTTTAAATTAAAAAAATAAAATGATGCATTTGCAGCACGCTAAATAAATGCACCTTTTTACAAGTTAGTCCTTCACACAGCTGCAGCTAGCTTTACTTGGCACTTTGCAAAGTTTTGTTGGTGTAAATACAATTGCTAATTTTAGGAGGAAAAACATTGCATCTGGGAGCTCTTAATTAAATTAGCAATTTGTTTCTGAGAGGCAGGATTCAGTATTTCTTCCTTGTATTTACTCTCATGAGTGAAGAGTGGGAAAACTTGGTTCTACTGTCTGCCTTACAAACTGGAAATATTTGCTGCAATTGTATGTAGCTGACTAAAGGAATTTAGCAATTCAGATCAGGTTTACTCTCAGAAAGTGTCTTACTCACCAGGAAATGATTGTATGAATTTATGGAAGTTAGAGTAATTAGGCCACAGTAATATTAAAGCTGATCTATATGATGATAAATATCTTGCAAAACCGAACAATTTTGCAGTCTAAGGAATCATTTGTTTCACTTCCATGTAAAATTCTGGCTGCTTTTCTAAATACACTTGCTGTGATTTTCAAAAATGGGTGCCTAAAGATAGGCTTCTAACTCATTATTTAGGTGTCTAAATGTAAATTTAGGAGCCTAACTTTGGCACCCATTACTGAAAATCTTGGGCTTAGTTTTTCTACTATATCTTCCCTAATTGATATAGAAATAAAAATACATAGCTGTGAACATGGCTATATAAGTGTTTATTTCTTCATTCGCTCCTTCCCAAAATCTGATTTAGGAAAGTTAGAAGCACTATATAAAAATTTAAAATACATTCTCTCTGTTTTAAGTTGTTATCAAGGCCCTATCACCAAGATATCTAAACACTAAAATATGGACTTAAAGGTTGTATGCACTGTCATGTGTGTCTACTGTCATTCTCAAAGGAAAAGCTTTCTCTATAGTTACATTTCTGATTACTTATTTATGATACTTTACAGTGTATGCTACCATGAGGAATCTGACAAGGAAGGACAAACTTGAAGAAGCTGCAGGCAGAACCTTGGGTAAAACCCTGGAAATTAAACAACTAGATGTCTGCAGTGAAGAGTCTATTAAAACTTGTGTCAGTAGCATCCCTAACAGAAGGATTGATGTCCTAGGCAAGTAATGAACACAAATGAAAGGTGAACGGGAAGTCAAGATACAAGATTTAAGTTAAGGATCCTTTTAAATATTTCAGAGATGTTTCAGTAACATACTATTCTTTCTAAAAATGTTTATGGATTTAAGTATAAATATATGATTAAAACTAATAATATTGTACACTTCTATAAAGTCTTCCATTGAGGTTCCCAAGACGTTTTACAAATGCTAATTAATTGAATTCAGGCACAAAGAGATCAAATGACTTCTACAAAATCACACAGATGTGTGGCAAGGTTGAGAACAGAACTTTGATGCCCTGACTCTCCATCCTGCACTTGAGACCTAAGACCACCTCTGTCCTCTGAACACAGTAGACCCCTATTTATTTGAACTAACTATAGGGTGATCCTTTGTGAATTAGCAAGTAAGTGAATAAATAATTAAGAGAGACTAATGCATCACCAAATGCACATGGTTAATTTCTAATAACAGTTATAGTTCCATTTTATTTGAAACTTCACTAGTAAATTATCTAATATATTTTGTAAAAATAAATTATAATATGGGAACTAACTACACCCTCAGCTTTTAAATCTTGGCTAAGGGGAAGTAGAGACCACCTTTTTGTGGGAGATGGTGGTGGAGCAGTAGAACAGCAAGGTGGAAATTAGCATGATTTTCTGCAAATTGCACTGTGCTCCAATTTGACATTCCACTTCTTACTACAGAGTGCTCATATTATGGCATGGCTATTCTGCATTTTTTGAAACCACAAGCACTCAAATTGAATCTTCTCTTGACCACCATATAGTGACAAAGTTCTCAGCCAATGCCAGTTCATTTTTTTTTTTTAAAAAAAGAAACTGACATGAGAATCTAAACACAAAGTAGGCCAAAAATATCAAACAAACATACTAAGGCCTGATCTAATACCCAGTGGGCCCCTAATTCTTATTACTGAATTATAAGAAAATACTATAGAGAAGTTTTTGCTCATTTTTTCCCTTACCTTTTCCTGATTTAAAGAAAAAAAGTAAGTCATAAAGCAGAAATAAACAAGAAAAACTTCAGAAGAGCAGATGTTTTAAAATGTATTAGAGTAAAAGCAAAGACATTCCATGTCAAATGTAATCTCTAGGTTTCAGTGAGAAGTTGAAAAACTAATTGCTCTTTTGTGTGTTAATCCCTTATTTTAGTCATTCATTTTTACCACGTTTTCCAGTGAAAGTGCTAAGTTAATGTTTGTTGCAGTTACTGCTCACTACTGTGTTTTGCATCTGTACAGTTAGCAATGCTGGAATGGGGCTCATTGGACCTATTGAATGCCAGACCATAGATGAGATGAAAACTGTGATGGATACAAACTTCTTCGGATTGGTTCGCCTCTTGAAGGAGATTTTACCTGATATGAAGAAGAGAAAGAGTGGACATATAGTTATAATAAGTAGTGTCATGGGAATACAAGGCAAAGTATTATTATGTACTAATTATTCATAATTTAAAGTTCACATTTTTATGAACTGAAAAATGTAAGTGATCTAATGTATTAAGCTATTGTTTCCAGTTTACAAACATGGGCTTCAGTTCTACATTCTTACTCACACTGAGTAATATAGTATGTTAGTACTCTTATTAATTTTAATGGGACTACTTGCAGAGTAAAGTACTACTGCTTGTGAGTAAGGGTGGCAGATTTAGGTCTGTAACAACTATGTCTGAGTTTTCTGGAAAGTAGCACTTTGCTCTTTTCACACAGTAATTTCTTGTGGAAACTTGTCTCTGTGTCTCGCTTGAAGGGACTATGGAGGAAAGACCAACACATTTTAATACACTTTTTTTATGTACAGATATTGTGTGAAACTAGCTTTTAAAAAAGCTCTGCATTAAAGAGATTTAGTATATATGCAGTCTGTTAGTAATTCACATATTTGACACAGGAAAGTATTCCCAGCAGTATAAACAAAGTTGGTCTTCCAACACTGCTCTCTCTTTGCCCCCCCCCTCAAAAAATCAGAACAAAAAGATGGAATCAACAGTTCCACTCCGAAATATTCTCTGATTGTTTGATCAGTGGGTCCTTTCCCACTTCCACTGGAGTCCTCCATGTCCCAAGTCTTCCATATCCCAGGCTGTCAAATCAGTATTTCCTTTCTGTAAGGCTTTCACTCTTACTAGACTCCCAGGTGTTGCTACTAAGCCCCAAGGGGGAACCATCAGATGGACCTCACTTTAGAGCCAGATAATGTTGCTCTTAATTTGGTGCTCCACCCTGCATAATCTTACTTGTATGTGTAGTCTCAATAACTTTAATGGGCCTCTCACATATGGATTATTCATGTGAGTGGACAGTTGTAGGGTCAATGCCTTGGCTACTAAGAGTTGCTAATGAGCAACATGATACTCACCATCCATCTTAGAGGGTTGTATATTGCCTCCTCCAATTCACCAAGAAGTGAAAAAATCCAAATCTTGTAAATCTTAGATCTCTTGCATGCATTGCAACACAGATGCCATGCCAAATGATACTGATTGTATTACACATGTAGATCGCTGTATTAGACCACAAAATATCTAGCATAAATACCATGCGCTAGAGCAGGCCTGCACAACATGCGGCCCGCATGGGCTCACTGTGTGGCCCACAGGGGGTGAGTAGGGGTGGGGCAAGCCAAGTGGTGGGGTAGGGAGAAGTGGATGGGGGTGGGGCAAGGGCGGGGCTTTTTGGCCTGCAGCTGGTTTTTTGCAGTAATATGGCCCTCGCTGCTTTCCGAGTTGTGCAGGCCTGCGCTAGAGCCTCTGCTATGGCCCAGGAACAGCTCGAAGGCAGCTCTAACCTGGCCCATTGCCAATGGCACCTAGGGATCATAATAGCAAGGGTGCAAAGGAGACAATCACTGCTCAGCAGGTATAAAAAAAAAAAAAGATTTGGTCACCCCAGTGCCTTTGGTAGGAGTGTGTTTAACATCTTAATAACTTGAATTAGCCCAGCATTAATCATAAGGATTTTTTTTTCATGCTCTCATAACCCCAAACAGCTTATAAAAATGTTTAGGAAATATAAGCCACTCAAAAACTTAAAATGACCTTAATATGATCTGTAACGATTTTGTTTTCTCCTTCAGGTATTTTGTTCAATGATGTTTATGCTGCATCTAAATTTGCCGTGGAAGGATTCTGTGAAAGTTTAGCCATACAAGTACTCAAGTTTAAACTTCAGTAAGTGTTGACCCAAAGGTGTGGGCTACATATCAGACTTGCTTTAAAATATATCTTGAGCTAGTAGTAGTAGTAGTAGTAGTAGTACTGCCATTACATAGCAGGCTGCCATCCCAGAGAAAGAGGGTGAAGAATTTTTCCTTTTGAATTGAAGCTATATGTTCACAGGAAGCCACTGAAACCTTCTTATAGAAGCTCCGTTGTACTCCCCATCAAAGTACTGCAATTGTTGAAATGACAAAATAAACATGACCTATATAGCATTCAAACTAGGAGTAAGTTTAGCTTTGAAAAAATAGCTTTCACATACATCCCTGGAAACCTGGACTCATCTCATCTACAGTACTGTGGGGATGTGATCATGTAATGTGTGTACCTCAAAGAGAATGTTTTCTCTAATTGGTAGTACCCAGGTATATTAGTGAGAGTGATCAATAATGACTTCCATTATAATGATTATTGGAGATGTTTATATAACAACATAGTGGTATGTACTACTTTCAGTAGTGAATAAAAGCATGGGCCTTGCCTTAAAGAGTTTGCAATGGAAATCAATCAAAGCAAGACAGAAAGAGGCAATACCTACAGTCAGTCTAAGTGAATAGAGTATGAGCAGGAGGGAGGAACAAAATAAGATTGTAAAGTAGCTTACACGGTAGTTCATAACTTTTTTATATTATTACTTAAAATGTAATTGTGTTAGGTTTTTAATGAGAATTTATTAGAAAATTACAGTATGTGTAAATAGGTGGCTCTGAGAAGGTTTAAAGGAGATAAGAAATGTTTGTGGCATGTAGGATTAGAGGACATTGCAGGCATAAGAGGCAGCATAGAAGAAGGAAGAAGAAAAAGGTTTAATTGAGAAATGTGGAACTGGCTAGTGACCAACAATAAGGTAAGCAGGGGTAGCACTGTGCAGAAGTTTTATTTTGGAAGTTCTGCTTAAAAATCAATAGCATGGTATAGTCCGTAGGAATAAGGGGCAAAATACAGATACAGTAGACTCTCGATTATCCAAGATAATAGAGAAAAAATTAATCCTGGTTAATAAAATCCCAGATAATCACCATCCATAGGAAATATGGCGGGAGGGGGTTCACCAGCCACCGTGCACTGGAGGGGAGAGGAGGTGTTGGTTCACTGGCTGCCCTGCGTCCTGGTGGGTTGGGGTTTTTTTTTGTGCGTGTGCTTGGGGTGGCAACAAAGCCAGAGCCGGCCCTGGAAATTACGCTTATTTTTTTGACATCCTGGTTAATCCACATCCTGGTTAACCCAATCCTGGATAATCAAGAGCCTACTGTATTCATTAACAGTCTAACCCAGCCACAGAACTGGCCAGAAATCTGCTGTACAGAAAACCTTGTTCAATAGATAATTATGGTTGTAAACAGGAAGGACTTGGCATACTTAAAACTTGAGGATGGAGCTAGAGAAGGAACTAGTGCAGGGAGCTTAAGTATTTCTTAGCTTTACTATTATATACTTCTGGGCAAATCCTGCTCCTCCTCCTCCTCCATAGGTCTGGCAAGCTCAACAGCAGCAAAAGTCTGGGCAGCTGGACTTTCTGCCTAAGCGTTTATACTGTATTTTGTGGATACCACAGAATTAAGTGTCTTCCAGAATTATATACTCCCAAGAGGTAACCAAAGAGAATCTTTGAGTGATCTCTCTCTCTCTCTCTCTCTCTTTTTTTTTTTTTAAAAAAATACTTCTACTATTATTACTATGTAGGAGAGATGGCAAAGAGATCCATCCAGCAGTGTGTCCAGAAGGTAGTGAAGTTTATGATCATTTTAAAGTCTTGTTGCAGAGATCCACAGCTGTGAGCCAGCAGCTAAGGCTTTTTCTCCTGCTCCCACTTCTGTCATAGACTGATAGTTCCATTGCTCCCCTGCAGTGCAGCCAGTGATCTTCTACCACTTTCTCCCATGGAAACCCCCAGTGCCTATCTGAGATACTCAGGGCAAGAGTTGTGGTATGGATCTCCCCCTTAAACAATTTACTATTTTAAAAAATGTTAACAAGTGCTCATTTATTTGCAGCCACTCACTACCTACATAAAGGATAGCTTTACACATTTCCCATATAGGAGGACAGATCACCAATATGTTACCGTTTTTGTAACAGGCTAAGTCTGATTGAGCCAGGCCCAGTGATCACGGAATTTGAAAAAAAGGTGTTTGAAGATGGAATGAAAATGGATCTTTCGGCTGCTGATGAAGAAACTGCCGACATGTTTACTAATGTTTACCTTAAAAATTACAAACAGATTTTCCAAAGCCTGGGACAGAGTCCAGAGGACATAGCAGAGGTAATTAGTCAAACTATTTTGTGCAGTCTTAGAATATTCTGTTTGGTTGTCGACCCACTAGACTTCATTAAACACAACCTCAAGAAATTACTGGATCTAGAATTTAGAAAGAACATGAAATTTTCCCAGTTTTAAAAGGCAACTATGAATTTTAATCTGTAATACCACTGAGTGGATAGTTGCAATGTGATCTAATCACCCATAAAGTCAGAATGACACTAGTGTGCACAGTCACCAGAAATCTAGATGGGTTACAACCATTATTTATGGCCCCTCTCTTGCTCAGATTCCACTAGTGCAAACTATTCCAGGAACCAACAACAGAAATGCACCAGCAGGTCACAGCAGAACATAATTGGAGGCAATCTTTGGTATTTGAGGCTTTAGAGACCACAACCAACACCATTAACTGCTTCTAGAAGCAAATAGGTAAACAACATATAGTATTGAATATCAGTCTTATAGGCTTACTTCTCAAATTTAAGCTGTCACATTGTGCCAGCTGACATGCTCTTCAAAAGTAGGCCAAAGTATAACTCTAGGGTAAATGAATGCTTGAGGTTGCAAAGTTCTGAATCACCGCGGAGAGATTGAAATACAGGAAAGTTTGCAGCCTTCAGATCAACCATAAGTTAAAAATAACAGAGTGAGATTGAGGGCATCTTGGAATCTAAGAGCAGAAATGGATTCTAAATGTTTATGAGCAGCATTCATGAAGGTAAGACACACAGTCCATCTCCAATATATGAAATACTAGCTAAGGTCCTGATCCTGCAACTGGTTTTGTGCACACAGATTCATATGCATTTACACAGCCATATTCACTTCAGTAAGACTCTACCCTGGCATAAGGATCTGCCTGTGTGGGATCGGGAAACCTACACAGAGTCCCAATGATTTTGTTCGTGTCTTACCTTAGACCTATAGGGTGTGATTCTTAATACCCTCAGCATTAGCATAACACTGCTCCCCTGAAGCTAATGAGAGCTTTACCGCTGATTTCAATGGGAGCAAAGTTAGGCAAACATTGAGCACTTTTGAAAATCCCACACAATATATTTTTTTAATGTGTCTTTGATTTAAATAGTGTCAAGCTCCTGAATCTCATGTTCTTTGTAAACTAGTAACTATGAAACATCCGGATTCACACATTTGATATCATATCTGTGAATTCAGACTTGTTCTGTATTTAATATTTTATTTTTAATAATTCCACATTTAATCACTTTCTGAATGATAAAGCACTTTAGCTTTTATTTACAACAATAAACTTAGATGCATGCAATTAATTCTTCCAGATTAGTGAGTGCAGCTAGAACTTTATAACTACATTCTGATCTTGATGTACAAGGAGATGTGTGATACTCCAACTGAAACTGAGATAACTCTCTCTTTGCATGCCAAGTTGAAAATATATCTGTCTTCAGCTTCCTAGACAAACACTTGTAGTTTGAACAAACAACAAATCAGCAGACGCTTCCTTTAGACTGGGTTCTTCTAAGCAAGAGCTTCTAAATCAGAATCAGACTCCGTCCCCAACTTCAACCTGCATAATATGTCTTCACTGAAGAATGTCTTCACCCAGTGGATCAACATACAAGTTTGCCTAGCGTGGGTGTGGATGGCCACGCTTGAGTTGAGTTAGTGTCGTACTCACCTGCTTGAGGTGCTAAAACTTCTAAGATTATATCCCATGGTTCTTAGCAGTACCCTAACCCAGTCTGATTCTTTCTGAGTGAATTGTGGGAAAACTTGTCTGTCCTTTTGGACACACGGGGGTATTGTGCGAAAACACTGGACGTTTACCAACACTTGAGTTCAGTGTGTGTCCTCACTGCAAAGTGGGCAGCTTACCAGCCTGAGTGAAAGTACCACTCTGACTTTAGTGTATAGCACCAGATGAGCTAGGTAGCTTGGGTGTAAAGCACAACCAAGCTTGGGTCAGAGGGGTGCAAGTATGGGAGAGAGACTGGATAGGGGCAAAACCCAAGCAAGAGCCCAAGTTAACTCTGCAGTGAAGATGCAACTTGAACCCCACCCTGCACTTTCTCTGCTTCACTCATGCTTATCTGACCACCAACTTTCTTGCATTTAATTTCATGTCCTCTTTCTTACCACCTCCATATGTGCTCAATCAAAATCTGAGAAGTTTCTCTTGGACTCTCAAAAATATCCTGAAAACCTGCTCCATGAAGTGCTGCTGCTTTAGACACCACTTGCTTACACTACTTTTCTTTTGTTTTTAGACTCTTAAAATCTTAGACAGGAACTTGTCATTTGTTCAGCATGCATTGAATATCATACAACACTATGTACAGGTTTAAAGAACACAGGCACGCAACCCTTTGGGCGTGAGCACAGAACTGCTAACTAGCAGTGATCATTGGAGCCACAAATCCCTTACATATGGAATCTTATACAAGGCTATCAAAGTGATGGGCCTCCTACCTTTATTCCTTTCCAAGTTCAGGGCTGCAGTAGATTGGAGCCAGCTAGCAATTTTTTTTTTTTTTTTTTTTTTACTGTTTTGCACCAAATTGGGAATTAATGTTAGAGCCTTTTTTGGTAGTTTACGTAAGTGTAAGCTTTAGCTACTATAAAGCTACTAAAGCTTTAGCTTTTGTCAAGAAACCACTCTGTGCAGAAGTTCCCTCAATACACATTTGGAATAAAAAAGAAAAACCAAAATGCTTAGCCCTTGGAACTCCACTGAAGTTTAAGTCTTCCATAATACCAGACTGGAGACATATGGGCCAGAATTTAATCACTATGGTGCTTTTTAAAGGATAAAAGGGTCAAGCAAGCATACAGATCACCTCCATGCTGCTTGCCCATTACTTCGAAGAGCAGGAAATGATTGTACTCAGAAATAAGACTGATTTTGGCACTAGAAGCAGTATTAGTATTAAAGATGCTCTGGAAATGCCACTGATACATGTCTGTGTAGCTTCAAAACTTTTACCTTCCACCAAAAGAAATTGGTTAATAAAAGATACCACCTTACCTACCTTGTCTTATTGATGCACCCAGCAAGTTTTAGAGCAGGCCTGCACAACATGCGGCCCACACAGGCTCACTGTGCGGCCCACGGGGGGTGATTAGGGGCAGGGCAAACCAAGCAGTGGAGTGGGGGAAAATGGATGGGGGCAGGACGAAGGCGGGGTTTTTCGGCCCACAGCTGGTTTTTTTGCAGTAATATGGCCCTCGCTGCTTTCCGAGTTGTGCAGGCCTGTTTTAGAGAAAAATCCCTGTGCGAGTGAAAAAACAGATTTCTGGTTTTCTAATCACATATTCCACCACTGATCTCAAATTCAAATGTTCTAAATAGTAGATATATTACTTTTAATATAAACTGCCACTATATTTTCTGATAAAGTTGGAAAATAAAATTATGCTGATTAGCCTCAAAGAGAAACGTTTTTTTTTGAGGTTTCTAAATTGTCCTAAAAAAGACTTAATGGATTAACTGCCTGATTAAAATGTGGTCACATTTCCAAAAGGATTTTACAAAGCTATCTTTGGCATTTTGCTCAGTCATTTTATTCGTTGATTCTTGTACATCTATTCGGATAACTGATGTTTTCTAAATATTCCATTTTTCATTCTGACAGCATACAGTAAAGATAATTCTTGCAGAAAATCCACCTTTTCGCCATCAGACCAACACCCTGTACACACCAATGACAACCTTGAAATACGCAGATCCAAATGGAGATTTACCTATTGATACCTTCTATAAAATGGTTTTTCAGCATGATAAAATCTTCAGTGCAAGTCTTAACTTCATCAAACTGCTAAGGTGGAGAAGCAGAAAAAGCTTTGATTTGGGAAACCCTTCACAATGAATATATGTATGCTATTGTATGCATCTGGATGGCTGGTTCTAGTCACTGCTGATATACTGTTTTGAAAAATAGTTTTGCAGTATAATTTATTACAAAAAGACACTGAAAATGTTGGTTAGTGAGCTTAATTGAGGTATTAATGTTGATTAACTTTTATTTTTAACTTCAAGTTTCCAGTGCTTTGAAAGTAAAACATTTGTCCCTCATCAACATTTGTCAGTAATCTTGGCCGTATATTCTATTTCCAGAGTTGTTTCTGGTAGAAATGTATGACCACTATTTTTCTGAACATCAACAAATCAATTATCAAACAGCTCCCTTCAGCATTTATTAGAACTAAAAAAGAAAAGATACACGTACTAATCTCAGTATATCTTTTTTTTAGAAAAAACGGATTTGTTAGTATTGTAAAACATTGAATTGCTTTGGTCATGTTCTAGTAATTTTTAAATCACTTAACACCTTGTTCTATAGTGCTATACTGTACTTCTATTTAAAAGGATTGGAATAAACTACTTGTTAAAACCTAAAAAATGCAAGCATTTTTATAGTTTTAAAATGTATATAATATGTATGTCCATATTTTAGACATCTTCTAGTCAACTTCTATGATAGTGGTGAATAGCTTATGATTATTTATTTGTGTTTTTTAGGGAACACAAATCAAAATAATCAAAATTTTCAAACTTGAGGGCATAAAACTAGGCTCCTAAATCCATAGACATCTAGATGGAAGTGATCTGATTTTCAAAGGAGCTGTGCACCTGGAGTTCCCATTGAAGTCGGAGTGAGTTACATGTGTTTAGCACCTTTGAAAATCAGAGCACTATCTAAATCAGTGGCAACCTGCGGCCCGTCAGGGTAATCCCCTGGTGGGCCGCCAGACAGTTTGTTTATATTTGCATGGCTGCCCCCAGTGGCCATGGTTCACCATTCCCAGCCAATGGGAGCTCTGGGCAGTTGTGCAAATGTAAACAAACTCTCTGGTAGCCCACCAGAGGATTACCCTGATGGGCTGCATGTGGCCCACTGGTCACAGGTTGCCCACCACTGATCTAAATGTCAAAATATGGATTTAAGACACTGGCTTTAGGTACCCACATTTGAAAATTTCATAGGAGTTGGCTAGACATCTAAATGTCTTTAGGCTTTCAGGTTGGAAAATGTTGGCTTGTAGCTTCACTTCATTTACAGCTATCTTTGAGTGTCTGGAGCATGGGTGTTTGTATGTATGTACATACGTAGAGATACCAGTAGCTTTGATAAGGTTGGCAGTGTTCTTGGGAAGAGGATTTTCTGACTGTGCTTTATGACATGCTTGGGTTATACATAGTGGGATTTTAAAAAATATCTTAGCAACACAGCATTTTTTTTAAATATTTAAAATTCAAAGACTGTTTGTCATCAGACAGAATAACTTTAAAGCTAAGTCAAATTTTAAACAGAATTCAACAGTTTTCCTTTAAATTTCATGTTGTTTTACTGAAATAGATATGAATAATTTGATTTCCTCATACCAGAATCAATCAATCATAAGTTAAATATACAAATTACATATTTAAGATATGCTATTATAACACTTGCTTTTTATAAGGTCTTGCTTTTTTGAAGAACTTTAACTATATAAACAAAGTCAAAAACTGAACATAAGGATGGCCATACAGGGTCAGACTAATGGTCCATCTAGCCCAGTCTCTTATCTCTGACAGTGGCCAGTGCCAGATGCTTCAGAGGGAATGAACAGAATAGGGTGATTATCGACTGATCCATCCTCTATTGTCCAGTCAGCTTCTGGCAGTTGGAGGTTTAGGGTTACATCCCTAACCATCCTGGCTAATACCATTGATGGACCTATCCTCCATGAACTTTTTTTTTTGTAAAGCCAGTTATGCTTTTGGCCTTCACAACATCCCACGGCAACAATTTCCACAAGGTTGTGTGAAGTAGTACTTCCTTCTGTTTGTTTTAAACGTATTAATTTCATGAGGTGACACCTCGTACTTGTTTTAGGTGAAGGTGTAAATAACACTTCCTTATTCACTTTCTCTATATCATTCATTTTATAGACCTCTATCATAGCCCCCCTTACTTGCCTCTTTTCTTAGGTGAGCAGTGCCAGTCACTTCAATCTCTCCTCATGGAAGCTGCTCCACACCTCTAATCATTCTCATTACATTATCATCTTCCCTGCACTTTTTCCAATTTTAATCTTTCTCTTGAGTAATTTTGAATCATCTGCAAATTTTGCCCCCTTACCAGTCATCCTTTTTTTCCAGATCATTTGAGTATGTTGAACTGCACAGGTCCCAGTACAGATACTTGCGGGACCCTGTTACTTACCTATCTCCATTGTGAAAATATTTATTCCTACCCTTTGTTTTCTAGCTTACTTAACAGTTGCTGATTTATAAGAGGACCTTCTGTCTTATCCCATGATAGCTTAGTTTGCTTAAAAGCCTTTAGTGAGGGATCTTGGATTTTCAGAAAGCTTTTGACAAGTACACTATATCCACAAACTTGCAGACTCATTCAAAGAATTCTAATAGGCTGGTGAAGCATGATTTCTCTTTAAAAAAGCCATACTGACTTTTTCCCATTATATCTGATAATTTTATTATAGTTTAAATTAATTTGCCTGGTAATGAAGTAGGTTTACTACCCTGTAATTGCCAGGATCAGCTCTGGAGCCTTTTTAAAAACAGGCATTATGCTAGCTACCCTCTAGTGCACAAGCTAATTTAAGTGGTAGGTTACATACTACAATTAGTAGTTCTATAATTTGAGTTCCTTTGGAATTCTTGAGTGAATGCCATCTGGTCTTGGTGCCTTACTACTATATGTTTAATCAATTTCAATCTGGAACAGTTCCTCAGATTTGTCTCCTAAAAAGAATGGCTTAGATGTCTGACTCTCCCCCATATCCTTTGCAGTGAAGACTGATGCAAAGAATTCATTTAGCTTCTCTGCAAAAACCTCATCCTGAGTGCTCCATTAGCACCTCAATTATCCAGTGGCCCCACTGGCTGTTTGGCAGGCTTCCTGCTTCTGATGTCCTTAAAAAAAACAAACAAAAAAAATTTGTTGTTAGTTTTTGTGTCTTTAACTAGTTGCTTTTCAAATTCTTTCTTGGCCTATTATAATTTTACACTTGACTTACCAGGTTCTATTTTCCTCACAAGGATTGAGCTTCTAATTTTTAAAGACTGTATTTTTTAATCTAACTGCTTCTTTTACTCTCCTGTTTGACCATTCTTGAATTTTTTGGGCTGGGGTAGGCATTTAGTTTGATCTATGATGGTGTTTTTAGGCTTTATGCAGTTTGCAGGCATTTCATCCTTGTGACTATACCTTTTTATTTTCATTTAACTAGCTTCCTCATTTTTGTGTAGTTCCCCTTTTTGAAGTTAAATGCTACTGGGTAGGTTTCTTTGGCATTTTTCCCCTACAATGGTGTTAAATTTTATTATGTTAATCCTATTATGTAGTGTTTCAGCTATATTCACCTCTTAAACCAGATCCTGTATTTCACTTAGGACTAAATCAAGAATTCCTTCTCCTCTTGTTGGTTCTAGAAAAAGCAGCTCCAAGAAATTGCTGAAATAGTCTATGCTTTGTTGCACTGATGTTCACACAATTACTTCTGACACTTGGCAAGCTTATAAGAAAAAAACATTAAATGATTCTAGTGTACACACACGTATCACATTCATTCTGGGGAGAGGTCTGAATTTTATTTTTAATTATGGTTTTTACCCAGCATATATGTTTAGAACTAAGTAAACTAAGTTTAGAACTAATTCCCACTAAATCTACATCTCCCATAGATGTCAGTGGGTAGTTTGCATAGTGGTCATGAGGGGAATGTGGCCTTTATCTAATAACTGAATTTATTTATTCTGTACCTAATTATTACATTCAGCACCATTCAGTGGGGCAACCATGTTCACCTTGGAGGCATCTATTACTTCTGCCCTTCATTTCTTTCTTCATCTTCATTTTTGTTTCTTTACTCCTTTAATGGTTTTGTCTCTCTCCTGTTTTTTCTTCATTTCCTTTCCTGCAATAACTCTTGCTTTCCAACCCCTCTTGGAAGATGTAAAACATCTGGAATAGATTCCCTATCTCTATGTGAACATGCTGCTACTTCTGTTAAATATATGGGAGAAAAAAAGTGTCATTTTTTCCACAAGATGCTCCTATTACTAGATTGCTCAGTAAAATGTAACAAAGAGATCCAGAAGTTGCCATTTTATTCAGCTTTCTGAAGTCGACATATTATTTGTCTGACGTAGAATACTCTGCAACTTGATGGCTAAAAATGGTCTTAAAGATGCATCAAGCTGTATTAACACTGACTGAAAAGTTTTATAAACACAACTGCAAAAGGTCTCAGAAATGCATTTAGGAATCTAGGTTTACTTGTAGTATCTACTGATGACTCCACCAACAGGTCTGCAGTTAAGGGCTTGTTAGTTGGAGAGTTATTGCAGAATAGTCATTCCTGACTAACTATTTCTAAGCAATATGTCAGATATTATATGGTTCCTGTTTGCTGCAATGGTAGACCTAAAATATGGAATTGCTGAGGGTATCACATTGGGAATAAAAATAAATGTTGGAGCTGTGGGACAAAGCAGAACTCCAGTCAAACTACTAGCTTAAATTTAGATTGTGCAGCAGTGTGAGTGAAGTCAAATGGCCCTAACTTAGACATGATATTACTGTGTGCTATTGTCTGTGTGCTGCATCGAACTACAAGCTTGAAACTACTATATACCGTATAGCTATCAAACTAGGTTATTCTTATTTTTAAGATGATTTATTTTGAAAGGCATTTTTCATTGTGAGTCCTGAAAAACTATGATAAAAAAATCTTGCGGATGCCTATAACGTACCGGTAGTAGAAAACTATTCTGAAGGAACTGACCGTGTACACCGGGCACCTAGTCAGGTCACAAAATTAAATGCAACAAAAACACATGATCATGCCTCGCCATCCCCTGGGGACGCACTGCAGACGCTGAAGTAAGGCCTGTTGTAGCCCGAGCTAGGGGCACTGTGAACGAGTAAAGGCGTGGCGACACTGGGACAAAAGATGGGTTTTAGGACGTGTTAGCTCACATGGAAGCGGTAACTAACAGTACAATCCGCATGCAAACACGTTCCTGCTCAAGCGTGTTAAATTACCTCCCCCTGGTCCACAGGGGCCTTCACCACGTCTTGTCCCCACACTACAACCCACCTTTCCTGCTAGAGAAGAAAGGCCCCAGAGGTGACGCCAACGCGGCCGCCGCACAGGGCGCATCGCGCCGGCTGCACGTGTGCGGGCTCCCCCCACCCCTCCTTGCCCTGGGCTGCGCTCACGGCAGCGCCACGAGGCTACTGGGCGACGCGGGTCCAGCCTTGCCTCCGCCACCGTCCGCCCGCTGTTGCCCCCCGCGTCAGATTCCGAAGCCCAGCTAGCGGAGCCGCCTGCTCCAGGGTGGGCGCCGGGCTGGGGTCAGAGCGCTTTCCGGGAGATGGGATCCCGGAAGCGGAAGTAGTCAGAGGCCGGCTTCCGGCGGAAGTGGCGCGGGTCGTTGGTTGTGCTCCTCGCTGGCTCGTTTCCCCCATCCCGGCCGCCCTCGGTTCTGAGGGAACGGCCGCCGCTGGGTGAGTGCAGAGCCGGAGCCGAGTCGAGTCGTGCCGTGCGCGGGGTTTTCGGACGGCTTCCCAGGGCTCCCGTTCACAAGGCGGCGGAGGCGGCGGCGGCCAGCATGGCACGACTACCCGGCGGCGGCGCGTGAAGGATGTGGCGGAGGCTGTAGCCGAGGGAGCCCTGAACTCCGGGCAGCGTCTCCCGCGGCTGCTCCTGAGCTCCTGGCTCTGGGGTGCCGGCAGCCGGCCCCTACTAGCTCGCTCCCGCCTTCGGACGTGAATCTGATCCCTCCCTTTCTCCCCCAGCGCGCGGTCCCCTCAGCACCCGCCCCGCACCCAGCGCCCTCCAGCCCGCAGACTCACAGCACCTGCTTGGTCCCTGCTGCGGCAACACCGCCCCGGGGCTCCCTGAACAGCGGGTCTCTGGTGCCCGGTGTGTCTTGCTCTGGCTCTGAAGATCTGAGTTCAAAGAGTCTCCGAGAGTGAGTGTGGCAAATATAATGGCTTCGTCGTCTGGGAACGACGACGACCTCACCATCCCTAGAGCTGCTATTAACAAGATGATCAAAGAAACTCTCCCCAATGTCCGGGTGGCTAATGATGCCCGGGAGCTGGTGGTGAACTGCTGCACTGAATTCATCCACCTCATCTCCTCGGAGGCCAATGAGATCTGTAACAAGTCTGAGAAGAAAACCATTTCCCCAGAGCATGTCATACAAGGTGAGTTCCTCGGGGTCAGTCATCTGGTAAATGACTTTCATTTAATGTAGGGCTGTTGTAACCATGTCGGTCTCGGGATAATAAGAGAGGGGTGGGTGAGGTAATATATTTTTAGTTGGCCAACTGCTGTTGGTGAGAGAGGTAACAGCACAGAGCTCTTCTTCAGGTCTATGACCCTAAAATTGATTTCTCTAAAAGTACTGGCAGAAAAAGTCAATATTTTTAAGAACATGAGTAAGATTATTTGTTGCCTTGCATTGCAAGAAGAAGGCTACTTTCGTGATGAAGGGGGCAGGAGTTTTCAGTTCCT
Source organism: Dermatemys mawii (assembly GCA_007922305.1). NCBI lineage: Eukaryota > Metazoa > Chordata > Testudines > Dermatemydidae > Dermatemys > Dermatemys mawii. The sequence goes on along the minus strand of ML677352.1, from coordinate 19,903,181 downwards.
GCCCTTGTTCTCTTCCTGTGTGCCTTTGGGTGAGTCACTTGTATTTCTGTGCTTCAGTTTACATACCCATGAAAAAAGGACCATCTCTCAGGGTGATTGTGCAGATTACTTCCCTTTTTCTTACAGAAATAAAATAAAATATATAAGCACTTGCAAACCAGAGGCTGACACTGTATATAAGATTGGGCTGGAGGACGTGGGCTTTACGAGAGAGTTCCAGGCCCTTTCCCCTGATTATAAACCAATCCCCAAGCTGAAGTAAGAAGAGAGGTACTGGGATTCCTACAAAACTGTCCCTGGACTTGCTTTGTGGCTTCATCTTTTGTATCAGTTCTGATGTAATAGGTGTGTACACTTAAAAATATGCAGTTACACCCTATTTTGGGCTCTTGGCTCCCACCTTCTGTGGCTGCTGGATGGAAAAGTTTTCTGGTTCCTTTTTTGTTCTCAAATTTCAGAGCCTCCTGTTTTTGGTGAATGTCTGTTGTTCTAGTCTTCTCCAGCCTTTTTTGTGAGTGAGTTCACTGTGAATAGAACCGGTGTTTGCTTCTGCTGTTCATAATTTTCTCAAGCAGTTAACAGAATGAAACTAATGACTTGGGTTACTTCCACAGCTGCTTTTGAAAGCCACATGGGCTGCTCCTATCAAGAATCATGTTCATTTTACTCAGATACTTGAGAAAGCTACCACAATTCTTGACAGTTTCATTGCTGCCCACAAAGTTGTGAATTAAGGTAGTAGTGAAAGTGATCAGAGTTTTAGTTTTACTTAGCTGCTTGTTAGGTCAGTAAACAGCTGCATAAGCTGTAAAACTTCAGGCTCAGGAAAACAATCCAGTATTAGTTTGTATCAGTTCACATGAAAAGTTGTTTTTCAAATTATAAGTACTAAATGCTTAATTAATTAGATTCTGTGGACTATGATGGGGTATGCTAACTCCACTCAGCAGAAAAAGTTTCCTATTTGCAATATACAAGTGGATTTTTCAAGCTCTGATTATGATTACTTATAATATTGAGCAGTATAAGAAAATATGAATAATAACTAAACTTTTCTTAATGTTAATATTTTAAGAAAATGATGCCTTGCAGTAAAATTTTAAAAAAATTCTTAAAAATCCTCTCAAACTCGGACTTTAAAATGTAAAACCCAGACTTGCATTGTGAATGAAATTTTGTGCTGGTTGAATACCTGAAGTTGCCACCAAAAGGATCAGCAAAAGTTTTTAGGTTAATAGAGGTGATCTCTAAAGAAAAGTAGAACAAAATTATATTGGAAACCCAATACTAGTGGGAAAAAATAATTTAGTGATGAAAGACTGGTTGCTTACTATAAATGATCCTTAGTGCAGATTTCACTTATTAACACTATCCAGATTAATCCAGTGGATTATTTTTCATAATGCAGATTAAGAAAATTTGTATGTAGTTGGAAGCTGAAGTGAAATGATTACTATAGACATACTGTATCTGCAGGATGTCATCTTCTAACAAATATTTTGTCAAGTTATAATTGCTAGTGTGTTCAAAGTTCTATTTTTTTAATATAAAGTTCTTCTTGAATTCCAAGTTGTCAATGTTAATCAAATTTTGTTAAGTGGATGTTGATGTTTATCCATTTATATGTTCAAATGTGGTAAGGAGAATGTTACTGTCATGCAATTTTATGTTCTGCATCTACCTTCATTGTTATCCTTATCATCCTTCAAAAATACATATGGTACTCATTCCTTCCTAACCTGTCAGGTGATTCCTTGAAGCATGAGGTGAATATCACTATTTTAAAGAAAATTATTTAAGATTTATGTGCTGCATATAATTTAAATATTTCTATTCCCTTCTGTATTGTGAAACTTCTTTTGCTTTTTTTACTACTGTCTTTAAGTTGTCTACAGTAACTTTGTCAAAAGCTTCTTGAAAGTTTAAATACATTTCAGTAAGTCCTCCTTTGCCTACTATTTTATCAAAATACTGAAAAATATTTCATTGATATGCTGAAGTTTTTAATAAGTAAGCTGAAGTTTACTCTTTCTGTCATATTCATCTACATTTTTAAAATTATAACTTAAACCACTTTACTTTGTACTTAAATGAGGCTTACTGGTTGGTTATTCCCGGGATCGCCTCAACTTGTTTAAAATTTGCTACTCTCCAGAGCACCAGTGTAGTAGCTAATCTTAATGAGAGATGCATCTCTTTATTGGCAGCTCAGCCACTTCATTCATTCTTACATTCTTTCAGATATCATGGTCCATACTATATGTCTCTTGTTCCTGCACTACCTTTTTTGACACATCAGTATGTCATTGAATACCTGAAAAGAGTAGGTCTAGGGTAGCAATCACCAACATCCTTTGTGAAAACTTGGAAAAAAGAAATTTAGCTTCTCTGCTTTTTTTAAATCTGAATTGCTATATGGTATTTTAGAAGATCACCATTTTTTCCATAACTTTTCTGGTTCATATATGTTTAAAGAATTCCTTGTAGCTTTCTTTATGACTTTGACTATTTGCTCTTCAAAATCCGTTATACCCTACTAATTTTCCCTGTCATAATTCATGCTTTCTTTCTGTTGGCTTTGCTGGGGTTAGATTTACATTTCTGAAAGATACCTATTTAGTTCAAGGAACACCTTATGCATTGCCATCTTGTAATTGAACTATTGTTTTGTTTAGGTACTTTCTGTTTAGATGCCTGTGACTTTGTTATGGTATGTTTTAAGTGGCCTCCGTTGAGTCTAAGGATCTAATATATTTACTTTTGATTTTAATGTCTTTTGAATTAATTTCCTTCTCTTTTTGAAGTCTCCTTTCTGAAGTTTAATGGAACACTACTAGATTTTGGTATGATTCCTTGCCCAAAGCAAATTTAATCTGTTTCTCTCAATTACTGGAAGTTCTGATTTAGTTTCTAAAGTAAGATCCTGCAACTGCAGCGATTTTCAAACTGTGGGTTGGGACCCCAAATTGCGTCACGACCCCATTTTAATAGGGTCACCAGGGCTGGCTTTGACTTGCTGGTACCTTGGGCTGAAGCCTGTGCCCCACCACGTGGAGTTCAGGCTGAAACCAAAGCCCGAGGCTTTAGCCCTGTGCAGAGGGGCTCAGATTACAAGCCCCTTACCTGGGGGTGAAGCCCTTAGGCTTTGCCTCTCTGCTCCGGGTAGTGGAGCTCAGGTGGGATCAGGCTTTTGTTCCCTGGCTCCTGGAATAATTTTTGTTGTGAGAAGGGGGTCACGGTGCGATGAAGTTTGAGAACCCCTGTGCAACTGGATCTACGTGGGCTGATCCCTGCAGTTGCTCAGAGCCCCCTGAAGTCAATGACATATGTACTGTTTTCTTTACATGCTATTGTACTCAATATTGACAGTATAATTGCTCTCAATTTCAATATGCTGTGGTAAAATTCAGTTGTTTTGTTGAATAACAGGATACATTTAAAAGTATTCAAGTCTCAACCAAGCCTAGAAAAAACACTTATTTGGAAAATTTCATTATTGTATTTCTAATTCTAAATAATGCATTGCATAAATGTATGTAAAATGCAAGCCCACACACTATAATGTATTCCTTATTGTATTTCTTTAGATTTAATAAAATAGACTGGAACGTTCTGTACATTGATTAAAATATAAAATATTAAATATTTTAAAAACAAAATACAAACTTTCAGCCAGGCTACCATGCACAAGGCAACTTGCGTTATCATATATTTTACCCATTACATAATACAACTTTAAAAAAATAAAAACTACCATAAAGAATAAGGCTCCACAACTAAATTACCTCAGATCCCAACTCGTCAAAATTGATGCTGAGACTCTCAAACTCACTCTTCTGAAAGAGTTCTTTCAACGTATAGCAACAGAAAAGACTATCTTCTCTAATCAACAGCAAAATTTCTGGGTTGATTCTGAGACATCTCATACTCCTCTAGTTGACAGAGCAATTAAATTGTACCTGTGGAGCAGAAGCCAAACTTAAATGCCATGGGGGACAAGAGTTAATTATCAGTTTACTGATACTCTACATATTCAGAAATTAGCTCTCTACGAGGCTTTTTTGTTTAATTCAATAAAATGAGTCACCTGATAAATGTTTGAAGGGGATGCAATCTAAATTGTCTATCATCACTGCAGATTGACTGCTATTTTTTGTATATGACTGGAGGGCAGATCTGGACACACCAGTAATCTTAGTCACTGAAACAAGCAGCTTTGGTCGCTTAAAAGCTTCTGAGATGTCCAACATGACCAAAAATGGCCATTAGACACTACTTGAAACCTCAAAATCATAGCCTTCTGAATCATAGTCCCTTAAAAGAAAGCAAAATGTGAAAATGGGCTCTAATTGACAAAAGCTCTAGCCTACAGACATGGCTTTTTGAAGATATTGACCTTTAAACTTTCTTAAGAATAGCTGGCATTCTCCCTTTGGTAAGATATTCATGATGTTCGACCATAATTGTATTAGTCGGTCACGCCAAAACTAGGCCTAAAGCTTCCTCCAGGTCTCTGTATGTTAACCAGATCTGGCAAATACCACTAAGAGAAGCATGAAATCATACATTGCATATTCAGACCAAAACTGGCATCACAAAATCAATAACTCATGCATGTTACCTGCCCTGTCTTGGTTGCATAGTTTTTCATAATGGGAGCCAAGATTTCTTTGGCAAATTCAAAGCCTAGGTAATGGGTTTCAGAGCTTGAGCTCCAGCCTGAGCTGCACCTTCAAAGTGCTGTATATGGAGCTGTTTTTAGAGCATTAACGTGAGCCCCGCTAACCTAAGCCTTCCAACCTGGGTTCAGAGGCTTTCTCCAAAATGCTGTGTACATGTACCCTGTCTCTCACTATTTGTACAGTGCCTGGTATGATGGAACCTCATTCTCCATTGGGACTGTAGGTGCTAGTGCAATGCAAATACTAAGAATAAATAAACGAAAATTAGTGCATTCAAGTTTTGAAATCTAGTGATTTACGGAAACTTTTTATTTGCTAAATAGAATAGCAAACAGGTATGATATTCTATTTTATTATTAGCTAGAAATAGAATATCAAACTTGTTTGCTTGACTTTGAAATGAAAACATCTGGTGATTGATAAACCTGTGGCATTTAAAGCAAACCAAATATATCAGAGTGCTGATATTTACATGTGCAAATAGTAATAACAAAGCTGTTGAAGGTTGTGCCATTAACTTAATCAGAAAATATTTGTCAGTGATAAAGTAATACTGATATGTCAGTTGGCCTTGTCTACAAAAGGCTTTAAAACTAATTTTGAAAACAGAATCTAAACATTATTAAAAATTAAATTTAGATAAAAGATGCTGTCAACTAAATTTGCCAATTTAAAAGTGAAACTGACAACAAACAAAAGGAAGACTGACTTTATGGATTTTCATTGTCTAAAATTAGCAAAGTGTACAAAATAAGTAGAGCATTAATTGTGATAAGTAAATTCTATTTTTATAATTTTCATTTTTAATAATCAAAGATTTTACTAATAAAACAATTGACTGGTTTGTCTTATCAAGTTAACTGTTGCATAAAATTAGTTTTCACACACTTTTTGGCTGGTGAAGAAAGGACCAAACCTCTTCCTCTTATTACTTTTTAAAAATCAAATTCAAGCCATGGGCTATTTATCGAGGTACTTATGTGGCCACCATTCCAGTAGTTTTGTAGAGCTTCCAAAGTATATTAAAAACAGATTAAAAACTATTTTCCTAGTTTGTTTAATCTGCAATCTTTTTTGTATGTAAAGAACGAAGCTTTCCCTCGCGAAATTGAAGAAATTAGTTTTACATTGACTTTTGAAAGTGGAGAGGTCCACAGTCATTCTTCTCATCAAATCTGAGATCTTTACCAGCAGCTGATCTCTCTCTCTCATTCCCAATCCCACTATTCATTTGTCACCTGTTTCATTGTTCAGGGGAATGTAGCTGTTGAAGATGCTCATTGAGCTGAGAGGCAGTCTCTCTGGTATCACCTGGTCTACATGGGGAGGGGGAAGGTGGAGGATTGATCTAAGTCAGAGGTCGGCAACCTTTCAGAAGTGGTGTGCCGAGTCTTCATTTATTCAGTCCAATTTAAGGCTTCACGTGCCAGTCTGGAAAGGGCGGGGCTTTGGGCGGAAGGGTAGGAGCTGAGGGGGGTCAGAGCCAGCCCCAGCCCACCCTGTAGGTAAGTGCCCCCTCTTTCTCCTACTCAGCCCACAGGGGTAGCAGCAGCAGCCGGGGGCTATTTGAAGGGCCCAAGGCTCCCCTGCCTCTACTGCCCTGGACCCTTTAAATAGCCTACGGAGTTGCAGCGGCGGAGGGGCTCTGGTGGCTATTTAAAGGGCCTGGGGCGGTAGAGGCAGCCGGAGCCCCGGTCCCTTTAAATAATCCCCAGAGCCCTGCTGCTACCCCAGGGTTCTGGGGGCTATTTAAAGAGCCCAGGGCTCCCCTGTTTCTACCACCCCAGCCCTTTAAATAGCTGCCGGGACCCTGGGGTAGCGGCGGCTGGGCACCAATGGCTATTTAAAGGGCTGGGTTGGTAGATGCAGCGGGAACCCTGGACTCTTTAAATAGCCACTGGAGACCTGCTGCCACTTCCCCAGGGCTCCAGTAGCGGGGCTCTGGTGGCAAATTAAAGGGCCTGTGGCTTTATGCCATATGGGGCGTACAGACTTACTTTCACCTTTGCTACCAGCCAAGGTCCCAGCCGCCCTCAGCCCACTGCTAGCCTGGGTGAAGGAAACCCCAGGCTGGCAGCAGGCTGAGCAGTTCAGCCCGTCGCTGCTCTGAGCTCCTGGCCACCAGCCCCTCTCAGCCTGCTGCTGGCCTGGGTGAAAGAAACCCCAAGTTGGCAGCAGGCTGAGTGGGGCCATTAGCCAAGACCCCAGCTGGCAGAAGCCTTCTGCCAGAACCCCAGACCGTCAGCAGGCTGAGGGATTCAGCCCACCACCTCACTGTGCTCGCGGCTGTCAGTCCCGCTCAGCCCGCTGCCACTCTGGGGTTCCCGCTGCAACCTTCTGCCACTCAGGGTTTCCCTCACTCAGGCTAGCAACAGGGGGACCCCAGTTGGTAAGGGGCTAGCAGTGGGAACCCCAGAGTGGCAGCGGACTGAGCAGCTCAGCCTGCTATTGCTCTAGGGTTCCCGCTGCTGGCTTCTGCCAGCCTATGTCTCAGTCCGCTGCCAGCCTGGGTGAAGGAAACCAGGCTAGCAGTGGGAACTGAGTGGGGCAGGCGGTGGGACCCCGGCTAGCAAGGGTCCAGCATGGGGAACCCTAGAACAGCGCCAGGCTGAGTGGCTCAGCCCTCCACCGCTTTGGGGTTTCCGCCGGAGCCTTCTCCCAACTGGGGTCTTGGCCCACTGCCAGCCTGGGTTTCCTTCACGCAGGCACGCAGCGGACGCTGAGTGGGGCAGGTGAGGGACCCCAGCTGGCAAGGAGCCAGCAGCAGGAACCCCAGAGCAGTGGCAGGCTGAGTGGCTTAGCCCGCTGCCGCATGCCATCAAGAATTGGCTTGTGTGCCACCCTTGGCACGTGTGCCGTAGGTTGCAGACCCCTAATTTAAGTTAAGGAACTTCAGCTACATGAATAATGTAGCTGAAGTCAACATACTTAAATCTACTTACCATGGTGTTTTCACTGTGGTAGGTTGACTGCTGATGCTCCCGTTGACTTCGCCTGCACTTTTTGCTCCTGTGGAGTACCAGAGTCGACAGGAGAGTGCTCAGCAGTCAATTTATCGTGTCTTCATTAGATGCGATAAATCGATGCTCGCTGGATCGATTGCTCCGGAGGTAAGTGTAGGCATGCTCTTAGACTAGTCCTATTCAGGGTTTTGAGCATCAAGACAGACTAGGATCCAGAATAGAGTCTGAGAGCAGAATGCTAGGATGGGGGTGATAATGAGGAGGGCCTCTGTTAAACAGATGCATTTTGTATAGGGAGCTTTTTCTGGGTTTGACTTCATTCCTAGATATGAGGTGCAATAATCAGTCACTGCAGACAGGTCTCTGTCTGTTAAGATGGGGTGTAATTTTCTGGCTAGTAACTGCTGCTGTTTGGGCATCTAATAGCATTGAAGAATCCCTAAGGAGTCTCTGGCTGCAGACCAACTTAGCAATCTAAAGGCAGATGCTTTCTGTAGTACAGAGGCAAGTTTTTCGAAGTATTTCTGTAGCTTTTGTCCTATTTTCAATGGCTAGCTGAATAATGTTTGAAACCAGTGTATACAGAACCCTTTTTTCCAGTAGTTCATACTGAGCTTTGAACCATGTTTTAAAGTAATGTGGACAAGAGTTGGATCCTATCTACAGTAAAACCAACTTTTAGGAACCTGGTTACAGCAGTTGTTCCCTGATTTTGTCTATCCAACCCTGTTGTGTATTTTGTGGAGACTATTAAAACCATGATTAGGTCCCAGCTATGTTACAAGATGGAATAGTGTCTTAGTATTTTAAGGAGGGTTGGAGGACAATTATTGAATTGCAACTAGGTATGCAACACTTATTATTGACATTGGGATGGGGACTTAAATTAGCAATCTGTTCTCTCCTGAAATGGCCAAGTTGTTGCATATCAGTGCTGACTTCAGCCTATTAAGAAAATGTTTTTGATTGGTCCATTATGCTTAAATGAGGGAAGGAGGGGACTTTGGGCAGATGTGGTCATCTCAGGAGGTCATTTAATCCAACCCTGTGTTCAAAGCAGTCCAACCCCCTGCTCAAAATAGGACCAATCCCCAACTAAATCATCCCAACCATGGCTTTGTCAAGCCTGATCTTAAAAACCTCTAAGGAAAGAGATTCCACCACCTCCCTAGGTAACCCATTCCTGTGCTTCACCCCACCCTTCTAGTGAAAAAGTATTTCCTTAATATCCAACCTAAACCTCCCCCACTGCAATTTAAGACCATTATTCCTTGTTCTGTCATCTGGTACCACTGAGAACAGTCTTGATCCATCCTCTTTGGAATACCCTTTCAGGTAGTTGAAAGCAGATATCAAATCTCCCCTCATTTTTCTCTTCTGCAGACTAAATAATCCCAGTTCCCTCAGCCTCTCCTTATAAATCATGTGCTTCAGACCCCTAATCGTTTTTGTTGGCTTCCACTGGACTCTTTCCAGTTTTCCCACATCCTTCTTGGTAGGGTGAGGCCCAAAACTGGACACAGTACTCCAAGTGAGGCCTCACCAATGCTGAATAGAGGGGAATGATCATGTCCCTCGATCTGCTGGCAGTGCTCCTACTTATACAGCCCAAAATGATGGTAGCCTTCTTGGCAACAAGGGCACACTGTTGACTCATATCCAGCTTCTTGTCCACTGTAAATCCTGGGTCCTTTTCTGCAGAACTGCTGCCTAGCCACTTGATCCCTAATCTGTAGCAGTGTATGGGATTCTTCTGTCCCAAGTGCAGGACTCTGCACTTGTTCTTGTTGAACCTCATCAGATTTCTTTTGGCCAAATCCTCTAATTTGCCTAGGTCTCTCTGTATCCTGTCCCTACGCTCCAGCGTATCTACCACTCCTCCCAGTTTAGTGTCATCTGCGAACTTGCTAAGAGTGCAGTTCATGCCATCCTCCAGATCATTATTGAAGATATTGAATAAGACTGGCCCTGGGGGCACTCTGCTTGAAACCAGCTGCCAACTAGACATGGAGCCATTGATCACTACCCATTGAGCCCAATGATCTAGTCCCACCTTCTAGTCCAGTGGTCTTCAAACTGGGGTGTGCGAGACCCCGGTGCTGCCGCCGCGCCCGCTTGGGAGACCGCCGAACTCCCGAGTGAGCTATTTTGGTCCCGCCGAAATGCCATGGTGGAAAGCGGAAGCTTCCGCTTTCTGCGGCGGCATTTTGGCAGACATATCCTGGGGGGGCTGCGAGTGGCCACTGGGCCGCGGTAAGGGGCCGTGGCCCGAAAAGTTTGGGGACCCCTGTTCTAGTCCATTTATCCAGCCCATACTTCTTTAACTTGCTGGCAAGAATTCTGTGGGAGTCCATATCAAAAGCTTTGCTGAAGTCAAGAAATAACACATCCATTGCTTTTCCCTTATTCACAGAACCATTTATATCGTCATAAAAGGCGATTAGGTTAGTCAGGCATGACTTGCCTTGGTGAATCCTTGCTGATTCTTCCTGATCACTTTTCTCTTCTTTAAGTGCTTCAGAATTGATTCCTTGAGGACCTGCTCCATGATTTTTCCAGGGCTGAGGTGAGGCTGACTGGCCTGCAGTTCCCTGGATGCTCCTCCTTCCTTTTTTAAAAGATGAGCATCACATTTGCCTTTTTCCAGTCATCCGGGACCTCCCTGATCACCATGAGTTTTCAAAGATAACGGCCAATGGCTCTGCAATCACACCTGTCACTCCTTTAGCACCCTCAGATGCAGCGCATCCGGCTCCATGGACTTGTGCTTGTCCAGCTTTTCTAAATAGTTTTGAACCATTTCTTTCTCCACAGAGGGCTGGTCACCCCCTCCGCCTGGGCTTTTATGCTCTACAGAAGAGTAAAAAGATGCAAATTAAAAATAACTGTTGTGAGTCACTTTAAATAATGAATCTATAGAACAGAGCAAGTTGATGTCATATTACTGGAAATTGTTTTGATGTGACTACAAATTTCAGTTATGCTAATTGGTCAACATGTTTTCTTTCTTCCAGCACTAGAAAGCTTGGGTTTTGGCTCCTATATCAGTGAGGTAAAAGAAGTCTTACAAGAGTGCAAAACAGTAGCACTAAAAAGAAGAAAGGCCAGTTCTCGTTTGGAAAATCTTGGCATTCCTGAAGAAGAACTTCTAAGGCAGCAACAGGAATTATTTGCAAAAGTGAGTGAGGCAATATTTCTGACTAAGAAATCTATTGTGGATTTTTTTCCCTGTTAATTGCAAAAATCTATCTGTGAGGTTGAATGAACTAGACACTCCCTGATTTAGTGCCACAGAAACATGCATAAATCCAGAAGAATCCCGTTTTATGGATTACATGGCCATGAAAGATTTTCCTGAATCTGACCTTGTGAAGTCAGAGCGAGAAATGCAAATGGATAAATAGGATGCTGAATTTTCTTTGTTACTTCTGTGATCTGACATTCCAGAGACGTTGTATAGAAATGTGTGCATTTTATTAGTCTGAGTTTTGAATAAATGTATTACTTTGCCACTGGTAATATCAAAGCTGTGCCACTCAATAATGTATTTCTATTTTACAGAAACTAACAAATGTTTGAGTTTTGAAAAGTTATTTTCAACTACTTTTTGTATTCCTTTATTTGTGCTATCAGATTCTTTAGTACAATTGTATATATGAAGGGAAATGGCAACTAATACCGTAGACTCTCGATTATCCAGGATCGGATTAACCAGGTTGTGGATTAACCAGGATGTCAAAAAAATATGCGTAACTTTCAGGACCAGCTCTGGCTTTGTTGACGCCCCAAGCACAAAAAAAACCCAGCCCACCAGGGCGCAGGGCAACCAGTGGACCAACTCCTCCTCTCCCCTCTGGTGCAGGGTGGCTGGTGAACCAACCCGCGCGCCCCTCCCCCCATTTCCATGGATGGTGATTATCCGGGATTTTATTAACCAGGATTAATTTTTTCCCTATCATCCTGGATAATCGAGAGTCTACTGTAGTTTAGAAAATGATCAATTTCTGTAAACTATAAATCATAGAAATGTAGTGCTGGAAGAGACTTGGAGAGGTTATCTAATCTATCCCCCTGCGCTGCGGCAGGGTCATGTATACATAGGCCATCTCAGACACGTTTTTGTCTAACCTGTCCTCAGAAACCACCAATGACAGGGATTCCACAGCCTCTCTTAGAAACATATTCCAGAGCTTAAGTACCCTTATAACTAGAAAGTTTTTCTTAATATCTAACCTAAATATCCTTTGCCGCAGATTAGTCCATTGCTTGTTGTCCAATCTTTAGAACAACTTTAATAGCCCTTAACATATTTGAGCACTGTTATTAGGACCCCTCTGAGTCGTCTTTTCTCAAGACTAAACATGCCCAATTTTTTGACCTTTTTTCATAGGTCTCAAATCTGCTATGATTTTTGTTGCTCTACTATGGACTCTCCAATTTATTCATTTATTTCCTAAAGCATGGCACTCAAAACTGGATAGAGTACTCCAGCTGAGGCCTCCCTAATGCTAAGTAGAGCAGGATGGTTATTGTCTGTCTTTTGGATATGACACTCTATTAATATACCTTTTTTTGCAACTGCATCGTGTTGTTGACTTATGTTTAATTTGTTATCCATTGTAATCCCCGTATCCTTTTCAGCAGTGCTACCAACTAGCCAATTATTTCCCATTTTGTAGTTGTGCATTTGCCTTTTTTCTTCCTAGGTGTAGTGCTTTCCACTTATCTTTATTGAGTTTTATCTTGTTGATTTCAGACCAATTCTTCAGTTTGTCAGGATTGGTCTGTATTCTAATCCTGTCTTCCAAAGTGCTAACAACTCCTCTCAGTTTAATGTCCTCTTCACATTTTATAAACATACTCATCAGTCCATTATCCAAGTCATTGGTGAAAATGTTGAATAGTACCAGAACTGGGACAAACCCCTGTGAAACCCCACTAAAAATGTCCCCCCAGTCTGACAGCAAATGGTTGACAATTACTCTTTGAATAGGATCTTTCAACCAGTTGTTCACATAACTTATAGTAATTGCATTTAGACCACATTTTGCTAGTTTGATTATAAGAATGTCAGGTAGATTGTGTCAAAAGCCTTACTAAAATCAAGATATGTCACATCTACGGCTTCCACCCATCCATTAGGCCAGTAATCCGATAAAAGAAGGAAATTAAGTTGATTCAAAATGAAAAGGGGATTTAAAATTGAAATGTGCACTTAATTTTAAAGGTGCCCTGTATGGGGGGGAACAGACTTTTGCTCTATTTTGTTTTATATATAAAGAAGGCCTGATTTTTTGTTCGTGTTTTTTTTCTGCTTTACAGTGCAAATTCAGGTTTTAAATGGACTTGGCAAGCTGTTCAAATAATCATCTATATCAGGGGTCAGCAAACTTTCAGAGGTGGTGTGCTGAGTCTTTATTTATGTTAAATAGTGAAAAGTTAAGGATTCGCGTGCCAGCCTGGAAGGGGTGGGACTTCGGGTGGAAAGTGGGAAGTTGAGGGGGTCAGTCTGCCCCCACCTTGGGGTTTCCCCCACAGACTCCTGCCAGATGGGGTCTCAGCCTGCTGCTAGCCTGGGTGAAGGCGCTGAGTTGGGCAGACGGGGACCCTGGCTGGCAAGGGGCCAGCAGGGGAAACCCCAGAGTGGGGCAGGTTGAGCGGCTTAGCCTGCCACTGCTCTGAGGTTTCCCCCGCAGGTTCCTGTCAGCTGGGGCCCCGACGCCTGCCCCACTCTGCTCGTGCTGCTAGTCTGGGTATAGGGAACCCAGGTTGGCAGCGGGCTGAGACCCCAGCTGGCAGGAGTCTGTGGGGGAAATCCCAGAGCAGCAGCGAGCTAATCGCTCAGCCCGCAGCTGCTTTGGGGTTTTCCCCGCAGGTTCCTGCTAGCTGGGGGCCCGCTGCCTGCCCCACTCAGCTCCCGCTGTTAGCTCGGGTATAGGGAACCCAGGCTGGCAGTGGGCTGGCAGGAGCCTGCGGGGGGGAAACCTCAAAGCGGCAGCGGGCTGAGCGCTCAGCCCGCCGCTGCTCTGGGGTTTCCCTCAGCCTGCTGCCATTTGAGAAAGATGAACTCACAATACACTTCTGAGAATCTTTAAAATTCATCTAGCAAAACCAGACGTAACATTCCTGATATTTAGGTAATGAAAACAAGCAATTTTTTGGAGATGGGGAAAGAAGCAAAAATGGTGTTGGGAGGTGGAGAATGATAGGGCTGAATTTAGGTTCAGCTGCAGAGGTTAGACCCCTATTCAATAAGAATATTGTTACATCACTTCTCTAGTTCTGATACTTTCAATCTATAACACATTGTACATGTTTCACTTTCCTCACCCTCCATTTTTCCTTTTAATTTACTTGTAATTTAATTTAATTTAATTCTTTCTTAAAGTAAGGCCTGCACTTCCTGTCAGTAATTCCTAGGCAGTGTGGTTAAGTGGTTGAGGGACTTGTTGATGCTTATTGTACTTGTTGCACCTCTAGCCACTCTGCAACATTCTTGGTTTATTTTTCATTTGAAAGTGGTGCCTCTCTGACCCTGTCCAACCCCCCAAATTGATTTTTTTTCAAGTACATTTTTATTTACCCCAGCCTCTTTGGTTTTCTGAGCATAAATGCGCCAAATGATGGTTGTACAGCATACCATAAAATAGGTTATGCCAACATGAAGAAAAACCGGTTCTGTATTAATAATAATGAGTTTAGATTGTGGATTAGAGGGAAAGAATTATTAAATGTTAATATCAATACAAAACATTGCAGTATTTTGAACACCTTTTATATACAATGATTATTTTTAGGTATAAATCTTGTACTTTGCACCTGCAGTTTCTACTAGACCATTAATGTAATCTTTGCCAGTGTGCTAAACTAATTCCTTAAAAAGATATTGGAAGTCTTGGGTTTTGTTAACAATTTAATTTTTGTCTGCAGGCTAGACAGCAGCAAGCAGAACTGGCCCAGCAGGAATGGCTACAGATGCAACAAGCAGCCCAACAAGCACAGCTTGCTGCTGCGTCAGCCAGTGCATCCAATCAGGCAGGATCCTCTCAGGATGAAGATGATGAAGATGATATCTGAAATTCACCAGCTGAGTTTCTATTCCCACTGAGAAATATCTTTCCTGCACAATGAAAACAGTGAAATGAATGCTTACCTGTAATTTTGTATGCATCTTGGACTGGCCATTGGTATTCTAGGGATGTCTGTTGCTGTGTGCTGTACATGTAAAAACTGTCTTTTTTTTTTTGAACTCTTAAAGATTTAAGGTTCAATATCATATCAACTTTGGATTTTTAATGGTGTATATGGAAATTTTAGACAGCAGTGCGTCATTTATTTGATCAATAAACAGTGTTAAAATAAACAACAGGTTTATACAATAGTGAGATTTATACAGAAGCTCTAAATCCACATTTGCATTTCTCTTCCCTTTTAACTAAACTATAAAATCTTACATAGAGAATTTTTAATTGTTTTTTTTTTTTTTTTGGGTGGGAGTGATTCAGTATACACTTAATCTGCATAATGGAAAAAGCAAAGAGGTCAGCATAGTAAAGTCTGAATTCTTTGTCCTTTTAAAAATGAGGATATATATATATGGCAATAAATATTGTATGTGCTCAAATATCACATTTGTTACAAATTTAAAAAGATACATTTTCATTAAACTAGGAAAAGGTATGTTTAATAGGAGTTGTAGAAATTCTGTCATTTTTTTGTATAGGGGTGAAAAAATAAACCCATGATTTTATTATGATAACTATGAAGAGTCCTGAACCAATGGATATTTCATTTCAAAGCCTGACCAGTGTAGAGAACTAATAATTCTTATTATTTCACTCCAGTGTAATGTTAACTGTGGTTGATGGTATTACTTGCGTAGTCCAGACATGTTCATATTGTTCACATGTAAAGTTGGAACTTGGTGAAACAGAATTGTGTGAGTTCCATTGACTTAACTGGGAATTATTAAATGTTTAAGCCTACAAAGGCAAAAATTGAAGCTAATGAACATGCTTTCAGTAAAAGAGGGATTTTTATTTAACTCTGATTAGTTAGTTGTTGTTAGCATAATGTTAACATTTTCCAGACTAGGTTACCAATGGATTCTTCGGCTACCTTGTGAAACAATAACATTTTCTTCATTCAAACAGGTTAGTAAATGGAAATGATTCTGTCCACGTTTAGTTAGGAAAGTATGCCCCAAGAATATTCAGCACTATATAGATCAAGAAAGAAAAAGTAGTCTTTTTGACAGGTTGACTTTGAAAATTCTGTTTATATAAATGGATGGGCAACTGTTCTTTGTGTAGAAATAGACCACAGTTGTGTCCGTTATAGAATTTTAATGTTGAATGAAGAAATGTTGGCTTATGTTCTGGTACTCGTTTCCAGCAGAATGGAAAAGCCACTTGCATACTAGTGCAGATGATCAGATCAGATAGCTGTGTAAGAATGCACTCTCTTTTCTTTTAGTATGCTCTTGACAAATTTCTCTGGTAAAAATTTTTTGACTAAAAGCTGTGGATGCAGCAATCTGTTTACATAGTGAAATAAACAGAAAACAGTGTGCCCATTTTAAGTAGAGATCTGAACAAGTATAGTTGGCATATATTCAGCTCTCCAAGGATCGCCCAGAGGCTTTTGATTTCACTTTTAGAGACATTAGGTTACATATTGAATAAACTTACACATTTTCTAAATGCATCCGTGCCATGATGGCTCAAAAAGTAAAGATTAGTTTGTTGAATGTTAAGTTGAAAAACTTTCATGAAATATGTTGGACAAGATTTGACTAAGGAAGTGGTTTTCTGTAAAGACTTAAGTACCAAAGGTAGTAAATCTAGTCTAGTGAAACAATGTTAATGTGCAGTGTTGGCTTTTCTAATTTGTACTGTAACACCTTACACTTTCTATTTTAAATGAATCTTTTTATTTTAAATAAACAAAATTAGATATTTCACATTTGTTTTTTCTGATGCAGAATTCAGGTTAACATTTTACTGCATCTGGTATGTGTGGGATAGTATGTTTGGTTCGCTGTGATCTTTTCTTTGGACGTTCTTGTGCTTTTTTCATATGCTGTATTCTTCAAGCAATAAAATTCTGATGTGTTTTTATAAGTGGTTTTTATATTTGATGTTGAATAGCCACTTTCCTTCACTGCATTTGCAATGTTATAAGGAAGAAATTTAAGGTTATTTAAGCATTGCTGCTATTTTGACTGGTGGGCAATTTTTGTGACAAAGATAATGCTACTCAAAATCTGCTGTATGATATTCGTGCTCAGTTGGGCTAATTTTGTACTTGCAAACAGTATCTCTATTTTGTCATGTTGACTCTCCTTCCAGGAAGTATATTCTCCCTATTTGCAATATTTGCATTTTTGTAAAGTGAACAGGTTCACTTGTTTAAAAACTGCATTTCCAGCTTTTCAGTGCTAAAGGGACAGTCAAAACCTTGAGGGTCAGATGCACATTACTAGTTACATCTTTTAGAATGTTACGATGAGAAGAAATTTTTATTGTAAATTTTTAAATTTAAACAAGCTAGCCATTATTTTTGTATGACTTACTGCATTTATGTCTTGCCTCCTTCTTCTGGATGTCCGGTGGCAAAGACAAATCTATTTCCAGAGTTATGATACTACTGATGCTGGTACACAGATAATACATAGGCATAAAACATTATAAATTTAAGTTTGGTGAGTAAATCAGATGTACAATACTTAGTCTCTGTTTGAAATAGGTGTGTCAGCAGATCAGTGTAGTCCTAGTGGGAAAAGAAAAGGTGCAAAGAATATTGCAAATAAGTTAAATTACAAAAATTAGTTGTTTGTTTTTTAAGCTTGTTATCAGATATAAACCTTGAATGTTCCATAGGCAACTTTTTGTTCTCACATGTCAGAATTAGGCTCTCTACTCAGTATCCAAAATACAGTTCAGGAAGAGTGAAACTTGAAATTAACTTCAGTATCAAATGCGAGGTTTTGACACTTTCTCAAGATAATACTTATAAGAAACCAGTAGAAAGAGGGAACAGAATTGTTTTGCTACCTACTTACTTGTCATATGTATAGCAGAATCTTTTCAAGCTTGGCATAGCATTAAACTGACACAGTATATCTCAGCAGAAGACATTCATTGCTGAGTAATGCTTTCAATTCAAGGCTGTTACGGAATTTGAGTAAAGTTCTGTTTTTTGTCTCCAGTGAACTGTGTATCATGACGTTTTACATGGTGAATAAAGTAGTTCTTTTTAATACTGCTTTTCTGGGATAAAGTGAAGAGTGAATTTTTAAAAAAACAAAACCAAAAAACTAAAGCTGAAATCCCCCTTAAAGGTATATTTGAATGTCTTTTTTCTTACAGAAGAGCTTGTTTTAGAGTTGTTAATATGTTTTAAAAAAAATCACATTTCTAGGAATGGAGACAGCTCCAGTGGTAGATGGTGCACATCAGATTTTGTAAAAGTGACTTCATTAAAGAAGATTCTTCTATGTGCATAATAGTACGTTTGATCTTCAAATCACTTTGAAACAGTGTAAGAATTAAAAAAATGACTTGCCATAAATTCTTCAGTGCATATGTGCAGAACTTAGTTACTTCCAAATGGAACCACTTGCACAACTCTAGTAATCTTACATTGTAATGTAACATTGAATGCAAAAGCTAAAGTCCATAATGTTGCCTTAAGTTTCTGAAATTATATATAATACTGAATGTGTAATGATTACAGTATTCAAAGGCTGCCAAGGATGACCTGAGTGCTGTAGTTTAACTGGCTAAATAATAACAGTTTTACTTTCAATATTGCTTTATCTCCTGTGAATCAGTCCTTTTGTTTCTGACAATTTTTACTCCCACTCCCTTTAAAGGGACACTTGTTAAAGATAAGATAGAGTTCCAAAATTCATCTGTTTGTGAGATTTATCTAGTTGTTACAAATTTAGGATTTCTGTGCTGAGTCAAATAAATGGATCATTCACCCACACTGAATATAGCCATCGTAGCTAAATTTTCCTGGCATAACTGTCAATGGAGGAAAAAGATATGGCAGTAAGTTTAAAAGCTGGTCTGTTAAGGTGCAGGTGTAGTTAGAGAAGTAGCAATGGCCACTTCATCAACATATGCTGTGTGTATTTTGTTTACTTTGTTAGATAAGCTTTTATGGTATTTTTGTCTTCCAGCACTGCAGCGCTAACACAGGTAGAGAAGTGAGCTGAATTCTATTCTGGGTCAGAGATCCGCAACAGAATTAGTTGCATCCTGTCTCCCCTCTTGATGCACAGAGTTCTAAAAGCAGTAGAACTGAGGTAATTTCACTGGACAGACACAACCGAGGCGAGTTTTTATAGGGAGGGAGAGTTCTATGCTGGGGCCTTCTCCCCTATGTAATGTTAAGCTACATCACTGTACAAGTTCTTAACAAATAGAAGTATAACAGCGTGGGGGAATGGAAATTGGGTTTACGTGGGTCCCCCTTCAACAAACTTTTGTGTATTGACTCAGCTGCAGAAGCAAGACTAACAGGAGATTAATAATCTGTTGTACAAATGTACAATTGTTGTACAACATCAAATCGAAACTTATGTACATTTAATTATACATTTGAGTAAGATTTAAAACTAACGTCACAAGTACAGTGAAGGAGCTTTACTTACAGAAAACAACTTGAATGTAGGATGGACACTACTTGCTACAATTTATTTAAAAAAATCATTTCAAGCTTTAGATATGGTTGGTTACGATAAGTGGATACTATCACACATCTGGGTAGTGAGATCTGTGTGATAATAGCCATCTTAAACAAAATTGATCATTGGGTTCTATGACTTGTGTTCTTTTTACTGCCTTCTCTGTCCTCTGTCTTCTGATGCAGCCCTATCAAGTATCTTGCTAATATTTGAACAGCTTCACACAGCTTGTGGTTTTTAAAATAACCTATCAGATACCTGTGTTCTTCCTAACATCCCTAATAAACCAAAAATTATAGTGTCCCAAGCCCTAGTCTGGCAATATGTAATATCTGTACCAGCTATGGCATCAAGGGCTGACTACATGAAGTTGCCATGAGCTAGAGGGAATTGTGAGAACTCACCTAAAAATTACTTCTGCTTGAGAATTTTTAGATCCACACATTTAAATGTTTATAGTAACTTTTCCAAAAGGACATTTTTATATTCCTCTCCCTTTAGTATCTAATACTTTAAAGAACGTTCATCATACTATTATTGATTTGCATGTTTACAGAAACCAGTAACAAAGCTACATTTATTTTTAATTTATTGAGAGAGTTTTTCATTGGAAGCAATTTTGTTTCTTGTTTACAAGACTGTAAGCTCTTTGGAATAGGGGCCATATTTGTATAGGGTGTACAGCTTGCAGGATGGACCCTGTGTGTCTTTATTTTATTATATGCCTGAATTTTTTTTCTAAGTGTTCTTCTAATGTAAAATGTTTGAGGATTTTTTTCTGATTGTATAGAAGTTGTGAACACTCATCTGAAATCACAAATAGATTTCCACCTGCTGCTTACAATAAATAGTACAACCATATTGCTTAAGCAAATATATCTCCCTTTCCTGTCTCTAGGTGAATTATTATGTACATGTTTAAACATTCATTCTATGTCATTGTTAATCTCTGGGCAGAGATATTTTTATTATTGCTGTTAAGCAGCATACAGGCTACAGTGAGAAACAGATGGAGATAAGACTAGATTCAGAGGTCCCCCGTGACATGTCTGTGGCAGTACTGCTGAAGAGCTTCAACAGCACAGATGGCCTACGCAACATGTGCAAAGCCACCTCTGTGCTGCCTCTGTAGCAGAAGGCATTTTGGAGTGGACTCAAGGCAAAGTTGAAACGGTGTGTCTGGGTTAATTTTGCATCTCTGCAGTTGTTCATGCAAACTATTGTAAGAGGCCTGTCTATTAAGCTGGTTCTCAGTTACTAGAGTCTGTAGTTATGGTGGTGGTGCATGACTAGGCCATCACACTCTTTGAATTGAAGTGAGGAGGCAAATGTCTTTTCCCTTGTCCCTGCACCAGTGCAGGGATTAATCTGGGCTGAAGTCCCCATCGGACACTACAAAGGATCTCCATGAAAGCAGTTTCCTGGAAGCCAGAAGGGAGTCTAATTTCTGAGTAGGCAGCAAACCATACACAGTTCTTGGAGCACTAGGTTATACACAGAGCTGGGCTGCTTCTAATTGTCTAAATCTTTTGTGGAGGTTCTGCACCCTAAATGGCAAGACTATTAATTCCCAGGGAGAAAAACTCAGTAAGGCTATGTCTACATCAGCAGTCTTCAAAGTTTTTCCTCCGCGGCCCCTTTTTGCGGAGAAAAAACTCACACAGCCCCTAGGGGGTATGTCCGCCGAAATGCCGCTGCAGAAAGTCCATGTTCCCAACTAGAATTTGAAGTTGATGCCTATTCACATACTAAGAAAATGAATGGTGGTGCAGGGTGTAGAAGATCAAGATGTTATCTGCAACTCAAGCTGTGGCATTTCGGCGGGACAAAAATAGACCACCTGGAATTTTGGCGGTCTCCCGGGTGGGATCAGCAGTGGTGCCAGGGTCTCGCGCACCCCCGGGGGTGGTCTCGCGCACCCCACTTTGAAGACCACAGGTCTACATTACAGACCATATGGAGCTCTCCTGTTTACATAATTAAGCCACCTCCTATGAGTGGCAGTCGCTATGTCAGTGGGAGAGCATCTCCTGCTGTCCATAGAGGCACCTGTCCATGCTGGTGCTTTTGTTGGTGAAACTTACGTTGGTCAGGATGTATGTGTTTTTTCATACCCTGGCTGAAAAAGTTTTACTAACAAAAATGTTAGTGTAGATGTAACCTGAGTGAAAGATTAGTTTTGTTGCTGTAGCAGCAGCTCACATTGGAGCAGTACTGCATGGCATGAATAGATGAGTTTCCATGCCTGTCCACAAGGAGAACTGTTTTGCTGAATAAAGATTTTCTATTGGGTGTTAGATATTACTACTCAGCACTTACACGGAGTGTTACATCTTCCAAGCACTTGACACGGATTAATCAGGCAATGTTATACTGCCTAGGATAATGTCCATGTTCCCAACTAGAATTTGAAGTTGATGCCTGTTCACATACTAAGGAAATAAATGGTGGTGCAGGGTGTAGAAGATCACGATGTTATCTGCAGCTCAAGATGTGGAAGTCTGACTCATCTAAACAACATGTCATAAAAAGCTTTCTCTAAAGAAATTTGAAACCTTACAGAAAAGTAATTCTCTGAACTGAAAGCACTTGTATTTTCCCATGCCTGTAACCCAGACAGTGAAAAGTGTATTTCCTAAATGACACTCAGAACAGAAAGCAAAACTAAATTTCTCTTCAGTATAAGAACTGAGTTTTCTGCAGTCAAGCAAAAATATAAGCCAAGAAAGATAATTTCATCAGGGTAGCAGTCCTCGCAGTGTGAGCAAGATGAAGAGCCTGACTACTCCATTCCACCCCACAGCCAGATTTTCCAGTAGAGATCAGACTTCCAGATTTTGTAACTCTGGAGAGGATGATTAAGGAGCTGCGTATGGGAGACTATCAGTGATGGCTATCCCATGTAATTCAGAAAGCTGCTATGATTACTCTGTAGAGACCATCACATCCCAGACAAATCTTTGAAATATAGACAGTAGAAAGTGAATCTTTAATGTAAATATGAAATGTATATTTGAACAACTCCACCCTGCCCCTTAGATCTTACTTCTTTATGCTCACTGTGCAGTGACAGTCAAAAAAGCTACCAATGTTAGGAACCATTAGGAAAGTCACAGAAATAAGAAAATATAATGCCAGTATATAAATCCATGATATGTCAATGCCTGGAATATTGCATGCAGTTCTGATCACCCCATCTTAAAAAAGATATATTAGAAATGGAAAAGGTACAGAGAAGGGCAACAAAAACTATTAAGGGTATGGAACAGCTTCCATGAGAGGAAAGATTAAAAAAACTGCAACTCTTCAACTTGGAAAAAAGACGATGAAGGGGAATATGATAGAGATCTATAAAATCCTGAATGGTGTGGAATAAGGAAGTGTTGTTTACCTCTTTGTATAACACAAGAACCAGCGGTCACCCAATGAAATTAATAGGCAGCAGGTTTAAAACAAAAGGAAGTATTTCTTTACACAATGTACATCCAACCTGTGGAACTCGTTGCCAAGGGATGTTGTGAAGGCCAGAACTGTAACTGGATTAAAAAAAGAATTAGATAAAGTCATGGAGGATAGGTAGATGCCAGAGGATGGATCACTTGATGATTGCCCTATTCTGTTCATTCCCTTTGAAGCATCTGGCATTGGCCACTGTCAGAAGATAGAATACTGGGCTAAATGGACCATTGATCTGACCTAGAATGGCCATTCTTATGTTCTTATTTAAAATTAAGATGAGAGGAATATGAGTATTTTTAATCTTAAGGTAACTTTCCTCTGGATCTCCCAGTACATATTATTCTTTTGTCCATTGTCTAGAGATTGGCAGGGACTTCACATGCTTATACTTATCAGATAAATAATAGTAATGACAACAATAGTTATAACTTGTTGAAAAGCAGAAAACTAACTTTGTGAAAAAAAATTAGATTGTTTCCCTTGCGCAGGGTTCAAAACAAACCCATTTCAGTTTTTTGTTGAAACTTCCACAATTTGTTCTTACTGAAATTTACCAAAGTAGAAGATTTGAAAAATGACATTTAACAAAAATCTGACTGTTAGTAAGAAAATAGGGGTTTTGGTAAATGTAAAATTTCAAAAACATTTTTTAAAAAATTCAGTAACTTCTGTAATAAAAAGAAATCAAGGACATTTTGTGACAAACCAAAGATTTTGATAATTTTTAAAGTTTAATTTTGAAAAGATTGTTCTTTGTACAAAACAAAACCCCCCCATCATTCTGTGCAAAATTTTTGATGTGCTCTACTAGCTACGTGTTGTAACAGAATTAAGTGTTTTCTGTTTACTCACTGAGGATGGTGACTTGTTATCCCATCAGAATGAGAGAGAGAGAGATGAGAATGTGGGTGTGGAAACTGCTCTACTCATGCCATTCAATGTTGCTCTCACAGCATAAACTGCTGCTCCAACAACAAAATTAATCTGTTACTGAATTATTCTCCCTGAAAGCTAAGTCTTGTCACTTAGGGTGCAGCAGCTTCAATAGAAAGTTTAGACATGAATAGAAATAACTCTGCTGTGAGTATAATCCAGCCTGGCAAGAACTGTGTAGGAAGAGCTGCCTACTCAGAAATTAACCACCCCTTGGAGGAGAAGGGACCTAGGGTGAAGGCTGAGAGAGGAACTATAGGAGCAGCCAGGACGGGGGAGAAAGTTTGAGTTAATTATTTTGTTATGTTAGTGTTTTCTCTGTTAATAATGCCAAACTCCAGAAAGGTTACTTTGGACCTTATCCAGTATATGGAATATGGGTGGGGTTTTCCCCCCAGTGGGTTGCAAAAGGTATATGCTTACTGTATTGAAAAAAGCTTCTGAATACTGAATTTCTCTGATTCTTATACATGTACAGTATGGTCAAAAAATAATAAAGCTGCCTCAATAATATGGCTTAAGTGTGCCCCAGTGGGACCACATGCAGCTGGTGAAAAGATAGTTCAGTCCCTACATCCAGTTAAATCTTGGCCGTTGTGCTGAGGCTGCTAACAAGTCCCAGTTTTGATGGTGGCTTTTTCTGCCATAGGAAATCAGTTCCTTTGACATATTAGCTACTGAACAGACTTGAGGCTGGGAGCTTTTGGGTCATTAACAGCCTGGCTTGCATTTAAACAAGTAATGCATAGATGAAATACTCATTAAACACTCTAGAAATCTACTTTTAGACCAATGCAGTCCCCCAAACTTGGCTTGTTTTAGCTTCTTGCTTTGTGTTAAGATTAACACACACAATAAAGCTTGGTCTAAGCTAAAAAGTTAGGTCGACATAAGCCAGCTTGCGTCAACCTTGGGTCTACACTTAAATTTTTCTCACACTGATGTAAGCTCTCCATTATGCCACTGTAGTAACACTACCGCTCTGAGTGGTGGTGAGCCAGAGTCAATGTATTGAGGTTGGCAGAGTGTAAATGTAGACATTGCCTTAGCTATGTTGACCCTAATAGTACTCCAGCAGCTGTCCCATAATGCTCAGTACTGACCACTCTGGTCACAATTGTAAACTCCACTGCCTAGGCATCATGGAGATGGGAGGTGGGAGAAAGTGGGCAGAACCCTGCCTGGCTGATCATGTCAGTTATATGCTCCAGATGCTCTCTGGCCTGGAGTAGACAAGAGACTGTATTTCCTGGGACTGTGGGGGAAAAAAGGCTGTGCAGGCACAGCTCCAGACCAGTCACAGAAATGTGGATATCTATGAGCAGATTGCTTAGGGGATGCATAAGAAAGGGTATGATAGGGACCAGCAGCAGTGCTGTGTGAATGAAGGAACAGAATAAGACATATCAGAAAGCCATGGGAGGCCAATAGTTGAACCAGTGCCAACCTGTAGACCTGCTGCTTTTACACAGAACTGCATGCTATACTTGGCAGAATCCACTGATTCCCTGCACATCACCACAGATACCTCCAAGGAGCCTGAGACACATCTCTGCAATGAACAGTGAGGAAAAGATGGAGGAGGAAGAAGAGAAGAATGGGGGACATTCAAATGGAGGGTCCACCTATGCTATGAGACAGGACCTCAAATCAGTTCTGGAAGCAGAACACAAGTGAGCCCAATCCAAGAAAAGAAACCTTGGGTAAGTGTGTAAATTTATTTCTTCAAGTGCTTGCTTATGACAATGCCATTCTAAGTGTGTGCGCGCCCATGGGTGCGATCATCAGAGATTTTTGCCTTAGCGGTATCCGTGGGGCCGGCTGTGGCACCCCCTTGAGTGCCGTGTGCATGTGCTGGTATATCAGACGCCGCCAGCCCTATGCCCTCTCAGTTGCTTCTTACCACCCATGGTGGTTAGTCAGAGCGCCGTTTCTTGCTTAATAAGGGCTAGCAATTTTTTCTCCTTTGGACTTTGTGCCTTAAGGCCTTGTATATAGTTGATTCTTCAGTACGTACATGTTAAGTGTTTAGTTGTTAGTAGTTAGAGTCCTAGCAGGGACTGTGCCCCTGGCAGGACATGCCCTGGTCTCCAGGGTTCAAGCCCTGTGCAGACTGTAACAGGCCTATTCCTGTGTAGTGACCCCCACAGCAGCGCTCTCAAGTGCTTGGGGGAGAGACACATAAAAGAGAGTGCCATATTTGCAAAAACTTTCAGCCCCACACACAGAAGGAGCAGGACATTCAAATTCGGGTTCTCCTAGTGGAGTCCGCCCTCTGTCTGGTCTCCAAGCATAGGTGTGTGGACGGGGTGTGCCCAGGCACACCCTAACGCAGGGGTGGCCAAACTCGTCCTGCCCAGCGTGCCTGTGCTGCTAGCCAGAGAGGCTCACCTTGACCCCATGTTCCTCCATCCCCTGGAGCCTCAGTGTCTCGTGTCCAGGAGCGGCCTTGGATAGCGCTGCAGCTGCGTGGCTCTGGCAGGCCTTCAGCTCCTGCCACTCGGAACTGCCTGGTAAGGGGGCAGGGCTGCGAGCTCCGGCGGGAGGAGCTCAGGCCCCACCAGAGCCATGCCGTTGCAGTGCTGTCTGGGGCCACTCCTGGACATGGGGCTTTGAGGCTCCAGGAGTGGAAGGAAATGGGGGTAAGCGACATGGTAAGGGGGCTGGGGGCAGGGTTGGATAAGGGGCAGGGAGTCCTGAGGGCAGACAGGGAGCAGGGAGGGGTGGATGGGGCAGAGTTTCTGAGGGGGTAGTGGTCAGGGGACGGGGACTGCGGGGGTTGAATAGGACATGGGAATCCCGGGGGTCTGTCAGGAGGCGGTGGGGTGGATAGGGGTTGGGGCAGTCAGGGGACAGGGAGCAGAGTGGGTTGTGTACGGGGAGGGGTTCCGGGGTGGTGACTGGGGGGGTCTCTGTAGGGGACGATCAGGGAGCAGGGGTGTTGGATGGGGTGTGGGAGTTCTGGGGGTCTATCAGAGGATGAGGGGGTGGATAGGGGTCGGGGCAGTCAGGGGACAGGGATCGGGGAGTTGGGCGGGGGGGGGTCTCTGGAAGGGGCAGTCAGGGGACAAGGTTGGGGGGTTGGATGGGTTGGGAATTCTGGGGGGGGCCTGTCTGGGGGTGGGGGTGTGGAGAAGGGTTGGGGCAGGCAGGGAGTGCGGGGGTTAGGAATCCCAGGAGTCTGTCTGGGGGCCGGGGTGTAGATTAGGATCAGGGGACAGGTAGTGGGTAGGGTCCTAGGGAGGCAGTTAGGAGGGGGTAGTCAGAGGACAAGGAGCAGGGGAGGGTTGGGAATTTTGAGGGGGCAGGAAGTAGGAGGGAGTGGATGGGGGCGAGGTGAGGCTAGGGCAGGGCTCTCTGGATGCACACTGTAATGAAATGTGCTGTGCTGTCTCCAAGTTGTCCTGTCATGATGTGCCAAGCACGTCAGCATCGGTGTGATGTGCACCCCTGGCACCAAGTCCCAGTTGGCACTGTTCCCCGGCATTGGTACTGAAGAAGGCCAAGAAGCAAGGCTCCCGGCAGTGGGAAAGAAGAGTCTTGTGGCAATGGGCAATGCCCATCTACCCTGGAGCCCTGCAGTCAGCTTTCTCCTGCTGGGGACATTAGCCCTGTGAAAAGTTCTCCTCTGACTCTTGGGAGCGGTATCAGACCAGCTCCCCTTCTGGCACCAATGCTTTCATGTGCTCCCCCAACTGTCAATGCAGCTCTCATTTTGGTGTCCCTGCGGTGAAGGACTGGGGCAAGCTCAGCACACAGGTCCAGGAATGTGCCCTGAGCATCCAAAAGTTCTGCAGCCACTGCTCCTCATCCCAAGCCTGCATTATGATGCAGTTCCACTAGTCCAGGACGTGTTTCTTGGGCTCCAAAGCGATGCTGTACCATTTGCAGCTGCTCTGAGAATGCTACGAACAACCTTAAATTGGTTCTCACTATGTCCGACAGGAATCTGTCCTCCAGGAAATCATCATGTTTCCTGCAGTTCTTGCACCTCTGCAAATGCTGAAGGATCGTGCATCCTGTGCCTGCAACACTCATGACAATAGTGCAGAGTTGTGCGGGCTCCATGCGTCTGTCAGAGAGGGCAAACAGTGACAAGTCCTGTGTGGATTCATGGGATCTTCAAAATAGGCAAAAAAAAAATAAAAAAATCTTAGAGATAGCATTATGGAGTGAAGAAAGTTGCCTGATGGGAACTTGATCCCACAGGCCTCAGTCACCTCTGTGTAACTGGTTTCTGCTCCATCATGCATTGCCAAAATGGCCCAAAAGACAAGACACTGGACAATGTCAAGTTGCACACTGGGATAACTACCTAACAGTGGTGCACCACATAGTGCATCAAAAGAAGTGCTCCTGGTGAGTACACAAAGCACTGACACAAGGAGACAAGTATGGATGCACACAAGCAATATACTAACTGCAGTGGCTTTATGCCAACATAATTTGAGTTGGCAAGAAGTTGTAGTGTGGACATGCTCTACGTCAGGGGTAGGCAATCTATGGCACATGTACCAAAGGTGGCACGTGAGCTGATTTTCAGTGGCACTCCCACTGTTTAAGAAGCTCTGCATTTTAATTTAATTTTAAATGAAGCTTCTTAAACATTTTAAACACCTTATTTACTTTACATACAACAGTAGTTTATTTATACAGGTGAACCCTGCAATACCGTGACGTTCGGGGTCCAAAAAAATCGACCGCAGTAAATGCGGGGTCGCAATATTGCGGGGTTCCGCTGCATCAAAGCAGCGCCCGCTGCCGCTGTTGGGAGCCACACATGCCCTGCGTTATAAGCGAATTTGTGCTATCGCAGGGCACGGTATTGCAGGGTTCTACTGTATATTAAAGACATAGAAAGAGAACTTCTAAAAATGTTAAAATTCATTACTGGCATGCGAAACCTTAAATTAGAGTGAATGAATGAAGACTTGGCACACCACTTCTGAAAGGTTGCCGACCTCTGTCTTACGTGTTTGTCTATGCTTAAGACTTATACTGGCATAGCTACATCAGTCAGGCATGTGTGAAAACCACACCCTCTTAGTGACACAGTTGTGCTGACAAACTGCTGAGTGTAGATGCAGCTTTGCCAACAGAAGAGTGCTAATGGTGTAGCTAATGTTGTTTGGAGAGGTTGTGTTCCTACCTTGGCAGAGAAACTCCTTCTGGGTCTGCTGCATTGACACTAAGGGGCTATCCAGCATAGGGTCTGTAATGTAGACATAGCCTATATTAAATTGAATTTTTATTACAGATTTCATGCTATGATTTAACAAACATATACTTAGGACACTGTAGATCTTACCTACTATCAGTTTCTCTTTGCAATTCTTACTAAGCTTCTATTGCATTTATAAAATAATATGGGCTCCCTCTAGCAGTCAATTTAATAAATGAAAATGTTCATATCTATTAATTGAAGATTGCAGACCCAAACCAGGAGAAAATAATGTATTAGTTTTCCATCACATGATGTAGGAGGCTTCTATCACTGTTGCAGTTAAAAACCCTCTTGACTCCATCACTGCTGTGTGGGATACTCTCTGAGTATGAAAGTGGGGATTTTCTTTCTCCCCTTTATTGTCATTTAGTGGATGTGAGGGAGGGTTGGAAAAAGAAGAATATGGGGCCCTGTATGTCAGATTACTCTCTGGCTGAGCGTCCACTTTTTTTGAAGCTGTTTCATTACAAGCACTGCTAGTTGCTTGATTTGAATGCCACATCATTCTCACTTCTGACTTGGTATGATTCAGCTGATCAAGAAAGGGGATGATAAAGAAGCACTTTAAGACAGATATTCTGTCTCTCTCCCTGACTATCAAATGTGATTGCAAAAGTAGGATGGACAGGGTAGAAATTTTTACTTATCAAGAAAAGATTTAGTCTTCCCCAGATTTTTCACTGTTGCTTCTAAAAGGAAGGGTAGGTATCACTGTAAGCCCCAGCCCCACCCAATGGCTTATATATTCATATTGTAGGTAGTAATTGAAGTGTAATGTTCATCTTAAAATCTCTATAGATGGAAAATACCAAAAAACCCCACAATCTTTTTCCTCACTGAGGAAGGTACCACTTTTTCAGTTCAGCAGTTTGCAGGAGGAGATGGTATCCTTTCTGGATTTTTCTCAGACAGATAATTATCTACACTAAGTGTTTTTGTTGGTTCTTCAAAATTGTTCAGTTTTATACACACAGTAGAGTTGGAAAATGCTCCTGCATTTCAGACTTACACATCACTATATGCTAGGATTGTTTCCTTTGTACAGCACCTTTTAAATATAAGATAGCTATCAACTATGGAGGCTGGGATGCGAGGGGACTCAAGATGGAGGATTCAGACCTTTCAACCTGCCAAGGCCAGAATGAAAGATGTAGTGTGCAACTAAGATCGTAAATATGAGAGAGAAAATTTATCAGTTCAGGAAACTTAAAATGATGAGGGATTTATATAAATAGGTAACTCTTTTTATGACGTTGGCTACCTTGGGCTTTTAGCAACTAGTGTAGATGCACTAGTACAAACCCCTAGTGTAGATATGATTTACCAGGGCTCCTTACCTCAATTTCAAAGCAGGGTAAACTGCACCAGTGTGAATAATCTTGCATTTGTGCGCGGCAGGTCTATACAAAAGTGATGCACCAGTGTAGCAACACTCATGCTTAAAAATCCAGTGTGGGAAAGATGAGTCCTAAAAATCACAGTTTCATGATTTTTTATATTGTAAATTATTCCCACTGGCGAAAGGGAAGGCGACATCAATTGTGTGCACAACATAGGTAATGAGACTAAAATGTGGGAAGTCCTTTTGAAATTAGAAACATTGGAAAGGAACTTTTGCAGCAAGGAGGAGATACCCTACTTTCTCTTAGAGCGGTGGTTCTTGACTCTGGTCCACCGCTTGTTCAAGGAAAGCCCCTGGCGCTCCAGGTCAGTTTGTTTACCTACCACCTCCGCAGGTTTGGCCGATCGTGGCTCCCACTGGCCACGGTTCGCCGCTCCAGAACAATGGGGGCTGCGGGAAGTGGTGCGGGCCGAGGGATGGGCTGTCCACCTCTTCCTGTAGCCCCCATTGGCCTGGAGCGGCGAACCATGGCTAGTGGGAGCCGTGATTGGCTGAACCTGTAGAGGTGGCAGGTACGCAAACCAGCCTGGTGTGCCAGGGGCTTTCCCTCAACAAGCAGTGGATCAGAGCTGAGAACCACTGCCTTAGAGATTTTATATTCATTCGTTCTTTGTAGCTTTCTTTGATCCCTCTGTGGTGGGTGAACGGGGGGCTGGCCCCAGGCCTCTGTGGAGGGTGGGGCTGGCTTGGGGGGTAAGGGGGAGCCTCCCACAACACTCACTGGCAGTGCAGCTGGGGCCAGGTCGCTGCCCATCCCACCACCCATGAGTGCAGGCCCGGCCCTGCTGCAGAGCTCAGGGGAATCGGGGTGGGGCTGGGGCGGGAAGAGGTGGGGCAGAGCAGGGTTGGGCGGCCTTGGAGAAGAGCTGGAGCAGTATGCAGCTGTGTAGGGCACCGGGAAATTTGGTGCTCCAAATTTCCTGGGGCCTTATGCAGCTGTGTACATTGCATATGGGTAAGGATGGCCCTGGCCAGCATTAGGGGTAACAAGCAGGGCAGTTGCCTGGGGCCCCATGCCACTAAGGCACTGTGAAGCTAAGTTGCTCAGGCTTTGGCTTCAGCCTGGGTGGTGGGACTTGGAACCCCAGGCTTCAGCCGCATGTGCTGGGGCTTTGGCTTTCTGCCCTGGGCCACAGCAAATCTAAGGCTGGCCCTGCTTGGCAGACCCCCTGAAACCTGCTTGGGACCCCGGAGTGGACCTTGGACTCCTAGTTGGGAACCACTGATCATGACTAAAGGGCCGTGCTTCGCTCTTTGTAGGATACATTGTAGGGGGTGGCTTCCCCACTCCAGGAGAAGGGCTTAAAACAGCCCTGCAAAGGGCTGTGGCTGGGAGCAAGCAAGCTCCCAGGCTGAGTGGGCATAGCTGCCACAGCTGTGGCTGTATCAATTAGGGCGCAGCTGGCCCTGATAGAGGGGCCTAGAGTTTGGTGGAGATACAGTCTCCTCTAGCTGTAGAGGTAGACAGGCCTGGCTGCTGGGAGCTTGACAGAGTAAGTACCTAGAGGGAAGCAGGGCTGGGGCAAGGCAGAAGGAGTTGGGGAAGCTCCAGCCTAGAAACCCCCAGACTGCAGGGCCTAGGAGAAGGTCCAGCAAGGGGTACTGGGGTTGCAGGGGGCAGCCCATGGGTAGTAGTGGAGGCAGCAGGTCAACCCCCCTTGCCAGTGATGAATGGCAATGATACTGCAGTCTGCCCCAGAGAACGGGGGCAAGTGGTGACTGGCAGTTGCCTAGACTGAAGCAAAGTGGGGATAGGAGGTGGGGGTTCTCCAGGGAGGAGAGACCCAGAGTGAGACTGGGGGGGTACTGCAGCGGTGCAGCACCTCAGGGAAGAGGGAAGGGAGGGACACGGGGCCGGTGCAAGCGGGACTATAGACTGCAGAGGGCACTCCGGATGCTGGAAGAGCTAATTCCTGGACGGACCAGCGGGAGGCGCCGCAGGGGTGAGTCGCTGTCCCGCTACACACATCCACTTGGGAGTGTATCTTTTTTTCTTGGTATGCTGTACATATGTCAGGGAATCAACTCAAGTGGGTTGAGTAGGAAGAATGGGTTGGTTTATACTCCTGAACTTTCCTATTTTATTCTGCCCATTGGTCTCATATGTGTAAAGGAAATGTACATGGTATGTTAAGGAATTACTTTACTAAGGAGTAGTAACTCTAGGTTTCATCAATCACTATAAAGGAAGACAATAAATGACATTATGCTTGAGTATAATTGCACTAGAAATTAACATTGCACCAGAATTTAGCCTTTGTGTGGGCATTCCTGCAGTCTTACTCTCCTAGTTCTAGAAATTATTGTAGGGGAGTGGTTATTGTCTATTATTATAACTGACACCACTGCGTTGTTATACCAATAGAAGCAAGCAGGATTTTATGAGGGGGATACAAATTTACCTACAATCTTAACACAAGCGTTAATTTTTTTACCATTTGTTTTTCTTTGGGTTTATACCATAGGGAACTTTGAACGCCACTCTTCCTGCTGCTCTACTGTGAGGGCAGCGACGAGCTTGTTACTTTTAGCAGTGATAATGTTGTTACGATTTGCTGTAGGGAGATAAGGAGGAAGGGTTTTTAGTTTTTAAAGAGCGCCTCTGGGGAGATTAATAATAATAATGTTATTTTTAAACAGCCAGTCTGTGCCTAGAATTACGGCGTCAGTTATATGCTTTGTTTGAATTAGATTTCCAGTGGTGTGGAATTTTTGTACAGAGAATGGTACCTGCACCCATTTTTGTTCGGGGCTGGGTCTTTTCTGAAAAGATTGAAGCATGGTTAGTTGCCGCCTGGTCCCCGCCTGGGGAGCAGTTTTAATTAGAGAGACCGAAGCTCCGGTATTAATTAGAGCCAACATAGGAGCTAGATTTTTCTGCTGGACATAGATATAGGGGTTTTTTTTCTGGATTTCAGGTTAATTTTTTTATAAACCTTTACTGTTGGGCTTTTATGCCAAGTGGGGGCTTTACATTCAGTGGGCTTTCCTAGTAATATTTTTGATTAGCTAGAGGAGGAGGCGGTAGGAGGTGTGGCGGGGGAGTGCTGGGGGTGGTTACTCCTGAAACGTTTTCTTGCTGGCCCTGCAGTTTAAGAACTTTTTTTATAATATTAGTAAGAGGGGCTTTGTTTTATATTTTTTAATTTCCTTTTAGCTGTACTAATAATTTTTATGCCATGCGGCGCATTTTAGAGGCGGGTTTTTGGGTTGTGTAGTTCGGTCGGCAAACTGAGATTTTTGAAGGTTTGGGTGTAGACAACCCCTGAACTGATTATTCCCCCTTCCCCTGAATTTGCCTTTTGAGTACCCTTCTTGGGATCCCGCAAATCCTTTGGTTTTACTTTTATTAGAGAAAGTGACTGTTGGCTTTATTGCCGCCACGTATGCCACTCTTTTTTTTTTAATATTGGGCTTTGGTCCAGCATGGGTAGTTATTTGTTGTACCATCCCTTTTAGTTTTTTGAAGGTGGTGGGGTGCCCGTTCTGCCAAACGGCAAGTTTTTTAGAATAGTAGGGAAGCAGCGATGCAGCGCAGTCCCTGAGCGATGGTATGGAGAACGGGATTTTATCTAAGTCTGTGTTGGCAGGTACGGTTACTAAACTAGCCATTATTTGCATTAGAGCCCACCGGGTAAGATAATTTTTAGGATTTTTATTAGAATTTTGGGTGGAAGCTACAGCTTGGGCAATAAAATTTTGTTTGCCTATTTGTTTTCCAAAGGTGGCCATTAGAGCCAACTCACTATTGGCAGCTTTAACTTTTATGCGGTTCAGGGTGGCTTTTATGTTTGGGGCTGCACATATGCCTATAAGGCGATAAATTTTCAGAGTAGTGAGTGGTTTTCTTTTTTTTGCCAATAAGATGGCATTGGTACACCATTGAGAAAAAGTTTTTTGGTTGAGTGTTTTTAAATGGTTAGCCATTGCTTTTAAATTTGATGCTGACACTGGGACAGTGGTGATATGTTGATTACCCCGCCCCCATCCACCGGGGTGGTCACAGTGCGCCGTTCTATGGCTGCCACATGGGCTACAAGACCCTCCTGTTTGTTATTCCAAATGTCTCCTTCCCATACCTTACGGGGGTTCCAAATGTTTTCCTCCCAATCTGATGGTATTTTACATTTGGCAGTGTTTTATTTTTCTGATTGGACAGCTGCGATTTGACGAGTAGCAAAGCCTAATTTT
Source organism: Dermatemys mawii (assembly GCA_007922305.1). NCBI lineage: Eukaryota > Metazoa > Chordata > Testudines > Dermatemydidae > Dermatemys > Dermatemys mawii. Next base: position 19,868,632 of record ML677352.1, on the reverse strand, counting down.
TGTTTTAAATGCTTAATAATAGAATTGCATTGATTATGATTTTTTGCGGTTTTACTTTGTTTTAATGTTAATTTTTTAACCATGCCTTGCAGGACCTGATTTTTTTTGATTAAAGCCTGATTTTGTGTGTTTATTTTTTTATATGCTGTTACTTGGTTCTTTAGGAGTTTTTTATTACTTTTCTGTAAGGCTTGTTTTATTATTTTTATTTGATTATGGGAATTTGTTGCCATTTTTTAATTTTTTATTTTTTTTTGATTGGGTTTTTTTTTTTTTTTTTTTTTTTTTTTTTAGAGATATTGCCTTCTTTTTGCTGGCTGTTAGGCGGAGGTGGTAGTTATTACACGCATCCCATAGCAGCCAGATTTCCACAGCGTTTCTTTTTGCTGCATTTGGGGGTTTGACTATAAGGATATATTGGGCCAATCTATCCTTCAAATTTGAAATATTACAAACATCTTTTAGGGCTTGTTTAGTTTAAGGACTGTGCCCATATCTCTGAAGGATTTGTTTAAAGGGTGTTGTTTTTTTTATAAAAGGCGAGGTTAGAGCTTCTTCAAACTCTATGCCTCCCTTTGAGACTGCTTCCCTGGACTTTTCTTAAACATTTTTAACACGTGTGTAGTTTTTTTATCACCCCTGAACCCTTGCAGCGAGTGACACAGCCTAGACAATTAATGAATAATTGTAGCTTCTGTTTACAGCCTAAATTATTTTAATAATTATAGCTTTTAGTTACACAGCCTAGATTATTTTAATGAATAATCGTAGCTTCAATTTACACAGCCTAGATTATTTTAATGAATAGCCGTAGCTTCTTTTTACTATGAGCTTTTTAGTGAAGCCTTTACCCTTTGGAGGTTAGCAGGCTTTGGTTAACCTTTAAAAAAAATATAGAGAGAGAGAGAGAGAGAGAGAGAAAGCTGCTCTCTGTAGAGCCAGCTGTGTGCACACCAATGTTTGCTCTTTACCAATATTCCCCCTTTCGCATTCTCCACCAAAATGTTATACCAATAGAAGCAAGCAGGATCTTATGAAGGGGATAAGACAAAAAGCCACATTTATTGTAAAGATGATAATAAAGAATAAAGAAAAGATAGAAGTAAACAACGTTGTTTAACTACTTATTTCTATTACTACTTAACCCTTATACACACACACATACAACACATTTATTTATTTATTTATTTAGGTTTTGGGTAATTGTTATAGTTACCAGCCTGGAAGTTGCTTGTGACAGAATACTGGCCAGGTATTCTATACACAGGTGATGGTAGTGGGGAGCGAAGTCCTGACCAGATGCGCATCTGAAGCTCCTGGTAGGCTGGCAGCAAAACCTTAAACTTTAACTTCATAGTCTTTTGGTTCAGTTTTTATAAAAAAATTTCCTATACCAGTTTATAAAAATTGCTGCGTTATGCTAATGTTTTTAGGGTGGCTGCCAGGTGCTCGTCAGTAATCTTATAGGGTAAACCTTCAGTCTTCAGTTTTTTTTCACTTAACACCTTTTGGTTGCACTGGCACCTGACACCTTCTTTAGCCCTTTAATACTGCATTTTCAGGCTAATACCTCTTAAACCATTCATTTATTGTCCAAGCACTCTTTCTCTTACATACATTTCCTAATTAATGTTTTACATACAGTATTTTGTATAATAATAATTTTACACATACAATAGTTACAAAAAGTTATAAAAGTTTTTGGGTGGCATTTTTTAAAACACTTTTTTTTTTTGAGTGCTAAGTTAGTTACTGTTATAGTTACAATGTTTCACTTTGCAATTAGGGTTAATTGGTTTACAATGCTTTAAAAAAAACTGGCGTCAATTGTGTAACAATGCCCTTAATTAATTACAGGGCTTGGCTCCCAAAGCAAAGTTAGTGGCTTAACAATGCATTCTTACAATGTATTGCTGCAATGTTAATTTTAAGTAGCTACTTGCAAAAGTTTAAGGGTGCCCTAAAACAAAAAAAAGCTGTTTTTTGGCTACATAGTACAATTTTAAGTTACATAACCTAATATTAACAAATTATATTTTAAAGGGGCAATAATAATATATTTAAACATTTAACAATTTTAACAAATAATAAATTTAAATACTTATTAAGCTACTTTTACTTAACAAACTTATACTATGTAAACTTTCAGTTATAAAAAACAAATTATAAAAAGTCACTTCCACTTAAAAAATTATTTTTAATACTTTAATATGTTATCCCTACAGCGTGGGGCCACAGTGAACATTTTAGATACCTGATAACATACTCTGTGTACCATGAGTTTGGAGACTAGTGCTAGAGGCACTCCAAACACTAGGCTGTATTAACTCTATCCCTTATTGTGAAATGGAAGAGATTCTTCAGTTAGTCCTCCAGACAAAACTCCCATTGAGATTTAATTTATTTAGTGTATTTGGGCATTTATATTATGTTCAGCACTAGTTTGTGCATGCAACAGGATTGGTTCTGTGTATTTTGCTGGAGGCTACACCAAGTACTGTAGATAACAAAAAAGGAATATTTCATGCTATCATATTAATATTGTTGCTAATTTCAAACAGATGAATTGCAAACTTCTGCTGGTGTTTGCTTTTCATTATCAACCATATTTCCTGTCATTTATCATCTAGACAGAGCCATCACTAGGGTACAGTAAATTGAGGCAATTGTGCCAGGCCCCGTGTTTTGGGAGGCCCCACGCTTCATGAGGAAGCAGGTGCCTGACAGGGAGGTGAGGTAGGCGGGGTGAGGGGCTGAAGGAGGCGACTGGCAGGTAGGTGGGAGGGGGCCGTGAGGAGGAGCCCCCTTACAATCTCTCCCTCCCCCCAATGCCTCCTACCTGCCAATGGGCCCCGCCAATCAGCGGCTCCCCCTCCCTCCCAGTGCCTACCGCTTCTTGCAGATCAGCTGTTTTGTGGTGTCTGAAGGCACTGGGCCGGAGGGGAGAGGAGTGAGGGCCGGAGGGCAAGAGGAGTGTGCTTGCGGGAGGGGGCGGAACTGGGTGGTGAAGAGGGGAGGTGGGAATTGGTGGGGCCTAGGCAGAACCGGGGGGGCGGGGAGGGGGAAGAGGCCAGGGCATGGATGGAGCCTTGGGGGAAGGGTTGAGTGGAGGAGGGCCATGGGCAGAACTGTGGTGGGGGAGTACCCCCCAGCAGATAGAAACTCACTGCCTATGTCCCGGACCCTGCACCCTCCTAGGGGTGGCAGTCTTCCTGAGGAAATGTGTGAAAGAGAAAGTACCCTAGTGAGAAGCAAAGAGGAAGAATACTTACAAAGGAAGAAGGGAGGGGACAATATTTGTTAGAGAGATCAAAAAGTTGGGTTTATCTGGCCCTCATTTTAATTTTAATCTGCCACTCTAGATAATGAGTTTGTCAGGAATTACTCTCTTCATTCAAAGTCTTAAAAAAACCAACCCATTGTAATCCTTTCTTCAAATTTTATTTTAGTGTTTTTGTGCTATTATTTCTATGGAATTATTTAAAAATTTCTAATAACAAAGTAGCTTCCTTATCAAGATTTAACACAGAACTACATGCATATCCCTTTAGATGAGATCATTGTTGTGATCACTGAGATACAGAAGTGCCATGTACACAGTATGTCTTTACTATACACTATTTCAGTTTCTATTGTTGATTTATTGGATCCTATTATCCTTTTGATGGGATAACAGCAAAAGACAGAAATTAGTTGTCTTTCAGTTGTAATACAGAGTACATGGATTTCCTACAAAATACCTCAGAGAGTTTCCAGCGGGGACACTTTTCCAACTGCCAGTTTCTGCTTTCTGTGATGCTAGAATGGGGTATGGAAAGGAAAACTTTTGGCTATGTATTGAGTTCCTTTGACTATTGTGGGAAAGAAGAGAAGTTACAGGATCTGCAGCAGTGTAGGGATTTGGAGGCTCAGTCTCAGTGACCAAAAAGGATCAGGCCTTTCTCAGGTCCCACCATTTTTACACATTACACCTGATTTACCCTAGAGTAATGAGATCACATTGTTCTTAAATTACACCAGAAATTATTTTTCTTTTGTCATTGTTTTGGTGTTAATGCAATAGGTATTTATGTTCCGTTATTTGCCAGTAGGTGGCAGTCAAGTCCAATACAATTGCCTCCTGACTTCAGAAATACATTATGCAAAAATCACTGCTTGAACCTCCTATTACACTTTGAAGTTTAGTTAGCATGTTAATTAAGTACAAAATTATTTAAAAAGTTCCTTTCTATAGATTAACCACTGAGCTAGGATACTTGTCACTTGAGAAATTAAAACATTGATCAGAGGGTTTTTAAACAGCAATTGTGTGCAATTATATAGTATAATAATTGCCATAAGGAGTTCTGTAGAGCTCATTGTTAATACAATTACAAAGCTCTGTACATTTCTTATTGCTTAACAACAATTGTTGTTAATCTATTAGTTAAATGAATTTGTTAATTTAAATGTTATAGACAATCTACAGCATCGTTTATTCTCATAGAAATTAATAAAGCTGCTTCTGGATTTGTGATTCTGCTAGAGAACAATAACTGGAAGGGTTTTACTTTTTAGAAGGGGAGTAGCTTTCTCTGGTATTACTGGATACTTTTCCATTGTATTGTCATGTGTGTGTTCATATTTCAGTTGGACTTCTTGTGAATGTGCCAAAATACTTTCATATATATACTTTGATAGTGTAGATGTTTGTGTTGCGTTACTGAATGTATTGCAGTAAATTTCAGATTAAACTGAAAGGGAATTGTTTTAGCATGTCCAAACACAGGGACCCTGTACAGTTACTGATCCATAGCTGCACATGCTTCAGTTATGCATTTCTGTGTGCTTTGACTTGGAAGTTTGAATTTATCATCATTTGAATCACTATAGTGTAGTAATTTCTCTATACCCAAACAGTATGCAAAGCAGAGGGATTTGGATAATCACTGCACTGCTCTGCTTTAATTAGCTGATTGGCATTGGTGCCTTCATCCATATGATGACAGCAAACAGGATTATTAAAACTTCTGGCCACCTGGTGTCACCCAACTCCAAATATTAAGTAGAATTTGATTTTATTTTAAAGGAATTACTCTTCAGGGCATATTTCTCAAGAGTTGTAAATCTCTGTCTGGAGTTAAGGGGAGTAGCAGGGAGAGGAGGATTTCAGAGTGGAGGTGGCCAAGCCATGGTGGCTGTGGGAAAGGTTATGTCAATCAAAGCAGAGGGCTTTATTGTATTCATGCAGAGAATACAGGTGTGAAGAGTTGAAAAGCACATTTCAGGAAAATAACAGCTTGAGGAAATTCCCTGCTAACTCAGTAATAACTACATCCAGGGTTTATAAACACCAAGTCACCAGCCTTCATGTTAATTTAGCTCAGGAGACAGTTATACTTTGAACAGGAAGCACCCACCAATTATCATTTAAAAGGGTAATATAAAAATAAAGCAAGGAAAAAACCCTTTAATGCTATCTCTCTACATCATAAAGAAGAAGAACCCAATGTTTTAAAATATCCATGAATGGAATGAAATTCCTAGTTGCTTGCAAAGAGTAAAAATCCCAATTTCATATAGCAGAGAAACTACAGGTTGCCATAAATGGGGGTAAATGGCATCTCATACAGAGAAGGCAGTACCTGGAGCATATGTGTTTGATCCACTGGATTCCAGAAGGGAATCCAGCAAGAGAGACAGGATATAATGCGAGGAAAAAAATGATCTCTGATTATAGAAAGATACATTTGCCATTCTAGCACTGGAATTAACAGCATTCTGTTGTACCTAATTGGGCAAATCAAGCCAGGATTTAATCATCCATTTTTGGCAGCCCCAAATGCAAAATTTGAGACTATGAAAAAGCAAGTGTCTTCTGTCTTTAGAAAGTGTCTCTTTGGAGAGTGCCAGAGGGGTTTCTCTGCTAGCCCAAATTAATCACACAAATCGCTGTTCTGTCAACTTAATTTCCTTAGCTCCTGCTGTAAACTGAGCAGCAACTGCCGAAGTGGACAGAATCAGTGAGACAGGATAATTATTTTAATAAGTGAAATTCAGTCTAAAAATGAAATCATAAGCTTCTTTAAAACCTCTATTAATTTGTCAACCATGGGATAAAAAATTATCTATTTATATATAGTAATAACCACAGGTAAATGCAAACTGTCACCAGCTTCCATTAAAGGGGAATTATAGTTGCATGGGTACCAGAATGATATGATTTGAGCAGTGATTCCTGAAGCCTTTGCCAGGTATACAAACTACGTACGTACATTTATAATTTACTTCCCACCATGTCATCCAGACTAAGCAGAGATTTTTTAAAAAATCTGGTTGGTATTAAAAAAAGACTCTCTTCTTAAAATATATTTAGAGATATATATTGCTGCAGAATTAGAAGCTGCAGTACATTACAATGTGATTTGATAATTCCTTGGGAAAGAGCCAATTAGTACAGAAAACTGGAAACCAATTGCCTCCTTCAGCAGGAATTCCAGAAATTAAATGATTTATTAATGGCAGACATATTTCTAACAATATTCAGCACAGATGTACTGGACTGTTTCCCTCCTTTTACAACTATGTCCTCAATATTGATTTTTTTAAACTAAGCAGATTTGAGCCTGGCACAGTGTATGGATAGGAGTCATCCAAGGAAAATATAGGATCATGCTGGAAAAGGGGCTGATTCATGATATCACACTTCCCTCTAGGTCACTATTGAGTTAATGCCCCTTCCTGATATTAGGTGGCTGGTGCTGGATTTGTTTTTGTTTTTTAATTAGAATTAAAATTAGAGTCTTGATCACTTGTGGTCTTGAGTGGTTTGTCATTTTCAAATTTAATTTTGGGTAATTACTTTCTACGCATCTAAAACTTCCTTGTAATTTCAATTGGATACAGTCAAAGTGTTTTTGTAGTGATGTTGTGAGCTGCTAAAACAGCTTCTGTTTTCTGCTGAAGAGATGGCTGAATGTCAGTGGTTCAGGGAAGAGTGAAATGTACTTCGGCATGTAGACATCTTAGAGATGAATATAAACCTAATCCCCAAATCTGGAATATAGACTACAAGATTTGGGATGTTCAAAAACTAATAGAAATTTGGGACCCAATCCTGAAAACAAATATGCACATGTTTAGATTTAAACACGACTTAACCCACTAAAATCAGGTGCTTGAAGGATGTGGGTTTTGGATTTTAATTTTGCAGCGTGAACGTCTTTGTCATTCATTCACGTGTGTATAAACACACAATGATGTAAAAGTGTTGCAGAATCCCACAATACGGAAAAAGTAGTATAAATGTAGGGCCTTTATATTATTTGGAGTATTTACATAAAGCTTTCAATCCTATAATATATACATTGTTAAAATCTTAAATTTGTTTTGCTTTGTTGTAATGCCGTAATAATGTAATACAAGAATTACACACAGAAGTAGTTTTTGTCTCTCAGTTTTGGAAGAGCTCCACCCTTCCTCCCGTTCTTCATAAACCATTTCATGATTGTCCAGTCTCCCCATAATTATTTATACAATTTAGCTGCAGAACTGATTGCACCTCCAAGAGACATAGAACAGAACTTGCAGTCCAAGGGAGAGGGGTTCGGGTGGCTTTGACAACTTTGTACCCTCCAGATCCTGGGCTGCTTTGGAGAGAGGAACAGTCTCTCATTAAGTTATACGGGCCAGGGGTGCTGTTTAAATTACACAGTAGGGGTTGCAGCATTGCCTGGAATCTGTGCAACACTGAATGCTGTGGCCCCTTTCCCATTGATCCTTAGTATATCCCCTATACCAGGGCTTATGAGGGGGTCCTTGGGAAAAAAAGCCTTATGTCTGTCTTGTGTGCCTGAGTGATGCCTGCCTGCACTGGGGGAATCCTCCAAGAGCCAGCATTGGGGCTTTATGCTACTCTGGCCTTTTTATCTGATATAAAGGGAGCCAGAGCAAGGGTGAGGATCTCACCTATGCATACAATTTTATACCCTATTTCATAATTTTAAAGTCCTAAATGCCAAAAACAATTGTATGCAATCTGTACTAACTAATAAATGCATGATGGTTCTACTGTGAGATCCAAATGGTTCTACAGAATTGAAAATAACAACCTGAAAGCAATGTTTCCTACTGAGAAGCTCAATGTCTGATTGCAGCTATGATACATTCTGTCATTGAAAGCTCCAAGCACTACTAGATCACCAATATAACAGTAAGTCTGGTTATATTAATATGAATAGAAAAGCCCCTGACATTTTGGGGAATTTCTGTAAAATGTATCAGGTTGAAATGGGAATATTTAATTAGTTCTTATGCATGAGTTCCATTAAAAAAAAAAAAAAAAAAGTTCAACAGTTTAAAATTCCTGCAACTCTTAACCAACCAACTAACATTATTGCAAGTATTCAGATGAAACCTCTCCTTGATGTATAAATCACAGAGCACATATTTTTCAAACATGAGGGCCTCAAGTTGGGTACCTCGAGTTGAGCACACAAAATCAAGGCACCCAAAGTCACTAATCAGTTTTGACAATCTTGCTCTTAAAATAATAGCTTATACATTCCTTTTCACCTTTGACAGTAAGATTTCTTACAACTGGAACAAATTATTATATTGACCATAATCTGAAAAATGAGTTATGTGGTAAAAATGTAGAAAAGTGAACACATTCTTCTAATTTTGACCTACTCAGGATCCGAACCAAAATTTCCAGCATTTACAGAGAAATAGATTAACTTATCTTTCTTCTGAAGGCTTTTTTAATAAGTGCAAAACTATAAAAAATTTTACGTTTGATATTTCTCATGTTCTTGTATCTAAATAAAATGGTAAATCAATACAGTTTAATAAAGATAATTTATGTTCCTAGATTTAAAAGAAAATTTATCTTGAATTATTTAATTTTTTAAGAATGAGTTATTAGTTTTTGAAGACATCAAATGTGTATGCAGTTTTGGTGAGCATTTTCTATTCTATTCACAGCGGTATTGTCATGCATTTATTAGTACAGATTGCATAAAATTGTTTTTGGCATTTAGGACTTTAAAATGATGAAATATTAACTGTCCAAGTACAGGCAGCAGTCTGAGTTCTACACAAGTGTGTGTGAGAAGTTTAGCCTATAGACTAAAATATAGGGATCTTTTTGAATTTACCCTAATTGTAAGTTTAACTGTAAAAAGCTTGTGAATGTTGATAAGATGTCATAATAATCTATAATAATGTTGATGGGAAAATTGGACTGAAATAGTCCAAACAAAAAGACCTACTGATATAACTCAAGGACTGCATTAAGATCATGCCTGGTAAACAAGAAAATGTGGGTCTGGAAACTAACTAACCAAAACTGGAGTGTCAGATATTAGGCCTAATATCTGACAAAATAATTAGGGAATGGGCTATTCCATCCATTGCTTTCTTTTTAGGTCTTTAAAGAAAGAGATGTGGGGGGGCGGAAATACAGAAGAATGGATGGAGGTTACTAGAGTGAGTTTCAACATCATGACTGCCACACCCATCATCTCCTGCAATCCGGAGCCTTCATCACCCTGATCCTGAAAGATGTCCTGACCTGACCAGGCCACAGAGAGGTACAGAGGTGACACCGGGATTCACCTGGAGCAGACAGGGGTGATAAACACCATGTGGGATGAAATGGGATACAACTTTAACAGCAGCAGCAACAGCTTCAGATCATATCTACGAACTTCTTTTTTATCCAAAAGGTCAGTTACCATCATCTTTGATACCATCTGATAAACTGTCAAACAATGGTTGTTTTTTTTCCTTGCAAAAGCTCTCTTCAACTAACGGGAAGGGGAAGCAAGGGATAGTGCTAAAATGAAAGCCTTATTATAATACTTTACATTTCAAATGCTGTTTTTCCTTCTTTTCTGTATCTAATAGACGGTTAAAAGAATTTTTAATGGTGTGTTTGCCATGTTACTAAGCAGACTGAGGTCTCTGTATATTAAACTCTGAACCTTCTTTCAAACCGTTTTAATGTTGGACTGTGAGAGAGTCATGTTAACACCTTTGACTCTTTGGACCCATGTATTCCATCTAAATTAATATATTTTATTGCCCCACTTCTGCTTACAGGGAACATAACATCTGGCACAACTCATGTAAATCTGCACACATACAGGGGGCTGGATCCATTTCCTGCTGTAAAGTCACTGATTTAAACAGTTACTCTAGGAATGAATTTGGCCCATGATCTTTATCATAGCAGCTGTGCAGACATGTTTCATACAAGATCATCTGTTTATTATTTTGATTATTCCTTGCTTTACTGAAAAAAGAAAGTTGATGGAATTCACAGAGGTGTATTAAAGCTTAACTTTGTCCCTTTATGAGATAAAACATATTTAAACAAGACAAGGCACATTTATCTAAAAGGTGACTTGCAAACGGGGAAAAAAAAAATTTCCCCTTTCTGCTTCAGGATAACATAACAAAGGCAAGAAAAGTGTTTCTGCACACCTGTCTTTGACTGCTTTTTTTTAACCTTAGCAATTCAGATTTTGTCTATCGTGAAACACTATGGATGACTAGAAAGCTAGCAGGTTAGCCACAGTAGAAATAGGAGTGAAATCTCATTGAAAGGGAATTTATTTTTATCATAATTGTTTAAAACTTTGGTTTTTGTTAACACCTTTTAAGTTAAACATTTCCTCTCAAACATTTACGTTAAATAGATGTTAACAGAAAACAAAGTTTTACACAATCATAATAAAAAATTCATAGGGATAGCTGTGTTAATCTGTTTCAGCAAAAACAACAAGGAGTTTTGTGGCATCTAATAAATTTGTTAGTCTTTAAGGTGCCACAAGGCTCCTTGCTGTTTATAAAAAAGATCAGTTCCCTTTCAACACATCCCTTTAATTAAGAGCTGAGGAAGCATACAATTCGCATCTGAGTCATTCTTGTCAACCAACAAAAATTGGGAAAACAAGACCTCACATTTGTAAGATGAAAAACAAGCAGAAAGATACTTTAAAATAAGGACTTTTTCATGATCTATTAATGCATAATTATAAAAATAAGGAAGTCAAAAAACAGATTCCTCTTCCTTTCAGCTCTGTCTTAGCATCACAATAGTGTATCTAATCAAAGCCTTAACATTGTTCCCTCTAGTTCTGCTTGGATGAATACTGCTTTCAGATACAACTGCACTGGCAATATTGATTTAGATTAGAAGCTGAGTATTTTCCTGCATGAGTCATCATTCTCTGGGGAATTGTGTGGCCTATAGCTAGGTACAAAGCTTTAAGGGGAACACCTTGGTCAGGTGCCATACTGCACGATTTTTATGAGCATCTGTAACGACATCCATCCTTGCTCATAAAAAGAAATATTACATAACGCCTGTACTCGTGTATTATTTTCTACTTACTGAGTCAGGAATAATTTCTCAATCCCAGTTCAATGTTCAGCAGCAGTAAGTTTGTGTAAGGACCCCACTTAATTTCCTTTATTTGCATGTTGTCTTGTCTCTTCCACATTTAATTTGCTCTCTTCCCCATGTTTAAGAAACAGAAACCCATGGCTGTATCGTTGTATCGATCCCTCTGCCTGGATTGTCTGGGAACAGGCTGGGGTGGGATCAGCACAGGAGAAAAGGGAGGGGCTCTTTCTTCCGGGTTTTTACAGCACGAGGTTGCCTGAGTGAGCAGGGGCGGGCAGGCAGCCAGAGAAAGCCTTGGAACAGCGGCGCTGAGCCCCTGGAAAGCGAGTCCGTCCGTCCCCCCCCCCCATGCTGGGAAATAGCCCTTCTACCCCGACCTGCTCCCCGCCCTCCACAATAAAAGACTCGCCTAAAGCGAGACCCCCAACAGTTACCCCCTCTTAAAAAGCGCCTCCCGCGAGACTCTCTACGGGGGGGGCCGTTCGCCCCCGAGGAAGCCCCCCCCTTTCCACCACCAGACCCCCACTCCCCGGAGGGGGGCCCAGGAAGGAGCCCTCTACCCCCTCCCCACCGCACCCCACAGTGAGACCCAGAGCGCTGGGCTAAGGCTCCCCTACGGGCCCCATTACGAGAGGAGGTAGCGCTGCCCCGACCTTGTCCCCGGAACTCCCAGGGGAGCGGCGGCCTCTCCCCTCCCCCGTAGCCGGACCCGCCCCACTCCCAGCCTCCTCCGCGGCTCCCCCTCCCCTTGTCCCCAGCCCGGCGGAGCCACCGCAGCCTGACTCGCCGCAGCGGCTACCTCTCGTCCTGCCCCGGTTGCCGAGGAGACCCCGGCCCTGCGCAGCCACCCCGGACCCGGTTCTCGTCAGCCTGCGCTGCCCGCGGAGCCGCCATGAGCTGGGGCGCGGAGCTGTGGGTGAGTCGCTGCTGGCGCCGCATTGTGTCTGGGATTCACCCGCCCCTAGTCTGCCGAGGGGCTCCCGGGGGAGCGGGGCCGGGGGCTGGCGGGCTTTTGTTCGGCTGCCGAGAGGCGGGACAGGCCCATTGCCCGACCGCTCCCTGGCAACCGGGCCGAGGCGCTTGGGGATGGGCAGCGGGGAGCACGGGCAAGGGGGCGGGTGGGCCGCGAGGGCAGTGGGGAGGGGGATTGGGATGGGTGGGGAGCGATGGGGAAGGGGAGGTTGGAGATGGACAGCGGGGAGGGGAATGGAAGAAGAGGGCTGGCCTGGGGAGGGAGATTGGGGATGGGCAGTGAGGGGGGGATAGGGATAGTAGATAGTATGAGGGAGGCTGGATATTGGGATGGGAATAGGGTAGATGTTGGGCAATGGGTGCTTGGTGGTGATTGATGGGTCTCTAGGAGAGTGCTGTATCTGAATCTCTAGTGCCCATCACTACAGTGGCTAGGTGGGATGGCAGTAATTGCCTTTAAATTAGTCTTTTGTGAACCATGACAGTCTATCAACAAAAAGGTTTTTTGGTGAGTGAGGAAAGGGGTGAATAGGACTTTCCAGTTTGTTCATCCTTTTTGGTGTGAGTCAGTTGTGCCTGGTATCCTGTTTCTGGGGTTTCAGAGAATGCTGAGCTGCTGGGGGTGAGCTATAACAGTAGATAGCAGAAGGTGCTGTGATGAAGATGAGAGATTAGTGAGTAATGTAAGAAAAGTCTGATCCTGCGTGTATTTAGGAACTTGAGCAGTCCCATTGAATTTGGAGAAAACTCACATCTGTAAACCTACTCTCATATATATGTGCAGTATCAGAACTTTAGTTACTTAAAGAGGAGGTTGAAGAGAGAGGACTATATCTATACATTCCTACTGATGGCACATAATTGTCAGAACAATTTGCTGTTTTTGAAAAAAGAAGAGTCCCACAAGCAAATAATTCTGAGGTGTGTCGTCTCACTGTGTACAATTATTCTATAATAATGGCCTAAAGTATTACAGCATAATGCGGTGTATTGGGCTGTTACTTTCCTATGGTACTTTTTGTATAAAGGGTGCATAGCTGCAAACCAGGCAGTAGTCATTCCTATATGTCTACACTACATCTTTGTTTTAAAAATTTCCACCATTACTACAAGCAGTTTAATTTTGCTAATTCTGCTAGTTGTAGCGGGACTGCTAGTGTGGACAGGGCTCCAGGTAACTACCAGTGTGTTAAATACCATGATATCTAACCCAGTTCAGGGTGAATCAACATGATATGATGTGGTACATTTTCTGCACTAGTGTGCCCACTGTTGTTACCACAAATAGCACAGTGGTGGGAAATTTTAGGGGAAAAAAACCTTACTTCCTAGAAGGGCTCAGTTCTCCAATTTTAAATGCCTTCTGCCATATGCAGAGTTAGGTATTATGATGGTTACTATATGCTAGGGCTGTATAGCAATTAAAAAAATTAATCACATGGTTTAATAATAGAATACTATTTAAATATTTTTGAATGTTTTCTACATTTTCAAATATATTGATTTCAGTTATAACAGAATACAAAGTGTACAGTGCTCACTTTATATTTATTTTTGATTACAAATATTTGTGCAGTAAAAAACAAAGGAACTAGTATTTTGCATTTCACCTTATACAGGTACTGTAATTCAATCTTTTTATCCTGAATGTTGAACTTACAAATATAGGAAATTATTTCTACAAATGTGGAAAAAAAAAAACCTGCATTCAAAAATAAAACAATATAAAACTTTAGAGCCTACAAATCCACTCAGTCCTACTTCTTGTTCAGCCAGTCACTAAGAGAAATATATTTACATTTATGGGAGATAATGTTGCCTGCTTCTTGTTTACATTGTCACCTGAAAGTGAGGACAGGTGTTTGCATGGCACTTTTGTAGCCAGAATTGCAAGATAATTACATGCCAGATGTGCTGAAGATTCACACATCCCTTTACCTTCAACCACCATTCCAGAGGACATGCATCCATGCTAATGACAGGTTCTGCTTGATAACGATCCAAAGCAATGCAAACAAACACATGTTCACTTTCATTATGTGAGTCAGATGTCACCAGCAGAAGGTTAATTTTATTTTTTGGTGGCTCAGGTTCTGTAGTTTCCACATAAGTGTGTTGCCCTTTTGAGACTTCTGAAAGCAAGCTCCACACCTCATCTCTCTCAGATCTTGGAAGGCACTTCAGATTTTTAAACCTTGGTTCAAGTGCTGTAGCTATCTTTAGAAATCTTACATTGGTACTTTTTTTTGCATTATGTCTACGTGAAAGTGTTCTTAAAACGAACATGTGCTGGGTCATCATCCGAGATTTCTATAATATGAAATACATTGCAGAATGCATGTGTAAAAGAGCAGGAGACATACTATACTCCCCCCGGCCAGGAGTTCAGTCAAAATTTAATTAATGCATTTTTTTTAAACAAGTATGGAAGCATGTCCTCTGGAATGGTGGCCAAAGCATGAAGGGGCATACAAATGTTTAGCATATCTGGCACATAAATACATTGCAATACCGGCTACGAAAGTGCCATGCAAACACCTGTTCTTGCTTTCAGGTGACATTGTAAATAAGAAGCAGGCAGCATTATCTCCCATAAATGTAAACAAACTTGTTTGTCTTAGTGATTGGCTGAACAAGAAGTAGGACTGAGTAGACTATAGGCTCTAAAGTTTTACAGTGTTTTGTTTTTGAGTGCAGTTATGTAGAAAAAACCCAAACTACTACATTTGTAAGTTGCACTTTCATGATGAAGACTTGTATGCGGAGATTATACTCTTTCTTTTGTTATCATTTTTACAGTGCAAATATTTGTAATAATTATATTATAAAGTGAGCACTGTACATTTTGTATTCTCTGTTTTAATTTAAATCAATATATTTGAAAATGTAGAAAAACATCCAAAATGTCAATTGGTATTCTATTGTTTAACAGTGTGATTCAAGCCACAATTAATTGCGATTCATTTTTTGAATTGTGATGAATTTTTTTTAGTTAATTTTGTGAATTAACTGCAATTGACAGCCCCGTTAAATACCGATTTATTTGTTTAAGAAGACTGTGTAGAATGAAGAGACAATTTTTCTGGTAAAAACACTTTACTGGCAAAATAAATGTTAGAGCTTTATAGTCTGAAGAAGTTTAGTAAGTATTGCTTCCTTTTATCTCCCCATCTGATAGTTGGTCTGTTATGCTAAATGGAATACAAGGGATTTGTTGGGATGTTTATGTGGTAGAGTAACATGTTAATTGTATTCCAGATAAGACACCTGTTTGAGAGGTATCAATAGTTATTTTTTGTATATTTTGGCAATTTCTCATGCAGATTTACCTTTTACTTGTGAGTGACAGTTAAATTGCTGTACTCAAAACCTTCAGAGTATTGAATGTAAAATTGCCTTCATCCTACATGTAAAGAGGCATAGATGAGAGGTGGATCTTGAAATTGCACGTATTTGAATGACTAGCATTTTGGACATAGGAAGCAGGCAAATCAGTTGAAAGATAAACTGATATGGCCAAGGAAACTTACAGTAAAACCAAGAGTTCTCAAATTGGAGGTCAAGACCCTTCTGGGAGTTGTGAGGTTATTACAAGGGGAGTCATGAGCTGTTAGCCACAACCCCAAATTCTGCTTTTCCTCCAGCCATTTATAACGTTGGTTTTAATTTATAAGGAGGATCGCACTCAGAGGCTTGATACGTGAAAGGGGTCACCAATACAATAGTTTGAGAAACACTGAGTTAAAGTTTGCCAGTTACCTATTAAGTGTTATTTTGCAATCCATCAATTGTTCCTGTGCATTAATTTTAAGAACACTGTCAAGCATTTTAAGCATAGAGTTTGACCCTGAGATTCTTATCCATCTGCAAAATGCATGTAATTGTTTTAGCTGAGTACTCTGCCTCTGTACAATAACAAAACGTGAGATGGAATAAGGTCTCTTATTAAGGATACAAAGCTTCATTATCAAATGGTGCAAGTTCTGTAGACTCTTCAGTGTTTTTTAAAATGCTCAGTAATAGATATGTATATATATTTAAAAAACAAACAAACCTTTTTCTTTCTGTGTGACTATCAAAGCAATGCTTTGTGTTGCAGTCAGCAGGAGGAACATCTTTCATCTATTCCTTAACCTGTTCTGATAGCAGTTCACATGCAAATAAAGATGTTTTGACATAAGACAAAACATAAATTAAAGTGTTTTATGAGAATAGCTATTTCAATCTAGGCTAAAAACATTTAAGAAAAAAATCAATATTAAGCTTTAGAGGAACAGCTGTGAACAATTTATGGTACAGGAACACCTTGCTTACCATTGTAGTTATGTTCCTGAAAAATGTGACTTTAAGTGAAACAGTGTTAAGCACATCCAATTACCCCATAAGAATTAATGTAAATGAGGGGGTTAGCTTCCAGAGAAATTTTTTTCACCATATATATATATAGATAGGTATAGTGTGTGTGTGCGCATCTATCTAAGTTTTAAACAAACAATTAAATACTGTTACACAGTGATGATGATTGTGAAACTCGGTTTAGGTGGAGGAGTCAGAGGGTGGGATATTTCCCAGGAAATGCCTTAGTTCATTTGGCAGTAATAATTGGCTGAGCCCTGAAGGGTTAACTCTCTCAGTCTACAAGGAGCAGGAAAGGAGGGAGAGCAGACAGAGACTCGCATTTCCCCTCTAAGTACAGTGGCTTGTTAATTAAATCAGAAAGCTGAGTACAGCTGCTGCCAGCTCTATGAAAGATAGGGTAAGCGAGGTGCAGGAACAGGGGAAAGGGGGACACCATGACGTTAGCCCCCTTTTTCCTCCCCTTGCCCCCACACAGCAAGCAGGAATCTCTGGGAGCAGCTCCAAGGCAGAGAGCAGGCACAGCACATGGCAGTGGGGGAAAGCACATCTGAACTGCTGGCAATTGATAGTCTGCTGGGCGGCTGCTGCACAGGAATTTAGGGGAGCGGAGGGCTGCCAGTTCACCCTGGTTCCAGCAACCCACCAGCTAGCTGCAATGGGCTGCTCTTCCTGCAAGCAGTGAACAAAACAGGCAACTGCCAAAGGACATTAGAAGGGAGCATTGCATAACTTTAAACAAGCATGTTCCCTAATTGATCAGCAACGTAACAACAGAACAACGTTAACCGGGATGACTTTAAGTGAGGAGTTCCTGTATATTTTCATATTTAGGTAAAACAGTGGATGAAAGGGATGAACTGATTGACCTAGAGGTCAAGAGCCCATACAATTGTTACTCACAGAATATGCACATTGACCATGTGCACACTAGTCTTTTTTTCTAAAAAATTCATCCCATTGTTGCTAACACCTCTGCCGCTCCAATAGTCACTCGTGTGATGACTAGGAGTGCTAGTGTAAACAGGGCACTTGCTGTTTCTAGTGTTTCATCCACTGTGTTGTTTAGACCTGCTCAGAGCAAGTTCAGATGAAGCAGTACTGAAAGTTCACGGAGCTGGAGTCTTGCCTTTGCTAGTACTTGCACCAGGGCTAATAACAATGGGAAATTTTCAGAAATAAAGCTGTTGTACATGAGCAAAAGGGAATACAAAGCCTATTCATTATCTAGATCGCTACACCACATGTATGTATAACACTTCTAAATATAAATCTTTGATGATTTTGTAGTTATACTACAAAATTGCATTGTAGATAATTTTGTAGCTATACTACAGAATTGCATTTGAACAAATGCAATTTAGCATGTGTGATTTCCCGCCCCCCCCATGCTGAATAAGATCTCTTTCTTTTACTGCTTATTGTTTGAAGTTCTGCTACCATCAAAAATCTGAATAGCATGAGTAGCTGGAAGGTGGCTTCTCTTCTCAAGTCCTGATATTTCTTCTGATTACTTAAGAATAGTGATGGGTAGGTGGAAGTGATAAATTGGAGAGAAGTCTTAGTGAATTAAACAAAACAAAAGCAAACCATCACACCTTATGTTTGTGTTGTGTTTATTTTATACTAGATATTATACAATTATAGTATTCAATGTCCTACATTGTAGTTACAATTTTTTAAAAATAGTCTTCATAGTCTGTAGCTGTATCTGATATACTACACTAAACTTTATTTTGATAGATTAATGTTTTCTACATTATTTAAATGTAAGTGTTTTTTGCCAACAAACTATTTTATAAGTACAACACTCTCCACAGTTTGTTTGTCTTGGGTAATATATGCATAACTTGGGTGGGCTGAAATACGCTGCTGGACTTTGTACCTCAAGCGCACCTAAAATGTGTGTATTGGCTGAAAAGAATGCTCCCTGTTGTGTGTTAGTGTTTAAAAATATGTGTAAATTTTTCTTACTTGGCAACATTCCTTTAAAATGTGAACTAAAAATAGTAAAAATGTTTGTTAATGTAAGCTGTCATATCTGTAAAACTACTTTCCTCTACAGTGTTTCTTCATGCTGCAAAATTGTTCCATCTCCATTATTTTCTCACTCACCTATCTTGTTACAGGTTTCTGATCCATTTTTAAGAGAGTATTCTCTGAATAACCTTATTCTCATTAGTGTGTTTGTTTCTACAGTCACCCTTGCAGCATATTTTAAGAGCACATGTCTTAACACAGCTTAAAATATTATTTGTCATTCTGTCTTGGTGAGGATGCATTGTCTTATGGTTAGACCAGACTACAAGGAGTAGGGAGATCTTCACTTCTGTTACCAACTTATCCAGCTGTCACTCTTTATGTCCTTGTGTGAATTACTCTGTTCATCAGTTTCCCTGTCTGTAAAATGTGACTAATATCCACTTCACGTAGGATAATTAATATTTGTGAATCTTAGATCCTCCAACAAAAGAGAACATGTAATTACACATTATTACTGCTCTATTTTATTATAGGATGAAAAATGCTGCTATTTTATTTAAGCAAATATATTTTTCAAGGATTTAACTAAATTTTAAATTTTTGTACTGTGTGTGTCTAGTGAGCTCATGCTCAGTATGGTAGCTGTGAGATGGTTATACATTTAGGCTTCATATCTGGAAAGACTTAAGCATGTGCTTAACTTTACACACTGATTTCAGTGGGTCTACCCATAGTGTCTAAAATTAAGCATGTACTTAAGTCTTTTCAGATCTGGAGCCTTTGTTGTTAAAAATAGCATTGTTAGGTATAATTTTACTTTCATCCTCTTCTATAACATGCATTGAGTTTCATGCCTACTGTGTACATTATCCAAGAAGAAAATAGAGAGGTTTTTTATTCATTATTAGCTGTTTTTGCTGAAATGTTGGGAAATGGTAGGACCTGATTTGTTAAATGAATCTCTTCATAATGAGTCAAAACTACTGAAAATACTTAGATCTTATTTTATACTGAAATGTTTCAGCATGCTTATTCGCATATGGAGTTCTCCACCTATGTGACATACAAAAGCATACAAGTTACCTATTTTGTATATTTTTGTATCTTAATTTTCATCTTGGAGTTTTTTCAGTTAAATAAGAAATATTTTTCTGTGTACTCACTTCCGTTCCAGTCACGCAGTGAGCTCCAGAGACATGGGAGTTTCTAATAAAGTCCATGGGCATAGCAATCTGCCCACTTGAAACGCAGTGCATGATCAGGGCTTTTGTTTTTGTTGCAAATGCATTACTAAAAAAAAGTCTTAAAACCGGCCCTTTTTTATTAGGTGCGAAAAGTAACAAGAAAAATATTAATTAGAATCTTATTAATCTATACTAAATCTAGGCATTTTCCCCTTCTTTGAAAATATTTAAGAGCACAAGCTGGAATAAGGTCCTTTATGTTACTAATGACTTCGTTATTTTTGCAGAATGTCCTATAGAATATTTACTAGTACACTGTCGTGAGTACCTTGGGAAGGAATTCATGCCTCCTTCCATATGAGGAAAGTGCCCAGAACATTGTGAAATAAACTTTTAAGTATTTTCATAATTTATAAATAAACTACAGTTGACCAATACGTGAACAAAGTATACATTGTTATTTAAAACCTTATCTTGTTTTTTTCACTGTTGATCTGATTTTGAGTCTGATCCAAAGTCTATTGAAGTCAATAGGCATCTTCTCATTGACTTCAGTGAGGTTTGGCTGAGGTCCTTTGACTGGTGCTGATTAGCTACCACTCCTATTAATCAGAAAGAATTTGAGGTGCTCCTTAATTCTCAGTATCTGGTCCTTATTTGCTAATTTTCAAAATTCATTAATTAGCAATGGGTTTTCCAGTTATTACTGTGAATTAGTATAATTGTACTTCATCTGAGTTTTATGAGCCTAAAATTTGCTTCATGCAAGCGTTCCCAGTAAAGAAAGTGTTTGTTTATCAATTAATATTAAGTGGGTTTGGAACTATAACCTTTCTGACAGATGCAAACAGGCAAAAATAAGAATCTGTCATACTGATTCACACTGACACCTCTGTCTAGTCCAGCATGTTGTCTCTGATGTAGACCGGGACCAGATGTTTAAAAGAAGGTGCAAGAATGCACGTAGTGAACAGGCATCAAGTAATCTGCACATTGAGAGGTTTGTTCCTAACTTCATTGATTAATGATTAGCTCATGCTCTGAAGAATGAGGGTTAGTATTTCTTACGGTTTATATACTATGTAACGTAACTGAATAACTTCATTTTCCCTGTCAGATTCATAAAATAATTAATCTGAGCTCTTGGCCTCAATCATATCATGCAGCATGATTTCCACAGACTAATTATTCTGTTTAGTATATCTCTATGTATATAGCTAGTCCCTCATAATTGTCAGAATTGCCCATCCTGATAATTATTTTAAAACAGTAATTTAGAAATCTTTGAAAGGTGTTCTATAAACTAAAACAAATCCTCTGGCCTGAGGAAATGTTTCTTTAGTTTTAAATCTTGATGTGCTGTGAATTGATTTGTAGTATGTTCACACACACACATACACACAGTGTGAAAAACACTATTTGATCTAATGTTCAGATTTCCTATAGATATTTTTCAGTATGTTCTTTGATGCCTCCATTTGCATCCTCTCTCTGTCCAAGGAGTGCTAGGTGATGCTTTTTAGTTGGACATACAGGTTGCTTTGAACTCTGCAGTGGAATGTAATGAGGATGGTCTTGTGGCTAAAGTGTAGTCTGTAAGAACTGTGAGTCCAGAGATCTGAGTTCTATTTCTGCATCTGCCATAGACTTCCTGTGTAACCTTGGGTAAGATGTTTAATATCTCAGTGCTTTAATGAGTGTGATTTTGGGTATAATGTTTAATCTCCCGGTATGGTTTGATCTGTCCATAATGACCCTTTTCATTGTCAAAACTTTTGTCATTCAGTGGTGTATTTTTTTTCACATCCCTGAGGGGTAAAGGTTTTAACAACGAAAGTGCCAGTGTAGACCTAGCCACACCCTCTACTGGCCCAGTGGTGAAAACGTTAGAAGAAAATCTCATGCTGAAGATCCCACAGGTCCTATTACTACTCCAGCAGCATTGTGTTTTAGTTAGAAATAATATTTGTCTGTTTCTTTCCAGCAATTGTCTCGTTCACAAGCATCTGACCCTTTCTGCTACTGTTCTCAGGAAGAGTGAGTCATTAGCCCCGAGATTTTTCATCAGTTTATGTTCTGAGTTGGCAAAAATACTTCCAGAGATGTTCAACTAAGTTGACCTAATGGGTGCATCATTTGACTAAATGGGTGCATATTTTTGTGTATTCCTTTCAGAATCTTGTTAGATTCCTCTCCCCACCCCAGTTTGAAACACTGGTAATCACTTGATGTCTGTTAGAATTACATCTGTTCCTGATTTCGGTTATGAAGCCTTATGAATTCATTTGTATATGGATTTGGAAACTGGCTGATTTTCAAGGAAGTCCATGCAACCATACATAGGATGTTACAAATCTAAGGGCTGGTCTTCACTGCGGGGTGGGGTGGGGGAATTGACTGAAGATACATGATTCACATAGCTGAAGTCTGCGTATCTTCAGCCAACTTATCTGCCGTCCTCGTGGTGGCGGCAGTCGGCGTGCTCCCCCATCGACTCCGGCTTGCGCCTCGTGTCAAGCAGGTGTTAAGGGAGTTGACGGGGTGCTGCGGGCGATCGATTTTTCGCGTCTTTACCAGACGCAAGAAATCAATTGCTAACAGATCGATTGCTACCCGCTGATCTGGCAGGTAGTGAAGACGTACCTTTAGAGTGCCATGGAATGCTTAACATTGGAAAAATGTTTCTACTTTCCTTGCCAGCGTCCTTATTCACGATTCTGAGAGCTGGCTATCTCAAGAGAGTCTAAATGCTCCTAATTCCATTTTGATTTTCTGAGTGAGAATAGCAAGAGGTTGTCTGAGATTACAAGGCCTATCTCAGTGATGCAGAGGATTTCTTCAAAGAGCAATCCTGTCAAAATGATGTCTGGGACATGATTCTTCAGAAGTGCAAATTACACCATCACAGCTGTGGGAGGGGATATGGGCAAGTCTGTTACCAACGTTTTAATTGCTATGTTTGGAGATTGTCAGCAGCCCACAACACAGCTATTCTCCAGGGAGGGATAAACAATCTAACAAATGTTTGAAAAACAAAAAATGCTATTGACTCTGGAGTCTAAAGATACAGACTCAGTTAAGATAGCAATTTAGAAAAAAGAGATTGCCCTAAAGAGTCAATTGTGTGTTTAATTCTGATACTAGGTTAGTGTATATTGTGTAGTAGTTGGATGTCTTCTCTGTGACATTAGCAGAACAGCTTCTTAGTCTGTTCAGTGAAGCCATTCATTGATCATCACAGTAATTGTGTATTGAAGGGAAGTTCATATATTAACACTTCTGACTTTTTCAGAATATTTTGTTCATAATGCATGCACACAGATTGTTTATGATGTACAATTTTTGTTGTTAGGAAAAATTGTGAGAAGGCCAGACATGTTCAGTTTTTTTCCTTGTGTTAGGAAACAAATTGTTCAGTGAAGGCTGAAATTCCAATCAGCTTGCCTCAGTTGCCTCTAGTGAGATTACATATCCCAGTCCCAATGCTGTCTTGGCAGAAAGTTTTTGGTTTCATCTTCTGATACATGTCAGTGCTTCCAGCTGTATGCAGAGAGGAAAGAGAGGAGAAAATAACATCTTACAATAATGAAAACAGAAGGTTTTCATTAAAATGCTGACCATCAACACTGACTCTTATTGCAGTTAATTCCCATAAATGTAAACTGTTGGCTGTTCTTTGTGCTTACAGTTTTATTCTAAAATGAGAGTAACAACAAGATCATAATTCCTTTTAGGTGATGCACCAGACTGCAAATACGTTAATGGCTTATATTCAGGTGTTCATGTTTGCCTGTATATGTCCTAGATAAAGCAGTAGAATGTTGAAACAATTAAATGAGAGATTTTGGATAGCTTTCTTTTTCTTCTCTTCTGTTGCTCCTGTTGTCATGCTCACTTTGCTTCTGCCCTATGACTTGGGTCATGTGAGTGTATCCAAACTGTTCATAGCTGTCCTTGTCGTGTATTTGCACATTGGAAACCCATCTTCTCTATGCAGTTACTTGTTCAATCTGTGCTTTACAATCTAAAATTGAGATTTCTTTTCTTTACTTTCTCTGGGGGAGAAGTATTGTTTTGTTGTTAGGGTACTGGCTGGTAGTAAGGAAACATGAATCTTGTTTGTGGCTTGCTGTGGACTTCTTATTTACCTTATGCAAGTAAATTAACTTCTTTGCCTCCATTACTCCATCTGTAAAATGGGAGAAATAGTTCCCTTCCTCAGAGAATTGTTTGAAGCTTAATTCATTAATGTTTGCAGAGTGCTTCGAGATCCTCTAATGGTGAGTACTATATAAGTACAAAGTATTGGTATTTTTAGTTATTACTACAGGTCAGAACTTTAATTTCATATAGAATTGAACATTTTTTTAAAACAGTGAAAACTAAATTTAAGGCCACAAATTCTATTTTTTCCCTGAATCTCAATGATCAGAGTTATTGCCTAATTGAAACAAAATGAAAGCTATTTCAAATGATGTCTTTCATTATTGTAAAATGTTATTTTCTTCCAACTTTTGCTTATTTGGATCCTTTTTTATCATTTGTGCAAATAAGCAGTATGCTGTAAATGTTAACTAACTAGTTACTCCATAGACTACCGTTTTAAAAGACGTTTATTTACGGTATTCGTCAAACAATAGTGTATAGCAAATTTTATTAATTAAAGTGAAAAGTTGGTTTATCATTTGGTGTGTATTGTTTGTTCATATTAGCACTTGTACTTATCAAGTATTTGTTTAAGAGGGAGGCATAGTATAAATTC
This sequence comes from Dermatemys mawii, assembly GCA_007922305.1. Lineage (NCBI taxonomy): Eukaryota > Metazoa > Chordata > Testudines > Dermatemydidae > Dermatemys > Dermatemys mawii. The sequence continues at coordinate 19,843,983 of ML677352.1, read as the reverse complement.
ACTTGACACAGGCTGGCACTCAACTGATTTTTTTTCGTAATTCTATATTTACTGTAAATGACTATGCCTTTCAAGCACTGTATGACAAATTACTGTATGTTTATTGTAATAGAGTGTGGAGTGTTAGCTATATGTACTGAGAAACCTTGAAGTGTGACAACATGGATTCACCATAGGAAAGGAATGGAGCAATTCATGAGGCAATTTTAAGAGACCCATGTAATTCTTTTTATTTTTAGTAGTTTTTTGCTTTATTTTTCAGGAATTTTGTGTTTCATTTTATCTTCATCGAAAGAGTCAGATCAGGAACCTCCTGGGGGTGGGCGGTTGCAGAACAAGCCCGCCCTGCACTCACTCTACAGGGCACTGTTATACCGATTTAAATAAAGACCAGCAGGATCTTATAAGAGGGAGAAGGCAAAATGCCACATTTATTGTAAATACAGATAGAGAAGTAAAGCAAATCACTAACCCTTGTTATAATCTAGCACACACACATGTGCATTTATTCATTCTTACGAAGTTCTGCGAAGTTGTCATAGTTACCAGCCTAGAAGTTTCTTGTGCCAAGTTACTGGCCAGGTAACCTGGACACGAGAGTGGAGCTGACTCTTTGTCAGATGTGCATCTGATGCTCCTTGAGGGTGGTCACAGAACCAGGCTCGGAATTCTCAGTCTGGTGGTTCTGTTTTTATAGGAATAAATTCCTATACTAGTTCATGGAATCTGCTTTATTATACTGCTGTGACATTTGAAGTGATAGTCAATCACTATTCCCACATTTGATGTGATGTTTAATTAGCAGATGGATCATCCATGACGGCTTGGTGTTATCTTGTTCTTCAGTTCTTCACGTGGTTGGAGGGGATTGTTGATTCCAGTTTGCCCATGGGGTCACCCGGCCATCTCACTCCCTGCATTTCTTCAGACAATTAATGTCAAAGCTGTAATTCTCAGGCTGGCACTTAAACCTTTAATCTTTAATTTTTTATTCAATTATACATACATACAATCATACTCCAATGTATATCCTGTCACATCTGCATTTTAATCCTTTAACATAACCATTTTAAAATCCTTGGGACATGGCAGACTTCAATAAGTGTACGCATTCCACTCCTGACATTTAAAAGGAAACAAGATAAGCATGGGGTTTATTCTGGAGTTCAGGAAAACAAAGTTGTACTAGCCTTAAAGGACAGCTGTTGTTTTGTTACTTTTAGAACAAACTCTTAGTCTTTGAATGTGCTTTTACAATTAACACTGACCTTATAAAACTGACAGGCATTTTCAATCAACACAGACTCAGCTGGGTGGCTGAGAAACAAACATATTTCTTTTTAATGGCCAGGCCAAATTCTGCTGCAAGTTCTGGGGTCTGCTGTGGAGTCACTCTCTTATATTTCCCATATTAGAAATATACCAGTTATTAATCTAGTCCAACAGCACCTCTTTTCTCTTGGGGCTGGGCTTGGCTCCCTGCTCTGGGTGTTGCAACCTGGTGAAAAGGGTTGGAGTGCTGCTTAGGTTTGTTTTGGTCACCCCTCTGTCATGGTGACAAACTTGAGAGAATGAAGCTGTGAGCTGATGAAAGACAATTGTGTGAAAAGATCTGGAACTACTCTGTAAGTCCTTAGGAAAGGAGCATTTGAGTTTTAGGTGGTACGGCTCCTTCCTGGTGATGAGAGCATCCAAATCTACTGCATGGACGTGAAAGCATCGCTTCCCAACTGTGGTTTATTGAGCAATAGCTGGTAGCTTGTGGAGATTTGATTTTTTTCAGATGGTGCCTCCTTTCTTTGTTTCTAGCTGCTAGACTGTGAGAGTTCTGTGTGGATACAAAAACGTGGATCCGCATCTGCCGATCTACTAGCTGTCTTTTACCTGCACCAGCAAGCTGTCTCACAAGGACTAGTGATGGGGTGAGAGAGAGGGGAGTGCGTGCGGGGTCTTGCAGGGAAGAGGCAGTACAGGGGCAGGGTCTCAAGGAGAAGGGGCGTTGCAGAGAGGAGGGCTGGGGGGAGGGGCGTCACATCATGTGCTGCTCCCAGAGGATCGTGAGCAACTTCACATAGCAGCAGCAGTGCATGTTGCATCACAGTGGGGTGGAGGCATGGGTGTCAGGGCCCTGCCCACTCCAGTTCCCTTAGCCAGGGGCAGGCCCTGCTGCCCAGGAGCTGGCAGGCCAATCCTGGAAATGGGAGCGCAGCCAAAGCTGCTGGGCCAGGCTATGGTGGGGACAGTGGCACTGCCCAAGGGGCCTGAGCTGCTGGATAGAACCATGCGCGGTTGTATCTGCATCCGATCTACTAGCCGCAAAAATGGTTTGTGGATATGAAGCGGATATCTGCAGATTTGCAGGGCTCTATAGATTGTATTGAAAGAAGCTAAAAAAATATTACTTCTGTAATAACTCTTCCATGTAAGCAATTGTACCAGGCACAGTGATGGTCTGTAATCTTGAATAGGAGGAGAAGTCTGTGTGTTTGTGTATAAATGGGAAGTGATTCCTGAGACAATCTCTGTGCTATGATGTGGTCTTCACTATGAAATGGTTTGAATACCTGTGCAGTAGACGTAAGATTAGGAGCTGAGACACTCTGTTCATGATAATGTTAAGTTATAGCTTGTTTTTATGTAAGAACCAATAAGTGCTTATTCATTAACATGGTATTCCTGTGTATAAAAAGTATTTGTTTTGTAGTAATGTAGATGTAATTTAATCCATTTTCAACTGTGTTTTTTTAAAATTAGTCCATAAGTTTTTCTGTTTGTAATCACATAAAACTGTCTTTAATATTTCTGATGTGATTATTTATTGGGGAAGGTTTCATTTTGACACTGATCCATGTTCAGTAACCTGCTTTTGTTACTATAGCTAAGTAATTTTTGAACACAAAGCAGTAGTCCATTGTGCCTGTTACTCTTCTAGCATTATATAAATAATAATAAAGTAGGTATTTGGAAAGTGCAAACATATTTGGCCATCTAGAAGAGCACAAATAAAATCATTCCATGACCTAGGGCAGTGTTTGTCAACTTTTTGTACTGGTGACTCCTTTCTCATAACAAGCCTCTGAGTGCAACTCCCCCCATATAAATTAAAAACATTTAAAATATATATAACATCGTTATAAATGCTGGATGCAACATGGGGTTTCAGGTGGAGGCTGACAGCTCTCAACCCCCCATATAATAACCTCTCAACCCCTTGAAGGGTCCCGGCCCCGTGTTTGAGAACCCTTGACCTAGGGGGATGTAGATGGATTTTTAGTTTCATCATTTCCTCCTGGTCATCTCTGCTGCACAGATATCATAGTGTAGCAAACACTCAGTCCATTGGAGAAAGGACCATGTTGCTTTGTAGTGAACTCAGTGTTTCAAAAATACAACTGAGAGGCTCCAAAAGGATTGTTAACTCGATGAAGCACCATGAGGGAGAGGTTAAGAGGAATAAAGCATGGCTTTCTAGAGCCATCACATCACATTTGGAAAAATCATATATTTTTAATAATCTCCCCTGTACAATATTGTATTTCAGCAGTTTGGGTCTTAATTTTCTTAATCTAAGATTCATTGAAAGCAATTTTTTTTGACAAAATGTCTCAGTACCCATTAATAATCTTTTCTTTTTAGATCTTTGGTCAAAATGTTAAGAACAGGTTTTCAATATTAAAAAAAAAAAAAAAAAAGGGAAAAAAATCAACCATGCACTAACCAATAAAATGGTAACAACTTGACAAAAAAGGACAGATATTTTTAAAAGGCATGCTCGTCAGTTCTTGTAGTAAAAAGTAATAATTACATCCTTCATATTTTTGATAGCAGATTTTTGTTATATAAGGGGCATGTACAGAGAAATCTGTGGTGTTTACTTTAACACCCAAATGTTGACCAACAGATTTAAGATTGGAAAGAAAAAGCTACTTTTTGTTTTAGCATTACAAAAAAAAAAAGCGAGCTAGTTAGAATGGTGGGAGACAGCACCAAACAAATACGCAGATGACAGAAAAGGTTTGATCCTGTGAGGTTCAGAGTTTAACTCCTACTAAAGTTAAGAGGACTTGTACATGTTTGTAATACATTTCTAGACTGTAACAAGAGACATCAATGGAGATGAAGCTACTACTATACATAGGAAAGAGACTGCACCTGTAAAGAAAAGCAATCCCATGAATAGATGCAGCCTGCTTGAAAAAGAAACAGCAAAACAAAGAAAAGGAAAGATATTAGAAAACTTCGGGACTTGAACTCCTTACTCATATTTGGTCATGCTAACAGTATTCTCTCTAAAACAATACCTATTCTAAGAATCCTTGTGCAACACATTGTTATATAATGCATAGGTATACAGCTTTAACATGCAGATATGACTCGCGTATCATGATTAACTTCTACCTGAAACCATTTATCAGAAGCAATTTTTGTCTTGTACAGCACCAAGTACAGTGGCACTTAAATAATAAGTAATTGCTGCCAATCCAAGCATAGGACAGAGTCCTTCACAAATTTTCCTGTGTCCCCTAGTCATATAACTGTATTAGACTGTCATGGATGGTGGTTTAAGAATGCCTAGATAGCTAAACAAGAAGCTTGAATTTGGTATAGTAAGAGACAGGAAACTAGCAAAGGTATTTCAGGAGTGGGTGATAATATAGTAGGAATGCTGAGGAAGGAAGATTAAAGCTAAACACTGCTAAGTTAAAAAGAGTGACAAAAATATAGTGGCTGAAAGGGGATGTGATACATAGTATCTGGATTTTAGTAAAATATTATGACTCTCAAAAGCTTACCCTCAGCATGAATTCAGATTAGCACCAAACATGGCCTGAGAACTGTCTGAAAGACCATAGACAAAGAGTGATAGAACAGCAGAGCTGACTTATTAGGGGCATGTTTAGTGGGGTACTTCAGGGGCCTCACTTAGGTCTGACTTTAATATGGCTTTGATCTTGCAAATACTTATGCTTGTTCTTTACTAACATGAGTAGCTCCACTGAAGTCAATAGAACTACTTGCTTGCTTAATGTTAAACATTTGCATAAGACCTTTTAAGATTAGATCCTCTAGAAGAGTGAATAAAACAGCATGTTAATGAAACATGCAGATGTTGTGTGGGTATAATAATAATGATGTACACATGTAGATAATTTTGTCTACTTTAATATTATAAAACACATTTTCATGGGATGTATTTGTTTGGTAAGATGCACAACTGTATCCTGAGCTTGAAACTGACTTATTGGCTGCCACTCTCTGTAGATCAGTGATGGGCAACTTGTGGCCCGTGGGCACATGTGGCCCATCAGGGTAATCCACTGGCAGGCCTCCAGACCGTTTGTTTACATTTGCATGGCTGCCTGCAGCTCCCAGTGGCCTCGGTTCATCGTTCCTGGCCAATGGGAGCTTCAGGAAGCAGTGTGGTGCTGTCCTGTAGCCATTGGCAGCTCCCATTGGCCGGGAACTGCGAACTGCGGGCAGCCATGGAAATATAAACAAACCATCTGGCAGCCTGCCAGCAGATTATTTGATGGGCCGCAGGTTGCCCACCACTGTTGTAGATTATAGTTACTGTACTGGATCACACTAATCTGCAGGAATTACTGGTAATTTGTGATTTTAAGTAATTGTTTTGTATTAAGTCAGAGAGATTTCTGAGCTTGGACTTATGGATACTGGGCTAGTCCAGAACATTAATACAGGTCACTGCTTATATTTATGAATGTTAAAAAACTGATAAGTTCAAATGATTTATATGTGAATTTTAGGTTTATCATCAAAACTACACTAAACACATTTTTTCTGTTTCTCTTCTTTGTTGACTGTTTGCAAAAGCATCTACTCCTTGTGCCTTATTAATTCATTAAGCTTTTAGATGGTAGTATTTCAGGAGACTATAACTCAGCAGATGTGATCTAGAAGATATTGCAAACCTAACTAAACCTAGAGAAAATAGCTGGTTTTAAGAGCCTTTGCAATGAGTCAGAGTAAATCTAGAAAAAAAAGCAGATTGGAAAACCTGGATGATTAGCATATCTAAGGAAGATGACATAGTGTTGGATAGAGGGGGAAAAAAGAGAGATTTTGACTAATCTATTGCCAGGAAAATTAGTGAGTTTTTTTAATAGGTCAGAAATAACTTGAGTTAGTATACAGTAGTTTAGTTTTATGAAATATAAAGGGAAAAATAAGTATCTCAATCCTTCAATTAAAATAGATATAATTAAAACCAGCAGATGACTTAGCTTGCCTCCAATTGATTTTTCCCTGACTGACAAGTCCTAATCCTTTGTTTGTACTATGATACTCGAATACTTATTTCCACAGCAACAAGTTGTGATGCTCTAAACAAAGGATTTAGGCCTTCAGGTGATGACTAAGAACAGGAACAGATGAGGTTTTTTTAATGGGTCTGGGAGAAAAACCTCTTGTAACCTATTTTGCACTTCAGTCTCATCCTCGCTAAAGATCTGCATTCATCTAATGCAGGGGTCTCCAAACTATGGCCCGGGAGCCAGATCCAGCCCGCGGCGTCGATTTGCTCAGCCCCTTGGCCCCAGCTGAGCAGGCACGTGGAGAAGCCACTGCTGGTCCCCCTCCCACTCCCCCAGCACAAGCTGCTGCTGGCAGCCCCATGTGTGGAGGGGCTGTGGTGTGGCCAGAGGAGCAAGGTGCGGGGTCACAGCAGCAGTGTGGCTGGAGGAGCAAAGGGGGAGGCGTGGCAGTGGCCAGAGGAGCAAAGGGGGGGTGGCAATGTCCAGAGGAGCAAAAGTGGGGGGCGGGACATGGCAGCGGTCCATGAAGCCCCTTCAAAAATCTAATTTGGCCCTCGTCTCAAAAAGTTTGGAGACTCCTGCTGTATACCCCTCAACCTAAGCCCAATCAGCCTGAGTCAGCTGGCATGGGTCAGCCGCAGGTTTCTAACTGCAGTATACAGATTTGGGTTGAGACGGGAAGCCAGGCTCTAGGACCTTGCAAGGTGGGAGGATATTAAACAGTTAATTGCTTTTAACATATTGTTTCCCACTTAGTGACTCAGATTTTTGTCTGTCTCATGACACCAAGAAAGACCACACTGAATTTATTCATCTGAGTTCCTTCTCATTTTTGCCACTAGATTTTATTTTAGCTTCTTCATACATATAAAATATTAATTTGACTTCTTGTCACATTCATTTGCACTTTGCTGGAAATTATCAGCATTTCTCTGTTCTTGTGCCACCCTTTAGTTTTTAGAATTGTCCTCCTTCCCTACCATTTTTGTTACCCCTTTTCTTACTCTTTGATCTCTCTTGAATTTTGTATGGTTAATAACCTTTTTATACCAAGGGTAGGCAACCTATGGCACGTGTGCCAAAGGCAAACTAATTTTCTGTGACACTCACCCTGTCCAGAGGCCTGGGGGCCCCTGCATTTTAATTTTAAATGAAACTTCTTAAACATTTTAAAAACCTTATTTACTTTACATACAACAATAGTTTAGTTATATATTAAAGACTTGTAGAAAGAGACCTTCTAAAAATGTTAAAATGTATTACTGGCACATGAAACCTTAAATTAGAGTGAATAAATGAAGACTTGGCACACCACTTCTGAAAGGTTGCTGACCCCTGTTTTATATCCCAATACATGACACTTATTTTCTTCCCTTCCCTTTGTCTTACTTCTGCAGTCTCTAAATACACATAGCTAAACTGTGAAGGCCTTGTGTAGTTTCTTGCCATGTTTAATTAATTTTTCCATGTACCTAGAGACAGTGGTCAAAAAACCTGGCAAACTGCTTGTTTATACTGATGACTTGTTTGTTTTTTTGATTATGTAGCCAGGGAGGGTGGGCCAA